>OY728127.1:1473232264-1474482264 GCA_963277665.1 Viscum album | reverse complement strand
GTTTCGTCAGCGCCCTTCAATCCGCATGTCAAAACGAAACGTGTCGTCTTCGTGGTTCTCCGGCGCGGCATGCTGGCGCCACGCCCCTTCGCCGTGGCTCCGCTCCGGTCGCGGCGCCTTCGAATTCCTTCGACGTGGCACGACGGCGTCGCGTTCTTGTTCGACTTCTCGGCGTGGCGCGACGGCATCGTGTAATACTTGCCGAGCGATTCTCGCGTGGTGCGACGGCACCACGCCATCCCGTTCCATTCACAAAGAGACAATCATGAACAAAGGAGGGGGTTAGGCCGTGTTTTTGCGGTCCGCCCCCCCTCTCGTTAAATGATAACAAATAGTCGATTAACCACGAAATTCGACAGGCTAGAATCAAGAATGGAAATAATTTAATAAAATAACAATAATCCCCTACCTCGGTTCAGGAACGAAGTTCGTCAACGACCCGCGGAAGACGAGCGTCGCGGAGGTCGGGCGTCGCGGGGAAAGAACGTCGACGTCGTGAAGCGAGGATTCGAAGTTCTTTGACGGTGATTTCGTCACAGAAATCTGTCGCGGAAGAGACGACGCAGAAGAAGAACGTCGCGTCGCGGATACGGCATCGTGGAAGAACTGTGTTCTTCGGCGGAGAAGTTCTTCGTTGAAGAACGGTGTTCTTCGCGTTCTTCGTCGAGGTTGAAGAAGATGAAGAAGAAGAAGAAGATGCTTCCCAACTCTCTCAAGGTGACAAAACTCTAACCAAAAAAATAAAATAAGACTCTTTCTTATTTTATTAACACATCAACACATTTGAATTTCAAGAGTTTGAAATTCAATAACCACACACAACTCACCTCATTAAACTCATTACATTTAAGTCATAGGTTATAACTTAAGTTAACATAATTTAAGTGGGAGTTGAGGGGGGTTTTGAGGATATGAAGAGGTGGGGTTCGTGTGGGCCCCACCACCCTCATAACCTCCCAAGGGAGGTTGGGTGGTTCCCCAACTTCCATCAAGAACCAACACTTAGAGTAAAATAATAAAAATTGTAGTGTAATTATAAAATAAACTTCCACAATTTTTATTATCAACACTTGTGTAAACGCAACTCCGGAACAGGAGTTCCTAAGAAATTACCGGCACTGCGGTTCCATCGGTGCCCTCATAATTTGATTCCGGGCACCGGTTCAAAAGTTAGAAAACCCCGCTCATTCGTTCACTGAACGTACCCGATCCAAACTTCGGAAATTGATTCTGGGCACACCGGGCCTCGGAATCAGGCGCCGTCAGAAACTGAGTTCTTGTAAAATTCCAAAGAAAATTAAGAAAAAATTTTCCTTGAAATTTCTAGGTATTTACATTACTCCCACCTCAGGGCTTTACGTCCCCGTACAGCTTCAACACAAACTAGGGTCACAAAAGTGGTACAAAGCACGCATCTTGAGCCTTCCGCTCCCATGTGCTCACCTGGAAGTTCCCGTACTGTCAAAGAAAGTGAACTCGAGGAATCGATCATCCTCGTAGGATCTGCTCCTGTCGATCCTCGATCCCCACTGGACCTCTGTGCATGTCGCCCTATCATCGACGTCAAGATCCCCATGGTCAATGATGTGCGTCGGGTCGTGCACGTATCTCCTCAGCTGAGATAAGTGGAAGACGTCGTGCACCCGGTGCAACTGAGGTGGTAGAGCCAGGCGATAAGTCACCTCGCCAATCCTGCTGAGGACCTGGAAGGGTCCGATGAAGCGCATAGATAACTTGCTGCCTCGGCCAAATCTCTGTATACCACGTCGAGGTGAGACCTGCAAGAAGACGTGGTTGCCATCCTCGAACTCTAGTGGCCTCCGCCTCCTGTCAGCGTATGACTTCTGCCGGCTCTGAGTTGCCCTCATCCGCTCCTGAATGACCTGGACCTTCTCTATCGTGGCCTAGACCACCTCTAGTCCCACAAGAGCTGCTATGATTTCTTCCTTGCCGATAAGAGAAATCCGGTCTCATCCCCTGGATGAACCACATTCTTTTGCCTAATACAGTCAATCCCGACATGGATGATACTAATCCATACCAAGGATGACGTCGTAAGGCCTCGACGCTACTACCAAGAGATCCAACTGTTACTCTCTCCTCCAAGGGTTGAGTCACACTGTCGGCATCAGTGTGTGGTGACTCGGTCTCCTCCAGTAGATGTCTCACAAGTGAGGGTCAAGTCAACAGTCTAAACTGGAACCTCTTAGTAACAATACAAGAGAGGACAGGGAAGTAAATGCCACACGAAAAGGTGTCTTTTACTACTGCAGCTCAAGTACAAAGACACAAATCATCCACAAACATACATCAACAAAACTAGAAGAAACATGAACAAAAGTCTCCAGGTCTGGAGCTAGTCCCGCTTCTGTCCATCTGCTCCCGGAGCTCTATGGTCGTAGGCCTCAGCTACCTGAAGTTGAGCTCTCCCATGTCCTCATGTCCCCTGCGGTCGGGGTGGACCTCCTGGTGGTGGTGGTGGAAACACCCCGAAGCGTCGTCCACCTCCAGCTGCATGGCCAGCTCCCCTGCCATGGCCGCCTGCTCCTTGCGGCCTGCCCTGATCGAACCTCTGCCTCTACCTGGGGGGCCCTTCGTCCATCTGCTGGACATCCGTATGGCGGGTCGGACAGTCATGATCCATGTGTCCAATCCCGCCGCAGGAGTAACACTGCCCTCTCATGGCAAGTTGTTGTCCACCCCGAGTGCCTCGCACAAACGATCCAGAGTCATGCTGTCGACCACCTGTAGGTCTAGTCCTCTTGGACCCCTGCGTCACCTGTCTACTGCCCACTGCAGAAGACTCTGCCGCATGCCGGCAAGTGGTGGGTCCTGCTGCTGAAGACTGCTCAGCAAGTAAACTCTCCACTAAGAGGGCTCGCTCCAACACCCCTACCTAAGTCGGAATGTTGAGGGAGATCATCGAAGCTCTGATCTCATGCCTCAGTCCCTACTCGAAGGTCCGGGCCCGGAAGAACGGGTCTCGTACCATATCTGTGGAGTAGCGCAAGATATCAGTAAATCTCGCCGAGTACTGGGCCACTGTCATGCTGCCCTGCCGCAGCTGTAGTAGCTCCTGGATGCGTACTGCTCGGAGGGTGTCTGGGACAAACTCTGAGTGGAAGAGGCTCTCTAAGTCCGTCCAGAGAAGAGATGCCTCATCGTGCACCTGGAGCATCAAGCTCCACCATCGGCCCGCTGCTACGTGTAGTAGGCTCGCCGCGAGGATCACCATGAGGTCTGATGGTGTCCTCACTAGCCTGAAAACTCGTACGACCGCCTCCAGCCAGTCCTCGGCTGCATGGGGGTCCGTCTCCCCACGGAACCTGGGCGGTCGCTGGCGCTGGAACTCATGCAGTGCACTAAGGCGACGTGCATCATCATCGGCTGGGGCTGGTAGCATCGGTGGCTCGGCGGGTATAGGTACCGCCGGTGCCTCAGATGTCAAAGGGCCCTGTACCGAGTCCTCGACGCTCGGTGGGCTCTCGCCACGCACATTGCTCGGAACCCTAGCTGGCTGCCGTCGTGGGGCCATCCTGAAAAGGAAACAGGTGCGCCATGGTCAGAACAGTATACCTGGTGAGCTGACATAAAGTAATCACAAAGAAAACTTGAAACACACATACAGTCAATGTTTTCGTGCATTAAGTCGGAAATCAGAAGTCAGGGTCCTGGTGTACGGATACGTCGGCCGCCGCACCAACACTGGACTCCCTGGACTGATAACCACACTCAATATGCTAAACACTATTGCTTCACATAGAAAAGATCTGAGTTCGCGGTAGAACCGAACTCCTCTGATACCAATTTGTCACGACCCATCCTCGGGGCTCGTGTCGTGACTACCCCAAGCCCGCCTTCCATAGGCCAGGGGCTGGCGACTATCACCAAGGCGTAAATCCCGGAAAAAGGGAAGGCATTGCCTTTGAAAAGTAAAAAAGCACCACAGAGTAAGTAAGCAGAAAGGTAAACACTAAGCAAAAACTGTAACAAGATGTGCTAAAAGTAAAAGGGGCTGGAAATACAAGCCCAACTGTAAAGTACAACTGAAAGGGAAAAACAGCAACTGAAAAGAAAAGCTGCAGTGTCGAGCCGTCCTCTGGAAGTCCCACCTGAGGGGTGGGTACAGATAGCCACCACTGCTCCTCGGGTCCACCTGACCACTCCGAGTATGTCTTGCCCAGTGGTCCACCTCCAGGTACCGTCCTGCTCCGCAATCCTCCACCACGATCAGCGTTGTCCGTCGTCTGCATCCAACACAACGAAGTGCGGGCATAGCCCGTGCAGGGGTGAGTATAACGATACTCAGTGGGGACCCCGAGACCCTCAAGGTCTCACTAAAACCAACAACGATAACCACAAAGAAGATATCAACAGATAACCTCTACTTAGGTATATGCCCATACATATACCTAAGTTACCAAGTAACCCATCTCAATCATGAGTAAACACAAAGATCAAAGACTCAGCTCAAACCAGGATTTTCAATATCGAAACCGCAACTACCGAAGAACCTCGTCTCTAGAGTGTACAGTGGTCCTATCACGACTCTGAGGTACTGCTCACTAACCTAAGACTGCTGTAGTACTCCACCTATCGAGTACTGCTGGCCAGCTGCTACAACCAAGCGCTCCCTTGTGCCGCTACAACCAAGCGCTCTCCTGTGCCGCTACAACCAAGCGCTCCTCCGTCGTGGGTCTGCCGCTACAACCAAACGCTCCCATGTGCCGCTACAACAAAGAGCACCTCTGTCGTGGGTCTGCCGCTAAAACCAAGCGCTTCCATGTGCCGCTACAACCAAGCGCACCTCTGTCGTGGGTTTGCCGCTACAACCAAGCGCTCCCATGTGCCGCTACAACCAAGCGCACCTCTATCGTGGGTTTTCCGCTACAACCAAGCGCTCCCCTGTGTCGCTACAACCAAGTGAACCTCTGTCGTGGGTCTGCCGCTACAACCAAGCGCTCCCCACTGGGCTTTCTCTAACACACCGAGTCGTTTGATCAGCTGTCGTCAGGTCTCAGTCGGCTACATGGTCTCCGTATTCCGCATGCTCGTCTCCAGGAGGGTCCGCTCCACGAGCTGCTGGTCGTTTCTACAAGTATCTCAAAGTCCCACGAAAAAGTATCTCAAATGACCGTCTCGTCATAGGGGTCTCAACGCAACAGACGGCGCGTCAATCGGACGCCCGGTCTGTGAGTTACTAGCCCTTTCGTCCTAGGGGCCCGGTTGGTTTCGTGAGCGAACCAACCCGGCCATATCTCAACTGTACCCCGAACTCTCATAGGGTATACTCATAGGGACCGTTTCTCAACGTGACCAACAACGCCGCTGACGATTCATCAAACGGACGTCCTATCTGAAAGATATCAGCTTTTCCGTTCCAGGGGCCCGGTTGGATTTCGGGTACAATCCAACCCGGCTGTATCTCAACTGCATCCAAAACTCAGGCGAAGTACGCCAAAAGTTCCGTCTCATCAAGAGGAATTCAACGAAACAGACGGCGCGTCAATCGGACGCCCGGTCTGTGAGTTATTGGCTTTTTCGTTCAAGGGGCCCGGTTGGTTTCATGAGCGAACCAACCCAACCGCACTCTGACAGCATCCAAACCTCGAGCGGAGTAAGACAAAAGATCCGTCTCACTTAGAGGAAATCAACAAAGTTGACGGCACATCATTCGGACGTCCGGAACTCATGTTACGAGTGTTTCCGCTCCGAGGGCCCGGTTGGTTTCGTGTACGAACCAACCCGGCCGAACCCAAAGTTCTCCTAAACCTTGAGTGTAATATACCGAAACGACCGTCTCGATCCAAGGATCCCGTTGTCGCTGACGGCGAGTTGTTTGGAGGCCCGTAGCTCAAGTTACGGGCTTTTGACCGAAAGTGGTCCAAAAACGGGGGTCTGGGCCCGGGGCGACCCGGCCCGACACCCCCCTGGGTCGTCCGAACCGGGTCGACCCGACCCGGGTCTGACCCGACTGGGCCCGGTCCGGCCCGGCCCTGCTCGGTCCGGCTCGGTCCGGCCCGGCCCTGCTCGGTCCGGCTCGGTCCGGCCCGACCGGCCGGCCACGGCTCGGCCAGCGTGGCCGAGCCGAATCGCGGGCGGGGTGCACGGCTCCCCCGCCCTTCGCCGCTAATTGAGGTCGGCGGTTCGCCGGCCGCCTCCCTTCCGGCGGCGCGCCGCCGCCGCCTTTTGCGGACCACCGGACGCGCTCCGGTGGTCCGTTCCTTCTGTCGTCTTCGCCTATGGTCCCCCCGGGACCCCACCTTCACTGCGAAGGGACTCAAACGCTCAAACAGCTTGCTTCGTCGTCGCCCGTCAATCCGCATGTCAAAACGAAACGCGCCGTCTTCGTGGTTCTCCGGGGCGGCGTGCTGGCACCGCGCCACTTCGCTGTGGCTCCGCTCCGGCCGCGGCGCCTTCGACTTCCTTCGACGCGGTGCGACGGCGTCGCGTTCTTGTTCGACTTCTCGGCGTGGCACGACGGCGTCGTGTAATACTTGCCGAGCGATTCTCGTGTGGTGCGACGGCACCACGCCATCCCATTCCATTCACAAAGAGACAATCATGAACAAAGGAGGGGGTTAGGCCGTGTTTGTGCGGTCCGGCCCCCCTCTCTTTAAACAATAACAAATAGTCGATTAACCACGAAATTCGACAGGATAGAATAAAGAACGGAAATAATTTAATAAAATAACAATAATCCCCTACCTCGGTTCAGGAACGGAGTTCGTCAACGACCCATGGAAGATGAGCGTCGCGGAGGTCGGGCGTCGCGGGGAAAGAACGTCGACGTCGCGAAGCGAGGATTCAAAGTTCTTTGACGGTGATTTCGTCGTGGAAATCCGTCGCGGAAGAGACGACGCGGAAGAAGAACGTCGCGTTGCGGATACGGCGTCGTGGAAGAACCGTGTTCTTCGACGGAGAAGTTCTTCGTTGAAGAACGGTGTTCTTCGCGTTCTTCGTCGAGGTTGAAGAAGATGAAGAAGAAAAAGAAGATGCTTCCCAACTCTCTCAAGGTGACAAAACTCTAACCAAAAAAATAAAATAAGACTCTTTCTTATTTTATTAACACATCAACACATTTGAATTTCAAGAGTTTGAAATTCAATAACCACACACAACTCACCTCATTAAACTCATTACATTTAAGTCATAGGTTATAACTTAAGTTAACATAATTTAAGTGGGAGTTGAGGGGGGTTTTGAGGATATGAAGAGGTGGGGTTCATGTGGGCCCCACCACCCTCATAACCTCCCAAGGGAGGTTGGTTGGTTACCCAACTTCCATCAAGAGCCAACACTTAGAGTAAAATAATAAAAATTGTAGTGTAATTATAAAATAAACTTCCACAATTTTTATTATCAACACTTGTGTAAACGCAACTCCAGAACAGGAGTTCCTAAGCAATTACCGGCACTGCAGTTCCATCGGTGCCCTCGGAATTCGATTCCGGGCACCGGTTCAAAAGTTAGAAAAACCCGCTCGTTCGTTCACTGAACGTACCCGAGCCAAACTTCGGAAATTGATTCCAGGCACACCGGGCCTCGGAATCAGGCGTCGTCAGAAACTGCGTTCTTGTAAAATTCCAAAGAAAATTAAGAAAAAAAAGTTCCTTGAAATTTCCGGGTCTTTACAAGAACCTCCCTTCAAGCAGGAACAATTCAGGCCAAATCCAAACCTCGTGTGGCAAGCACAACCCCAGTACCGACAAGGAGGAAACTCAATCTACCCCAATAAGAATTGGTATCAACAAGGCCAAGGTATGCAACATTTTTATCCTTAAACTTATCAAAACAATCATACTCCTCTTCCCAAATTTGAACCAAACCTCGAGGATATGGTGAAACAAATAAAAACCCAGAATCTCTAGTTCCAACAGACCACACAATCAGCAATTCAAGACCTATGAAATCAAGTGGGACAATTGGAGAACACCACCGGTGAGCTTAATATGCAAGGTTATGGACAAATAATATCCCAAATAATTTCCAATCCAAAGGACAAAGGTAATGTATGTGCAATTACACTTTATAGTGGTAAAGAAGTTTCTTCTTCTACTAATTCTACGCAACAGGTATGTCCCCCTCTTGAAAACACTCTTTCTCTACCCATAAAAGACTCCAATGAAGAAAAAAAATAAAAAGGGAAATCAAATTATCATTGATGATTCAAATGAACAATCCATTCCTCTTCCTTTCCCCTAAAGACTCTCTAAATCTAAGAAAAATTATGATAAGGAGACTGATAATGAAATAATGGATGCATTTAAAAAAGTTCAAGTTAATATTCCTTTATTGGATGCAGTCAAGAAAATTCTCCATTATGCCAAATTTCTAAAAGAACTTTTCACCCATAAACGAAAGCAGAAGGGGAATGAGAGAGTCAACTTGGGGAGGAATGTATTGGCCTTGATTCAACCATCAATGCCAACTAAGTGCAAGGATTCAGGCACATTCATGATACCTTGTACCATAGGGGAGACATTCTTTTCAGATGTTATGTTAGATTTAGGTGCTTCCATTAATGTAATGTCCCACTTCGTGTATACTTGTCTACAGGTTAGAGAGCTTCAACCAACAAGAATTGTCATGCAACTTGTAAACCGGAGTACTACGCATCCAACATGAGTGATTGTGTATGTCCTTGTAAGATTTAATAATCTCATCTTCCCCGTTGACTTCTATATTCTTGAGATGGAGGATACCCGAACCCAAGGACATTCCCCTCTCATACTTGGGAGTCCATTCTTCGAAACAGCAAATACGATCATAAATGTTCACAATGGTACGTTTTCCATGGAGTTCAATGGAGAAAAGGTAAGTTTTAACATCCTTGAGGCTATGAAAAAACCCGTTGAAGAGCACTCCACTCTTCATGTCTATTCGATGGAAGTTCTTTCAAATGATGCACACGCACACAATTCTGTCCTCAACCCATACTCTAACTCATTTTCCTCTTCTTCATGCTTGGATGATTTGAGTTTTGATTCATGTTTTGAGTGTTGTGTGGGTTCTGAAAAGTGGAGATTTTGTTCTTTGATTGATGAGTGTGTTCGTTCTGAGACACCCAAGACCGTCGATGATTCTACATATCTCATTTCAATAGATTATCTATCCTTAGAGAATAAACATGATTAGATAAACAGTTTCATGGACCTCACTCCCCCTAAACCCCCTCCCTCAATCCAAAAAACCCCGGTGTTAGAATTAAAACCACTTCCGTCTAATTTAAAATATGCTTATCTTGAGGTTATTGACCAATTTCCGGTCATTAATGCCAATAACCTCTCTCAACAGCAGGAATCAAAACTACTTGATCTTTTGAGAGAGTATAAAAAGGTGATAGGATTGACATTGGATGATATTCCTGGGATTAGCTCGTCTATTTGTATGCACCATATACTTTTGGATGATGAGGCTAAGCCCATAAGACAATCTCAATACAGGTTGAATCCCACTCTCCTTGAAGTGGTAAAATTGGAAGTCAGTAAATTACTTACTACGGGGATCATTTATCCTATATCCGATAGTAAATGGGTTAGCCCAGTGCAAATTGTACCTAAAAAATAGGAATAACAGTTATGTCAAATGAAAGGAATGAATTGGTTCCAACATGTGTGCAAAACAGTTGGCGAGTCTGTATTGACTACTTTCGACTAAATCACGTCACACGGAAGGTTCACTTTCCTCTACCTTTCATTGACCAAATGTTAGAATGATTGGCCGGTAAGTCCCATTATTGTTTCCTTGATGGATATTAGGGTTATTTCCAAATCCATATAGCCCCTGAGGATCAAAAAAATACAACATTTACCAGTCCATTTGGCACATTTTCATACAGAAGGATGCCTTTTGGTCTTTGTAATGCTCCTGGTACTTTTCAGTGTTGTATGTTGAGTATATTTTTAGAGTACCTAGAGAATTGCATGGAAGTTTTTATGGATAATTTCACAATTTATGAAACTTCCTTTGATGATTGTTTGGCTCACCTAGGTTATATCCTCCATCGTTGCATAGAAAAAGATCTTGTATTAAATTACGAGAAATGTCATTTCATGGTTGAACAGGGGATAGTTCTTGGGAATTTTATTTCAAAATATGGAATTCAAGTGGATAAATAAAAAATTGAATTAATTTCAACCCTTCCATATCCAAAATGTGTTTGTGAGGTGTGATCTTTCTTGGGTCATGCTGGTTTTTACCACTGATTCATTAAAGACTTCAGTAGGATCGTACTTCCCCTGTCCCGATTATTACAAAAAAGAGTCTAAGTTTTTGTTTGATAAAAATTGTGAGGATGTTTTCAATTCACTAAAAAGGAGTCTCACATCACCTCCCATCATCCAACCATCAAGGTGGGATCTCCCCTTTGAGTTTATGTGTGATGCCTCTAACTTTGCAGTTTTATCCCAAAGGGTTGAGAAGGCTCCTCATGTCATTGTGTATGCCCTTGAACCTACCCAGGAAAACTACACAACCACTGAAAAAGAAATTATTTCTATTGTGTTTTCCTTAGAAAAATTATGTTCATATCTTATCGGGTCAAAAATTATTGTCTTTTTTGATCATGTTTCCCTTTGTTTCCTCCTAAAGAAACCTGAAGCTAAGCCTCGCCTCATTCAGTGGATGCTCCTCCTCCAAGAGTTTGACCTTGATATTAGAGATAAGATAGGAGTGGAAAATGTGGTAGCTGGCCACATTAGTAGTATTTCCCCACCATTGGACCATTATGTTGACTCACCCCTCCCCATTGGATAATTCTTCCCTCATGAGAACCTTTGTGATGTTATGGACCTTACCCCCTAGTATGCAGACATTGTAAATTTTCTAGCAACATCTAGGGTCCCCACTGATTTCATCACTTCACAAACCCAGAGACTTAAGCATGATTCTCGATGGTACATTTGGGATGACCCATACTTGTGGAGAATTTGTAGTGACTAAGTTGTTCATAGGTGTGTCCCTAACCATGAGTTCACCTCTGTTTTGACCTTCTGTCACACTTTGGCTTGTGGGGGTCACTTTGGATCTCAAAGTACGGCTCTAAAGGTCCTTGACTCAGGTCTTTATTGGCCAACATTGTATAGTGATACCCATCAATTTTGTAAGTCATGTACTAGATGTCAATTCACAGGGAATATCTCCAAGAGGAATAAAATGCCCCAACAACCCATGTTATTTTGTGAGATCTTTGATTCATGGGGCATTGACTTCATGGGGCCTTTTCCAAATTCATTTAGCTTTTTGTACATATTATTGTCTGTTGACTATGTATCTAAATGGGTGGAAGAAAAGGCCACCAGGACCAATGACTCTTGAGTGGTTGATTTTGTGAGGTCCCAAATTTTCAGTAGGTTTGGTTTACCGAGATTCATCATTAGTGATCAGGGTTCACATTTTTGCAATCACAACATGAAAAATTTGCTTCATAAGTATGGGGTTTTTCATAAAATCTTCACAGCATATCACCCCCAAAATAACAGAAAAGAAAAAATCTTAAATCAGGAAGTTAAGAGAATCTTGGAAAAAATGGTACAGCCCAATAGGAAAGATTGGAGTTTGCGCTTGGATGATGCACTTTGGGAATATCGTATAGATTTTAAAACCCCAATCAGAATTTCACTATATAGGATTGTGTTTGGAAAGGCTTGTCACCTCCCAGTGGATGTATAACACCATGCCTATTAGGCTGTTAAACAATGTAATATGAATCTTTTAGATGCAGGTGAGCATAAGAAGCTTCAGATTCAAGAGTTGGAAGAAATTCGACATGATGCATATGAGAACTCTTGAATCTATAAAGAGAATACAAAGGGTATCCATGATAACATGATTCATCAGCAGAAGTTCCATATTGGTGAGAAGGTCATCATGTACAATTCCAGTCTAAAGCTCCACACAGGTAAGCTTCGTTCCCGATGGCTCAGTCCTTATACTGTTACTGGTGTTTACCCTATTGGTGTTATATAGGTTTTTCATGAAAAGAGTGGACAAAGGATTATTGTTAATGGGAAGAGGCTTAAACACTTCTATGAGGATTTTACAAATCATCTCGTAGAGGAAATGTAGAGACTTGAAGCTTGACGTACATGAACATTACATTACTTTTGCGGAATACTTAATACATAACAAAAACAGACACACAAGGACCGTAATAGTTTAGTGTCTTTGGAAACTTGGAACGTAATCTTCTAATCATGGTGAAAGATCTTCAACATCTCCCATAAAGATCTTCCCCTTTTTTTCTTACCTAAAACCTTTCTTTATATCCTGAGGAAAAGAAAACATAAAAAGGGTGAGCTCAAATGCTCAGTAAGGGTAAGAATGGATAAAATAAAACATACCATATACATTTGAACTTAAAAACATGAACATAATGTTTAAACATCAAAATCTTGAGCAATGACATAAAACATGGAAGTACGTGTGGAATAGATCATAAAGAAACATTAAGAATGATAAAATATCATGGGAATAAAACATGTAATTGTGGAAACCATTCAGCACATGTCATGATTTCCATAGTAGCCAAGGCATTGCTGCCAAGACCATCTTAGTGGACAAAGTCCCTTTCTGGATCGAGTTCACTCCTCGTTCCAGTCCTATATTACTGAACCGGTTTAACTTGTCGTGCCATCCATGTCTATCACATGAGATATAAATCTTTACCCAATGCATTGGAGGGAGATATAGGTCCCACCCATCTCATAATTAAATCATTCTTACTTGTGCCACAACATAAACATAAATCATTCATCATAACCCAAAGAAAAAAATGGGTTTCATAAACATCATTCCATCATCACATAATCCATATAAAATAAATGGACATCATTTCATAATAAGAAAAGTGAAACCATGTAAATCATAGAGACAGTATACTTGAAACATACACATATGAAATAATGTCATCTTATATGGAAAATGGTTTTGATAAAACACTTGAAATGAATTCTTGAGGAAAATATCCTTTCTTCTTCAAAATCAATTTATTTTCACAAAACCTCATGAAATTTTAAAAGAAAATGATTTTTTTTAAATATTCATGATATCTTTGGGAGGAAGCTTCATGAAAATAAGGCTTTATAAAACCGTAAAAATATGTTCGTTCCGTATAAGTTAAAAAAACATTCTTCTCGTACTTTTGCCTAAAAAGTCAAAAAGTACCTCGTATGGTAAACAAAAGAAAGATTCCTTCCATACTATGTGGTAAAAGTAATAAAAGGTTAAAAATGTCTTAAACATACGTGGAAGGAAAGTAAAAATTTTATGAAAACATTTTGAGAGCATATGGACATGGATAATAAACATAACCCCCATTAAATACTTACGAGTAAACAATCTCGGAATAAGAATGAGATTGGAATAATTATCCCTTACCTTAGGTCTGATATGCTTCGTACGTATCCAAACCTCCTGTATAATGATTTAAATAATGTCATTGACTTATTACAGAATCATATTCATTGTTATTATATCATATATGGTTCACTTATGACTTTATATTACCCGTTCTTTTGTAAATTCCATGTTAAAGAGTGTTTTGGGTAAAATCGTTTCATTTGTCGTCCGTGTTTTGACATGTAATTATTCATATGATTACTTAGATCATGATTACTTAATTACAGAATATAAAACATGATTTATATATAATATATATTCATAATATACATATTTATAATAGATCGATAAATGGAAAGAAATACACCGTTCATGGAGACGGTAGGCCGTACGTACGCATGAACGATGTTTTCGTTTCCTTATTGAATTGAATGGAATTAAGTAGATGAAATAAATATATATATACATAAATCCAGTATCATTATTATGTCATATATTTTATGATTAATTATTATATATACTTTATAATCATTCTTGAATGGTTATCATGGAGAGTGAATCTCATCGCGTCGTGGAGACGGTATTCCGTACGTACGCACGAGCGATAATATCATTCCCATGATTGTCGAATTGTATTAAAGTGTATGTATAATATTACAGAATCAATATCACTTTACAATAATCATATATATTCATTACTTTCACCATTATACCCATCCAAGTAAGGTGGTGGTGGAAAATAGATTACACCACGGCGTGGAGACGGTATTTCGTACGTATGCACGCGCGGTGATTTCATTTTCCATAGGATGGATAGATGGTGAAATATGGTTGTTTCATACTTATAATAGCATATCAGTATATGAGTGATACTGATGTTATTACTTCATAATTAAACAACTAAAGAAGAAGAAGTTGAAGAAGAAAGAAATTTTAAAGAATCGGTAACGGATATTACCTCTTCTTTGACACGCCTCTTTGAATCCTCCTCTTAGGGTACTAAAATTGGTCTTTTAAGAAGACCAGGACCTCTAGGATGTTTCTAGGGAAGTTTATAAGGGAAATTTTCAGGGTTTTTCCGAGATTAAAGGCTCAAATTGGTTTTAGGAAGAGAGGGAGGAGGTGCCCTTTTATAAGGGAGTAGAGGGGCACCTTTGGAAATCTTAAAAATATTAATTTATAATAAATCTAACCCCACTTAAAAACCTTCAAAAATGACTCATATTAGAATATAAGATGATATAGGGTTTTAATCTCATCAACCAATAAAATTTAGACATGTTAGGAAATTATTTTAAACATTATCAACTTGATTTATCCTTACTTAATCAATTTAATTTTATTTGTGGTAATAACATTCTAAATTTTAAATTATAACAAAAAATTACTTATTTGTTGTGAATTTTTCATAATTGGATATTTTATAACATTTTAGACCATATAAATTTAAATTTATAATTTTTAAATATTTTTTTGACTTTTAAAAAATTTTATAATATGTTATTTTTATAAAATAACAATAGTGTCAATTTTGACACTATTCATTTATATGAATTTAAATAAAATATATACAGAATATATGTTCGAACTAAAAGCTTTAATAGATTCATAAAATTCTATATGTATCTAGAAAATTATTGGAGAACATTAAATAGTTCAGATAATATTTATTTTATTATTTTTAAAACCATTTATTTGGTTTATCTCTTAATAAAATAATCACTACAACATTTTTGTATAATTATCTAATATACTTATTTTTTGCATAAAAATTAAAAATAAAATCCTATGATTAATATAAATCTATTAACTTTCAAAATAATACTTTTAATATAATTTATCATCTTAAAATCACAATATTTAAATTGTTATATTTATTAAATTATGATGGTGACAACTTTGGCATCATTTAAAATAAAATAATATAAGTGTCATAATAACTTTTATAAGACTCCAAAAGGTTATATATTAGGTCATTATATGATTATGATATAGATATACACTAAAAATAAGTTTTGGTCAGGTTTGGGGTCCTTTTAATTGGTATTATTATTTCAATAAAAACTATATTACTGATTTTTCACTTAATAAATAATTTCTGCATCATTAATGTATCACCATTAATGATAATTATTTAATCCCTAAAAAATCTAAATAAATTATCATTATGTAGATAATTTTATTAGCTTTCTTTTTACTATTCATGTTCAAAGTTTTATGATGTTTATCACTAAATTAAAATTATTATACTTATAATATTTAAGAGAGTGACATGTTGTCACTTTCTTTGGTTTTAATAATAATTAAATTACTTTCATGGTCAAAAGTCCATAAAATGAATCTAATCCGACCCTTAGGTGATATGGGTCGACTTTTAGTCATCCAATAGAATTTTTTAATGTGTTAGGGTAATTTTATAATATAATATTCACCCTTAATTACATGATTTACCTTTAACTATGGTAAATAAAATTTACCGTAGTTACTATTCATAATTACCAAAAATAAAAAGTGGCATATTAACATAATTTGGACCCACTGATTCAAAATATGGAATCCATTTTTTCAAATTCAATACACATAAGTTTCAGAAATTAAATTAAAATTAATCCCGTTGTCGAATGAAAACGGGTTTTTGCTTAAAACATTGCAAAAGATTGAATTGATTTAACCTACGAATTCAATGTAAAATCAATGATAATGGAATACATTATATTAAATGGTAAAAATATATTCTATTTATACTTTAAAACCATTCAATATTATAATTTAACCACATAAGTTATTACGATGAAAAAAGTTGTTTTTAATTAAAATATAGCGTGTTTTTACAATTCATTAAAATATGAAAGTTAGCATAATAATATGAAAAATTTATCCAAGGTAAAATTTTATATCTTGATTCCAAAGAATAATTTTATTTTTTAAAATTAAACTTATAAACATGTCAAAAACTAGATTTAAAGTGGGTGCGCCATCAAAAGGCGGCAAAACTGCATTTTTTGAAAAATACTTATTTTACCCGAAAAATTTATTTTGTTCTTATATCATGTTCTAGAAAATGTGTAAGATGAATAATAATGTTATAAAATTTAAAATTTAATTAATACTATTTATAACGGCTAGTTCATACTAATATTATAATAATATATCGTTGTTTAGTAAAACTCGGTATTGCGTACAACAAATGCTATCGAGGAAGGTCGTGATTGCGTGTAATGCAAGCCAAGTCAGGGTTGCGTGTAGTGCACGACTCCTTTGTTACTGCGTATAACAAAATACATTGAATATATATATATATACTCAATGTTTCATAGAATAACTACTATCAAACAAACATGAAATTGTGTGTAACACGATCCAGGATTAGTGTTGCGTATACTGCAAGCTAATACGGTGTTGCGTATAGCGCAAGATAATCTTGGTGTATCGTACAACAGAAGATATTAAAGAAATTAAAAAGAATATATCTTATAAAATCTCGGTTTATTACATTATACCCCCCTTAAAATGAATTTCGCTCTCGAAATTCGACGGGGTTATAAATGGTTTTCTACTTGAAAGTTTATTTAATTGCAACCCACATCGTAAAAAGGAATACCAAAACTTATCTTTATAAACTAAAGTATGAAATGTAACAGTTACCCAAATAAACTAATCACTGGGTTTCCACATAGGATAACATAGGTGAAAATATGGATATGGAAGAGAAATCTGACCATCATGTTCTGATAGAGAGTGGTAGAGAACATGGCTATGAAAAAGCCAACAATCACAAAGCCATAGATTTGTGATGATCTAAGGTACCATCTGATTCATCAGATATAAGGTCACTAAGACAATATTTTTGGTTTTCAAGATCATTTCCCTAAAGTTGATGAATTAAAAGAAATACTTACATGATTTTGGTACAATCTCACTTTTTTCGTGAATTGAACAATTTCCACTTCATCCCTTAATGAAATGAAGTTGAATTTGTTATTCATGATGTGTTAGCAGATCATGTGATAGAATGATAGGTCATTCCATCTGTTTCAAACAAAAGGTTAGAAAAAGTTATAAGTCCATCATATGGTTAGATTAATCATATATGGTTCCAAAAATGAACTTATACTTTATATATCATACCGCTTAATAAAATAAAACTAGTTTCTACTAACCAGGGACTTTCTGTAGGCTAGTGGTAGGCGATAAAGGCCAGTCGCACTTCAGTTGTGGGTTCGATTCCCACAGCCTTGTCCGACGCGATGAGTTTTCTCCAGTCTTGTAGGTTGTCCTTTTTCTAAAACTACATTACTATAACATCCCGTCAATAATATCGAAAAAATTTCTATCCTTAAACAATACTAACTTATGTCCAACATAATCCATTCCAATCTTTAGGCTTATCTAAAATACTTCGGTCCAAGCTCATAGTATAAAGAAAATGATTACTTGAAATGTCACATAACAATCACGTGAATGCCATAATTTATCCCCCATATATCATAAGATATATCTTGTTGGTCAAATTACAAACATGTGAATATCTTAATCATGTATTCTCTTGAAAAATGAATACCCATTTAACCTTAGTGAAAACATGAATGTTGTCAAAAGTTAACTCTTTCCACATACCAAAATCCCAAAATTTCTATATAATCAAACCATAATATCACTTATTCCTTATATCAGTCATGAGCTCATGAATACAATCAAACATCTCATTATCTTCTTATCCCTTCATTATGCGCATATCATCTACTTTCCAAAAATATCTGAATAACCTTCCATGGTTACCGGTACCATTCAACATATACTTTCATATACTTTAAGAAAAACAATAGTGTAACAATCCTTATATGATTCTTTATTCCATAGTACCATACATTATTCTTTATAAACATACAATCATTCCACTAAATTCTTAAAACACTATCTGAGCTTCATCATTTATTTCATCTCATATTTCATTTGTAGTCTCTTCATCATCATCCACATAAATACTACCCGTATGACCATGCTGATTCTCTTCATGAGATTTTCCCTTAGGGCATTGGTTTTCATAATTCCCATACATTCCACATTTAAAACATCTAATCATTGTTGATGTCATAGCAATACCATTATCCTTTTCCATGGTGTTAACTGAACCTTTTCCTTTGCACTTTCTGACTTTGTGTCCTTCTTTTCCACACCCCAAGCATCTTCCAGTTCCTTTGAAACAATCTCTCCAATGCCTCTTCCCACATGATTTACATGAGGGAAATTGAACTTTCTTTCCTCTATGATCATCATGAAACTCCATCTTTCTCTTATTATCTGAGTCAGGAAACTTACCAAAGCTGAGATTATTGATCATATTATGAGATTTCTGATTAGGCATAATAATTATGTTTGGACTTCCAAATCCCGTTTCATTTGGTTTCTCATGAAGAATATCATTCCATTGTCCGTCATATCCTCCATTATCGTGAATCTTCCTATTTCCAGCCATTTTCTAAAACACAAAAAGAATAGTGTGAGAGGCAAAAATCATGCAAGGTAAAACAACATAGTAAAGGGGAAGTACCCGCAATATCTAACATCTTAGGTTAAATTCTATGATCATTACCGTAGTTCTAGGACTATATCTTATACTTATACTTATCCTTAGGGATATCCCTAGACATACCTTAGAAATATCTATAGGGATCTCACTAATGTTTTCGCATCCTAGTTTCCAAAGGTTAACTAAACTTTTCCTCTGATACCAAATGTAGAGACCCAAAGCTTGACGTAAATGAAAATTACATTACTTTTGTGGAATACTTAATACATAACAAAAACAGACACACAAGGACCGTAATAGTTTAGTGTCTTTGGAAACTTGGAACGTAATCTTCTAATCATAGTGAAAGATCTTCAACATCTCCCATAAAGATCTTCCCCTTTTTTTCTTACCTAAAACCTTTCTTTATATCCTAGGGAAAAGAAAACATAAAAAGGGTGAGCTCAAATGCTCAGTAAGGGTAAGAATGGATAAAATAAAACATACCATATACATTTGAACTTAAAAACATGAAAATAATGTTTAAACATCAAAAGCTTGAGCAATGACATAAAACATGGAAGTAAGTATGGCATAGATCATAAAGAAACATTAAGAATGATAAAATATCATGGGAATAAAACATGTAATTGTGGAAACCATTCAGAACATGTCATGATTTCCATAGTAGCCAAGGCATTGCTGCCAAGACCATCTTAGTGGACAAAGTCCCTTTCTGAATCAAGTTCACTCCTCGTTCCAGTCCTGTATTACTGAACCGGTTTAACTTGTCGTTCCAGCCATGTCTATCTCATGAGATATAAATCTTTACCCAATGCATTGGAGGGAGATATAGGTCCCACCCATCTCATAATGAAATCATTCTTACTTGTGCCACAACATAAACATAAATCATTCATCATAACCCAAAGAATAAAATGGGTTTCATAAACATCATTCCATCATCACATAATCCATATAAAAGAAATGGACATCATTTCATAATAAGAAAAGTGAAACCATGTAAATCATAGAGACATTATACTTGAAACATACACATATGAAATAATGTCATCTTAGATGGAAAATGGTTTTGATAAAACACTTGAAATGAATTCTTGAGGAAAATATCCTTTCTTCTTCAAAATCAATTTCTTTTCACAAAACATCATGCAATTTTAAAAGAAAAGGATTTTTTTAAATAGTCATGATATCTTTTGGAGGAAGCTTCATGAAAATAAGGCTTTATAAAACCGTAAAAATCTGTTCGTGCCGTATAAGTTAAAAAAACATTCTTCTCGTACTTTTTCCAGAAAAGTCAAAAAGTACCTCGTATGGTAAACAAAAGAAATATTTCTTCCATACTATGTGGTAAAAGTAATAAAAGGGTAAAAATTTATTAAACATAAATGGAAGGAAAGTAAACATTTTATGAAAACATTTTGAGAGCATATGGACATGGATAATAAACATAACCCCCATTAAATACTTACGAGTAAACAATCTCGGATAAGAATGAGATTGGAATAATTATCCCTTACCTTAGGTCCGATATGCTTCGTACATATACAAACCTACTGTATAATGATTTAAATAATGACATTGACTTATTACAGAATCATATTCATTGTTATTATATCATATATGGTTCACTTATGACTTTATATTACCCGTTCTTTTGTAAATTCCATGTTAAAGAGTGTTTTGGGTAAAATCGTTTCATTTGTCGTCCGTGTTTTGACTTGTAATTATTCATATGATTAATTAGATCATGATTACTTAATTACAGAATATAAAAAATGATTTATATATAATATATATTCATAATATACATATTTATAATAGATCGATAAATGGAAAGAAATACATCGTTCATGGAGACGGTAGGTCGTACGTACGCATGAACGCTGTTTTCGTTTCCTTATTGAATTGAATGGAATTAAGTATATGACATAAATATATATATACATAAATCTAGTATCATTATTATGTCATATATTTTATGATTAATTATTATATATACTTTATAATCATTCTTGAATGGTTATCATGGAGATTGAATCTCATCGCGTCGTGGAGACGGTATTCCGTACGTACGCACAAGCGATGATATCATTCACATGATCTTAGAATTGTATTAAAGTGTATGTATAATATTAAAAAATCAATATCACTTTACAATAATCATATATATTCATTACTTTCACCATTATACCCATCCAAGTAAGGTGGTGGTGGAAAATAGATTACACCACGGCGTGGAGATGGTATTCCGTACGTACGCACGCGTGGTGATTTCATTTTCCATTGGATGGATAGATGGTGAAATATGGTTGTTTAATAATTATAATAGAATATCAGTATATGAGTGATACTGATTTTATTACTTCATAATGAAACAACTAAAGAATAATAATTTGAAGAAGAAAGAAAATTGAAAGAATCGGTAACGGATATTACCTCTTCTTTGGCACGCCTCTTTGAATCCTCCTCTTAGGATACTAAAATTGGTCTTTGAAGAATACCAGGACCTCTAAGATGTTTCTAGGGAATTTGAGAAGGGAAATGTCCAGGGTTTGTCCGAGATTAAAGGCTCAAATTGGTGTGAGGAAGAGAGGGAGGAGGTGCCCTTTTATAAGGGAAGAGAGGGGCACCTTTGGAAATCTTAAAAATATTAAATTATAATAAATCTAAAACCACTTAAAAACCTCCAAAAATGACTCATATTAGAATATAAGATGAGATAGGGTTGTAATCTCATTAAAAAATAAAATTTAGACATGTTATGAAATTATTTTAAACATTATCAACTTGATTTATCCTTACTTAATCAAATTAATTTTATTTGTGGTAATAACATTCTAAATTTTAAATTATAACAAAAAAATTCCTTATTTGTTGTGAATTGTCCATAATTGGATACTTTATAACATTTTAGACCATATAAATTTAAATTTATAATTTTTAAATATTTTTTTGATTTTTAAACAATTTTATAATATGTTATTTTTATAAAATAACAATAGTGTCAATTTTGACACTATTCATTTATATGAATTTAAATAAAATATATATAGAATATATGTTAAAACTAAAAGCTTTAATAGATTCATAAAATTCCATATGTATCTAGAAAATTAGTGGAGCACATTAAATAGTTCAGATAATATTTATTTTATTATTTTTAAAACCATTTATTTGGTTTATCTCTTAATAAAATAATTTCTACAACATTTTTGTATAATTATTTAATATACTTATTTGTTGCATAAAAATTAAAAATAAAATCCTATGATGAAGATACATCTATTACCTTTTACAATAATACTTTTACTCGAATTTATCATCTTAAAATCACAATATTTAAATTGTTATATTTATTAAATTATGATGGTGACAACTTTGGCATCATTTAAAATAAAATAATATAAGTGTCATAATCACTTTTATAAGACTAAAAACGGTTATATATTATGTCATTATATGCTTATGGTATATATATACACTAAAAATAAGTTTTGGTCAGGTTTGTGGGCCTTTTAATGGGTGTTAGTATTTCAATAAAAACTATATTACTGATTTTTCTCTTAATAAATAATTTCTGCATCATTAATGTATCATCATTAATGATAATTATTTAATCCCTAAAAAATCTAAATAAATTATCATGATGTAGATAATTTTATTAGATTTCTGTATAATATTCATGTTCAAAGTTTTATGATGTTTATCACTAAATTAAAATTATTATACTTATAATATTTAAGAGAGTGACATGTTGTCACTTTCTTTGGTTTTAATAATAATTAAATTACTTTCATGGTCAAAAGCCCATAAAATGAATCTAATCCTACCCTTAGGTGCTATGAGTCGACTTTTAGTCATCCAATAGAATTTTTTCATGTGTTAGGGTAATTTTATAATATTATATTCACCCTTAATTATCAGATTTACCTTTAACTATGGTAAATAAAATTTACCATAGTTACTATTCATAATTCCCAAAAATAAAAAGTAGCCTATTAAAAAATTTTGGACCCACTGATTCCAAATATGGAATCCATTTTTTTCAAATTCAATACACAGAAGTTGCAGAAATTAAATTAAAATTAATCTCGTTGTCGAATGAAAACGGGTTTTTGTTTAAAACATTGCAAAAGATTGAATTGATTTAACCTACGAATTCAATGTAAAATCAATGCTATTGACAAACATTATATTAAATGGTAAAAATATATTCTATTTATACTTTAAAACCATTCAATATTACAATTTAACCACATAAGTTATTACGATGAAAAAAGTTGTTTTTAATTAAAATATTGCGTGTTTTTACTATTCATTAAAATATGAAAGTTATCATAATAATATGAAAAATTTATCCAAGGTAAAATTTTATATCTTGATTCCAAAGAATAATTTTATTTTTGTAAAATTGAACTTATAAACATGTCAAAACTAGATTTAAAGTGGGTGCGCCATCAAAAGGCGGCAAAACTGCATTTTTTGAAAAATACTTATTTTACCCGAAAAATTATTTTGTTCTTATACCATGTTCTAGAAAATGTGTAAGATGAATAATAATATTATAAAATTTAAAATTTAGTTAATACTATTTATAACGGCTAGTTCATACTAATATTATAATAATATATCGTTGTTTAGTAAAACTAGGTATTGCGTACAACACACGCTATCAAGGAAGGTCGTGATTGCGTGTAATGCAAGCCAAGTCAGGGTTGCGTGTAGTGCATGACTCCTTTGTTGCTGCGTATAACAAAATACATTTAATATATATATATATATACTCAATGTTTTATAGAATAACTACTATCAAACAAACATGAAATTGTGTGTAACATAATCTAGGATTAGTGTTGCGTATACTGCAAGCTAATACGGTGTTGCGTATAGTGCAAGATAATCTTGGTGTATCGTACAACAGAAGATATGAAAGAAATTAAAAATAATATATCTTATAAAATCTCGGGTTATTACAGGAAATCCAACTGATATATTCCACATATGACTCCACTTAACAGGTTGTCCCTTCTCCCTACCTTTATTTACTTGTCTATTTATTTAAAATACTTTCATTGAGGAAAATGTAATTTTTTGGTGTGGGGAGGGTGAAATGTCATAGTTAGGATTAAAAAAACAAAACAAAACAAAACAAAATTTAAAAAAAGGTGTTTTCATTTTTGATTTCTTTTTCCTTATTTTGTAGTTTTAGAAAAAAAATTGATCTTAAAAAGAATATCCAAAATCATTTTTCATGATTCAGTCGATTGTGTGGAAAATTCCATTGTTTTTGGAAAAATGTTTTTCAAATGAATATTGATATGGAATCTTTTTCTAGAATTTTTATTTTCAAATAATTCTTAGGTGTTTAATGGATTTCTGAATCTCATGCCTCATTAACACTGACCAATATTTTAATCCCTTTCCCAAGAGACATTCTAAGACCTTTATTGCATATTCTTCCTTTTAATCACTTTCTTGAGAGTTTCAGGTCATGTAGAGAAACTAGAACTTACCTTGATTCTGTTTTAATCCGTAAGATTCAAGTATGCTACATTCATGATAGAGGTAATCATTCATTGAAAATACCATTGTACAATTATCCTCTATTTTTTCACCTTTTCATTTTATCCTTCTTAAGCCTTAGAGACCATGAAATGCCAATTATGTAGCCACATTACAAGATAATTTATCCCTACCTACCCATCTCTTGTGTATATTCTTGTTTATTTTCAGCAAGTGTGGGTGAGAGGGTGTTTCCATGGGAATTCTGGGAAGATAATCATTGTTATGGGTTGATATAAAGGGTGCCTACATTTTCCTTGGGCAATGGGTTCACAAGCCATATTACATCATTGTTTTATACATATTTCCCTCTTTATCTCAAAAAAACTATATTTAAAAAAATAGTTCTTTACATTGAAAAAAAACATAACAAAAGAATAAAATGGAGAAAATATGATGTTTACTCATTATTATTCATTGTTTGGTTGTGACTCGCACAAATAGACAATGGGGATATTGAGTTGGAGGTGATACACTTTGTGAGGGGTTGCGTGTGTACATTCATTGTGAACACTTGATGAATTTTGACATGTTTTGTACATAAGAGATTAAACACTCCTCTTCTGCCTCAGATATTTAAACAGTAAATCCAACCAACCCTTGAACCTCAGAACAACCTATTGGAAGTCCTCTTGAGTAGCAGACTAGTTTCTGCTGGTAGAGAAATGAGAATCTTGGAAAGCATATGGTAAGATCACATGAACCCTAGGAAAAGAGAATAAATCCACTTTCATATGTTCCTTGAGTGAAGAGAGAAAATGTTTAGGTGAGGTAGGTTGTGACATGTTCCATGGGTGAACAAATGAAGTTGAACAAATTCGAATGTGAGAAAAGAAAAATGATAGGAAAATTTATTCCATAAACGAGACATGATGAATTTAATTTCAAAATAATCTTGGATGTTTTCACACCTTTGATTTATGAATGAGAAATTATTAGGATATTATAATTTTCCCAGGAGTGAAAATATTTAGGTGTGGGGGTGTGATCATACCACGGTTCACTATTTTATTTCACCCTTATATCAATGTATTAAACTAATTTTGTACTGAAAATTCCAAGTTTAATAACACATTTTACTTCATGTTTGGTTATATAATTTAATTTTTGTCACTTTCAAAAAGGTTTATTTTACCTGTTTTTATGTTTTTGTTATAGGTGGAGGTGATTTGGAGGACCCATGATGAAGTCCAAGAAAAATGGACCAATCTGCACTTGATCCAAGAACACCAGTGGACTAATCCGCATACTGATACTAAACTATGCGTCTAAATGGGGTGAAATTTTGTGGGATGATCCAAACTTTAATGGGATACATTTCATATGAAGGAACCCAAGACCCATTCGGACTCTAAAATTCCCATCCGAACTGATCTGTCCAGGGAATCAAATCTACATAAGTCAAAAGCAGTGTTCTGTATTTTATCAATATCTCCGGATGTGATTGTCCAATTAGAGACAAAATTTTGGTGGAGATAGTCCTGATGTGGGGCTATAAATTTATATTTTTTTTCAAAGGTATATTCGACTTTCTAGTCACCCAAAACTATGAGCTAAGTGGTTTTACACAATCTGTGTGCTCAAAACCACCTTCCAATTTTCCTATAAAAGAACACCTTGGGTGCCTCATTTAGGAGTTAGACCAGGAGGAAAGGTGCTTCCATTTTGGAGTCCCAAAAGAGTCTTCCCATCATCCCTAGACGTTCTAAAGGCTATAGGAAGTGCTACATCAACATCTTCTTCTTCCTCCCCTCTCATGGAATTCTAAACTCCTTGTGATCACCCGGGGAGGAACGTGATGTAAATCCCAAGCTTCATGTTTGTAATATTTGAATGATATTTTTATTTCTAGGTTTTTATGTTGTTTTTAATCATCCTATATTCTTGTTTTATTGAGTTGTGTACTGGTATGTCATGCTCAACTCATATGATCATGTTTGGGGGTACCAATTCATGTGATGTTTCACACACCGTTCACCACTTTTTCTTCCCTTATTCAACTGCGGTGTTTGTGTGGTTCATATTGGTCAATTGAACTAACATAAGCTTTTTCAAGGCCATGTACATTTAAGTCATGGTAACACATTGAAAATAACATACAAACCTATATAGCACATCGAGTTCTTCATGTGTTCCCTTGGTGAGTTTCGGTTATGAATTCGAACACAAATCACCCAATCATCGGCAGTATCTAATGAATCATTATGTGTTTCCGACTGAACCCTAGGAGGTATCCTAGTATAAAATCAATAAAATTCAGGTTCTGGGTGTTACAAATAAGGGATTAAAAGATCATAACCTTTTCTCTTGAAGCGATGAAGGATCGGCATTACGATTTTTCCCCGAGTTGATCATGCTTAATTAATATTGTTCATTTCTACTTGGTTTTATCGATTTCATTTTTCTATTGTAATCTTTAATCATCAAACCCCATGTTTTACAAATACCATTACCCTTTTTTCACAATCAAAAACCTCTTTTTAAATTAATGATCTAAGGCTCCATCAAGAGATGACCTATGGTTGCTGCTATACTGTAGAAATTCTAGTAAAAATTAAATAACTAATTTGACGCGCTCGATAACGCGATCAGGAGGCGGCCGGTCTGTGACAGCTGTGTGGAGAAGCGGAACCCGTAGGTGCTGCGGTGGTGAGATCCGTGGTCATCCGGGCAGCGGCGGGTGGAACAGCATGGTGCCGACGCGCCGCGCAGGGGTGATGAGTGGCCCGCTCGGGCTGCTCGGCTAGAGCGCAACGGTCAGCTCCTGCCGGCCATTTCAGAAGACAAGGTGGTGCCATGTGGGCACTTCCATCTTGGAGGAACTGGACACCCAACGTCAGGTTCTGCTCGACCGGCCCGCACCACGTGGGCCAGGTTTTCCATGTGGGCCGGACCCGCTAGCCGGGCCGGACCGTTGGCCAGGCCGGACCCACTGGTCGGGCCAGACCGCTGGTCGGGCCAGACCCGCTAGCCGGGCTGGGCCAGACCCACTGGCTGAAATGGACCCACGATCTGGGTTGGACCTGCGGGCCCAACAGGCCGGTCGGGCCGGACCGCTACCGGACCCGAACCCAACCAGACATGTTTCACTAAAACTTGAGTATCTCACAAACCAACCGTCCAATTGACACGCCATCTATGGAATTGGGACCCTTGCGATAGGGTGGTCCTTTTGAGATATTGCACTTGGTTTTTTTTAGAAGCTAGAATACGACTGGGTTGGATCGGACACGAATCCAACCGGACCCTATTTACCTTTTTTCTTATAACTTAAAGACCGAGCATCCGATTGACGCGTCGTCTATCATGTTGGAACCCTTACGATAAGACAGTCCTTTGGGTTAATTCTTTGTGAGATTTCTTGGTGATTGAGGTATTACCAATATCTTGAGAAGAAAAACCTACAGAACTCAAGTGCACCATGCGCGGGAATCCTATGGCTGGTTGTCAAGTCAAGAGCGACCCTATGTGGATCGACATGAGAGTGACCATCCATGGATCGGTAATAGTGTGACCCTCCATGGATCAACAATAGAGCGACCCTCTATGGATTGACAAGAGAGATACCCTCTGTGGATCAGTAGTAGAGTGAACCTTTGTGGATCAGTAGTATAGCGACCCTTTGTGGATCAAAAACAGAAACTCTCAACAGAATAAAATGATCTAACTCAAGACTAATCATCTTTATTCATGTTCTCTAAGTTTTATACCTGGGGTGAGATGTCTTTTACTTTATGTTTTGTGATTGAGATCATTCTTTGTGGTTTTTCCTTTATGGAATTCTGGAAGACCTTCGGGAGTCTCGGGGTCCCTACTGGGTATTTTTATACTCACTCCTACATGGGCTTCACCCGCACCTTATTGTGTATTGTGAAAATGACGAACAACTTGACTAAGACTTGGGGAGCCAGGGCTAGATGGTGATCTGAGGTGATTAATAGACGTGAGGAGTGGCAGTGAAAATAGACGAGGAGTTGTACCTACCCTTTAGGTAGTATTCTTGGTGGACTACCTCCGGAGCACGTTTTTCCTTTTTGTTGTACTTTCTTTTCAGTTGGGTTTGTATACTAGCCCTTTTTACTTTCGGTTCACACTTTTACTATCAGTAGTTCTACCTTGTGGTTTTCTTTTATTGTGTACCTAGTATATGTGTGTATAGGTTTAAAGGCAATGTCTTCCCTTTTTGGGATATGCCTTTCCAGTGCTAGTCGCCAACCCCTAGCCTATGGAAGGCAGGTTTGGGGTAGTCACAGCATGGGCCCCAGGGGACGGGTTGTGAAAAAGTGGTATCAGAGCACAGTTGGTTCTACCAGAATAACTAAGAGTCAGTGTTTCCAATAGAGCAATAGTGTTGAGTGTCTTGATTTCGGATTACAATTTGGAGAGTCTAGTGCCGGTGCGGCGGCCGACGTAACCATACACTAGGACCCTGAGTTCTGATTTCTGACTCGATACACAAAAACATTGTTTGTGTGTATTTTGAAATGTTTTGATCTATTTTGAGTCATCTCACCATGTATAACTTATTGACCACAGTGCATCTGTTTCTTTACAGAATTCCACTGTGTAGATAGCCATCCAGGATTCCAGTGAGAGATCATGATGACGGCCCACTGAGTGATGAGGTGTTGGTGGAGGGCCCTCTTACAGTGATATCACCTTCGGGAGGTGTACCTTCAGCACCACCACCCATAGGGCATCAGTTGCCACCATCCCCACCAGTGGACCATGCAAACTGACTGAGTGCATTGCACGAGTTCCAGAGATAGAGGCCTATAAGGTTTCAAGGTGAGATAGATATGCTGGTAGCTGAGGACTGGATGGAGGCTATGGAACGAGTTTTTCGCTTGGTTAAGACACCAGCAGACCAGATGGTGATCCTAGCTGCTAGTCTCTTTCAAGGCACAACAAGAATATGGTGGAGCCTGACGCTCCAGACACATGAGGAGACGACTCTTTCCTGGTCATACTTCGAGAGCCTCTTCAGGGTGGAGTTTATACCATCAACTCTACGATCTATGAGTATTCAGAAGCTACTTCACTTACAGCAGGGAAGCCTGATAGTTTCCTAGTACTCAGCGAGATTCACTAACCTCTCTTGCTACTCCACCGAAATGGTATGAGACCTTTTATTCAAGGCCTGGACCTTTGAACAGGGACTTCGATGGGAGATCAGACCATCGATGATATCTCTCAACATTCTGACATAGGATGGAGTGCTAGAATGAGCACTATTGGTGGAGAGCTTCCAAGCTGAGCAGGCACTGATGGTGAGAGCCACCACCGGATGACAGGCAGCTGAGTCATCTATAGCAGGCAGTAGGCGGATGACATAGATTCCCAAGCGAGCCAGATATTCCGGAGGATGATCTCAGGATGTAGGGTCGGAGGTGCGTAGATCACAGAGCTGAGGAGGTCAGCATAGGAGTAGACTGTGCTACTCATGTGGCATGTAGGATTACATGGCTCGTGATTGCCCGACCCGCCGTATTGATGATCAGCAGATGGTCGAAGGATCACCGAGGGAGATGAAGACATTCGAGCAAGGAGGTCTGCAGGGCGGCGGATGTGGAAGGTCGTGCAGTAGGAAATGAGCAATGGTTTGAGGTACTACCTCCACCACCCCCAGGCAGTCCACCCCGACCTCATGGAGCAGGTGGACAGGGACGAGCTCAACTTCAGGCAGTAGAGGCTTATGACCACGGTGCTCCAGAGATCATTCAAGGTACAATCGGTGTCTACTCCACCCTAGCTGCAGTTCTTATAGACACAGGTGTTAGTCGCTCTTTTATTTCCACAGCTCTTGTTCGGAGCTCGGAGATTCTGGTGGATCCATTGGCTCGATCCTTATGATTATAGACTCCTACGAGAGAGGATTCGGTGATTACACACTGGTTCCAACAGTGTGAGATTACTCTAGGGGGAAAGATCTTCAGCTGAGATCTCCTAGTAGCAGCGTCAAGGCCTTACGACGTCATCTTGGGTATGGACTGGTTATCCACGATCCATGCTTAGATCGACTGTTTTAGGCGTAAAGTACGGTGTTTCCGCAAGTATGGGACTAGGTTTTCCTTATCCGGTGAGAATGGAACCTTTGCAGCACAAGATGGACTTTCTCGGAGGAGGGTACAACTGATCACTCATTGGTTGGATAGACTCACCCTCAGTGTGGTGGATTAGTGGAGTTTGAGTTATCCTAAAGTGGTGGACCAGTATGCGAATTTCTTTCCTAAGGATGTTCTGGCAGTACCTCTTCATAGAGAGGTAGAATTCTACATCAAATTGTACCTCGGGATGACACTGATATCTACGCCAGCACATCGGATGGCTCCCATGGAGCTTTGTGAGTTGAGGGTATAGTTGGAGGACTTACAGAGGAAGGGGTTCGTAAGACCCAGTGTTTCCCCATGGGATGCCCTGATTTTTCGCTTAGAAGGTAGATGGAAGTTTGAGGCTTTGTGTGGAATATCAGTGCCTGAACCAGGTAACCGTGAAGAACAAGTATTTTCTGTTGAGTATTGATTATCTCTTCAATCATATAAAGGGAGAACAATGGTTTTCAAAGATAGAACAAAGATTAAGCTATCATTAGCTTTGAGTATGGGATGAGGATGTACCGAAGATAGCCTTCAGATGCTGGTATGGACACTATGATTTCTTGGTGATGCCTTTCGGCATTACCAATGCTCTAGCAGTTTTCATAGGACTCATGAACAAGATCTTCCATCCTTACCTAGATCGCTTCATGGTGGTTTTCATTGACAACATCTTGGTGTACTCTGCATCAGAGGAGGAGCATGCCACACATCTGTAGATAGTCCTTGATACACTCTGAGAGCACCCGCTTTATGGTAAGCTCTCAAAGTGCCAATTATGGATACGAGAGGTCCACTTTCTGGGACATGTTATCTCAGAGGCTAGAGTTGTGGTGGATCCAGTGAAGATAGAGGAAGTGCTTTCTTGGGATCCATCCAGGAGTGTGACTGAGGTCCGGAGTTTCCTATGGTTGGTTGGGTACTATCGAAGGCTTGTGCCTGACTTTTCCAGAGTAGCAACACCCTTGTTAGATTTGACAAAGAAGGGACATCCCTTTATATAGATAGAGAGGGTCTAGTAGTGTTTCCAGGAGCTGAGGCAGAGACTGACAAGTTCCCCCATATTGAGGCTACCAGAAGACGACGTTGGGTATGTAGTCTATTACGATGCATTAGGGACCGGTCTGGGGTGTGTCCTAACGCAGGAGCGAGTGGTGATCGCCTACGGATCATGGTAGCTGAGGCAACACGAGAAGAACTACGCAACCCAGGACCTGGAGTTAGAAATAGTGGTCTTTGTGTTGAAGATGTGGCAGCACTACTTGATGGGTGAATGGTTTACCGTATACTCCAATCACAAGAGTCTCAGGTATATCTTCACTTAGAAGGTCCTAAACCTGAGATAGCGGTGATGGATAGAGTTCCTTTAGAACTATTAATTTGATATAGTCTACACACCTGGGAAGGGAAGTGTAGTAGCAGACGCACTCAACAGTAGGTCGAGTCTACAGTTGCTGAGTGAGGTGACAGAGTAGATATCTGTGTTGCAGATATCCTTCATGGATAGGGATGGAGAGACATACCTCCAGTCTATAACTGTCACTCCCACACTCCTTCAGCGAGTACGAGAGGCACAACTTGGGGACATTGATTACGAAACCCAATGGACTCAGATATTCTCAGGACGGGCTCCTCATGGATTTTCCTTATGTGGGGAGCACGTCATCCTTTTTAGAGGATGCACCATGGTACCAGTGATGTTTCAGGAGGAGGTGTTAAGGGAGTTCCATACATCCCCTTTGGAGGTACATCTTAGAGTGGAGAAGATGTACTAAGACCTCTGACATCAGTATTGGTGGCCAGGGATGAAGAAATCAATGGCAGGGTTTGTTTCACGATGCATCACTTGTCAGCAAGTGAAGGTCGAGCATCAGGTTCCATCTGGCATAACACAACCACTAGAGGTACTGGAATGGAAGTGGGATGTTATCTCCATGGACTTCGTGATGAGGTTACCACGTACGTCCAAGGGCCACGACTCTATCTGGGTGATCGTTGATCGACTCACCAAGTCGGCTCACTTATTACCCATCAGGGAGTGGGGTTCAGTAGAGGGCTTGGGACGCCTCTATGTCCATGAGATAGTATGGATTCACAGGGTACCATCAACAATTGTTTTAGACCGTGACACTTGTTTTACATCCTGGTTGTGGAAGGGATTACCAGAGACGTTCGGGACTCAACTACGATTGAGCACTGCCTTTCACCCTCAGACAGATGGTCAGACGGAGCGGACTATACAGACACTTGAGGACATGCTTCATGCTTGTGTCCTTGATTTTAGCCACAGTTAGGAGGACTACCTACCACTGATAGAGTTTTTATACAACAACATCTATCACTCCATAGTCAGCATGGAACCATTTGAGGCCTTGTATGGGAGACCATGCAAATCACCTCTATGTTGGAAAAACCCAGGGGCGTCAACACTTATAGGTCCAGAGTTGGTACAAGCTACCAATGAGAAGATGAAGATCATCCGGGAGAGGATGAAGACTGCACAGAGTAGTCATAAGTCTTATGCCGACAAGAGACAGAGGCCCTTGGAGTTTGAGGAGGGAGACCATGTCTTCCTACGGGTCTCACCTCGACGAGGATTGCAGAGATTTGGCCGGGGTGGCAAGTGATCTATGAGGTTCATCAGACCTTTCTAGATTCTTAGCAGAGTTGGCGAGGTGGCATACCGTCTAGCTCTTCCCCCATAGATGCATTGGGTGCATAATATTTTCCATGTGTCGCAGCTAAGGAGATACGTGCATGATCCATCGCACTTCATCGATTGGGGCGAGCTGGACATTGACAATGGGGCGACTTTTGCGAAGTTCCCGGTGGTGGGATTAATGAGGTTTATTTAATGACTCGATCCTCTCATTGTGTAACCGCAATGGTCGTGGGATTAATGGATCATTAATTACGGTTCATTAATGAACCACATTAATGAACGCAACGTGAGGGGTTCCTTTTTATTTAATCAAACCATTGGCAAGTGATTTGACAACTGCGAGAGAAGCCTCTTTCGTGACGCTGATGACTTTCCTCTCCAATGAAGAACGGTGATCGAGCAACGATCGTTGGAGGAATCGAATCGGGGATCGACAGATGGTGAAGAACGTTGAAAGACAACGAACATGAATCTTCTCCTTTATCTGCAACACCGATTCCATGTAGGGGCACTACCACAAAACTGGGCAAGGCCAACACCAGCCTTTATCAGCGCTAACGAAAAAGCACTGATAAAGGTACCCCCTTTAACAGCGCTTTTTTTAGCGCTGTTAAATGGTACCCCTTTATCATCGCTTTTTTAGTAGCGCTGATAAAGGGGGTCTTTATCAGCGCTTTTTTTAAAAGCGCTGATAAAGGGTCTACTTCCAAAAAAAATCATTAAAAAATATATATTAATATTTAAATATATAGATATAGTTATATTGATATAAATATAATATCTATTTTTTAAATGTAATTTTAAATATATTTTAGATAAGTATAAATATACAGTTACACTTAATATATAAGATATTTAGTGAAAATGGATTATAAAAAATTAAAAAAATATTTTTAATAAATAATTTTATAATTATTATGGAGTAATAGTCATTTAATAACAATTTGATGACTAAAAAAATTAAATTTTTTTTAAAAAGATCCAAAATATGTTGAAAACGCAACTTGAACTTCAAACGGTCATAACTTTTGATTCGGGTGTCCATTTGAGCTCTACAGCATATCAAATCGAAGCCTGCGACGAGCTCTACAAGCTAGTAATTGAGGCAAAGCCTGTGTCACATTTTTAGAGTCCAAAAAAGGCCCATAAGGCCTCCAAAACTGAGTTTTTAGTCGGGATACCCCGATTTTTTAACATTTTTTGGATTTTCAGTCTTGTTTAAGGGGGTATTATTGGATTTTTTTTAGTGGGGACTGAATTTATTCCAAGGTATTACATTCATATTGATATTATTTATTTGAAATTTTATCGTTTTTTATAATGCACTGCTATTTATAATCAAATATATAACAATATATACATATTTTTTATATATTCACGCATAAAAATTTAATTATAAATATAAATAATAAAATATATTTACATATAAAATATATTAGATTTATCTAAATAATAACTAATATCCATTTTATTTGAAATAAAAATATATGAATATTTATATACCTATATATTAATCTAACTATATATATATATATTAATATAACTACATATATATACTCATATAACTATAAATATATATATTAATATCACTATAAATATATATATTAATATAACTATATATATATATATATTAATATAACTATATATATATATTAATATAAATATATATTACTATATGAATAAATATAACTATATATATATATATATAAATATAGATATCATGAAATGGAAAACAAATCAAAATAGAGGAGTGGTAAGGGCTTAGGCGCGCAGGAGGGAGGTCTCGAGTTCAAAACCTGGTGGAGGCAGGGGTGCGTGCATGGGGGTGGATTTGGGGGGCTAGCGTTGATAAATGTTTGAGGGGGTGCGTGCAGGCGCTGGAGGGGCTGGAAAAGCGGTGTTAAAAGGGGGGATCAAGTGCTATAAAAGCCCCCCCCCCCCCCGATTGGCAAGATTTTTTTAATTTTTTTTTAATTTTTTTAATTTTTTTTACTTTTATCAGCGCTAAAAAGAAAGTGTTGATAAAGGACCCTTTTATCAGCGCTTCTTTTAAGCGTTGATAAAAGACCCCTTTTATCAGTGCTTTTTTTTAGCGCTGATAAAGGGGACCCCCCCCCCCCCTTTTATCTTCAACGACTTTAACATCGCTTTTCTAGCGCTGTTAAAGGTCATTTATAGCAATGACAAAAGGCATATTTTTATTATTGGGGGTTTATGAGTTTAATATTCCTCTCATCCCATTCTTGGAAAAATACAAAGAACGTGAATCAACCGACTAACAGGTTGATCCGTGTCTTATTTATACATGCGGGTGGTTGTTGCGAGGTTTAGATTTGGGGATTGTTCTTTCTAAACGATGATTGTTATCACCCCTTTTTAAAACGCTAATGCGGAGGGCGCGGGCCAATCCGAACAAGGCCCAGACCCTCCGCCGCTCTTGGGTTTTGAGTGTTCTTCGTGGACGACTGAACAACGTAGCGGTAAGGCGATTCTGTAGGCTTCACAGTGAAGGCAGCAACTCTGGAAGCTCGTAAGCACAGACGGAAAGGCGAACAAGCCACTGGAGAATCTCTGGTGGCCCGCGGAAGCACCCGTCGGTGTGGTGTCAGCGGCGGCCGGTCCGAGCTGGCCACGTGGAGAAGCGGCACCTGCAGGCAGAGTGGCAGTGAGAGTCACGGCCAGCCGGGCTACGACGTCGCCGCACCGCACGGGGGAGATGAGTGACCCACTCGGGCCACTCAGCTGGAGCGCAATGGTCGGCTCTAGCTGGCCCTTTCGGAAGACAAGGTGTCACCCCACGGGCGTCACCAGCTGGGAGGAACCAGATGCCCAGCGTCCGGTTCGGCTCGACCATCCCGCACCACGCGGTTCGGGTTTTCCAGGTGGACCGGACCTGCTAGTCGAGCTAGACCTGCTGGTCGGGCTAGACCTGCTAGCCAATTCAGACCCATGGGCCCAACGGGCCGGCCGAGCCGGACAGCTACCAAACCCGGACCCAACAAGACTCGTTTCACTAAAACTTGAGTATCTCGCAAACCGAGTGTTTGATTGACGCGTCGTCTGCGGCATTGGGACTCTTGTGTCGGGTCGGTCCTTTAGAGATACTTCACTTGGGTTTTGGAAGAAGTTGGAATATGGTCGGGTAGGATCAGACTCGAATCCAACCGGGCCCTATTTACCTTTTTGCTTATAACTTACATATTGGGCGTCCGATTGACGCGTCGTCTGTCATGTTGCAACCCTTACGAAAAGACGTTCCTTTGGGTTAATTCTTTATGGGACTTCGTGGAGGTTGAGGTATGACTGATATCTTGAGGAGAAAAACCTACATAAGTTAAGCATTCCATGTGTGGGAATCCTGTGGTTGGTTGTCAAGTGAAGAGCGACCCTCCGTGGATCGGTATGAGAGCGACCCTCTGTGGATCGGCAACAGTGCGACCCTCTGTGGATCAGAAATAGAACGACCCTCTGTGGATCGACAAGAGAGAGACCCTCCATGGATCGACAGTAGAGTGACCCTTTGTGGATTAGTAGTATATCGACCCTTCGTAGATCAGCAGCAGAACCTCTCAACAGAATAAAATGATCTAGATCAAGACTAATCATCTTTATTCCGGTTCTCTAAGTTGTATACCTAGTGTGAGTTGTCTTTTACTTTATGCTTTGTGATTGAGATAATTCTTTGTGATTTTTCTTTTATTGAATTCTGGGAGACCTTTGGGAGTCTCGGGGTCCCTACTGGGTATTGTTATACTCACCCCTATGTGGGCTTCACCCACACCTTGTTGTGTCTTGTGCAGATGAAGGACAGCTTGATTGAGACTTGGGGAGCTAGGGCTAGACGGTGCTCGGAGGTGATGATAGACGTGAAGAGTAGTAGTGATGATGGACAACGAGCTGTACCTACCCTTCAGATAGGATTCTTTGTGGATGACCTCCAGAGCACGTTTTTTCCTTTTTGTTGTACTTTCTTTTCAGTTGGGTTTGTATACTTGTCCTTTTTACTTTCGATTCACACTTTTACTATCAGTAGTTCTTCCTTGTGGTTTTCTTTTGTTGTGTACCTAGTCTGTGTGTGTACTGTTTTAGAGGCAATGCCTTCCCTTTTTGAGATATGTCTCTCCGGTGCTAGTCCTCAACCTCTGGCCTATGGGAGGTGGGCTTGGGGTAGTCATGGCATGGGCCCTGGGGGCCGGGTCGTGACATAATCTCCCTTCTACTATCCCTAATAGTAATTCCATGGAAAATAAATCTCCTCTAATACCACTTTGTAACATCCCCATCCCAGAAGCCACTAACCAGTGCCTCGAGCTGAGTCACCACTTGACCTCAAGCGCACCGCCCTATATGTCAGCAGTTGCCGACTAGCAGTGAGGGTCTGATAAGTCACGTGGGGAGACTCTACCCTATTTACTAGAGTATTCCACAACAGATAAATAAAAAAATAGTGGAATAAACATGTAATAACAAAGAACATTTTTAAACAATTATCTCCCAAAAATTGGGTACAACCATAGCCAACAGTAAATATGTCATGTCCTACTAATAGTGCCAAGTGAGAAAAACCCAAAAATAAAGACAAACAGAAGAATACCCAAAACGATCCTGACTCCAAATATGGAACCTCATCTATGTATGTCCCAATCCCGACTCAACTCCCTAGCACAAGGCTTTTTCCCTTTTCCTAACCTGAAACAATGAAATATGCTCTGGTACCCAACGGCGGCCCGAGCAAGGTGTGAGTACAACTGAATAGGACACCACCAACAGTGTCTACAAAATATCTGGTCTAAATAGGTAGTGCATGAAAGTATGAAATAAAATACAAGTAAATAGAGAACATTTTGGGTTCCATTAGTTAACAATATTGTATTTAACTATTTATAACCATAATACTAATTCCCACCATTTGCATCTTATTCTTTACTTAATTCCTTATCAACGGGTTTTCCATGGGTTAAGAATTTACAACACTATGCATAAGGGATAGGTCAGGTCCCAATATCACTAGGGATAAACATTTCACAATCAATAAATATCACTTACCTTGGAGCCTCTGTCTAGGTAGTTTCATCAAATAAAACCATTTGGGGCATAGAGCATCAGTCCGACTCCCCCAACCCGTTCATTCCTAGGTGGGGTTAGAGCATCAGTGCAACTTGACCCGTGGGAGGACATCATCCCTTTATCCCACCACCAATCCATGTGCACATTATATATATATGTGTGTGTGTGTGTGTGTGTCCATACACCATATGAACCATAACACATCCAATTCAAATACTAATCATAACCTGCAACAATCAACAAGGGAATAAACATTATGCCATAACCCTTTTTCACTTTTCCATTTACATAACATTTCCATTTTTCCCAACCCACATTTCTTATTCCTAACCTCATTAATCAATTTCACCAATTCCTATACATTAACCCATTTAACATATTCAACTATTTTTCATGTGTCAACTCACTTAACCCATTCATCATTTCCCTTGGATTAACCCCCTTATGCATTCCAAATATAAATCATAACCATTTGGCACATTCCCATTAAATTCCATTTAACCCATTTCCATGGAAATCCAAACAATCCCTTAGTAATTAACCACCTCTAGAGACAACTATCTATTTTCCCTTAATAAAAAATTTAACCATTCTGCATGTTCAGCATGGGCTCTATTTAATTACAAGTCACTTTCGCATTTAACATTTCTGTAACCATGTTCGGGTAGGTAGGCACACCCCATGGGTGGACCTAAGTCGGTCAAGTAATCCTCCATGCATCCCATGGGGATCAAGAGGCTTTCAATTTGTCATTTACACACCCATTATATCAAATATCACAAATGGAACTAAGAATACAACAAAGGAAGAATAAGAGCATGAACTCATATGCACAAATCTATATAAAAACTATGGGACAAAACTTATAGACCACCTACCTCGAATTCGTTGACAGACGCACTCTTAATCATAGTCCTGGATCCTGATTCAACCACCCTTTGAACTCTCAACCTAGATCTCATTGAAAAAGAGTGTTTTAGAGATTCAGATAGAGATTAGAGAAAGATGCAAACCCTAAACCCAAAAGAGAAGCAAGAGAGGTATTAGACTCACCCAGAGCTTCGATCTGAAACCAACGACACTCCAAATGGATTAGGATCAAAGGATAATCACCTCTTGGGAGCTTAGGTCACTAGGGTTCTTCACTAGGGCTTATAGGAGGGAAAATAGGAGGGAAATCGGGTGAGGTTCTTAAATATTATGTGCATTTTTTTCTTAATTTGGAAAACTCAATTAAACAAATTCTTGAGTTAACATGATAGTGAGACATTGGATTCTTCATCATTTTTCACATCATAATGAAGTTGTAATTTAGATCTTAAATTCTATTTTTATTTCTTCCCATTATAGTAAAAACCCAATGATGTTATATGCACCACCTTCTTCATACAACATTCTATTACACGCTATCAGTGTCATCTCCTCATACTGTGGTCTTCATCTTCGTGTTGTCTTGTGTTCTTACACATGTAGAATTTTAGCATAGGTTCTTTATCTAATAATGGTGCTTGTATTGTTCTCAATGTAACATTGTCCTTTGATATTTCATAGAGAGTACAACATGGATCTATATAATAGTCAATATTCACCTTCCCTTTTGATATTTTCTCTAACTGAAAAAACACTACCAAAACTTACATTGTTCTAATAAAATGATGCATAACATAAAACCAAGGAAGGATAAACACAATATAATAACAAAATGATAAAAATTTATAATTGTAATATTTGAAATAGAAAATAAGGAGATGAAAAATTGGTAGATTTTCTCCTCATTTCTCTATTTCATTGCAATATAGGAATTCTATAATCACATATGTATAAGAGATTAGGCTATTTTTTTTATATCTAACCAGTATATTCAACAGGATCTCTATATAAATAAAATTTAAATAATTATCTAATATTTATAATTCATAAATTATAACTTCAATGTGATGATTATATCTTAATTTGACATAAAAATACAATAGTAAACAAAACTAGAAAACTATATACATGTGGAAATAAACATATTTTCAATTAAGGATGGTTATCAAATATTAAAATAATAAATTAAACATTTCATGTAGTTGGGGAAAATGTTGAGATTTGTATTATCTTTCCGATGTAATAAGAATCTTCTAATTTTGAGTTATTCATCTCATGATATATCTAAAATGTAGTTTGTTTTAAAATATTAAAATATAGTGATCAATTTCAATGAAATCAGGAATGCTCACTAAATTTAGACTTAGTGTAGCGATTTAATACTAAAAAACTCATTTTCAAGACTCAAAACAATATCAAGGTTGATTTTTTCTATATTAGAAAATGAAACAAAAGAATTCATTTTAAAATTATTAAAATAATATACTCAAAAGGGAAAAGATACACTTAAAAAAATTAACATTTAGGTTTAGCTACCAATTATTCAAGTTGTACTTGGTAAATCATGAGGGATGGTTTTCACCATCACCCTAGAAGATAGTTTTTTTCCAAGTAATCCACCCTATCAAATGTATATTCTATATTGTGGGAATGTAGACATATATCTATGAGATCCCATGGAATATAGAGAAAATAAAATTAATTTTAGTTTAACATCATCATAAAACATTAGAGCGGACTGATGTCACTTTCTTATAATATCTCTCATCATCCTTATTGGATTCATCATCCGCTCTACCCTCTTAAGCCTCTTTAGATTCCTCAACCTCCTTTGATATGATTCAAATGCGTGTTATATTCTAATAGGTAATGAATCCATTGATTCTAATATAATATTTGGTGGAATCTGGTAAATTTTAGGTTTGATTTTTCTACTGATGTCAAAATATTGAGCTTTAAGAGCTACAAAAAACCTGATCACTGGACGATTCATCCCAATATAAATGAATTTCCACTGGCCCTTTGGGGATAAATCACTCATCATGGATTCACTCTTCCCTAAGGAATTCATTAATGATAAATTATCTTTAATGTTGGACTTTGGAAAATTAAACCTAACGGGGGATCCAAATTATGAATTCTTAAACATTTTTTGGTCATTTTTCTTCCATTGTCACTCGTCTTGTAGTTTTTTCCATTAAGGTTCCCATGCCTCCTTTAATATCTAATGATTCGTGGATTACTCTTGTTAGAATTTGGTTTTACCTCAAATTCGATCCATAGACTCCATTTATAACTTTTTATGATTAAATTCAATCTATGTATTATCATATATGGGAAATAAACTAGTGAAAGTGTTTGTGAATGGAAAAATGATTGAAACATGAGTATCTTGATGAGCCATCATCATTTAAAATTGAATTATGATTAGGGTTGGTGCTCATATTAAACTTTATAAATAAGTTACTAGGTTCAGAATTTATAAACTATAGAACTAGTGAGATAACCAATATAAAGCTTAAAACACATATATCATTTCGACTTCAATTCATGCCACTAACACCCAGTCACTAAATGATATCATATATGATTTTTTATTAAAACCACTACTACAATCATCTACTATCATTCTATTGGGAACTTTATTTGGGATAAAAGTAAATTTTGAGTGGCGCGCTAGGGTGTTAGTGATGTCCTGGTAATTCATTGACCCTAGTCTAGCCCCATTAATGTTCAGCAACATTAGTCTAAATTTTTAATGAGGAATTGATGTAGGATTTTGTGAACTCATATCCTTTAAGGTATAATGTGATAAATCCAAATAGAACATCAAATGGGTTATAGATACAATATGAAGACTTATTATGGTGGAAAAGACCCCACATTCAATAAATCCCTGTTAGGAATATCATAGGATGGTTGATCAGCTTACTTCACACCAATTGTTCCACTATGAAGAAAGTACACAACATAACCCTAGTATGTGAGTTTTTGGTTGGTAACAACCGCCCACTAAGAAACATGGAGAAGAATACCACAAAGTTATGTTTATTTATGATAATTAGTTGAGATCATAAGCCCCCATCTACACACTATCCTACTTTAATTAGTTGGTAATGACCTTTGAGACCATAGGTACACTGAATCAGGAATCTATTGGGTCTCTTCACTTTTTATAGAAACTAAAGGCACTCCAAAAAGAACTCAACCCATTTTTTGAAAGATATTTTAGAATATAGGCATGGTTACTTATTTATTTTAACCTAAGTGGCCACTAATAATATTTTATCCATGGTTGAGGTATGGTACTCATCATCCCAATCACTAGAGGGAAGGATAAATTCATCATAAATGTCTCCCAAGATGTGGATCCCTTCTATCCTATAGAAATCTCTGAGCATGGTCTATATCTATCAATGAAAATGTGAAATTTTATAGTTTTTTGGATTCATAAACTTATGAGTTTTGGAATCAAATTTGTATTCCTTTGGGTGAAAATAAAGAAGTCCATGTGTATTTCAATATCCTAAGAGCGTTTTTTACTATTCAAATTTAATACAACTATGACGGGCCAAGTATGCCTAGGCCCACTCCATTCCAAAATTTCCCCTAGGGTAGATATCACAACATGAACTCTATTCTTTCTATTGATAAGCTATCAAACAACATTAAATGGAAGGTAAGTTATGAAATATTGGTTCAAAAGCGTGGTACTTTTCATTCATGGTTAAGAAAGAGTTCGATATGGTATACAAAAACCTATTATTTTTTATTTAATAAATTAGCTAATAAAATACTCATTGGATTGTTCGATATCTAATGTATATGTGAACCACATAGATAGTATGTAATGATATAGTACATGAATTGATGGACACTTAGAAAACCCAATCCATATAGTTGAAATAGTTCTCTCTAAAGACATTCTACTGGATGGGTTGGAAGTGATTATTGGTGAGGAGTGATTTGACAGCTCAAGTCAGGATCATTGTTATTGACCATAATCTTATGACTTTCAATGGTTGCATTAGAAACACCATATTGTGTTGTGTTGGAAGTCATTTCTATAATAAAAAATGAAATATGGGTAAAATTATAAAACTTCAAAATGAAAAATGAGGTGAAATTTAGATAAACATAACATTTCATGCATCTATAATGTGAGTGAGTGATCACGTGATAGTCGCACGCAACGGTCAAATGGAATTTATATTTTATTAAAACTGGAATGCAGTATAGGTTTGACCTGGATCGTTTCCCAAGGAGTGTGTGTGGATCAGATTACCACTATTCTAATTCACTTATGTATCTTTCTTTTGTTTTATTAATTTTTAAAACAACGAGACTTGTTTGTCTGATTTTTTTTGTTTTTGATTTAATGAATTTAAAACAAATAAAATAGAAGTCAAACACAACAATGTGTGAAGGGGGTTTGGATCCGAGGTCGAACACATAGATTCTTCATCATTCTCTGGTTCTCATACAACAATAGCGCCAATATCATTCTTTCATTTCTTTCCTTTATCTAATTTGTGGTTCTGAACATACACAAGAGAAATCTTTTTTGATACATCTAGTTTCACCTCCTCTACAGTGAAGAGGCAATGAACACACTCGATCGAGACATTTACTATCTCAACACCCAGCTCCATCGTATGCTATTCATCTTTCTATCTACAAAGCTCCATCGTATGCTATTCATCTTTCTATCTACAATGCTCCAGTGGTATGCTCTGTTAACCGAGAGAGGGCGGGAGAGATGATTTGATAGATTTGAGGATGCACCACCTCATTGGGGAGAGCATGTGAATATCATCAATCAACTTCGTTCAATTTTGTTACTAAACCAAGGATAAAACCCAAACATAATTAAAGAACTGAGTGCATGTGTGATCTCCCTCGGGTACCTAGCCCCCGAGTTAGTTATTCATGGTTTGGAGTTGAAGAGATCATGTTATAAACACAACGTGGAGATTTGAGAAAAACCCAGGGAAATGGGGAAGAAGATAACAACAGACTGTTAGCAAACGAAGAACAGGATTGAAATTGAAATTAAAATGTAGAAATAAAATACAGAAGGAAATTACAAGTAGGTTTGACAGATGCCGAATGTTCCTACGCGTGGCTGGATTTCGATTGTCGGCATCATCAAGAGGCGAGTGCCGGAGTCGGATTGGAAAGATCGGTTCCAATAGATGAGAGGTGGCACAAAATTAATTTGAACAGATTTGCTGTCGCTCGGCTACAGATCTTTAATGGGGGTGGCGCGGCCGGACTTCTCCGTCGAGGTCGAAGATCTGGAATCGGCAGGTGACTTGGATTCAGGCATCGGTGGAGCTTGGTTCGGTTGGCATGGCTCGAATTAGTGTCGCGGGGGTTCGGTTTAATGGATTCCGATGTAAGCTTCATAGGGGTTGTCTTCTCCGGTGAACCATAGATCTCAGGGTTCGGGTAGTTCGGATTTGGAATCACCAGCGGGGGCGACATGCCTCAGATCGACGACGCTCGGTCTGGCCTGTGCGGTCATTTGCAGGGGGAAGAAGCGGAGGGGTCGTCAGTTCCTCTTCTCTCGTGGATCGAATTGGAATCAAAATTTTAAGTGGAAGTACTTCCATTTATCACTATTTTCTATGTTTACTCAAACCAATGTTGATTTCTGGTTTTATTGATTCAATTGAAATGAATGTGTTATAAGTCAATTATCCCCTTCATAGGTTCAATATTCAACTCAACAAACTAAATTCTTTTTTGTCTTAGAAACTTAATTTTTTTTTATTTCAATTTTTGACTTTTTTTAAAAAAAATTAGCAATATATGTGCATAGCACTGTGCAAAAGAACTTATTAAAATTTACATAGGGTTACTCACACACACACTATGTCATTATCTGAGATCCATTGTGGGTTCCTAATTTTCTATTTTAGTCCAAATTCAAAGGACTTATACCACTTTCAATTCAGTTGGATCCCTAAGTTGTTGTTTGTTATAGAGGTCAAGTTACCTCAGATTAATTACAAAATTACAGCGACTTTAAGTTAAAAAATTGATTTCATACAAATATTTTCACTCACAGCCCTTTTCCTAGTTCTAAGATTATGATTCTATAAAAATAGCGATCAATTTCACCCAGTAATCATTTATGTCTCACAATTTCAAAACCAGTGAATTAATCAACTCTAGCATAGTATTTTCAAACTAGGAAAGGCAGTGATGAAACTCAAAAAAAAGTTTGAAAAATCAAAACTGAAAAACTGTAGAAAAGGGGCTATGTATAAGGATTGTATTTACAAAATATTTTTTTAAATATAGAAAAACATAAAGCTATAGAAAGTATGTACAGATTTCTAGTTTTTTTTTGTTTCTGTTTTTTTAATTAAAGGTAGAAACAAATTTTAAAAATGAAAAACTGTATTTACAATATTTATAAACAAACACAAATTTTTTATTTCTATTTTTTTATATTTTATTTTTGTCGTTTTTTTTTTGTTTTTTTATTTACTTATAGATTTACTAAAAATAGTAACCATATTTTTTTTATTCATGGGTTCTTAGAAATTAACTAATAAGCATTTAAAAACTACTCTAATAGGTTTATATCCTCCCCCAAACTTGTTTCTGACTGCTCCTGTAAGTTCCAGCAGAATGCACAAAAAGTATAGTGAATAAATAGTGAACAGTATTATACACAACTTAGTGTTTATTTTTTCAATAGATTTGAGTGAAGCTCTCCCCTTGGTGTGCTTCTCTCCTTACTGTGGACAGTTTTGAGATAGCCTCCTAAGTTGTTGTTCACTTAGGGAAAATTTGTAGAATACAAATAAAACAATAAAAAAACATTTTTAAAATGAAAATGGAAAAATAAACAGAGTGGTAAAGAGTCTTGGTTCTTCTTCCAATGACTCCTCCAATTGTGCTTCTTGGATTAAATCAAATAAAGGGGAGTCAGTAAGTAATTCAAATTGAAAAATCATAATATGGTGAGATCAAGTCAAGATATCCTCCTTCATATGTTGGAGCATGTATTTTTGTATCTTTGTGAGAGACTAGTGGTGATTTTTCTTCTGCTATTATGCCTCTCTCCAGTTGATGCTTATAGTAATATCGAGGGAGTAACTGACTCTCTATAGGTCCAAGGGCTTCTTCTTCTTCTTCTTCAACTTCTTCTATAGAATAATCTTCAAATTTTTGAAGAGAAGATTCAAGCAGTCTGTCAAAGTATTCTTCATCTAGTTACTCCTTTTCATCATCCTCATCTTCAATTTCCAACAGCTTTAGTTTCTCCTATACTATTTCCAACTCTAATTATTCTTCAAGGGGAGCTACGACAGGTTATTCATCTTCTTCATCTAGGGTCAACAAAAATTATGCAGGTTCAAGAATATGAAAATTAGGGAGATCGAGTTGTAGAATAGATTTTGAAAAATAAAAAGTGTTTAAGGATTGATTCACTCCCTCATATGTCCCATGATGAAACTCACGTTTCTCATGAAACACACTTGTAAGGTCCTTTGCAATGCTTGTGGCTTGAGTTCCTTAATTCTATCCTCAAAGCAGTACCCATCACATCCTTCTTATTCATCATCCATAATAGGAATAAGTGGGGATGATTCTATAAAATTAAAATTATGCAGATTAATATAAAATTCATATTTCATAAACATAGAAATAAATGCATTTAGTTTAGTGGTATCTCACCTAATAATTTCAGCATGTTGTTCATTCTCTTAGTGTAATTCCTCTTTGAATTTGTCTTGTGTGGAAGGGGGCAGCATTGGGCATTCTATATTTTCTTCAAAAATGGTCTCATCCACTCATCATCATCCTACAGGGTTTGCAAAAATTTTTCTGATTCTAATATTTCTTGAAAAATAAGTGGGAGATTAGAATACAATTGGTTTTCAATAAAATAAGTGAAAGAAATTTTTGAAAGAAAGACTCCCTCAAGTGTTTCAACTTTGTGTTTTTTTTCAAGCGCACTAGCTTTAGGAAGATGTGTTCAGGGGTGAACAATGGAAGGTCTTCTGATTTTAAAAATTTTCCCCCTTCTTCTTGAATATCTTCTCCGTAATATATCATAGGATGTAACTATTTCTCTTTTTATTGTTTCATTTTCCCCACAAGTTCTTGGAAGGTAGTGGCTATTGCAGTCGACATTCTACTCAACTCCTCAATCATTTCTCCACGTTCCTTTAATTATTGGTTCCCTTTCACTTAAAAATCCTTAAGCATAGTTAAAAGCTATGAATTTCATCCGGTGTAAGTTCTTCTTCAGTATGATGGTGTGGGGGCGTGTACTGTTGGCGGTGGTTGGGTTTGTTCATGTGGTAGTTTTTTTATCCCACACGTTGTTGTATACCGAAGTTTGTTGTTGCAATTTCCATTGAGGGTCCATCTCTAGGGATTCCTGTAGGAATGTGTACTAAGAATAAGGGTGAAGATCCACTAAATAATGTTATCACTGTGTTGTTTATCCATGTTTGGGAAATAAAAATAAAGAAGAAAACAAAAACAAATAAAAATTGAAAAACACTTTTTAGAGTCATGTTAAGGATAATTGGAACTCGACCTTTCTCCCTGACAATGGCGACAACTTGTTCATGTGATAGTCATGGGCTAAAACCATATATAATTTATATTTTATTAAAAATGGAATGTGGTATAGGGATGGACCAAATTGTTCCCCAAGGAGTGTGTGTGGGTCGAATAATTTCACTTATCTATATTTCTTTTGTTTTCTAAAATTTTAAAATAGCTATAATTTTTTGTTTGATTTTTGTTTGATTTTCAATTTAATTAATTTAAAAAAAATAGAAATATGTCATGACCCATCCCAGAGGGGCCCATGCAGTGACTACCCCAAGCCCACCTCCGATAGGCCAGGGGCTGTCAACTAGTGCCGAGTAGGCATATCCCATAAACGAGAGGCATTTTCCTAGGTACTTGTACACATGCACACGCCTCTAAGACCTAAATACTAAAATGTAAAAACACTAAGTAGACAAAGCATGTATATAGTGGGATACCAACCACAGAGTACGACATTAGGAAAATTGGAAAGTAAACAGGGCCAGTATACAAACCCACCCAAAAAGGAGTCTTCCAAAGTGAAAGCACAAGTTTCTGAAACTCATCTGCATAAAAACCTACCCGAAGGGTAGGTGTAAAATAGCTACCTGAAGCCATAGGAGCACACCTCATCTATATGAGAACCCTAAACACTACCTGGTCCTCGTTCACCTAGAACTTCATCAAAGCGTCGATCGTCTGCACAAGACACGACATGTGCAGACAAAGCTCTTGCATGGGTGAGTGAAATAATACTCAATAGAAGACACATGAAGTACAGTCAATATGGCCAGCTCACACAGGTATAATTCTAAAGAATGAAGAGACGGATTTTCAGTTGTAGTCTATATATCTCCCAGTTTCCATGACTCACGGAGCGTCGATGGCGCACGGAGCGTCGATGGCGCACGGAGCGTCGATGGCGCACGGAGCGTCGATGGTGCACGGAGCGTCGATGGCGCACGGAGCGTCGATGGCGCACGGAGCGTCGATGGCGCATGGAGCGTCGATGGCGCACGGCGCGTCGATGGCGCACGGAGCGTCGATGGCGCACGGAGCGTCGATGGCGCACGGAGCGTCGATGGCGCACGGAGCGTCGATGGCGCACGGAGCGTCGATGGTGCTCGGAGCATCGATGGCGCACATAGCCTCGATGGCGCACATAGCGTCGATGGCGCACATAGAGTCGATGGAACCTAATGCCTCGATGGCGCACAAAGCATCGATGGCGCACAGAGCATCGATGGCGCACAGATCATCGATGGCCACACAATTTCGATGGCACACAAAACGTCGATGGCGCACCCAGTGTCGATGGCGCACGCAGCGTTGATGGCGCACATAGCGTAAATGGCGCACACAACATCGATGGTGCACACAACGTCGATGGCACACACAACATCGATGATGCACGTAGTGCCGATGGCACAGGCAGCATCAATGGCGTACAGAGCGTCGATGGGTCATGCAGCCCCCAAGTCACGTAGTCACCAAGTCACAGCCAGCCGCATGATTCTTCTCATTGTGCACTCATACCGGGAGAACCTACTCCTCAAGTCAATAGGTCATATTCCACATTTCAAAAAGACTCACTTAGAGTATCTCCAAAGGATTGTCGTGTCACAAGGGTCCCAACGTCGCAAAATTCTCATCAAATGGACATACAATTTGAAATATATCACCATTTTTGTTAAACGGTTCGGCCCGGGTTCGGTCCGGCCCAAACCGACTCGGCCTGCTGGGCCGCTGGGTCGAGCCTACTGGGCTTCCGGAGCGGCCAGACCACCCTAGTCTGGCCTGCTACATGCGGATCGGTTTACTCTGCCTGATGCAGCCTGCCTTGGCTACACCCCCTGGTCCACATGGTCCACCCTGACTGAGGGCTCCCCGTGCATTTCTTACTCCCTCATGTTGCACCCCACTGGCACCTGGGCCCTATGCGCTCACTGGCTCTACTCTACATGGACCCTACGCGGCCCACCTGTTGTGGCCCGCTAAGCTCCGACCGCCGCCTCTAGCCAATCCAGTCACCACCTTTGGCCGCTCCAGCCGCCACCTGCATTGCCGCCACACCACACTAGTCTACCATGTTGGTGGTCCCTTCTGCGGACCACCGAGGCTCCTCCGATGCCTGAAAAATCATGCATTTGAAGATTTGGTCTCATCAGGTTCCACTCTACACTACTGCTGCCTCTGTGGTTGATTTTCCTTTGATCCAGGGGTTTGATTGTACTCAGAGCCACCCGAAAACATCTAGGTGTGACCACAAGGGTTCAATGGTGAAAGCGCAAAGAGCAACAAAGAAGGAAAGGCACTAGGAACTCATGAAGAGAGAATCTCGGACTTTTTTCAGGTCAATATAAATTTGTTCTTGTTAAAAGGGTGAACGAAGAATGAAGAACCAAAAATCACCAAGATTATTTCCCCTTTCTAAAAACCCCGAAATTTAACCATCCTATAAGAACTACTGAACCGTGGATCAACCTGTTCATTGGTTGGTCCACATTCTTCATTAAATCTAAGAAGGGACATAGTAAATCACAAAGAGATCAACATCCTAACTTGTTGTTGGATCAGTCATTGATGAAGAATGGAGGTCCGTGTCATCATTGATCCTTGATCCATCGACATTCGTCATCGTTCCTCAGAGAGGTTTCTTTCTCCAAGCTCTCCCCAGTGATTCTACGGGATTCCCAGGGTTATGTGTCTAACCCTAGGATTTCTGAATAAGGATTCTTTTAAAGGAAATCATCATTGCATCAATAAAATAATTTATCTTTAAATTATTTAATGACGATTACACCCTTTTTGGGGTTTTCTCCGGAAGACCTACACTGACTAAAGTTAAGTCATTCCTAGGGAAAACACCACATTACAAACATAATGGTAGTCTCAAATTTCCAATACAAGTCTCCGTTTATGACTTATTAGGATTTGAAAATAAAATATTTTTTCTTAATTATTTTATTTATGATTACATCTAAACTATCTTTCACAGTCGGCTCATGCCGAAAACTGTTAGGCCTCGAATAAGTAAAGACGCTACTCTGAACACAACGGTCCCCTTGAATTTATGATTTGGGAACTCGTTTAGGAGTTATTCCACTATTTCAGCAAAACTGTGCGCACATGCTATTAAAAACATAACATTTTTTAACGAACTGTTTTGGGAATATTGGGCCTTGGAATCGCACGCCGTCTGAGCGCTTAGTCTCAGAATTTTCCCAAATAATTTCTAAAAATAAATTTGGGGAAATATGATTTATTAAATTCTCCCCACCTTAGGGATTTACGTCTTTGAAAGCCAAACCAAGGTCTACCCAAACAGATGAGGGTACTGTGTATGAATCTGAGCCTCCTGCTCCCATGTGTTCTTATGTAGATTCATATTCCACCACCAAACACACACCCATGGAATTGATCACCCACTGATAATCCTCCCAACTCCGACAAAAAATTTAACATGCAAGACTGTAGCATGCCCTCCAGAACCTGAATGGTCTACTCAATCTGGCCGTCCATCTATGGGTGAAATGATGTGCTCAAACATAGTTGGATCCCAAATGCCTCCCACAATCCCTTCCACAACCAGGATGTAAGGTAAGCATCATGATCTGAAACTATCTTTTATGGGACTCCATGGAGTCGAACTATCTCCTGCATGTTGAGGCGTCCTAATCTCTCTACTGTACTTTGCTCACGGATCGATAGGAAGTGTACCGACTTGGTGAGTTAGTCAATGATCACCCAAATGGTATCATTTACCCTAGATGTGAATGGTAAACCCATGAATAAGTCCATTTTTATTCCATCCCACTTCCACTCTAGAACCTTTAGGTGTTGAGTCAAACCCACTGGTACCTGGTGCACAACCTTCACCTACTGACAAGTGAGTCATTGAGAAACAAACTCTTCCACTACCTTCTTTATTCCCAGCCACCAGAATTGATGTCAGAGATCCTGATACATATTTTCCACTCTTGGATATACTGCTAAAAGGGATGTATGGAACTCCCTCAAGACCTCCTCCCTCAACGTCCCTGGTGCTACTGTGCATCCTCTGAAGAGAATGACGTGTTCCCCACCATTCAAATATCCATCAGGGGTATGCCATGTGGTCATTTGAGCATGTAAAGTATCACAGTCAGTATCCCCAAGCTGTGCCTCCATGAATTTATATGAGAGTGGAGGGGTGAAAACCATCGACTATAGGTAAGCTTCACCATCTATATCCACAAAGGATATATGCAACATGAACAACTACTCTGACACCACTCTCAGAAAATGCAAGTTGGATCTCCTACTGAGAGTGTATGGAACTATGTTCCCCTTCCCAAGAGTATAGAAAATTTCAAAGTCATAGTCCTAGAGGAACTATATCCATCGCCTCTGTCACAAGTTCACATCCTTCTAAGGAAAGATATACTTAAAAATATTGTGGTTATAGTAGATGATAATCCACTTGCCCATTCGGTAGTGTCACCACATCATCATGGAAAATACTACCCCTACCAACTCAAGATCACAGTTCACATAGTTCTTCTCATGCTGCCATAACTAGCACAAACCATAGGCAATCACTGCTTTCCCTTACATCAAGACACAACCAATCTCTTTCCCTGATTCATCAAAGAACACTACATACCCGATGCCCTCCTCTGGTAGTCTCAATATGGGAGCTCTCATCAACCTTTTCCTCAGATTCTTAAAGCAGTACTGGCAATTCTCTATCTATATAAAGGGATTCCCCTTCCATGTCAATGCTGTCAAGGATTCTTCTACTCTGAAAAAGTGGGGCACAAACCTCTGACAGTACCCAACCAACCCAAGGAGACTCCACCTCTATCTTTGTGGGATCCACTACAACTCTATCCTATGAAAATTATGTGTCCTAGAAAGTGGTCCTCTCGTATCCAAAACTGACACTTCAAGAGATTCCTGTAAAGATGGTGCTCTCAGATTATGTCCAGGACCATCCTTAAGTGTATCACATGCTCCTCCTTAGATGCTGAGTACATTAGGATGTCATCAATAGAGACCATAACGAACTGGTCTATGTAAGGATGGAAGATCATGTTCATGAGTCCCATGAACACTATCGGGGAATTCATCACACAAAACAGAATCACCAAGTACTCGTAGTGCTCATACCGACATCTGAAGGTTTTCTTTAATACATCCTCATCCCGTACATGAAGCTGGTGATAGCCAGACCTGAGGTCATTCTTCGAGATCCACCTTTCTCCCTTCAGCTGATCAAAGAGGTTGTCGATCCTTAATAGTATATACTTATTCTTCACGGTCACTTGGTTCAGGCATCGGAAGTCCACACATAAACTCATGATCCAGTCAACCTTCTTGGAAAACAGAACTGGGGCTATGTAGGGTGAAACACTAGGTATCAAAAATTCCTTCCTCTATAAGTCCTCAAGATATACCCTCAACTCATGAAGATCCGCAAGAGCCATCCGATATGTAGGCATTGATATCGGTTCCATCCCAAGGTACATATCAATGCAGAAGTCTACCTCCCTATAGGGAGGTAGTCTAGGGACATCCTCATGAAAGACTTCCTCATACTCCGCCACCAGTGTAGGAAACTGAGGAATCATTTCATCCACTACACAGAGGGTGAGGATAGCTAACTAATGGGTAATTGGATGCACCCACCTATGAGTAAGTCCATCCTGCACTGCATGCATTTCCTTTTCACCAACAAAGGAAAACCTGGTCTCATCACCATGGACACACCATACTCTACACCTAAAACATTAAATCTGAGCATGGAATGTAGATAACCAATCCTTACCAAGAATGACGTTGTAAATACATGACATCGCTACTAAGAGATCCCAACCAAAATCTCACCCCTAGAGTAAGGGCACACTATCTACACCAGTGTGTGATCGTCAAATCTTTCCCCGTAGAAGTCTGTAAGAGTAGGTATTGATTCAACTGTTCCACTAGAATCTTTGAGTCTCAAACAAGGGTCGTGGAGAGAAAAGAGTGTCTGACACCTCTATCTATAAAAACCACAACTGGGGTGTAAAAGACATAGACCGTATCTTTAATAATCTTTGGAGCACCAGGTTTGTAAGACTCCATCAAACCTCCACCCACCTCATGATGCCCAACCTACCCATTTTCCATGCCCGCCACCCTACAGATCTTCCTATTCCAATCACTGTCACTTCCTCTATGATCCCTTGACCATCTCCTGATCAATATAACAACAGGTCAGGAAATATCATGCAAGATGTCTATGACCACGACATGAGTAACAAAGTTTGTCCCCTAATTGTCTCAAGACACCCTTAGATCACCTATCGAAGTTCCCAACTCACTTGGACCCTTGTGACTGTTGTATGGTACTTTTTTCCAAGGTCTCTGCACCTGCCTGCCCATTATTGACTACCACTGGTCGTATCTGTCCAGCCAAGGAACACATAACCACCAAGGCTCTCTCTAGCACTCCAGCATAGGTAAGAACACACAAATGTGCAATACTAGCTTGGATGTCCCTACGCATCCCTCACTCGAAGGTCCGATCCTTGAAGTACTGATTGTGTATCATACCCATAGAGTACTTAGAAAGGTTGGTATGCCTCGATGAATACTCAGATACCGACATGTCACCCTTCTTGGGCTGTAGAAGCTCCTAGATGTGCCTAGACCTGAGCTCATAAGGTGAGAAATCTTATCTGAAAAGGTTCTCAAACTCTACCCATGGAAGAGTCACCTCATCTCAAGATTGGGTAACTAAACCCCACCATCACCCTACTAAGCCATATAAAAGGAACCCTTATAGGACCACCATCTAATCTTTTGGTGTTCTGACTAGGTGGAAAACTTGGATCACAACCTCAAACTAGTCCTCATCCACATGTGTGTTGGGCTCACCTTGGAACCTCAGGGATCTCTACTACTGAAACTCATGAAGTGTGCTCAGCCTACGCTCCTTACTCACTGGTACTGTGGGTACCATACGATGCTCTACAGGTGGTGGTATGGCTGGTGCACCACCTGGAGGATCTATCTTGGGTACAAATCTATGTACCGATGTCTCATCACTAAGAGGATCACCCTTGTGATCACACAATAGAATCCTGGCGGACTGTCTACGCAGAGACATCCTATAATAAAACAAGGTGTACCACGATCAATAGATTATACTTGGTGAGCTGAATCAAGAAGGACATGAGAAGACACTCAAAATCCTATATGATTCATGTACCATTTATTTTCCCTATAACTATTGTTTTCATGTACCGAGTCAAAAAAAGAATTCATAGTCCTGGTGTATGGATACGTCAGCTATTGCACCAACACTAGAGTCCCTGGTCTAAAATCCGAACTTAAAACACTTAATACTGTTTCCACAAACCAATATCATAGACTTTTGGTTCTTTAGGTAGAACCGAACTCCTCTGATACCACTCTTTCACAATCCATCCCAAAAGGGACCCTACCGTGACTACCCCAATCCTACCTCTTACAGGCTAGGGGTTGGCGACTAACACCGAGTAGGAATATCCCACAAATGGGAGGCATTTTCCTAGGTACCTGTACACATTCACACACCTCCAAGACCAAAATTCAAAAATGTAAAAACACTAAGTTGACAAAGCATGCATACACTAGGATACCAACCATAGAGTAAGATAGTAGGAAAACTAGAAAGTAAATAGGACCATTATACAAACCCACCCAAAAAGGAGTCTGCTAAAGTGAAAGCACAAGTTCCATAAACTCATCCACAAAAAACCCTACTTGAAGGGTAGGTGTAGAACAAATTCCTGAAGCCGTAGGAGAAAAACTCATCTATCTGAGTACTCTAAACAGCACCTAGTCTTAGTGCACCTAAAACTCAATCAAAGCGTTGCTTGTTTTCACAAGATACGTCACATGTGGGAAAATCCCATGCTGGGGTGAGTAAAATAATACCCAGTATAACACCTTGAAACCACAAAGGAATACCACTAATAAATACATGAAGTAAACCACAAAGAAAAAACATGGAGTACAGTCAATACAGTCAACTCAAACAATTATAAGTCTAAAGTACGAAGAGTGGGATTTTCAGTTGTAGTATACATATCTTCTAGTTTCCATGATTGATGGAGTTTTGATGGAGCATGGAGTGTCGATGGTGCCTTGAGTGTCGATGGAACCCACAACGTTGATGGTGCCCGGAGCGTTGATGGATCCCGGAGTGTTGATGACACCCGGAGCGTCGATGGATCCCGGAGCATCGATGGCGCATGGAGCGTCGATGGCGCACGAAGCGTCGATGGCACACGGAGCATCGATGGTGCACGGAGCGTCAATGGTGCATGGAGCGTTGATGGAACACATAGGGTCTATGGCGCACAGAGCGTCCATGGTGCACGGAGTGTTGATGGCGCATGGAGCGTTGATGGAGCACGGAGCGTCGATGGTGCACGAAGTGTCGATGGTGCACGGAGCGTCGATGGTGCATAGAGCGTGGACAGTGCACACAACATCAATGGCACACGGAGCGTCGATGGTGTACGGAGCATCCATGGTGCACAGAGCATCGATGGCCACAGAGCGTTGATGGCCCATAGAGCGTCGATGAAGCACTGAGCATCGATGGTGCCCAGAGCGTCGATGGTTCCCAGAACATCGATGGTGCCCGAAGCCTCGATGGCTCCCAGAGCATTTATGGGGCATAGAGCATCGATGGGGCACAAAGCGTCGATGGTGCACGGAGGGTCGATGGCACACGAAGCATCGATGGCGCCCGGAGCGTCGACGCCACCTGGAGCGTCGATCGCGCATGGAGCATCGATGGCGCACGGAGGTCCGATGGCGTACGGAGCATCCATGGCATAGGGAGTGTCGATGTCTCATGGAGCGTCGATGGCTCAGGGAGTGTCAATGGGCACGGAGCGTCGATGGCGTAGGGAGCGTCGATGGCACACAGAGCGTGGATGGTGCACAAAGCATTGATGGCGCACGGAGCCTCGATGGTGCACGTAGCGTTGATGGAACACAGAGCATCGATGGTGCACGAAGCGTCTATGGTGCACCGAGTGTTGATGACGCACAGAGCGTTGATGGTTCATGGAGCCTTGATGGCGCCCGGAGCGTCGATGGGGCATGAAGATTTGATGGGGCACATAGCATCAATGGTGCATGGAGCGTTGATGGTGCCTGGAGTGTCGATGGTGCCCAGAGCATCGATGGCGCATGGAGCCTCGATCGCGCATGGAGCGTCGATGGTGCACAGAGTGTCAATGGCGCACATTGCATCGATGGAACTCGGATGTCGATGGTGCTCGGAGCATCGATCACGCACGGAGCGTCGATGGCGCGTGGAACGTTGATGGAACTCAGAGTGTCGATGGAGCATCGAGCATCGATGGCGCACACAGTTTCGATGGCGCAGGCAGCCTCGATGGCGCACGCAGCCTCGATGGCGCACACAACCTCGATGGCGCACGCAACATCAATGGTGCATGAAACATTGATGGAACACGCAACGTCGATGACCCACGTAGCGTCAATGGTTTATGGAGTGTTGATGGGTCATGTAACCCCCAAGTCACGTAGTCACCAAGTCACAGCTAGCCGCATTATTCCACTTGTAGAATGCTCGTACCAGGAGAACCTACTCATCAAGCCAATAGGTTGTGTTCCAAATTTCACGAATACTCATTTAAAGTATCTCTAAAGGAGAGTTTCATCATAAGGGTCCCAATTCCATAAAAGTATTGTCAAATGGAAACACGTTTTGAAAGATATGGTTGTTTTTGTAAAATAGTCCGACCTGAGTCCAGTCCGGCTTCGACCCAACCCGGCGGACTTGAACCAACCCGATCTGGTCTGATCTGGCTTGAACCAGCGTGTCCCATTGGGCTCAGATCATTGGGCCTACTGGATCTGGGCTACTGGGTCCAACCCACTGAGCCACCGGAATGTACCGACCACCCTAGTCCGGTCCACGACATGCGGGCTGGTTTACTCCACCGGATACGGCCCACCCTGGACATGCCTACCAAGTCCACATGGTCTGCCCTGACAGCATGGATCTCCCTGTGTTTCCTGGTCCCCCACATTGCACCCCACTATCCCATAGACCCCACATGATTTCCGCCTCCACTCCAAACCGATCCCACATGGCATGCTTGCCGCGTCCCGCTCAGGCTTTGACCGCCACGCCAAGTTGCTCCAGTTTTCCCCTCCGACTGCTCCAGCCGCCACCTCTGGCTGCTCCAGCCACCGCCTCGCGCCACCTGCACTGCCGTCCCACCACGCCAAACTAGCACACCAGACCTATGCTAGTGATCCCTTCTGCGGACCACTGAGGCTCCTCTGATGCCCAAAAAATTGTGTGGTCACAAATTTGGTCTCTTTGGGTTCTTCTCTACATTATTGCGGCCTCTGCGATCGATTTTCCTTCGATATGGGGGTCTAATCATACTCAAAGCTACCAAAAAACATCGATCAAATGACCTTGGGGGTTCAATAATGAAAGTGAGAAGAACGGGGAAGAGGTAATGGAACCAAGAATGCACTAAGAATGAATCTTTTCCTTTGTCCATGTCAGTGTCAATTCATTCTTGTTAAAAGGATGAATGAAGAACAAAGAACCAGAAATCACCCAAATTATTCCCCCTTTTTAAAAACCCTGAAATTTAACAATCCCACAAGAAAGACCGAACTGCGGATCAACCTCCCTATTGGTTGGTCCACATTCATCGTTAAATCTAAGTAGGTAAAGAGGAAATCACAAAGAGATAAACATTCTACCTTGTGGTTGGATCAGTCATTGATGAAGAATAGCGGTCTGTGTCATCATTGATCCTTGATCCGCTAGTGTTAGTCATCGTTCGTTAGAGAGGTTTCTTTCTCCAAGCTCTCCCTAGAGATTCTATGGCATTCCCAGGGTTATGCGGATAACCCTAGGATTTATTCATAAGGATAATTTTTAAGGAAATCATCGTTGCGTCAATAAAATAATATATCTTTAAATTATTTAATGATGATTACATCCTTTTTGGGGTTTTCCCTAGAATACTCATGCCGACTAAAGTTAAGTCATAACTAGGTAAAACACCACATTATGAACTCAATGATGGCATCAGATTTCCAATACAAGTCTCCATTCATGAGTTATTAGGATTTGAAAATAAAATAATTTTTATTTAATTTTTTTTAATTACAGTTACGTCCAAAAACTATCTTTCACAATCGGCACACACCAGCCGATTTTAGGCCTCACATAAGGTAAATTCTTTGCTCTGAACACAACGGTGCCCTTAGATTTTTGATCTGAGTACCCATTCAAGAGTTATTCCACTAGTTTAGGAAAACTATATCCTTGTGCTTTTGAAAACTTAAAATTTTTCAACGAACTGTTTTAGGCACACTGGGCCTCGAAATAGCACATCATCTTAGTGTCTAGTCTCGTAATTTTCTTAAATAATTTCTAAATATAAATTCAATGAAATACGAGTCATGGAAAAATCAAACAAAACAATGGGTGAAAGAGGTTTGGATCTGGGGTAGAACACAAAGATTCTTCATCATTCTATGGTTCCCATCTGACAATGGAATCAATATCATTCTTCCATTTCTCTCCTCAATCTCATTTTTGGTTCTAAACATACATAAGATAAACCTCCCCTAATATATCCAGTTTATCCTCCTCCATAGTCTCCATAGAGAAGAGTCAATAAACACACTCAATGAAGGAATTCACTATCTCAAATCCCAACTCTATCATATGTTCTTCACCCCTCAATCCACAGTGCTCCACCAGTAATCAATATGAATCAATAGATGGAGGGAGAGACGATTTTATAGATTTGAGGATGCACCATATCATCGAGAAGAGAAGATGAATATCATTGATATTCTTATTTCCATTTTTCAACTGCATCAAAGATGAATCCCAAAAATAATTAAAGAATTGTGCGCCTGTTTTATCTCCCCTAGGGACCTGGACCTTAGGTTAGTTCTCCAGGATTTGGATTTGAAGAGATCAAATTACGAAATAGGCACAAATATTTGATAAAAACACATAGAAATTGGTAAGAAGAGAAGAACACAAAGTTAAAAGATAAAGAATAGAATTTAAATTGAAATTAAAATATAGAAAGAAAATGTGTAAGGAAATTACAGCCAGGGTTTTAAGATGTCAAATGTTTCTACTGGGTGATAGATAAATTGTTGATAAGGCCGACGCATCGAACTTCTTCATCCTCAAATTCACCATCGAGCATGATTTTACTTTATTTGGATCGATGCCACATGTATAGCCTAGATCAATTTTTTTCACCTTTTCTTCCCATGATTGTGTATGCCTATGCCTTCAACATAATTCAAGTGATGTTTTACACTCTATATATTATATTATTTTTATTTATTTTATGTTTTTTTTCTTTTTTTTTCTTTTTTTTCTTTTTACTAAACTTTGATAGGGGTCCTTATGAAGCTTCTCTTGATGTTTCTTATTCATGTAGGCATGGATCTTATCCTTTGGAGGTGGAAGTGTCGATGGATCTTGATATTCATAATCATCAAGAGATGAGTACTATAGAGTTGGATTTACAAGATCAGTTAAAAAAGATGAGCAACAACATGAAATTATTTTTCATAGATCTATTTTCGCCTGGACACAGATCTTTAATGATGGTGGAATGACCAGACTTCTCCCTTGAGGTCAGGGATCTAGAATTATTTAGTGGCTCAAATTCAGGCATTGATGGAGCTCAGTTCGATCATCATAGATAAAATTAGTGTGGTGTAGGTTTGGTTTGATGGCTTCTGATGGAAGCTTCATAGGGATTGTCATCTCCGGTGAACCATGGATATTAGAGTTTGGATGGTTTGGATTTGGTTTCAACAATGAAAATGGTTTATCTTAGATCATCAGTGATCATTTTGTCCTATAAAGGAGGTGCTGAGTTGAAGGAAGTGGTCGTGAGTTCATCTTTGTGGTCAGTTGTAGGGGGAATAAGTAGAGAGGAATAATTAACTGAAGAATGAGACTCACTGTTGGTATACTAACTGCGTGGGGGAGTGATGTGGTGAACGGTAACTTTGGTGACTATGATAAGGGTGTAGTGTGGATCATTATAGTTATTCCTATTATGAGATGGGTATTTCACACAATAGTTTGTATTGTTGTTGCACATGATCAATATGGTAACCATGAAAACGTGGTTACTTATAGACTTTTCCATGTTTCCCATATGTAAAATAAAATTCAAAATTTATTGCTTATTTTTTCCAATAAAATATCAATAAAATAATTAATCATTTCAAACCAGTATTCTAGTGATCGAATAATAATTTTCAAATTCATTCCAATTAATTGATTTAATTACATATTTCAAAAAACAAAATATTTTTTTCCATTCAAAAATCACATTTAAGTCCATATTTGAAAAAATAAAATTTAAAATGGATTTTCATTATATTCATATATGAACAATTCAATTGAAACTAAATAAATTAAATCCATTTAAAAAAACAATTCTATATTGAATTATATAATTTTATTTCAATGTTTTAAAATCAATTGTATGGATTCCACAAATTAATTCCAATGATGAATAAAATTAATAAAAAAAATAATTGGTCCATTTGACAATTAAGTTCCAAATTATCAATACAAAAAATGCCACTATTTTACCCGATATTTTAAACAAATGATGGTATTTTCAAAGAATGGAAGGCAAAAATTATTGAAATTCTTAATTCACATCAGTGATATCATTGCATTCTGCCTTTTCATTAGATTTATGTTAGAATTAATAGACTAGTATTTATGTGAAATAATCTTTATATGTGTGTTAAATCGATATGTTACATGAAGAACTGAAATGTGTTAGTATTATGTTCATGAAAAGATAACACATTTATTTAGGATTTATGAAGTTTATGAACCCCTCTATTAAGAACAAACCCTACAAAATATAGGGGTAGAATATTCCATTCATCTATATAATGACATCCATCATTATGGTTTAAAAAAATATGAAATTGGAAGGAATATAATGGAATTATAGCTAGTGGAAATATAAATTCAGAGTGTTTTATAATTATAGTGTACTTTTAGACGCATTTAAAATGATAAAAAAGATGTTTTGGATGTATTGGAGTTAGTGGAAAAGACTTGGTTGGAGTTTTTTAGTTTAGGGTGAATAAAAATCTCATTACTGGGATATATTATGTTTCACAAAGATCTCAGTGGGAAGGTAAGTGATAATATTCCATTTTCTAGGTTACCAAGAACTTGATAGTAAGCTGCTGGGAACCTAATGTGCCACCAAACTTCCTTAGAGAACCACCAAGTGTTTGGTTTCCTTTTGGACTATTTTTATGAATTTTTTAATTTTATTAAAATATTATTAAATAATTTAAATCCCTACTCAAATTTTTTGACTCAACCCACATGGAACATGGATCCCCTCCCCCTGTAACGACCCAAAATCATTAAAGAAAATTCTTATTGGTCTATCTAAATGTCTTCTTATGGTTATGTAAAATGTATGCACTTTTTTGGTTTTATGTTTTGGATTTTTAAATACCATTATGAATTTTGATAATTGATGATATAACCATTGAACATTGATCACATGATCAGTATAAATATAGGGCTTTAACAAATCCAATTTACTCAGACAAAGGAAGCGATGACCTTATCCAGTAGACTTTCCCTGTACAAATCCCATTTTTCAGAGATCATAAAGGAGGTGGTGTTATTGGGCTTCACTAATGACCAAGCCCAAGCCGATATTGAATACATTAAGCTCGAACGGAACTGCCTGTGGGAGAAGTGGAAGTTTATAGAGATTACCACCCGAGCAATATTATCCGCGCCACCCAAGAGTCTATCACCATCCTACACCTTACCCTACTGTCTTATGCGGGTGTTATAAGGGGTTATGTAACAAGACCCTATCACTATGATTATGTGCATTATTTTTGTATATAATAATGAATATACATTCATTTTATTAATGTTACTTTGTAAATAGTTTTTAAAGCACAAATGGTATTTTTAGTTAATATTCAACTAAGAAATCTATTTTGATGAATCAATGGATTTTTGAAATAAATAATATTTTAATAAATTATTATTATTATTATTAAATTCTTTTTTATTAAATATAAATGATCATATAATTTTATGAATACAATTGTAATTTTTATTAAGGTTTGAAAGCTGTTTTTGTCAAAACCCAAGATTTTTCGATAAATGTCGTTTTTTATTTTAAAAGTGAAAATTCACATATTTAAAAAATTATTTAGATAAAATGAATATTATTTTTGGAATGATGACATTGAAATTATCCAATGTTTAATTTTTCATAATTTTCCGACACAGTCAAATTTTTTGCTTAAAAATTAAATACCTTTTAAATATATAATGTGTTTCATGACATCATAAAGGCTCAATAGTGATGTAATAAAATACTATAAATATAATGTTCAGAAAATATATGTTTTACCATTAAAATATTTTGATTTTAGGTTTGTTTGATTTATTTTACAAAAACTTTAGTGGACCCTCCAAGACTTATAAAACATTTTAGCTTTTTAAATTGATTTCCTTGAGAGTGTGACTCACCTCCACATAATAAACCCTATTATTTTAAAAATTTAGGCCATTGTAATTATAAAATATTGTTTTCCACTCCCATTTGGCAAAAAACATGGGCACAAACCATGGGATTTTTTGTGGTTTTGATTAGTTTAATGTGTGGTGTCCCAAACCTAAATTATAAAGAATTCCCTCTCATTTCCTATATAAATCCACCCAAGCTCCCACTTACTCTTCACTCAAAGCCTTTTGAGTTCGTCCAAACTCTTCCCTCCTCTCTCTAGAATCCTCCCAAGGTGCCCCAATTTCCCAAGAATTCTCTCTCAAGCCCCTCCCAAGCCTTTGGGATCACACTTCCAAGTAAGGGATTCTAACTTTCCTTATTTATGTCCAAGTTTCTTTATATTGTTATGCCCTTTTATTTTAAATTATAAATGTTGGGGTATGATTTCTAACCTCCCCCATACTTCCCTCTTCATTTTTGAATAATTATATATCCCCTTTCTCTCTCATTAAGGCCTACCATGTACACCTGTTACCATGTCGAAATCCAATAAGTAATTTCTCTCTCCTCATTTACATTCAAGAAATTCTTTTGTATTACATATCTAAATTCCATTAAATTTTTTGGGACAAGTATCTATACGACCCACTTATTTTCCATTTCATGTACATATGATGAGAAACCCATTTCTCTCCCATCATACATTTTTATGAATTCTTATGTCACGCCGTTATGCTACCGAAATTGCACAACGTTTTTTCCAAGACAAGATAATTGTGTAGTGAATACCATACCCATGTCTCTATCAAGGGTATTAAAATTTATGAACATGTTCATATTTAACAGTACTTTCATGTATTTATTTCACATTCCTTAATCATGGAATAACTTATGAGGTTGATTGATTCCATGTTATGTGATCAATGTGGAACACTTATGCATGAAATGAAATGTTTAAGAAGGGTGTGCCCTAATAGCGCTCCAATTCATTGGGTAAAGTATAGTATCATGATACATCATGTGAAATGGTTGTTTACTCATGTTAATTCAAGTGCAATGAGGGTTTAATCATGCTCCATCTATAATGATCCCGGGCTCATGCTAAATCCATGTTAAGAGTTGTTGCCACACCTCCTTGTTATGATTATCATGCTTTATCATGCCTTTATGTTTATGTTTTTCTTTAACTCCATTGATATTAATATTAAATAACATGTATTGTAATATTCATGTTATTATATTTTTACCCCCTTACTGGGCTTTATAGATCACCCTTTTTTATGCATGCCCTTAGGTTATCCCATTCAATGCTAAGTACGAGGGAATGTAGTGGTCATGTAAAGGAAGTTTTCAATAAGATGTTGTGTTTTATGTTTTAAGTTATTATGTAATGTTACTAATCCCCAAATAAACTATATCTATATATATTACATGTTTTATCAAGTGAATATTTTATGTAATAAATTATGTTTAACTGTGAAATAAAAATAAGGGTTGTTATAGTTGTTATCAGAGTATAGGTTTAGTTATTTTTGGGATTAGGATTAGAAAAACCTAGTGAAAGAATTAGTAATAAGATTATGTATAATAAAAACATACCTATGTTTTTGTGAGTATTGATTAAGTATATTATCAAGAAAATACATCTCTGTCTGGATACGATAAGGTAATGGCGGCTCTGTCACAGATGTACCTCGGAGTGAAAACTCCGACAAGGAATTTTGGGCTTGACTCGAGTTATCCTAGTACACGACAACAGGCCTTGCTGCACTCTTCATTATTACACTCCTGGGGTATATGCTTTGGTAAATTAACAAGCTTAGTATGAACCATTATTAAGGGAATTTAAAAAAATGCCTCCAATAATACATGTTAAAAAGTAGATCATGGATAATATAGATTGAAAATTATAGATTCATAAGTTAATTAAGGAAATAAAAGTAATTTATAAGTCATCCGTTTTTTCATTGGATTACCCTTTATGTGTTACCCCTAACTTTTCTTTTATTCTAGCCTATGGTTGGTAATAGGAGGACTCGAGCTAACAACTGATGTGAAGATCAATGCAATGGCTATTCTAATGAGATCCCCAATCTGATGGGAGAGGGAATATCTAACTTTGTCATGATACTTTCTCAGTTAACTCAAGCATTGAATATAAACATGGGTTAGGAGGAACATTCAACCCCCATAATAAAGAAGAATTCACTATCTAGAGCTTCATGAGATAAAGGCCTCCCACTTTTAATGAATCATCTGATCCCTCAATCTCTGAACAATGGATCAACTCTATTGAAAAGATCTTCTCCATCCATTGATGTTCCGAACAAGAGAAGGTTCTCCTGACTGCTTATTGTATAGAGGGTGAAGTTGATCAATGGTGGACATTGATAAAAAATACGAAGCCTTAGGAGGATATTGAGGCATTGGAATGGAATTATTTTCAGAATATGTTTTTGATAAATATTTTCCATGCACCCACCAGCTTAAGATAGAAAGGGATTTCATTTCCCTCATGAAAAAAGACGATGAATCCATCGAAGCATATGAGGAAAAATTCACAAGGATTGCATGATATGCCTCTGGATTTGTTATTACCCCCGAATTCAAGGTTGACCGCTTATTTGGTGGGCTGAAACCTAGCCTGCAGAAAGCCCTGGAGATCCGTGACTTTGACAGCTATGAGGAAATTGTCTGATGTTCCCTCAAGATCGAAATAGATATTGGATAATCTCAGGGGTATCATGGGGATAAGAAGCATAAGGTGGATTTCAATTATTCCAATCTGATGGATAAATCCAACGGTGCTAAAAAGATCCAGAACCCCACTTTCCAATGGTGTGAAAAGAAGAACCCTAAAAATTGCTTAAAGGGGACAAGTAAATGCTTTAGGTGTGTAAGAGAAGGACACCTATCTATTAACTAATGACAAGAAAAATCCACGACTACAACATAGGAGAGGAACTCTCCATTCAACTCTCAATGCATTGTTCATTGCTTCAACTGTAAAGAACCAGGGAATCTTGAAAATTAGTGCCTTAAAACCAATGGTTTCTACGGAAACTAGCAACCTCCAAGGCAGTAAGGGAGAGATTTTTCCATCACTACTTCCGAATTGAACCCTGAAAATGAAGTGGTGACAGGTACGATAGTTATTAATTGAATAATATCAAAAAACTTTTTTATTATGGTTAAACACATTCTTTTATATCCCAAAAGTTTAGTAGAATAATCCCAAAACCACAAAAAATCATGGAAGTAAAGACGTCGGTGAGTACGAAAAATGGGGAAATCATTACATCCCATGAATATAACTCCTCCCCTATCATAATTTGTGGATTTAACTTCTCGATGAACCTCATCATACTCCCTCTAGTGGAATTTGATGCAATTATAGGCATGGTTTGACTTTCCTTATATAGAGGCAACATAAATTACTGTGAGAGGGAAATCACTTTCCATGTGGAGAATCGACCCCCGATTCTGTACAAGTGAAATGAGGAGGATGAATCTTCTTTAGTTCCATAATCTTAAGAATGGATATTAATGCCCTATGAGCATGTGTATCTGGCTCAGATGATTGAGTCTAAGGAGGCAACCATCCTTAAATACATTCCTGTTGTGAGGGAATTCACTGAAGTGTTTCTCAAGGAATTCACTGAAGTGTTTCCCGAGGAATTCCCTAGTCTTCCTCCTAGATGAGATGTTGAATTCTCAATTGAACATATACCTGGGAAACTTCCAATATCCAAGAATACATATAGAATAGTTGTTGTGGAGCTTGAGGAGCTGAAGAAACAACTATAGGAGAATCTGGATAAAGGGTTTATACGCCCAAGTACTTCACTATGGGGTGCACTAATCCTCTTCGTCAAGAAGAAGGATAGGTCAATGTGCCTTTTCATTAATTATCATGAGCTCAAAAAAATCATGATAAAGAACAAGTATCCTCTTCCACGAATTGATGACTTGTTCGGTCAGCTGAGTGGAGAACAATTCTTCTCTAAGGTGGATCTGCGGTCGAGATATTACCAAGTATGGGTGAAGAAGGAAGATATCCCCAAGGCTTCCTTTTATACAAGATATGAGCACTATGAATTCATAGTAATTCCTTTCGGAATAACTAATTATCTATAAATATTCATGTACTTGATAAATAGAGTCTTTAGAGATTACCTCAACAAATTTTTGGTAGTCTTTATAGATGATATTATAATATACTCCAAAACCAAGTAAGATCATGAGGAACATCTAAGAACTATTCTAGAGACCTTACAGAAGGAGAATATCTATGAAAAGTAAAACAAGTGTGATTTCGGGTTGAAAGTGGTCTCATTCTTGGGTCATATCATCACAAGAAATGGGATATTAGTGGATCCCTCCAAGACAACTATAATTGAGGGATGAACGAGGCCAGCATCGGTAACATATATCTGTAGCTTCTTGGGGCTAGCTGGATATTATCGCTGATTTGTGAGAAATTTATCATGATTTTCCAACCCTCTTAGCATGCTAACTCGGAAGGGAGTAAAGTTAGCTTGGACTGATGAATGTGAAGAGATCTTCAAGGATTTGAAAAGTAGGCTTATCACTTCACCCATGATCACATTACCCATGAGTGGAGAAATATTTGTGGTATTTTGTAATGCTTCAAAGAAGGGCCTGAGTTGTGTGTTGATACAGAATGATAAAGTGATAGCCTACGCCTCAAGGCAGCTGAAAATACATGAGCAGAACTATGCCACGCATGATCTGAAGTTGGCGACTATGATCTTTGCATTGAAAATCTAGCATCATTATCTCTATGGGGAGAAGTATGAGATATATATTAATCACAAGAGCCTCAAATATATTTTCACACAAAAAGATATTAATATACACCAATGAAGATGGATAGAACTCCTCAAGGATTATGACTGCTCGATCCACTACCATCCTAGTAAGGCAAACAAGGTGGAAGATGCTCTAAGTAGAAAGGATCCTGAATTATTATCAATGATGAGAATTGAAAAGGATCAAATATTCTTAGACTTATATAGTATGGACATAGGAATCATTAAGGGTGGAACATCATCAATCCTTTCTCAAATGATTACTCAACCACCCCTCATAGAGAAAATAAAGGATTCTAAAAGAAAGGATGTGGAAATTCTAAAAAGGGTGGAAGTTATCAGAAATGGGAAATCCTTAGAGTTCATGGTTGACAAGGATAGAATTGTGAGATTTGGGTCACAATTATGTGTACCATCTGATCTAGAGATAAAGAAGAAGCTTCTGTATGATGCACATAACACAACCTTCTCTATTCACTCAGGGAGCACAAAGATGTATTGAGATATTCAAGAAAACTTTTAGTGGGATAATATAAAAAGGGAGATTGCTGAATATACATCAAAGTTCCTAGTATGTCAGTAAGTGAAGGTTGAGAGGAAAAAGTATAAGGGTATGATGCAACCACTACCCATACCGACATGGAAGTGGGACAACATTATCATGGACTTTGTCATTGGAATTGCAAAGAAATCTAGAGGAAAAAATGTTATATGGGTCGTTGTGGATCGTCTTACGAAGACAACTCACTTTATCATGATTCAAGAGGACTTCTTATTATATTAACTTAAAATAATTTACATCAAAGAAGTGGTAAGGATGCATAGAGTACCACTCTCTATTGTATCTGATTGTGATCTGAGATTCACCTAAAAGTTCTGAAAAAAGTCTCCAAAATGCTCTAAGCACTGAACAAAACTTCAGTACGACCTATCATCCTCAAATTGATGGCCAATATAAGCGAAATATTCAGATATTATAAGATATGTTAAGATCATGTTCTATGTACTTTAAAGGAGGGTGAGACCAACATCTTCCACTGGTTGAATTATCCTACAATAATAGTTTCCACTCGAGCATCCAATTGGCACTATATGAAGCCCTTTATGGGAAAAGGTGAAGAACAATGGAATGTTGGGATGAATTCGGTGATTTTAGGCTAATAGGACCTGAAATGGTCGAAGAAATGGTGATGAAGGTGAAAACCATTCAGCAGCATATCAAGGTAGCAAAAAAGTCAATAGAAGAGTTATGCGGATAACTGTCGATGAGACCTTGAGTTCAAAGTTGGAGATAAGGAGTTTCTAAAAATATCACTATGGAATAAGATCATGAGGTTTATAAATAAGGGGAAGTTAAGTCCTAGGTACATCATCCCCTTCGAGATTCTTGATAGTGTCGGGGCACTGGCCTATCGACTAACACTTCCACCTACCATGGCCAATGTACAGGATGTATTTCATGTATCTCTCTTAAGTAAGTACATACCGGACCCTTCACATGTACTCTCTTCAGAGGTAGTATAGTTAGGGGAAGATCTTTCTTATGAGGAGAAACCAGTGAAGATCTTAGATCATAGAGAAAAATTTCTATGAAATAAGACAATGCCCCTCGTCAAGGTGTTGTGGCAAAACCACAAGTTTGAAGAAGTGATGTGGGAATCAGAAGAAGTGATGAAGCATAGTTACCCACATCTGTTTTAGTGTGGGAAAAGAAAATTTTTATGGAAAAATTTCTTAAGGGGGAAATATTATAATGAAACAAAAATTCATTAATGAAAATTCCTCTTGGTCTATTTAAATGTCTTCTTATAGTTATGTAAAAAATATGCACTTATTTGGTTTTATTTTTTGGATTTTTAAAATACCGTTATGAATTTTGACCATTTCTAATATAGTAGTTGAATAGTGATCACATGATTAGTATAAATATAGGGCTTTAACAAATCCAATTTACTCAGAAAAGGGAAGCGATGACCTCATCCAGTAGACTTGCCCCGTACAAAGCCCATTTGTCAGAGCTCAGAAAGGAGGTGGCATCATTGGGATTCATTCTTGACCAAGCCCAACCTAAGATTGAATATGTTAAGCTCAAGTGGAACCGGATATGAGAGAAGTGAAAGTTGATAGAGATTACCACTTGAGAAATATTATCTGAGCCACCCAGGAGTCTGTCACTATTGCACACCTTACCCTACGGTCTTATGCAGGTGTTATAAGGGGTTATGTAACAAGACCCTAGAACTATGATTATTTGTGTTATTTTTGTATACAATAATGAATATACATTCATTTAATTATTATTACTTTGTAAATAGTTTTTAAAGCGCAAATGGTATTTTTAGTTATTATTCAACTAAGAAATCTTTTTTGATGAATTAATGGATTTTTGAATTAAATAATATTTTAATAAAATATTATTATTATTATTAAATTACGTTTTATTAAATATAAATGATCGTATAATTTTATGAATGTAATTGTAATTTTTATTAAGGTTTGGAAGCTGTTTTTGTCAAATCCCATGATTTTTCGATAAATGTCGGTTTTTTATTTTAAAAGTGAAAATTCAAATATTGAGAAAATTATTTAGATAAAATGAATATTATTTTTGGAATGAGGATGTATAAATTATACAATAGTGATTTTTTTTCTAATTTTCTGAGATAGTCGAATTTTTTGTTAAAAATTAAATACCGTTTAAATATATAATGTGTTTTAGGACGTCATAAAGACTCAATAGTGATGTAATAAAATACTATAAACATTATGTTCGGACAATATATGTTTTACCATTAAAATAATTTGATTTCAGGTTTGTTTTATTTATTTTACAAAGCTTTAGTGGACCCTCCAAGACTTATAAAACATTTTATTTTTTTAAATTGATTTTCTTGAGAGTGTGACTCACCTCCACATAGGTAACCATATTATTTTAAGAATTTCAGCCATTGGACTTATAAAATATTGTTTTTCACTTACCTTTTTCAAAAACCATGGGCATAAACCATGGGCTGGTTTTTTGGTTTTGTTTAGTTTAATGTGTGGTGTTCCAAACCTAAATAATAAAGAATTCCATCTCCTTTCCTATATAAACCCACCCAAGCTCCCACTTCCTCTTCACTAAAAGCCTTTGGAGTTCATCCAACCTATTCCCTACTCCCTATAGAATCCTTACAAGGCACCCAAAGTTCCCAAAAAGTCTCTCTCAAGCCCCTCCCAAGCTTTTGGGACCACACTTCCAACTAAGTGATTCTCACTTTCCTTATTTATGTCCCAAGTTTCCTTATATTGTTATACCCTTTTATTTTAAATTATAAATGTTGGGGTATGATTTAGAACCTCCCCCATACCGTTCTATTCATGTTTTAATAATGATATATCCTTTTTCCCTCTCATTAATTACTCCCATATACACCCGTTACCATGCTGAAATCCCGTAAGGAATTTCTCTCTCCTAATTTACATTCAAGAAATTCTTTTGTATTACGTATCTAAATTCCATTACATTTGTTGGGACATGTATCTATATGACCCCATTACTTTATATTTCATGTACATATTATGAGACAATCATTTCTCTCTCATCAACCATTTTTATGAATTCTTATGTCATGTCGTTATGCTTCCGAAATTGCACCACATTTTTCCCAAGCCAAGATCATTGTGTAGTGAATACCATACCCATGTCTCTATCAAGGGTATTCACCATTATGAACATATACATATTGAATGGTACTTTCAGGTATTTATTCCACATTCCTTAATCGTGGAATAACTTATGATGTTGATTGATTTAATGTTATATGATCAATGTGGCACACTTATGCATGAAATGAAATGTTTAAGAAGAGTGCGCCCTAATAGCGCTCCAATGCATTGGGTAAACCATATTATCATGATAAGTCACGTGAAATGGGTGTTTACTCATGCTAATTCAAGGGAAACTAGGGTTTACTTGTGATTCATGTGTAATGAGGGTTTACTCATGCTCCATGTGCAATGTGCCTTGGCTCATGCTAATTCCATGTTAAGTGTTGTTGCCACATCTCCATGTTATGATTATCATGATTTATCATGAATTTATGTTTATGTTTCCATTGCACTCCATTGATATGACTATTGACTAACATGTATTGTAATCTTCATGTTATTCTTTTTTTACTCCCTTATTGGGCTTTATAGATCACCCTTTTTTATGCATGTCCTCATGTTATCCCATGCAATGCTAAGTACGAGGGAATGTAGGGGTCATGTAAATGAAGTTTTCAATAAGATGTTGCATTTTTTTTAAGTTGTTATGTAATGTTCCTAATCCTAAAAGACACCAGACCTATAGATCTTCCATATTGTCTCAAGTGAAGAGTTTATGTAATAAATTGTGTTTAAGTGTGAAATAAAAATCATGGTTGTCATACCCCCACCATTGATTTTTTTTCTTAAAACTTATCTCCTCTCCCAATTATATAGCAAACTCAACCCTAGTATCCTGAATCAAATACCTTATTTATTACATTGGCATAAGATACAAGGAATTATACATCAAAGGACCAAATAGTTTAGTATTCTTGGTAAACTATATACATACATGATTCTCATAATATATTTTTAAAAAATATGAAATATTTTTTTTGAGAATAATTTTATTCCTTCTAGTATATCCTTGAATATAAATCATATTAAACTTCATGAATTCATGGGGAAATGAAATAAAATAAGGGCGATCTCAAATAATCAGTACGAGTTTATTACAATGGAAGCTATCATGAATAAAAAAGCATGATTGACATAGAAAGGTAAATAATTGATAACACACTATATTTAAATAACTTGATAATGAATAATCAATATGGAAATGTAAATTACTGAAAATATATGCCATTTAATAAGTAAACTAAAAATGAAATGCATCCAGAGATAATATCATAGTAAAAATCTCCTGGATAATAATAACTGAACTCTTAATGAAGTAAATGCTTAATTATTAGACATTATGTCTTAGGCACATGATACCCCTACCATCAAGACCTTTCATAAGATGATTTAAAATATAGGTAAAAAACTTTATTAATATTAGCTTAAATAGATTTTCTCATCAGACATACTGATTCATCAAGGGATATATAATTCCAGGACCCACCCACCACTACATGTGAAAAGCATTCCTAATATATTGAATAATCAATTTAATTCATGAATCAATATTCCTTTACATCAAATATATATATTAAGTAAAGGATATAAATTTATCAATATTTCCCTAGTCAAAAAAATAACATTCAAAGTAAAACACTATATTTAGAAATGAGATACAATTTAAGAAATTACAATATCCATGATAAATAATATAGATATTTATGGGAAATTTAATGTCTAATGATCATAATAAAATGTATATTTCAAGAGTAAGTTAATGAATACAAAATGAAATAAGGGAAGTGAATGTCAATACTATCTTTGGTCAAAATAATCATAAAATATGCAGAGGATAAATAAGGATGAAACCAATATATACCCATTAGATTAAGAAAAATGGTTTATTGTCATTGATGAATAGAAATACCATGAACATATTTTTAAAAACATTATTGAGGAAAACATACTTTTGTTTTTGAAAATAATTTTTAAAACTAAAAGTTCATAAAAAAATTGAAAATAATTTTCTTTGAAAATAACCTTTGAAACTTATAAATTAAGTTTTAAAACATTTGAGTGGTCATGAATGCTATAAATTCCTCTCATGTTGTACATGGTAAAACAAATATTTCTTTCACTTTTTTGGTAAAATCCAAATGGGAATTGTTTTGAAAATGACATAAGATTCATTTGAAATAATTTTATAAAAACAAAAAAATGGCTGAAAATTAATTCAATAATAATTCTGAAAATTCAAAATTATTTTTGAAATCATTTTTAGAAAACATAGTTTTTAAATAAAAACAAATTTCTAACTGAATAGAGAAATGAAGGTAGATTTTATGAAAAAAATTCTCATTTAATTTAAGTAAAAAAGAGTGTAAAAATGATATTGCTTTAAATATAATGACTAAACTGATTAGAATAAAATTAAATTGGTTTATTAGTAAATATTCAAATAATCTCCTTCAACTAAAATTCAAGAGTTAACTGTCTCAATTAGATTGTGATCACAAAATAAACCTTTATAATGATCATAACGTTGAAGTGAGAATTAATAAATGAATAGATTATGTGTTTCAACTATAAATACACATAAAAAATTGGAAATAAAACATAAGGTAATCAAAATTAATTATTGTAACATCTTTAGTTTTTTTAAAGGAAACACTATGTTCAATAACATACATTATACACCACATTTAGCTTAAATAACAACTTAATATTATTATTTAATATAATAGTTATCACATATCCATTAGAATTATCAGAATGAGAAGGGTTAACTTAATTATGAAAATATTTTTTACACATGTTTATATAATGATTCATTTGTTACCAAAATAATTATAAGATTAAATAAAAACCAATTTAATATAAAGGATGTGTTTTTCTGAAAAAAACTATTTAAATTAAAATAAATGAGTTTATAAAATAATAAAATCACTCTTGATGGATTTTATTAATTAAATATATATTAAATATATTCAATTTAATGTTTAAAATTCATCTTATATGTTTTCTAGACCTGATATAAGAACAAATTCAATTTTTCGGAAAAAAGAGATATTTTTCAAAAAAAAATCATTTTTGCTGCCTTTTGATGGTGAACCCATTTTAAATATAGTTTTTACACGTCTATATATTATATTTTACAAAATAAAATTATTATTTAGAATATGTACATCAAAATTTAGTTTGTATAATATTTTTATAGTTTTTGATAACTTTCATATTTTAATGAATAGTGAAAAATACTGCATTTTAATTCAAAACTCCTTTTTCATTTAATTTATTTATATTATTATATTATAACTTTACAAGGTTTTTAAGGTATAATTAGATGAAGTTTTTATCATTTAATCCAATGTAGTTCATTATATTTCTTTTCAAATTAAAATTAAATAGAAAAACTATGTGAATTTTTGAATGTTATACTTAAAAAACATGTTTTCTCGATCCGTCAGCGGGATTAGTGTTAAACCCAATTTAAACACTTTTGGGAATTGAATTTTCAAAAATGGAAATAAATGGTTTTATTCAGTATAAAAAATTTGGTCTAGTAGTATCCAAATAATTTTCGTTGAATAGTAACTTTAGTATTTCATTTACCATGGTTAAAGGTAAATAGAGTAATTAAAGGTAAAATTAATATTATAATATTATAAAATTACCCTAAAACTTGTCCTAATATTATTTTATAAGCTATTACAGACCATTACCATCCTTGGGTAGAAATTGTGACCTTTGAAAGCCAGTTGGGTGTGATTATGACATTTATAACATTTAATTTAAAGTAAACACAAATATGTCATAAATATGTATCTTCTTACTAAAACAATTTTAATATGGGGCTATATAAGTGATATATTAGACTATTAATAGTAATTATAAATATATAAATATTACCTAATTTTTTTTAATTTACTTACATTTTTTAGGAATTAAATAATTAAATTTAAATATGACACAAAGATGATGAGATAATAGATTTATTAAAGAAAGAATCAAATAAATGTTATTAATAATATTTAAATAAATATAATTTGAAATATTTTATTGCATCCATAAAATTTCTGAATGAATATTACATGTTATTATTGAGTTAATATAGTTTTTTCGAAAGAATAATGTTATGATATTTTAAAAAGTCATGCAATGAATAGTGTTAAAATTGACATAATTCATATTTTAAAATATAAAATATTTAATTAAAATATATAAAATTTATAAAAAAGTAATATTCATCCAAAAAGTTTATATAAATCTAAAAATTTCATTAATGACTCATTCATCAGATTTTTGGAATTATTTGGTGATTATTTTAAACATATAAGTGTAAATTACTTGATAAAATGGTTGGAGTTAAAAGGGGTTAAAACAAAAAGATAAATATTAAAAAATACTTAAACTTGTATAATTTTAATGGATGATTATATTTTTACTCATAATCATCCTATCTTCTAACTAAATGAGTTTTAATCCATTTTGAATTAAAATTGAATTTATATTAATTTAATACTTTTAATAATTTCAAGGGTGCCCCTCCCCTCTCCTATAAAAAGGCACTCATTCCTCTCTTTTAATCACACTTAAAAAACCTTTTGTTTTGGACAATATCTACCAAAAACCCATACTAGAATACTTACCCACATTCTTAAGGCCTTAGTTTAGGAATAACACCCTCCTTAGAGGTGTTCTTCAAAGGTGATCAATCGAAGAAGAGGTATCGTTTTCTTTAAGTATTTATCTTTTATTTCTTATTCCACTTCCTTCAAATATCCTCAAACCACGATGAAAAAATAAATGAAGTATAATAAATATATTTATATGTTATTAAGTTAATATCATAACCTGAATCCATCATTAATTTCATCAAATGGGAAATGAAGTTTTTGTTCATGTGTACGACAGACTATCGCCCCATGAACCTATATAGTTTATTTTTTGTCACCGTATTTAAAGACTGGTTGTAATGATAGAATTAAATATTCATATGTGATATTCAAGGCATATTACTCATTATAATATAATAATATATCAATTATATTCTTACTTTCTATGCACATAAAAATGATAATGTTGTTTGTGCGTTCGTGTGAACTATCACCTCTATGAAACGATGTGATTCGTTTTTATTCACTACATCAATTTTATGATATATATAAGTATATTTAAATTATTAATATGATATTAATGATGTTATGATAATTATGTAAAGATAAAATTGTACTTACCATCTTTCTATAATGATCAATAAAAAATGAAAAACGTTACTCATGCATACGTACAACCTACCATATCCATGATTATAACGTCATTAATTTTTCATAACCATTATTAATGGTTTTATTCAAAAAGAATTATTAATGTATAAAAGTGATGATCATTTCCTGAATATTATTCTAGAGATGATGGATTTATGACAATAGACTATTGACATAATACCGAGTTCATTTTCGACTCGAGCACCGAATATCGACGAAACGCCCCATGTGAACATAAATAGTTACGTAATTATTTTGACATGATAATAGTCATATAAAAGGAATAATAATCATGATAAATGTTCTCAAGAAATTAAAAATTAACCTAAGTTTATTATTCAGAAATATAAAGATTGTACGTGACGAGGCAGACTCAAGGTAAGAGATTTTATCTCAATTTACATTCCATTGAGAATTATCTGTGGTTATACACCAATTCACTTTTATATAGTTTATATAATTCCCTTAGAGGTGAAAAGTATTAATTTATGATAAATTAATCATGGTTTACATGGTTTTTGAAAGACTAACTATTTTCCTTCTTTGTGTATCCCTTACTGATCTTTTTATGTTGATCCCAAGTTTTTAATTTTTTTTTCACAGGATTGAAAGGAGAATAAAGTCAAGGTTGGGATAAAGGAAAATTTATGATGATTAAACATGAAAAGAAACCATGCTTATTTTTAAAAGTTATTTATTTTATAAAAAAATGGATAGCGAGTAGAAGTGTCTAATTTTTAATATTTAAGTTGTTATATATGAGTTATGACCCAATTATATAAATCTCTAAACTTGAAAAGATCACCAATGTAAAATAAAGTCAAATTATTTATTTAACTCAAGATTATGTAATGTTTAAGGTTGGTGAATAGGGACTTTCACACTTTTTCTTTGGATGTACATCCCAGTGTAGAGAAGAGCTAGGTGTAGGCTCGGTGCCCCCACCACTTTTCTTAGTTTGTGATTTTCAGTAATGAAAAGATTTGAAGAAGGTAATCATGTAGAGACTTAGGTTTTGCTGTGTAAGACTTTGGAATATTCCTAACAATAATTTTATAGCCAGGTGCTGATACGGTGTGCGGTTTCGAGCCTCAGTGTGCCCGAAATTAATTTTATAAAAATATTAAATATATTTTTAATGCATGTGTTGATTTTCATAAATAATAGAATATCTCTTAAATGGTTGATTAGATAGGAAATATGAGACCATAGTTGAGTCTGAAATGTAACGTTTACCCTAGGTGTGATATAACTTTTGTCCGCATAGGTCATCTTTAGAAAAAGTTACTGAGGACATAACTGCAAATAAAATAATTAAATAAAATTGTTTTATTTCTAATGATAATCCAAATAATCATATAAGAAGACTAGGATCGGAAATATAAGACCACCGTTGAGTTCGTAATGTAGTGTTTTCCCTAGCCATGACCTAAATTTGGTTGGTGCATGACCTTTAAATGAGAAAACTGGTGGTAGGTGCATTTAGTTAAAATATATAATTTATTTATTTATTTTAAATTAAATGTTTTAAACCCATTTATTATATAAATAAGATGATATGGAAAATATATAGGGTTAGCTACATAAAGTTGGAATCATTGAGAGGATCTTCTACCCCCTTCTCCATTGGCGGATTGAGACCGGACGACGACTGGTGATCAAATCGAGGTGAATCGATTGATGAAAGACGCAACAGATCATCTTCATCACTAGCGAATGTGTTCTTCACCAATGATCGATCCATAACTGAGGTCAGACTCATTAATTGTGGTTTCCTACCCTTTTTATTAAAAGATTAAGCATGACCAATTTTCTCTCTTTGATCTACGTTATTTTAAACACTCTTTGTATTTTCCCAAGTTTGGAGTTTTAATTATTTTCTAATTTGTTCATCTAACCTCGGTTCCCTGTTTATGATCGTCGGCCAAGAAAATTTTAATAGTGATGTTTAAAACTTTATTATTGGTGTTTCCCCCATTATTCTTTTCATTATTCATCGTTAGACCATAGAGTCACGATTTGACATTGCCTGGTAGGTTCGAGTGTGATCAAACCCCCAGATTTATTTCGGTGGCACGAACAATAAAAAAATTGATGATTTTAGGATGTATTGATAAACGAGTGGGATGATGTTTGATAAAAGGATAGGATTAGCACCACAGGTGTGTGTTTGTGATCATAGGTGGTTCAGGATCGTGTCGATAACCCTCATTTTCCCAGTTGGCGTGCGGTGACAATGTGAAGTGTGACAGGGTCAGTTTCGAGCAGAGGGCATGCGTGGGATCTCATGACAAAGGATGCTTGGTGTTGAAGTGATGGTGGTCATACGTGGTCAATGTGGTGAGCGTCAATAATAATTATTAATAATTATAATAATTGGTAACGAGTTAATAAATTTTAATCAGGGATTTGTTATTATTTTATAATAAATAATAATAATAATGTTGGCATAAATTTTGAAATATTGGATGATAAATATTTAAGGATATTTCAATTCTGAAATTTAAAAATTAATTAAAGATATGGTGCGTTAAAGAGGAGGAGCTGGGGGGGGGGGTATGAACACCCTTTTAGCTACTTGAGTAATATGTGTTATAATAATAATATTATTATTCTTGATATTATTATTATAATAACGTTTTGTAAATAGGTGAGGATGATAGACATGTGGGGACATCCAACAAGTAGGTCCAGTGTGAGAGACTTTCCCCCTCTCCTTTGAAGTAAGATTTTAATATAAAATAATATTATTAAAAAATAATATTATCATCTTTGGTTCCGAAATATTTATTTTGATTGAAGTCTCTTATATGATATTTGTTTGATGAACCATCAGTGACATCATGAACCTAAAATTGAGACATCCATTTTAAGATCGATGTTGGATACCTTTTCAGACTCGTGTGTTGGGTCAACCTAACACCCAATAATAATAATTTTTTTTATTATCGTGAGATCTTGTATCTGATACATCTCCCTCATACGGTATCGAAATGATGAACCGTATTCTATGATATGACCCTAAAATTAAGACAAATGTTTCAAGACAAATTTTGGGTATTTAAGTGAAGATAGAGACACGAGACACATGAAACACAATTCAAGTGTAATGCTGCAAAATATTAATTTTTCATTGGGTACCCGATTGAGGCAAATGAATAGTCGATTCCATGCATTTTTCCATGAGAATCGTAATGGTGAGATCCATATAATTTATTTCAGGATCGAGGTGTGGAACCAATGAAGCACTATTAGTGTAAAATGCTATGAAATATAGTTTCTTAACTGGGTGTCCAATTCATGTGAATAAACATTTGATCATATATGCTTTTCCAAAAGGATCGTAACGGTGTGATCCGTTTAGTTATCTGAGGAATTTTAAGGAGGAATGATAGTGAAATTGTGTTTTTCCCTTCAGACCAATGATGTTCATCGTGCACTCATAATTCCCTTGACTAGATATTCCATGTACTATGGGAGCACACTAGTATGCCAAGGGGTACATGTACATAGTTTAGTACTCAAGGATGTCTAGGTACATGAACAGGCAACGAGGCGGGGTCACACATCGTGTGGGCCTCATACGAACTATATAACTCATTATGAATCTTATACCTATCGTATCCCATACTTTTGGACTCTGATTTTGGCCCGCGAGATGCCTATCCTGAGTGTTTTTCTATGTAGAATTTGATGGTTCCCTCAAAAGAAAATTTCGAGATATGATGTGAATTTTTCAGGTTTGGCACACACAGAGGCAATATCTGATGACATAATCAATCAAACAGAATTATCATAGCAGTACTGAGATTACCCTCTAGCTAGGCTGGGCAGTGACATTCCCCGATGGTAGTTCCGGTCTGACCTTACAACTAGACTGGGCAGTGTAGTCCTTGATGATTTTGGGAAGACCCTCTAGTGGGACTAGAAAGTGTAGTCCCCAATGATTCCGAGTTACCCTATAGTAGGATTTGGGAAGTGGAGTTCCTCAACATTCCAGGATGACCCTCCAACTGGGTAGGTTAGTTTAGTCCCTGATGACCTTCCAGGTGTGACCCCCTAACTAAGATGGGCAGCAGCTTCCACCTAACGACTGACCGAGCTTACCCTCCAACGGTGTCTAGGAAGTGGCATTCCCTGGTGACTGTCCTGAGTGGTACCCTCTAGTAAGAATGGGAAGTTGAGTTCCTCAGTGACTACTAGATAATACCCTCAACCATGTGACATAGTGCCGAGGTGTGGTTCGACTTAATTTTAGCCACACAAGGAAGAGGTCCACTTTACCCACTGATATACATTCTTGTGACATGATCTAAAACCATGGGGGTGAGTTTGTGATGCCCAAATTAAATAGTATCATGGTGCGGTGATTTAATACCCTTTGACTTATGCCTCTTGGGGGACTGGATAGTGTAGTCCCCAATTATTATGAGTTACCCACTAGTAGGATCTGGGAAGTGGATTTCCTTAATATTCCAAGCTGACCCTCCAGTTGGGATGGGTAGTGTAGTCCCCGATAACCTTCCAGGCATGACCCTCCAGCTGGGCTTGGCAATGGCGTCCCCCTGACGACTCACCAATATTAACCTCCAGCAGTGTTTGGGCAGTGGCGTTCCCCGATGACTGTCCCGAGTGGTACCCTCCAATAGGATTGGATAGTGTCATTCCCCAATGACTACCAAAGAAGACCCTCGACCATGTGGCATAGTGGCGAGGCATGGTTCAACTTACCTTTTGACTCATGAGGAAGAGGGGTGCTTTTCCCACCAAGATTCATTCATGTGATGCGATATAAAAATATGTTGGCGAGTCATTTACACTCAAAGGGGATTATATCTAGGTACAATGATTTTATCCCCTTGTACTTGTGCCTCCTGGGAAGACATACAAGATGTTGGGCATCAAAGATGGCTTTACTTTTGAACTTTTGGCTACTCACTTTCTTGGGCTGAGCTGTGATATGGATATCTCGTTACTCCCTCATTTGGATTTATTTAACTGAGCATATATAACTATCCTATTACAATACCCACTCCTTGGTTCTTGGTTACTATCCTTCCAGGAGAAGCGAAGACACATGGTGTATTCCATGTGCTTTCCATGTCTAGCTTCTCATGGATAGACGAGTCTACTCTCCAACTAAAAGTTTCAAAGACTTGATGAGGAGTTCATCTACTCACTATTTTGATCTCCTTGTATTTGTATGATTCTACTTTCACTCTCTTATTGGGTTGTATTGAATCTTTCTATCCACTTTAATTGTACCTTGTTCTCTCTACTGCTTTCCTCTTCAGTATATCTCTTACTGCCCCCCTTAAACATTTCAAGCAGTTCTACTGGGTATGTATGTACTCACCCTAACATGGGATTTTACCAAAATGTGTTGTATATTTTGTATATGGAGGACATGTCAATCATGATCTCAGAGGAGATTAGGGATATGGGCTGTGTGGAACACATATAGTGGTCGGAGTTTGGATACAGGAGCAGATATCTCTCAGTTGTTACTCTTTTTCAGTTTCCTTTAGGTTAAGACAAGTTTCTAGTTTGGGCGTGTGTTTTTCCCCTCTACTTTTTAGTTGACACTACTGTACTCTTGTTCCATCTAGAGGTTCATACATGTTCATTTTACTTTATAGTAGTTTTCACTTTTTCTACTTTTCCTATTTACTCTTTCATTGAGTTGGCTTCATGTGTGTGTATATGTTCTTAGAAAAAGGTCTTATTGAGTTTTTTGTGCCTTCAGTTCTTGTCACTAACCACTGGAATATGGAGGTGAGTTTGGGGTAGTTTCGGCTTGAGCCACAATTTGAGTTGTGTCATAAAATAACCTTTTTGGTTTTAGTAAATGGATGGATCCAATAGGCACCAAATTAATAATGGATATGGGGGAAAATGTGGTGGTTATCTGAAAAAGAAACTGAATGAAATAAGAGATACAATGTGAACTCTTATGGTTATTCTAAACCAACTATCAGGAGTCATGATTAACCATTAGAACCTTGGTGAGTTTTCTAACGCATCATATATGAGAGAAATGAATCCCTAGGGAAGTTCAGGTAATAATAATAAAGGTAAGTATATTCAATGACATATGTTTTGAGGATGTGGAAAGAAAAACCTAGGAAAATGTTTTAAAGGGGCGAGAATATGTTATAGATGTGGTAATGAAGGTTATAATTCAATAACCTACCAAGGAAAAAGGAAGTGTTCAATTGACTTTAGGAAAGGTAAATAAGTTCTTTCCGAGTTATCAATTGTATGTTTTAAATATGGGGAGTATGAACATTATGCAAATACATGTCCTACGAAGAAGGTTTGTAAATGGGATTAGGAGTACCATACAAATATATGTTTATAAATACCTAATTCTATTCCAATTGAAGATGAGGAAACTGAAAATTACTTATGAAAGGTATGGATTATTTCTTGTCTCATTTTTTGAAATTATTGAATCTTAGGACATGATTCATGTTTTTGTTTATAGGAAATAAGTATTAAGGAATAATATAGAAAATAATGGTTAAAGGATCATGAAGAATGCTGAATTATTAAAAATTATACATATAAAAGATTCAAGAGTTACGATAGACTTTAAGATGATGAAATGTTTAAAAGTATTAATTCTATTTTGATGAATTACTTTGGATGATTTTTTTAGTATGTGTAACCCTGAAGTTTGTTATGTGAAAATGTTATTTGGGGAAGAATTATCTTTTCTTGCATGGATATAATTACAAAGGTATGGATAACCATTAGGGTTTATATGATATTTGATTTTGAGGTAATTATGGATTATTACATTTTGGGTTTCAAAATGAAAGGTATGAGATAAACCTTGAGGATAAAACATGTTATGGTTATTTTTGAGGATTTTATCTCATTTTTGGAATTTTATAAAATTATATAATTCTAGGAAAAGGACAACCCATAGGATGGGTGACAACCCATAATGTTGGATAAGGATCTAGGAATTGAACCCACAACCGAAAGGGTGACAAGGATTTATCACATACCACTAGCCTATGTGGAGTCCCTAGTTAGTATGAATTCATTCTTTTTAGTTAAATGATATTATGTATTAAGAATAAGATGATTTTGGGAACCCATGTTTTATCAAATAGATAATATTGGGATTGGAAAATGATTTAGTGATTAAGTGATAAATGTTATTTTGAAAGACGTTCACTATTTTTGGGAACCATATATGACTAAGGTAAATAGAATACCATGGGAATTTATTTAGAGAGTAATGGTTGAATTATATTTTGGAAGAATCTATGATTTTTTAATTATGTACTTATGGGAAATTAGGTTATTTATGGAAATGATTTACCTATCATGGAGAATATGAGATTAGGAAATTACTTTTTGGTATGAGACATTAATAATGATTTATGTTATTTGGAGATAAATGTTAAAATTTATCTAATAAGCCTATGTGATCAGATGTTTCTATATTTTTGGTTTCAATCTTAGTTTGGATTATTTGAGTAATTTTAAGGAAATTTATTTATTGAATGGTCTATGTTTAACTTTTGGTACTACAGTTAAATTTTAGAGATTAAAAGTAGTTTTTCATCATCCAATGGTTTATTATTTTTAGAGAATTGTTTTATAATATCCTAACCATATTGTTTTTGGTTAATGTTTCAAGAAAAGAGAAATATTTTGTTAATCTTTTATAGATTACGCAATTCTCTAGAAGTTTATTCTAGTTCTTTAGGTGCTATAAATTCATCTTAAATACTCATCGTTTCCAAAAAAATATGAATTTGTGGTGGAAATTGATTAAAGGATAAAACTATACATGTCAAGTAATTATGTTTCCTTATGTTTTTAGTCAAGGTAGTAAATGAATTCCACAAATTTATGAAAATTATATTAAAATAAAAACGTTTTCCATTTAATTTTCCTACTACGAAATCAAAGACTGTTTAACCCATAAAAAATTTATGGTTTTTTAATTGTTAACTTTATCCAAACAATGTTTTCTATTATTATCCATTATAAATTTATCATTAGTTTTCTATTCCATATATATGTTTTCCTATATGTAACCCTAGTATGTTTTATCTTATGTGACCTTCATACTTTCCTCTCTTTCTTTTAAAGTGGATGTTTTGTTAATCCTTTTTCCAATGTGAGATTGAAATAAAGGTATTTTGAAAAATCATACCTTAGTAAACAACAAAAAATTTAAATTGAGAGGAATCAATTTATAAAAGGGTATTATAACGTAACATCCCAAGTTTTCTTAAAGGAAACACTATGTTCGATAACATATATGATACACCGCATTTAGCTTAAATGAACAACTTAATTTTATTATTTAATTTGATAGTAATAACATAGACATTAGAATGGTGAGAATGAAAAGAATAAACTGAATTATGAAAATATGGTTTAAAAATGTTTATATAATGATTAATTGGTCACCAAATTAATTATAAAATTAAATAAAAACTAATTGAATATAGAGGATGTGTTTTTCTGAAAATAAACTATTTAAATGAAAATAAGCGAGTTTATAAAATAATAAAATCACTCTTGATGGATTTATTAATTATATATATGTAATATATTCAATTTAATGTTTAAAATTAATATTATATGTTTTATAGACATGATATATGAAAAAATTCAATTTTTTTGGATAAAAGAATTATTTAAAAAAATGCAATTTGGCAGCCTTTTGATGGTGGACCCATTTTAAATATATTTTTTGATAATTTTATATGTTATATTTGAAAAATAAACTTATTATTGGAATTAGGATATCAAAATTTATTTTTGATAATTTTTTGGTATTTTTCTAATAACTTTCATATTTTAATGAATAGTGAAAAATACTGCATTTTAATTCAAAATTGTATCTTCATCTAATTTATTTATATTGTTGGATTATTATTTTACATAGTTTTAATATATAATTAGATGAATTTTTTATCAATTAATCCAATTTAGTATATTGGATTATTTTTCAAATTAAAATTAAATAGAAAAACTATGTGAACTTTTGAACGTTTTACTTAAAAAACCCATTTTCTCGATCCTTTAATGGGATTAGTATTAAACCTAATTTAACCACTTTTGTGAATTTAATTCTAAAAAAATTACATACATGGTTGTAGTTATTATGAAAAATTTGGTCCAATAGGATCAAGATAATTTTTGGTGAATAGTAACTTTAGTATTTTATTTACTATGGTTGATGGTAAATAGGTTAATTAAAGGTAAAATTAATATTATTATATTATAAAATTACCCTAAAACTTGTAATAATTTTATTAAATGAGTTATTTTAGACCAATACCATCCTTGGGCCTAAATTTTTAACTTTTTAAGACACTTGGGTGTGATTATGACATTTATAACATTTAATTTAAAGTAAAGGCAAATATGTGATAAATATGTCTCTTCTTACTAAAAGAATTTTAATATGGGGTTATGTAAGTGATATCTTCAAATATTAATAGTACTTAGAAATATTAAAATATTAACTAAAACATGGTAATTTATTTATTATTTCTAGGAATTAAATAATTAAACTTAATTATGACACAAAATGATGTAGTAATAGATTTATTAAAGAAAGAATCAAATAAATGATGATAATAATATTTAAATGAATATAATTTGAAATATTTTTTGTCATAAAAGATTTTTTTAGATTAATATGACATTTTATTGTTGATTTAATGTATTTTTTTAAAGTAATCAAGTTGTTATGATATTTTAAAAAGTCATGTAATGAATAGTGTCAAAATTGACATAATTCATATTTTAAAATATAAAATATTTACTTAAATGATATAAAATTTCTAAAAATATAATATTAAGTCAAAAAGTTGAGATAACTTTAAAATTTTCATTAATATCTCATTCTTTGGATGTCTTTCATGATTTGGTAGTTATTCTAACCCTCTAAGTGTAAATTACTTGATAAAATCTTAAGAGTTAAAAGGGGTTAAAACAAGAAGATAAGGATTAAAAAAATAACAAAACGTGTATAAATTTTATTTTATGATTATATTTCGACCCAAACGTATCCTATATTAAAAATAAAAGAGTTTGGGTCCATTTGGAAATCGAAATTGAATTTATATTAATTTAATAGTTTTAATAATTTCAAGGGTACCCCTCCCCTCTCCTATAAAAAGGCACCCATTCCTCACTATTACTCACACTTCAAATTTTTTTTATTAGACCAATATCTGACCAAAAACATTCTTATAATCCATATACACATTCTTTAGGCCTTATTTTAGGCATAAAATCATCCTTAGAGCTATTAATGTGTTCTTCAAAAGTGATCAACTAAAGAAGAGGTATTGTTTTCTTTAAGTATTTATATTTTATTTATTCTTATAATTCCTTTAAATATCATCCAACCATGATGAAAAAATAAATCCAATATCATAAAAATACTAAGATTTTATTATGTCAATATCATCACCTGAATCCATCTTCAACTTCATCAAATGAGAAATGAACTTTTCATTCGTGTGTACGGTGGACTTCCGCCCCATGAACCAATATAATTCATTTTTCATCACTATCTTTAAATATTGGTTCTAATTATGGAATTAAATGTTAATATGTGATATTAATGATAAATTAATCATTATAATATAATAATATATCAATTATTTTCTTAATTTCCATGCACATAAAAATGATAACGTCGTTTGTGTGTACTTGTGAAATATCAACTCCACTAAGTGATGTGATTCATTTTTATTCACTAAATAATTTGTATGATATATATAATTATATTTAAATGATTAATATTATATTAATTATTTTATGATCATTCTTGAAATACAAAACAATACTTACCTTTTTTCCACAATGACCAATGAAAAATAAAAAACGTTACTTATGAATATGTATGACCTACCGTCTCCATGATTATAACATTGTTCATTTTTCATAAATATAATTAATGGTTTGATTTAAAAATTATGATTAATGTATAAAATTTATGATTATATCATGAATATTATTCTAGATATGATGTAATTATGAACACATGGACTATTGACATCATACTAAGTTCATTTTCAACTCGAGTACCGAATATTGACGAATCTCCCCATGTGAACATAAATAGTTACATAATTATTATAACATTATAATAGTCATATAAAAGGAATAATAAAATTGAATTAGTTTCTCAAGAAAGTATAAATTAACCTAATTTTATTATTTAGGAAAAGAAATATTGTACATGATGAGTCATATTCAAGGTAAGGGATTTCGTCACAATTAACATTCCATTGAGACTTATTTATTGTTAAGAACCAATTAAATTTTATATGGTGTATATAATATATTATGAAATAATATATCACGAATTTCCTTATTCTCAAGATATTATAAGTTTTTTTTAATGTTATTCTACAATTATTTTTATTCAAGGGTTTCTCATGTAATAATGGACTTTTTAACTAAAAACGTCATTTTAAATGTTTTAAAGATTTATTTGTCTAAATATTTCTCATTAATGTCCATGTTTCAAAATGGTTTTATGGATTTATTTATATGGAAATAAATGTTTTAAAATGTTAATTCTTTAATTTCTATTAAAATTTTCAAAGTGGTATGGGATACTTTGATTCAAAAATATCTTTATTAAATGTTTTAAATAGTTTTAGAAATGGATTGAATATTTAAATATCTTGAAATGATTTATTGTGATTTATAAGTGAAATTTTGATAATTTAAATCTTTTATGTGTTATGATTATGTAATGGTACTTTGAAATTTGACAGGTGGTTACATGATATACCAAATATGGGTGGTTACATGATAAACCAAAGACCAGTGGTTCCGTGATAAACTAAGGACAAGTGGTTACATTATAACCTATAATGTATTGGGTATGGAATTAGGTCATATATCTATTTGATTTGTAAGAGTGATATAATTGGAATTCAACCGTATAGTTATTCCATTTAAGTATGATTATGTATGAAGTTACCTTTATATGTTATATGTTGATTTCTATGGGTTTTATGGTAATCCTTTGATTACAAAAAAGGTAATAAATGAACTTATATTCAGTGAAGTATATTTAATAATTCTTAGAGGTGAAAATTATTTCTTTATGATAAAATATTCTTGGTTTACATGTTTTTTCAAGACTAACAATTTTCTTTCTTTGTGTATCCCTTACTGAGATTTTTATGCTCATCCTAAGTTTTGAAATGTTTTTCATGGAATTTAAAAGAGAATAGAGTCAAGGATGGGATCAAGGAAAAGTTATGATTATTAAACATGAAATAAACCATGTTTATTTTTAAAAGTATACTATTTTATGAAAAAATAGATAGTGAGTAAAAGTCTCTACTTTGTAATATTTAATTTGTTATGTATGAGTTATGGCCGAATTCTCTAAATCTCTAAACATGAAAATATCATCAATGTGAAATAAAGTCAAATTATTGAATTAACTTAAGATTATATAATTTTTAAGGTTGTTTACTTATAATTATATTCATAATATTATAATTATATAATCTTTGAAGTAGAATATTAACCTAATAAAAAAAAATTGTGTTAATAAAACCCTTACCACATGCTTCCTTTTGATTTAACATTCATTAACCTCATATATAGTGGTTTTTAAAATTTTATTAACATATAATAGAATTATATTAATTTTATAATATAAAATATGATCCCTTTATAACATCATATTACATGGTCATTAATAATCTTTCATTATTTCCTTTGTTTTGGGTGTTAATTGCTTGTTTTCTCATGTGTGTTTTGTTATGAAAGATCTGGTTCTGGTGCATATTATATAGTTATATCATCTAAATAATAATAATAATGATATAATTATTATATTTATGCATCAATTAATTTTTTAAAACCAATCATGAAATATGTTTATGAGAAATGAAGTGCATTGCGATCATGGAGATGATATGATGTACGTATGCATGAGTAATGTTTCAATTTTTCGACTATCATTTTGTAAATAAGGTAAGTAATATATTATATTTAAATAATTAAAATAATATCATAAATACCATATTATATACTTATATATTTCATCCATTTTTTGTGGTGATAAAAGGATAGTCACATCGCTTTGTGAAGGTGTTAGTCCACACGTACACGAACGATGTTATCATATTTAAATGAGTGAAAAGGTAAGAAATACAGTAATATATATTATATTTAAAGAATGATAATATGTAATTATTATAAAAATTATTTAATTTATATCACATATATTGTTAAAATTTATCCCTATTACATTCCATGTGAAGTGATAGTGAAATACGAATCACATCATTTCACGAGGCAGTAGTCTGCCGTACACATGAGCGATGATTTTGTAATCAATTTGATGGAAGTGGAGATAGTTGTAGGTCATAAAAATATTATAACAACACATAGTATATGGATGATACTAAAGATATTATATATTCATGGGTTGATAATAATTGAAGGATGTGGATAAATAAATAAAATAAAGACTCTCACTGAAGAACATTACCTCTTCTTGGGTATCCTCCTTAGGTTTTCACTAAAGCCTTCCTAGGTTGGATTTTTTCCAAAAAATAAGTATTATAGGATGATGGGAGTTAATTTATTAAGTCATTTGGGTAGATATTGTCTGAAATAGATAATTTTGAAGGTGTGAAGACGAGAGGAAAGGGGGTGCCCTTTTATAAGCGGGGGAGAGGACACACTTGGTATTTTTGAAAAGAATTGAGTGCGTCCATGTTTTTTCATATGTCACAAGGGTCTAAAATGGTCCATTATCAAACCTTATAGGTTTAATGGTAGAAATATGTCCCTAAATGGTTTTTAGATAAGTGTATAGGTCATTTTTACCATTATTTTTTTAGTTTAACCCTTGGTAAACCCAGTTTTACCTTAACCATGGTAATTAATTTTTTACTATGATCACTATTCATTTTAGAAAAAAAAATTAAGTTGAAATTATTAGATATTGTAAATTATCATGATTCAAAATTTTTAATCTATTTTTCCAAATTCAATTCACATAAGTAGAAAAATTTTATTTAAAATTAGTCTCACATACATGATGAGAAAGAAAGTTTTTAATGAGAAAATGATTAAAAGTATACAAAGTGTTTATATATAAATTCAATATTAAAATGATTAAAATGACATAAATTGGATTAATTTATATATAATGGATCTAATTTTACTTGAAACCCAATTCAAAATATAATTTAACATTAAAAATTATTTAAAGAGAAAGGTAGTTTAGAATTAAAATTCAGTATTTTTACTATTCATCAAAAAATGAAATATTTCATAAAAAACCTAAAAAATTACCATAATATAATTTTTATATGATTATTTAAAAAATTAAGTTTTGTTTTTCAAATAATTTTTCTAAAATTGGAAGAAAATAATTTTAAATTATGTGCACAAAGCACGATTAATCCATCTTGTAAAAAAAATACAATTTTCAGAAATCATTTCTTTTTCTTCTAAATTATTCTTATTTTATTACCAATAAATAGATAAACATATTTTTCATAATTTAGTTAGTATTATTAATACCCTCCAATTTAATAGTTTTTTTATAACCATTATATTAAATAATAATATTTCATATTTTTTTAAACTCAGTGTTGCATATTATGCAAGATAAACTTAGTTTTGTATGTAACACATGCTAAAATCATCATTTCATGTAATCCAAGATTTTTAATAGATTTAATTTATTTAAAAATAAATATGTCATAAAGCCTCTAGGTTTTATGTTTTCTTTTAAGCATGGTGTTGCGTATCGCATACATTATAGAATACAATGTTTTTATTTTAAAATTTTAGGGTGTTACAAATGACATATTTATCATATAATTAGTGAACCATTAATGAAAATTCTTTTCAATTAACATAGAAATGTATAAATTAAGTGCCTCTCTTTTTTTTCTACCTCATTTAACCAACATGGCGTTGAGTTATATTTTTTTTCAATAAGCATGTTGTCAATACATGGTGAGAAGGGAATATTTGAAATAATTTAGAGTTATAATGGTTTTGATGAGAAAATCGATTGACATACCCAAGAAATGTGTCCATATATGTTGATTTCTGATTTTTGGATGAGTATTGAAGAAATACCATTCATCATGGAAGTGATTTGTTGTCATTTTTAATTTTAAAAATCAATATTGCTAAGTTTCTACCACTATTATTAGAGATCTATCCACATATGGAAAATGATGAGGAAGTAATTTAGTTTCTTCAATTGGATAATTATTTGAGATCCACTCAAAAAAAGAAAAAATTCTTGATAATTTGGGTAATCTATAGTGGAATTATTAAGGTAGTGTAAGATTCATTAAAATATTTTAAGGAGTATTTACATGATGTATAAGATTATAAATTATTTTTCTGATAGATGAAGTTGATATAATGGTATTCCAAAGTAATTTTAAATTTTTAATATGTTTTAAATTTAAATAGATGTTTGTAATGGAATTTTGTTTCATAAAATAGGTTTGATAATATTTTGAATAATTTTGAAATTATTTAAGGTGGTAGAGAATAATTAAAGTTGAGTATAAAAGGATTATAGTCAATCTGGAATGTTTGGATATACATTATGGAATATTTAATTCATATGTAAGAATAAATGGAAAGTTTCATAGATCATATATTATTAAAATTTATTTTATGGATCTATATATGGATCTTGTCATGGTTAATGAGCTGCATAAGAATCATTTCAAGATAGTATGGAATTAAAATCATGGAGACCAGATAATATATGATTAAAAAAGGTGTTATAGAAGATTAATACTACAGTTAAACAAGTTAAAAAAGAATATTTTGATGATATAAAATATTAAAATTATCTAAATCTATGAAAAATTAAACCATGGTTCTCACATCTCATGTATGATTCTTTATATGATATTGATTTTTTTTAATATTTTGGAAGATTATTTTGAAAGAATCTATGGTTATGTAATATTCATTAGAAAGATGCATCATATTTTACACGTAGTTCTAAGAAATTTGTTGGAATAATATGAGTATATGTAAGGATAATTTATATGATTCATTACTAATATTCAAATAATAAAAAACATGATGTTTTTTGAGAAATATATGATTCAATAAACTAGTTTCGATGATGAATAATGAGTAATATGAAATTTCTATGCACTATGGAGTTAAAGATAAAACCTCAAAGTATTATATGGATAAAAATATTTAGAAGTTAGTATTTATAATTGAGATGTAGTCACACCACAAGGAGAATTCTATTGCACATTTCATGATAATGAACGTGTTATGTGAAAGCTTGTTTCCATAGTGTTACATAATGAATGTTAGGAACAACACTAGAATGATATAATAGACTATTTCACATTACAATAGGAGTTTCCATGATGTATCCATGAAAAATAAACATAATTTTGTGTCATGGTAAATTCATTCATATAGAAACAATTTAACTACATGTAATCATACAAATATGTAATTAAAAATTTCATTTGGTGGGTTATTAAAGGGAAATTCATGCCAAGTCATAGGTGTCACGAACCGAATCTGGACGCCGCCAAAACCGGCACCAAACCCAGACCGTGACAAGTCCCGAAGGGCGTTCCCGATCCCCACGGGCTGGCACAAGTTCCCGGGTATCATAAAATGATAATTGGGAACGAATTACCCGAGTTTATAAACTTAAAACGACAAAAGAATCCAATGAAACGAATCTGGATTTTTTTTAAACCAAATAATCTTTTTCAAAAATTCAGAACTGAATTACACAATTTTAAAAAAAATTTAAAGACCATTACAAAGGTACAAACCCAAGAAAATACAGCCCAAGAACCTCCACATGGAAAGAGGCACCGCCCTCAAGCCTTCTCCACGACACTCCATCACGATGGACCGCTAAAAACCCGAACCAAAGGCATAAAACCTGTACCCAAACCTGTGATATAAAATAGGCAAGTCTACTTACACCCAAAGGTGTAATTAGGGTGTGAGAGAAAGCCCAGTAGGATACCACCTCTATGAGATTCCATGTGATAAACATTTCATGACAAAAAGCATTGCATGTTTTGTAAATAATAAATGCTAGTTACAATTTTCTAAAGGATGAAATAATAAATGAAAACAGTTTTCATGTGAGATAATTTTAAAGGAACAAAAATTTTAAAATAAATGACAAAGCTACGGAATTTTCCAGCAAACAATACCGTATACCAATGGTAAGTACAAAGGATCTAATGAGCACAAGTAATAGGAAATAACCCCTAGGCACTAGCTAGCTGTGGGTCCCAGGTACCTCGTATCTCGGTGAGAGTAACCACAAAAAAAAATATCCGTTCTCATGCACGAGCCACTAGTAGGGATCATACCCATAACCTAGTGGTCCCCAATCATCATCATCATTGTTTAGTTAGAGTTGTAAGCGTCAATCTTGCTAAGTGAAACTGAGGCCAAACCCCACGGATTCACTAGCATACTAGTACACGTCCACCCACCTAGATACCCGAGTTTTCCCTTTGTGCTCAAACAAGTTCAACAATCCAAGAAGTATAGTTTTCACATGAAAATATCAATTCCACATAACACATTAACCAAACAGCCCCATGTACATCACCCAAGTCACAAATTCCACTATTCATTCAAATGCATTTTGAAATCAAACTCACACCAAAATTCCCTACAACACTTTTCACATTTCGTTAACACTTACACAAATCCTTTAAACGATTTTATAAAACCATTACAAGTCATTCAACTCACAAAACAGACCACACACATGTCACATAATACCCTTCTCACCTTCACAATTCATTTTATCAAAAAACTCACACGAAACATCCCACACCCGTGTTTCGCACACAAAACACAATTTAGTAAAACATTTCGGCAATTTATAAAACATTCTAAAAATGTTTGACATCTCAAATCACCACTTTACCATTAGAAAACCCACATTAGGTGAACACACTCACCCAAACAGTACATATACACCCTTTCCCAACTTTTTTTAACAAAATAAAACATTTTCAATTTTTATAAAACAAAGCCAAGAGGTATAACCATTGTTTGCACTCTAAACCCATTTCAAACCCCTCATTCAAAACCAAAATCATAACAATAACAATCCAAAACAGAATTTTCAGCTCTAAAATAATTATTAAAGCACCCCCAAATGTTATAAAAATACATCAAATAATACCACAAAGATACACATGAAAAACACACGTTTTCATAAATCTCCTTCAAAAAGTACAACACGGTTTTACAACTTAAACTCATTCAAAAAACCTCTTTTAAAGGCCCACATGATAATAAAGAATTAACAAAACAGAATTGGAAGCCCATTTCAAGACTAATAAATCACTTTCATATGTTATAAACTAAATCCAAACATTACCCCAAGAGTCACACATGAAAAGTACCCAATTTCAAGCTAAAATACAACTAAAAATTAAATGTTTAACCAAATTCATCAAAAACAATTTTCAAACCACACAAGATAGATTATAAACATACTAAATTAATAAAACAAGCAAGCTAACTCATCATAAAATGGTTACACATGGAATCACCTACCTTTTGAGTCGAAACCCTCAAAACTTGGTGCGAAACCTTAAGCGCACCACCGCCGCACCACAAGGAATATAAATCCAGACCTAGACCACCAAAAATTGACCCAAAAGATACCAAATCAGACCTTAGGATCTAACCCTAACTTCTGGACATGAGGAACTTCAAGAAATAGGAAATAAAACTAAAATAGGATGGAAGGAACCAAGAAGGAATTCCCTTACTTGAAATATCTTGAAGAAATCAGCCCCAATCCACCAATATATGAATCTCCAAGTACCCAAAACTGATATGGAGGTCCGAAGGAGTCATATTAGGTCATCTGGGGACTAAAATGGGGTGAAAAGGATGAAAATTGAAGGAGTTATGAAAGATTCATTTCACCTCATCAAATCTGGTCGATTTGAGAAAGATTGAGAAAGATCATCCAACTCCGCGGGGTATTTGAGCTCCAAAGAGGAAAACGCGATACAGGGAGTGAGGCTGAGGTTTTTTGCTTCGAGTGGGAGGTGTAATCACCGAAAAACAGTAAAAAACAAATGAGATATTGAAATGTTAAAAAAATAATTTAAAGTAGGAAATGGGCTTACGGGCAGGCCCATTACCTTAATTAAAAACCCAAATCCATCATGATTTGGGATTTCTATGTGGTTCAAAGGGATATGGTGATTTTAATATATTAGGGTATGACAATTGGGAAGTGGAATGAGTGTAAAATAGTAAAAATTGAAGGAGTTATAGAAGAATCAAAATTTGTTTTTAAATCTGGATTTGGGCTCAGGGTTTGGCCCAAATTTTCAAAACCCACTATTTTGAACAAAATGAGTGGTAAACCCCCAAAACAAATCAGGAATGGAAATTAAATGAATAATGAATTAAAAAAAAATTCATGGGTGTGACAATTCTCCCCACCATAAAACTTTCCGCCCTCGGAAAGCCACATCACGGATAAAGCAAAAACCAAACCCAACCGAAAGGCATAAATGGACTCATTTGCTAAGCTTCGCCCCCAAAGGTCAAAACACCTCCAGTGATCAATTAAGGAAGAAATACTTCACAACCAAAACATACACCTCATTACTGAAATTATCAAGCACATTCAAGATTTATCCTAAAACAAAACTCCTCAAACACTATCTGAACAAGGCTCAAGAAATTTACCCAAACAAACAAGAACATCGAACAAGGTTACACTTACCTTGATATAACTAAACAATTGGGAAATCTCAAATCCCAACGTTTACTCAAGGAAGATGTATGTGGTTATATAGCTCCGAACGAGACTACCCACATCCAATCCAAGACCAAGTACAAAAGTGAGTTACTGGTACAAGGATACACAAATGGGCTCCCCAACCATAAGAGACAACTTAATTTTTTTTCCGAGAAAGAATCAAGACACTAACAGGGGAGCCCCGGACAAACTCCCCAGTACAATGGGTAGAATCCCATTAGGAATTTTCAAAATAATATACATGAGACTCATAGTGGTTCTCCCCACCATAAGAACCATCCATCTTAACTGACCAATATGGGACGACATAGAAAAACCCCAAAACATAAAGAGTTGGGACGACAACACGGTTAGCCCGCACAGTTTGGGAAACTATGTGCTAACCATGTGGATCCTTATACCTACATGGTTTTCTAGGGAATGGTTACTAATAAGTGTTCACTCAACATGTCTAGAAATATCTAAAACCATTCCCCCAAACCCAAAGGGAACCAAAGGGGAAAATAAAGTCATTGGGAGATAACATGGGGATGAGGCCCGCCACCTCTTTCCACCGAACGTGAACAAATGAAGTAAGATGACAACAACAAAAGTTTAAACTATTCTCTTCTCTCATACTAAGAACATTTATTTGTTCAAGGTTAAAAACTGCCCTGGGATTTCCTCTGACTACGTGCCAGATTCTCTCCGGGACCTATGGCTGGAGCTGGAATGATTGAAGCATCTTCAGCCTCGTAGTTAGGATTTGGAAACCCCCAAATAGAATTTATTCTTATGATTATACAAAAAACTACATGTAATCCCAGATGGGTTCACCCAGACATAACACACTCCAGAAATCACTTTACCCTAACTTTTAAATTCACTGAAATAAGGGTTTAGAGGATGCACTCACATCACACCCTGCTTCTTTGGGTGAGAAACAACAGAAATAAAGGACACATATAAACACATTCCTCTAAAATAGAGGATGTCGAGATCTCCCAAAAGGAAAAACAGTTTTGAAAAAAAATAGACTCACATAATATTGTACAACTTCACCTTCGACGAATTAGGTAGCTTAAGAAACTAAGGTCTCTTTCAACCATCCACGAGCACTCTTACGCAACAAGAGGATCCGAAAAAAAAACCAAGAAAGTAAATGGTGTAGAATCATTCTACAAATCTCAAGAAAAGATTCCTTACATTGATCAACTGGAGGATTTTCCAATGGCAAAACAATCCGTGTTGCCCTTTATTTGTGCACTAAATCTTAATGGGGGAGCACCTTATCCAATGAGAGAACCCAAGGACCCAACCAAGCTGGTTCATTGGTAAAAACATGCAACAAAAAAGATCCAAACTCATTAATGGAACCATCTTAATGGTGTCCCGAAACATATATCATAGGAGACTACTAACCAGACCTTTTACCCAGCTTTCCGACCAAACACAAACAAAAAAAAAACAGTTCGAACAGGAGGGGTTCTTGGACTCAAAACATCCCACAACATCAACATTTTCAAAAACCCATAATAAAAACCATCCCAAAATATTCATCAAGAAAACATGTTTTTCTTTAAAATCATTTCTGAAAAAAATGGTTCAGCGGTGAGCGTATCCACCAATGGTACCCCATGGGCCTCACACATGCATGTTTTTGTGCCACACCAGGCACCCTCCTCATATCCGTCCTGGAACTCATCCAGTCATGCCATCAACCATCTATCATCCCATATAACCCCATGCATGTGGTCACTCATGGAAATACCAAAGGTCAATGCACTGATTTCTTTCAACTTTTCAAAACCAAAACGGTCAACCAACACATCATTCTTATCAAAACCGCTAACCAGGAGGTCGAACCCAAATTACCGCATTAAAAAAAACTTTTCAGAAAGGCACAATCGCTCCAATGAAAACTCACATTAAATTTATTTACATCAATTTCAAAACATCTCATACAATTAAAAAAAACTTTTAATAGTTTAGAAAACTCTAATGGGAACACTTTTTCAAAACCAACTTCAATATAGTTTCTGCTTTCAAAAGAGGTGTAAGAACATAATTTTCCATTTCAAAATAATTCTGAATATTCAGTTCTGCCATTTCATAAATCAAACCATTCCATATTTATTTTAAAATCATTTCAGAAAAACATTACACTTCCTAAAATCAAGTCACTTTAAAACCAAAGTTCCAAGATTTCAAAACTAAAGAACACCAGACAATGTGAGAGGAAACTAGTTTCAGTGGGTGACTTGGACATATGGTTGGCGGCCATATTCCAATCACTTAACTGTCACAGAGAGTGTTCTAGGGAATATCCCCGGCTCCACATGGCTTTCCAGACCCTGCGAGCTCATTGAGACCATTAACCCAACTCTCTTTTCATTTCCCCTAATCATCATCAAACCAAGAAAACCAAAAGACGTAGACAAATCCCAACTTACCCTGGTGACTTGAATCCTGAAATGAGGCGTGGTGATCAAGCACACAACCCATAACCAGAATTCCATGTCCCAACAATCATAACTCTAGACTATCCCAACTATTTCCCAAATAACATGACTCCAATGGAGCGAACCTCCTCTGATACCATTTTGTCATGAACCGAATCTGGACGCCGCCAAAACCGGCACCAAACCCAGACCGTGACAAGTCCCGAAGGGCGTTCTCGATCCCCACGGGCTGGCACAAGTGCCCAAGTATCATAAAATGATAATTGGGAACGAATTACCCGAGTTTATAAACTTAAAACGACAAAAGAATCCAATGAAACGAATCTGGATTTTTTTTTAAACCAAATAATCTTTTTCAAAAATTCAGAACTGAATTACACAATTTTAAAAAAAAATTAAATACCATTACAAAGGTACAAACCCAAGAAAATAAAGCCCAAGAACCTCCACATGGAAAGAGGCACCGCCCTCAAGCCTTCTCCACGACACTCCATCACGATGGACCGCTAAAAACCCGAACCAAAGGCATAAAACCTGTACCCAAACCTGTGACATAAAATAAGCAAGTCTACTTACACCCAAAGGTGTAATTAGGGTGTGAGAGAAATCCCAGTAGGATACCACCTCTATGAGATTCCATGTGATAAACATTTCATGAAAAAAAGCATTGCATGTTTTGTAAATAATAAATGCTAGTTACAATTTTCTAAAGGATGAAATAATAAATGAAAACAGTATTCATGTGAGATAATTTTAAAGGAACAAAAATTTTAAAATAAATAACAAAGCTACTGAATTTTCCAGCCAACAATACCGTATACCGACAGTAAGTACAAAGGATCTAATGAGAACAAGTAATAGGAAATAACCCCTAGGCACTAGCTAGCTGTGGGTCCCAGGTACCTCGTATCTCGGTGAGAGTAACCACAAAAAAAAATATCCGTTCTCATGCACGAGCCACTAGTAGGGATCATACCCATAACCTAGTGGTCCCCAATCATCATCATCATTTTTTAGTTAGAGTTGTAAGAGTCAATCTTGCTAAGTGAAACTGAGGCCAAACCCCACGGATTCACTAGCATAATAGTACACGTCCACCCACCTAGATACCCGAGTTTTCCCTTTGTGCTCAAACAAGTTCAACAATCCAAGAAGTATAGTTTTCACATGAAAATATCAATTCCACATCACACATTAACCAAACAGCCCCATGTACATCACACAAGTCACAAATTCCACTATTCATTGAAATGCATTTTGAAATCAAACTCACACCAAAATTCCCTACAACACTTTTCACATTTCTTTAACACTTACACAAATCCTTTAAACGATTTTATAAAACCATTCCAAGTTATTCAACTCACAAAACATCCCACACACATGTCACATAATACCCTTCTCACCTTCACAATTCATTTTATCAATAAACTCACACGAAACATCCCACACCCGTGTTTCGCACACAAAACACAATTTAGTAAAACATTTCGGAAATTTATAAAACATTCTAAAAATGTTTGACATCTCAAATCACCACTTTACCATTAAAAAAACCACATTAGGTGAACACACTCACCCAAACAGTACATATACACCCTTTCCCAACTTTTTTTAACAAAATAAAACATTTGCAATTTTTATAAAACAAAGCCAAGAGGTATAACCATTGTTTGCACTCTAAACCCATTTCAAACCCCTCATTAAAAACCAAAATCATAACAATAACAATCCAAAACAGAATTTTCAGCCCTAAAACAATTATTAAAGCACCCCCAAATGTTATAAAAATACATCAAATAATACCACAAAGATACACATGAAAAACACACGTTTTCATAAATCTCCTTCAAAAAGTACAACACGGTTTTACAACTTAAACTCATTCAAAAAACCTCTTTTCAAGGCCCGCATGATAATAAGGAATTAACAAAACAGAATTGGCAGCCCCTTTCAAGACTAATAAATCACTTTCATATGTTATAAACTAAATCCAAACATTACCCCAAGAGTCACACATGAAAAGTACCCAATTTCAAGCTAAAATACAACTAAAAATTAAATGTTTAACCAAATTCATCAAAAAAAGTTTTCAAACCACACAAGACAGATTATAAACATACTAAATTAATAAAACAAGCAAGATAACTCATCATAAAATGGTTACACATGGAATCACCTACCTTTTGAGTCGAAACCCTCAAAACTTGGTGCGAAACCTTAAGCGCACCACCGCCGCACCACAAGGAATATAAATCCAGACCTAGACCACCAAAAATTGACCCAAAAGGTACCAAATCAGACCTTAGTATCTAACCCTAACTTCTGGACATGAGGAACTTCAAGAAATAGGAAATAAAACTAAAATAGGATGGAAGGAACCAAGAAGGAATTCCTTTACTTGAAATATCTTGAAGAAATCAGCCCCAATCCACCAATATATGAATCTCCAAGTACCCAAAACTGATATGGAGGTCCGAAGGAGTCATATTAGGTCATATGGGGACTGAAATGGGGTGAAAAGGATGAAAATTGAAGGAGTTATGAAATATTCATTTCACCTCATCAAATCTGGTCGATTTGAGAAATATTGAGAAAGATCGTCCAACTCTGCGGGGTATTTGAGCTCCAAAGAGGAAAAAGAGATACAGGGAGTGAGGCTGAGGTTTTTGGCTTCGAGTGGGAGGTGGAATCACCGAAAATAAGTAAAAAACAAATGAGATATTGAAATGTTAAAAAAATAATTTAAAGTAGGAAATGGGCTTACGGGCAGGCCCATTACCTTAATTAAAAACCCAAATCCATCATGATTTGGGATTTCTATGTGGTTCAAAGGGATATGGTGATTTTAATATATTAGGGCATGACAATTGGGAAGTGTAATGAGTGTAAAATAGTAAAAATTGAAGGAGTTATAGAAGAATCAAAATTTGTTTTTAAATCTGGATTTGGGCTCAGGGTTTGGCCCAAATTTTCAAAACCCACTATTTTCAACAAAATGAGTGGTAAACCCCCAAAAAAAATCAGGAATGGAAATTAAATGAATAATGAATTAAAAAAAAGTCATGGGTGTGACAATAGGGATATTTAAATGAATATTTTTTGGTATGATTAATGATAATAAAATAAAGGAAACTATGAAAAGTTAAAAGCTCTGAGATTGAAGGATTTTCATGTTTAGAATAATAAAAATAGAATACCTATGAAATTCTATGAATATAAAATGAGAACATAAGTAGAAGGATAATGGAGGTTTACTAACTCCATTTCATTATTTTTATTCCATTATCATAATGTAATTAAGAGATTAAACCAACCTTGTGACATCTATATATCATAAGGGTTGAATAATTAAAGAGAGGTCAAACACTTCTACTACTAAAATAACACTTTCAGTATTAAAGAAGTGTAGAATATTGAGAGAGTGTAATGTTTTCACTATATAATTTATCTATAATAGAGTAGTATTGAGAACACTAGTTGATGATTTAACCTTAAAAACTGAAGCAAAAGTGTGATACAACCATTTATGGTTATTATACTGGTGATAACCTTTTGTTTTTTCATATTAAATAGAATAGATTCATGATTTTTAAGAGATAAATGTGCCTTTATTGTTGATCATAATTCATATACAAGTTTTTAAAATTTGGTATTCTAAGAGGAAGACCTGATTAGTGCCCTAGTTTGATGATAGGAAAATGGTAATTTCTTTTCAAGTTAGGTACTTTCATTTTACCTATTTGGTGTCAAGATAAAAAGTTCAAGGATATAACCTTGTATGTGCATTATCTTGATAATAGAAGTGATGTAGTGTGTGAGTGGGATAATTATCACTATACATTGGGGTCATTATCATCCATCATGGAGGTGAAACTCATTAACAAACACAAGTGTGTTGTGTTTTTTTAGTTTCCAAATTATATTAATTTCATGAAAACCGAAGTTGAATTGTGAGAGAGTAAGATCCATTCACTGAATAGGTACATAAATATAATAAGGGGTTTATTTGATGAAAATACACCCACTCTGTGTGGTTTCACTAATCATAATGGAAAAATTTATATTGGAGTTATGGTTTAAACTCTAATTGTGTTCTCAATAATCTGTTTATTTGAAGATATTGATGTTTTTATTTTTTCTTCTAATGTATTAATGACTTTAAAACATGAATAAGTTGCATAAAATTAAAATTATAACTCTATATCTTCCATGAAACAAAATAATATCATAAATAAAGAGAATGAAATTGTTGAATAAGCTATCCATCCTATGAAAATAGTAAAAAAATTAGTCTCCATATGATATAATCCTAGTGAAGATAGATCTACCATGTATGTTGAATATTTGGTGTAAAAAAGCAACAAGAAGATGGAAAACACTTATACCTCAAGTATTTCAAAATCTTTACATAAATACGAGGCAACTAATTTTCTTTTGTAATTATTTTCCATTTATAGAACCAAATACAAGTGGGTAATATCAAATCTTTGAAAAATTATATAATAAATCATTTGATGGATTTTGTGCCTCCTTTGAGTAAACCTTACAGAATCTTACAAAAGATATAGATAATTTTATTTTTGTAACCTTTAAAGGATTAGAGGATGATATCTCCCAAATTGAGGAAGAATTTGAGATGAAGTAAAATACATTTTCAAAAAAATAATAATCAATGTTCAATAATCTCACCAAACAAGTATATGAAAAAATTAAAATGAATATGGTGCATGAATTAAAATTCCCCCAAATTGATATTTCTCAAAACAAATTAAGAGAAATATAAATATATAAAGATCTTGAAGAAAAGATATATAAAGTAGAATAAAAATTATATTCCATCATATATGTCAAGAATACCTAATTGGATATAAAATAAAAAGAATAAAAGATCATGATAATTCATTACAAGTGAAGTACAAGATGAATGAATATTTTGGAATGAATACTAAAAAGTTAAAATAGGAGTGTGGAGATTGATTTAACCCTATATAAGATAGTATAAATATCCTAAAAATTAAGTATCTTAAGTTAGAGGTTAAATGTTTGAATCTTGAAGTGATGTAAGTTGATTATTCACAACAAGATTAGAGAAGAGTTTCTACCACGCATACTTAAAAAGAGGATCATTATGATAAAATACCTCTATCTTGTGTAAATAAGAGAACTATATACTGAAAAATATATATAGAAAAATCCAACTGAAAGTTTCCCCCTTTTTTATAAAATGTATTTTTAAGTAAACATGTTTACCCATATAGTGCATGTTTTAATTAAATTTTTTACAAATGTGGATAGATAAAATAGAGAAAAAAACTCACCACTATATATATAGTATTTGAAATAAAAATAAAAATAATATATTCCCTAAAACAATCCCAAATTGAGGATAAAATATCACAATAAATAGATCTATTCAAATAGTCACGATTATTTGAAAAAAATAAGAGATCATGATTTGTTAGACATTGCTGGTGTTGTGGAAGATTTGGGAATAATACATTTGAAAGTTGGCATAACATGTCAATCCATGTAATTTACATAAATATTATATAAAGGGGGATAAAATATTATTTTATTTAAAATGAAAAAATAATGGTAAAAATTTATCTATCTCAAATAGATTTGAAAGCTTGAAAAATATATTTATATTTTTGAATCAATGCGATTATTGTGAAAAAGAATACTAATGAAAATAAACCAAAAATTTCTATAAATCACTTGAAGGAATAATACCACAAAATAGGAATTCAAATAAGGATTATTAGAGAGTTAACCTTGGGTTTTAGGAATTTGAAAAGTGTTTAGGAAAATATATCTAAGAATACTAGGAAGAATGCCTCACTAAAAATAAGAGAAATCTATTTATATTGAGGAATAAAAAGAAACACCTTGTATTTTTTTATAAATCCATGAGTTTTGGTGTTAATGGTGGGAATATAATTAAAGATAAATAATCAATACAAGAAATAAATAAGATAATTGGTTAGGTGGAGGAAATTATAAATAAACAATGTGTAAAATACAAACATGTTGACCATGTTCCTAAAGAACATGTTATTATTTGACTAACTAAATTGGAAAAGGAAAGAAATATTGAAAACATATAATAGAATGAAAGTTATATAGGGAATCAAAAAATTACACATGAATAAGAACTCAAATTTCCAAAGAGATTATTTGAAAAGCATTACCCAAGTGTAATTGAGGAACTATGGGGAATGACAAAAAATGATAGAAACATTTCAAAGAATTATATAATTATACTTCTATCCCAAGAAGAGATGCCTAAAAAGATAAATGTAACATTATGAGATAATTATTGATGGATTATGTGAAGAAAATTACTATATATAAGAATATTTCTGAAAGAATAAAATAAGCCACATTTTCCAAGAAGAATTTAACTTAGAAGATAAAAAATTGCAAGAATGAAGAGTTATCCCAATGATAGATTTAAAAGGTAAGAGTATATTGGTTGATAAGAAACTATCAACCTTATTTCTCTCACTAAGTATAAGTGGATAAAAACCTTATTCCACATCCTTTATGTTTGTTCATTATTTTTAATGAATTGAAGATGATGCTAATTTTTTAGGAGAGAATTGAGGAGATAAAGTATGATTTCAAATCTAAACATAAAATTAGAAAACAAAATCTTGGAAGTGATATAAAATTTGGTATTTAATTTCTATTTTATTAATATATCATGCACTATTAAGTTAATATATAATGTATCTCATGTGGGGGAGAAGTTTGAGAAAGCTAAAAAAATATATCATTACATGAAAATATTGAGTTATGGAAAATTGCATGGGAAGTTTATTTGAAAAGGTATGTTTTCATATTCTCCCAATCCTATTTTGTAAGAATAAATTATGATTTCATGAAAGAGAATCTATATTGATCAATGGAATGAGATATAAGAAAATTTTGAGAAATTGAAGGGATTATTTATGAAGCTAAACCTACTAGATTTTTTGAATGTTTTTTTATATTTTTTATATTAGTACTATAATTATATATGTAAATATATTGAGAATATATCCAAAAATTGGTATGAACCTGATGATTTATTTTAATCATCCTTGAAAAAACATTTTTCACATATTATCATTTTATGTTTGGATTATGGATAACCTTGTAGACTAAATTATTCCCTCAAGTTTTTTATATTGAATTTTGCTTACGTAGATTTAGAGTGGAATAATTTATGAAACATATTTTTAAGTGAAATCATAAAACCCTGTTTCAAGGATATTTGTATTTATTATTAATAAGTGTAAATAGAATAAAATGGAAAAATATATATTGACATACATTTTTTATATGGGTATTGAAAAAAAAAATAGAAATGGGGATATTGAAAAACACACTTGGTATTGAGTTGTATTTATTTTCAACAAGATTGATGCCACTAAGAATGATTTCAATATGTGGTGGGTAAGTAATATTAGAAGAAATTTAAAGAATAAAATAATGTTGATGAGAAAATTGAGTGAAGTACCAAAGTAAAGTTTCAATATGTGTTGAGTGGTGATTATTGGACGAGGATTGAAGAAAAACCTTTTACCTTTAAAGCGAGTTGTTGTAATTATTAATATGTAAATGGAATATAATTGAGTTATTACCACTACACAAAGATATACATTCTCACAAGGTAAATTATAATTAATTAATTGAGTTACTATCATAGAATAAGTTATTATAGATCCATTCACATAAGAAAAATATGACCAATATGTCGCGTAACCTAAAGAGGTATTATTATGGCAGTGTAAGATCTATTTAAATACTCTAAGGAGTATTTACATGATACATATTATTTAGAATTTTTCCTATGATGGATAAAATTTATTTGAATTTATTATATAGAAATTTGAAGTGATTGAGATGTTTTAAAGTGATTGGTGATGTTTTTAATAAAGTTGTGTTTTCTATAATAGGTTCAATAATATTGTGAAGATATTTGAAGTGATTTGAGGTGGTGGAAAATACATGGAGTTGAGTTCAAAAGGATTAGAGTCAATATGTAATGTTTTTATATGACTTATAGAAATTTTAGTTCATATATAAGAATAAACTAGAAGATTCAACGTTCATGTATGAATAACTTTGATTTTATAAAGTAATGTATGAGTCATGCCACAATGAAGGAGAATAATAAGAATCAATTCAAGAATGTGTGGGATTAAACCCATAAAAAAATATTTCATAGGATTTAAACAAGAACTATGTTATATTAATCTCATTATGACACAAGATACATTATAATAGTTTGACACTACATAATATTAAAATTATCTGAAGCCACTCCTTAATAAACCATACTTCACAAAGGCAACGTAAGATACATAAGATGTTTTGGATAATTGATCAAATACTTTAAAATATTACTTTGAAGGACTTTATGGCTATATAATATTCATTATAAAGCTACATTATATTTAACTATATGTTCTAAGATCTAAAAAAGAATAACCTATTCCCACATAAAGATAACTCATATGATGTTTTTATGATATTCAAAAAAAAATCTGAATTTTTTTGAGTAAATTGTGATTTAAAATATTAGTTTCACTAATGAAAAATAAAGAAGTCCAATTATCTATGTTTCGTGGAATAATATCATACCATAAATAAGTTTTTGGATGAATAAAAAATTGAATATAGTTCTATAAATTGAGATGTAGTCCCAAGTAAAAGAGAAGTCCTTGCCACAATTCTTAGTGAAGGGAGTATTGTAGGAATTCTTCATGATGTAGTGTTACATCAAGAAAGTTAGGCATATAGATATAATTAAATGATATATTATTTCATTCTAAAACATGAGATTAAAAAATTAAACCATGAAAGCATCAACAAAATTTTTCAATGTGAGAAATTCCTTTATGTAGCAACAGTGTCACCGCATGTTATCATGAAGATAGGGAATTAAAAAGTGTATTATTTTTAGACTTTAAGGGAAAAAAGCCGAGTATCAGGGATATTTAAATAAAGATTGTGGACTGAGTTTAATGAAAATGAAAGAGAGAAAATCATTAATAATTAAAAGTTAAAATATTTACTATTTTTCATGTTCTTAATATAAAAAATAGAATCCATGTGAAATTGTTATAATATAAAACAATTACAGAGGGATAATGAAAAGGGTAAGTGAACAACACTATTTTATTCTTAATATTCCATTATCATTATGTGATTGAGAGTGTAAACCAACCCTATTATGTTTATATATCATAAAGGTTGAAGAAGAAATAGAGTTCTAACACTATTTCTATCGAAAGAACACTTTTTGTGTTTAAGAAGATGAAAGTATTGTGAGAGGGTGATGTTATCACTACTGAACATCTCTAGAATTTATGATTACTGAGAATAATGTCCAATTATTTCACTATATTATAAGGGACATAGAATAAGTGTGAGACAACACTTAGTTATTTATATACTGGTGGTAGCCTTATGATTGCTACATATTGAGGAAGGAGACAAAATCCATGTTGTCTAGTAGAGACACAAGCCTTCACTGCTGATCATACTTTAGAGAGGATCCAAACAAATACCGAATTCTAAGAGGAAGACCTAGTTTCTACAAGATTCTAAATGAGAAAGTTTATGTTTGGTTTATTAGTTTGTGACATGATTTATGCTTGATTTATGATAAGATAATAGGTTTAATCATATACAATATCTATGATCAATTTTAATAATAAGATAGATGTTTTTTGTAAGTGGGATAACATCCAACATACATCGGGGATGTAATCGTTATTCTTAGAGTAGAACCAATTTAACAAACTCTTGTGTCTTGTGTTTTTTCTTTCCTTCTTTTATTACTTTCTTCTAAAACAAAGTTGATTTGTGAGAGAGTGAGATTCATTCCCTAAATAGGCACAAAGGTAACATAAATGTTTTAATTGGTGAAAAGTCACCCACACAGATTCACCCCTCCCCCACTCTATTAATGTGGTCTCACTGATCCTAATGGGTCAATAAAGAGAAAATTCCAAAATAGGGTTTTTTGTCTTATTTTTCACTTTTATAAAAATAAAGTACAATAAAATTACATTAATGGTTAGGATAACGTTGATTATGTCTATTTATCTAGTCCCATATATATTAATCAAAAGTTTTAATAAATTTTGTGTGATGTTGTATAATTTATTAAGGGTTTAGGTCAGGGTGACCAAATTTGAGATTGAATGGTTTCTAATATATGAAGTGAACTATTCAAATTATTTGATAATAATAATGGGTTTTTCACTCTAGGTTCAATGATTTTAAAGTCACTAGATAATAAATTCACCATGGAGAATGTGTGCTAGAGAAGACTTTACAAATATCATTGGTCTTTAGATAATTTTTAAATAGCTTGTAATGGATAATTTTTAGATTTTACAAGAGGTCACTCAAGAATAAACCTCCCAAATGGTTGGTGATTTGATCTATTATTTTTTAGGTTCTTGGTAATACCCAATTAAGTGATATTTGGTTTTTTGGATGTTGGTATGAATGGGATAATCCTTTTGAGTTTTCATGTATCTATTGAGGATATCCTCTTAAAATTTTTTTCTAGGTAGATATTTGAATGTGATTAATTCTAAATAATATCATTAATTGGTAATAGAAATGGATAATATTCTTGGTTTTTGTGTTTCCTTTTTAAGGAACGTGAAGGGTGTTAAATTGTGGGACATAAGATTGGGGATATATATGGATTTGTGATCATGGGTGTGTGCTCTACATATGTTTACGTTGAAATATTGGATTGGATAAAGTTTTTTAAAAAATAATTGTGTATGGTGATGTTTTGTATATTACTTTGGGGAACTGTAACAATAATGGGAGTGGTTTAGAAAGTAATCATTTGGTACGTCTCTTTAGATTAGATTAAGTATAGATGATGGAAATTTTAATTACCCCAAACATGATGAGAATGAGTAGGTATTATTAAGAATGTTCTCATGGTAGGTCCTAAGGGGTTAAGTAGGGTTTTCTCCCTTATGTAAGAATTGAATATTTGATATTTTCAACTCATCATGAGTTTTTAGTTGATACATGGTATCAATGAATGTCTTTTTTGTCATATTTAATCATAGAGTGTGTTATTTTTAATGAGGGATATGTCAGTTATTTGTAGTTCCTATCTTATGAAGCATAGAATTGGATAACCTAATTGTGTAGGATACAAGAAAAAATTACAGTGATTTTGTTTGTGTATGAATTTATGTGTTTGTTATCATACCAATATTGAATTTATTCCACATATTATTATGAAAATTTTCCCTCAAGATAGATGTTAAATTCTTAGAGATGGTGGAATGCTAGGTCGTATTGACTATGGAACTATTCTATTAGGGGATGATAATGATTCATGGACTCTTTCATGGGGAACTATTTTTTTATGGGATAAAGTCATCTCAGGTCCTCTTTCCAAGTGAATAATTTTATTAGGGGATGACAACAAGTTTGTTCCTCCTTCAAGGTTCATTATTTTGTTAGTGAATGAAAATGATTTTAGTCATCTAACATGGGTTACTATTCTATTAGGGGATGATAGCTGGTCAGGGCCTCTTTCCAATGAAATTATTCTATTAGGGTATGATGTCATGTAGATTACACTTTCATGGTGAAATATTATATTAATAGGTGGCATGGAGTCAAGTCCTCTTTCTAGGGGAACTATTATATTTCGGTGTCATATCGAGTTAGGTTATCTTTCCAAGGGCTTGAATCATAGGGGCAATAATGATTCAGGTCATTAACATGACCTAGGATCTATTTTATTTTGTTTGATTCATTCCAATAGAATTTGACAATTAAGGTATGGTCATTGGTCATGATTTCTTGATTATCACATAACAATCTAATGTGATTGCTTGTATGTTCAATGTCACTATTTGATTTACCATCTTAAAAATAAACTTTGTATACTATGGAATATAATAGGGGCCTATTTAGTGGTTTATTTCTATGTTTTTTACTCCAACCATGTACATACATCTTGGTACCCATATAGATTATATGAATGATATGTCATTCAGGGAATAGGTTTTACAAGTGATCATGTTAGAATAACTTTATGGGGTTTGGAGATGAGACCATTTAGAATAATGAGTTTTTCTTTCAATATATCCACTCATCATTTTTCATTATTTTGTTTTTTTATAATTGTTATCACTCATATAATGGTTGGTACTTTATTATGTATTCTATGTATGATATTATAGGGTCCTATCTATTTTATCATGTCATTTATTTTATGATATGGTTTTAATTTCATTTTAAATCAATATGTAAACTCTAAAATTATGTTATATATAATTTTTTTATATTTATATTTTATTTATTATTAGGATATATGAATGGTTTTAAATGACTAATAAAAATTTTGAGATTAAGAAGATGTGATTAAAACCTGTGTATGAGGATCTCTCATACATGATATATGAAACTGTGTTTAAAAAAATGAAATAAATAACCTTTATAAACATGTGCACCTTACACTGAAGAGCCACTGCAACCTTTTTTATTTGTATCTAACGAGTTTTATAAATATAACCAAAGTAGAAAACAAATTTATCCCACCTATATAGGTATGCATGGGATAAATTTAATCATTTGACATTTGAATGGGATTCACTTTTTCTCCATGGTATTCTAGTACCTATATATGAAAAGGAGGAAGATGAAAGAGAGAAACGAGATAGAGAGTGTTGTCTAAGCATGATGAAGTCACACACACCACTTCCATCACATGGAAATAATTTATATAGAAAATTGAGGATAATCCTTAATCTCTGCATTATTTATTTATGCATTGAAATGCATGAATTAATTATAGAGTTGGTTCCTGAAAGTATGAATGCATCATATGAATTTACACTCAAGCTTTACATCAAATGAAATTCTACATTAAATGATAGGCATGTGGATGGACACACTACCTAGACAGTGACTATCATAATAAGAAGTATAAACGATATACCCATAATGCATGAAAAAATATACACCTCATATATATATATATATATGGATTTAGGGAATATCACCTTCAATCCCCCACTTGAATTAAAGCTTCATAAACTTTGTTCCATTTTACCATATATTTTATCATATATAATAACTCATGAAATCTTATCCAAAACTCCTTTAGATATTTTACAAAACACATTTGGAAAACTATCATTTACATCACCTTGTATCACATCAAATGAAATACCTTGTGAATACCCTTTCAAAACATTTTTGGATTAACTTTAAAACACTTTTTAGTGTATCACTCAGAGTCAAACTTAATCCTGCATTAGTCAACCACAAAGTGAGACCCCATGAACTTTTATAGTGTTGACAAAAAATACAAATCTATGGATACATTTATGTAATCAAATAGTGGCCTCTAGAAAAGTGTCAATGATACTCATGCTATAAAGGTATCTATCACGATATCCCTCAAATAAAAATTTCTATATATATATTTCCACCATTCTGCATCATATGAAAACATGAATTCTCATATTTTATATTTTTTAAAGACATCCAGTGAACATGGTACATGAAGTATGTCAATCCCATATAAAAATCTCATCTATTCTCGAATATCTAAGTGTAGACTGATATGATGTTAGATGATGGGAGACATAGTGATCTCAAGTAGCATCGGATGAGCCCGTAAGGGGCGACGCAACACGAGGGTTTTCTCTCCCGGCGCCGCCTCCTGGTTTCGCCCCGGTCAGGCGCTGCTTCCTCCCATTCCTTGTCTGTGGTTCACGGCGGGGACTTCCTTGGCTCGGTCGCCTTGATGGTGCGCTTGATTCAGCCTTCTTCACGGCGGCGCAGGCGTCGAACGACCGAGTCCCAGAGTCCGCGGGTTGAGGGAGTCTTCCCGTTCGTGGTCGCAGGCATCTGGTGAGGGGTGTGACTTCCGGGGGTCTGAAGGTTGGTAGCGCTGGGTTTCGGAACAAGATCTGGTTTTTACTGGGTCCTTCTCCGGTTTTGTGCGTTTTTCTGTTTTTTTCTTTTTTCATTCTGTCCTTCCTGCTTCTGGTTCCTGTATGGATGAATTTTGTTGTCGTTTCATGGATGGATCTGGCGGTTTCATGCCGCTGTTTTTGATGTTCATGCGTCTTTGCGAGCATGGTATGAGTCTTTTCCTCTTTGTTTCGAGGTTGATGTTTTTGTGTGTGTGGAAGTTTCCGTATGTTGTGATTTCTTCGGCCTCCACCGAGGATCTGGTGTGTGCCGCTGATGTTTGTACCGGTGAGGTCGATGGACGAGACGAGGATGGTCGATGGTGGACGATGACGGTCGCCGGTGATGGAGTTTACGGGAGCCGGTGAACCTCGCCGGTGTCCCGATGAAGTGGGTTTTCCGGTCACATCGGGGGCGTATCCCAAGGATGATGAGATGGTGGCAGGTGATCCCGGGTTTCGAGGTGGCGTGTGGGATCGCGGCTCGAGGAGTTACGCGGTTTGATGGTGGTTTTTTGAATTTTGAAAAGTTTGATTGTATCCTTGGGTCCCGGCAACCCCTTTAAACCGGCTTTCTGATAATGAAAAAATATGATTTCCGGTAGACTGATATGATTGATGGATATGTAACATATCATTCATCCTTATGGATAAAAACATCACATGTATGTTATCCATATAGATATATAATATCTATGTGCATCCGAACACACCAATAGTCTATCTAAATCAAGGTACCATTTTTCATACTCATCATATGAGAGGAAAAAATACCATCTTGGTTAATCTCTAACCGATGAAATTATCAACAACATACCCAACCGCCCTCGTATTAGCTGAGTCAATATATAGACTTACATAAGGAGGGTATAAATCTGTGAAGTTTCTCATGCTAGGATTCTCTCAAAACTCAGGTAGTGGGGACTCAAATATGATCCTTTATCCCATAGTATGACAAAGAAATCTATATACACTCTATGTAGTATACCTATAAGGCCATCAAGTGTACACAAAGAATCATATTCTTTATTTTGTACCTCATGAGTATATTATGTATCTCTATACAAGAATATTACTCAGGCTATTTCAACATTACCTATAATAATTAATTAAGAACATTGGTTAGGGATAACTTAATGTCATACTTTGAGAGGTCAATTATCATTTCACTTCGTGAATTGAATATCTATATATACATTTCTGCAGTAAACATTAAAAAATGAAAAAAACGAATGTTTCATTTAATATGATATATTTTCATATTCTTAAACTCTTTAAGAATATTTTAAAAAACTAATATAACAGTTGGTTTATCATATCATATATGATAAACTTCTAGATCAACCTTATTTATGCTACCATTTTTTGGTTTTATTAACACATTACATCTTATACAATCCATGTAATATCTCAATATGATCATTTGATAAAACTTTCCAACTAAAATATTTAGTGAGAAACATCTATAAAGTAAACAATTTTGAAAAATTATGAGACTTAAGAATCATATTCCTCACTATTCATCTTCTTTAACATATCCAAACATCTTAAATTTAAAACATCACTTGTTATGATGTTGACTTATGCTGTCTACTTAGAACTCATTCTAAGTGAATAATCATCATCCTTGGAACCCCATTACATTAAATTATTTCCTTGAAATAATGTAACTATAGATATTATTGTTTACTAATACATCCAAATTCTATTAGAATATTAAGTAAAATTAACTTTAAAATTAGAATGGTATAATATTTTATTTGTTAACTTTGAACTTCTCTAAGTCCAAATAAAGTCCAACTGACCTCTTAGACATTATATTATCTTCTGAATATATTGTTAGGATACAAAAACCATTTTGTTTTATGAAATAAAATTTATTTTATTTCTATATGAATATTAACCAAATAGACTAGATCATATATGGTAGTCTATGTGATTGGAAAATTTTTATTTGAGAAGAATAATTTTTTAAAATATATATTCACTATAAAATACCTTTTAAAATTAATTTATATAACATTCATACCTGAAATGGACATTATATAAAGTTTCAAAACTTTTTCTGGTATATCTTTGATAATCTAATCATTTTTAATTATTACTCTTCCTTTCTTACAACCCTAGATTTCAATGACCTTGATCAGCTTCTTGAAGAAATATTGTTGAACTTTTTAACCAAATTTTCTTCTTCTAGTTTTAAATTTCACCTACTTTTACTATATATATAGTATATTAGAACCTAAAAAATCATATTTTTAGTTCATATTTATATTCCCAACACTTTCAGAATATCATGTGAACGTTCTTTGAATTCAATAATATTTTTAAAAAATTTCCATAAATGATAATAGGAAGAATTCCCTAACTAGAAAAATCCATTTATAGTTTTCCATTAGAATCAAGTAAATCATAAACCATGTGTATTAAAAACACATATCTAACTTCATATAAACAACTATTTTTTTCATTATCTTTTTAAGAGATGAATGAGATAAAAATACACATCATATGATAAGTTTTTTTCTAATATTTAAATATCTAATATATCAATGTAGTAAATATTTTTCTTTATTACTTGAAAGAATCCATCAATTTATAGCCTTCAATTATTTCCCATCTCTAACCTTTATGTATTTTTACAACAATTATAAATAATAAATTTGATATCAAATATCTATTAGAATGATATACTTGATTTCTATAACCAATAAAGATTTAAGGAAACCATTAGTCACATTGAGTCTTAAATATATTTTACCACATTGAATATTAATTAACATTACCAATCATATTTATTACATGAGACTGAAATTTGACATACCCAATTATATTAAGTGGAGACTAAGATTCCCTTGGTTATTTTGCATCTAATGCCTTAAAAATATTAAATGAATCACTCTATGCTTCCTTAAGAATATAGATTCATCTGTTGAATGATTTTAATAGTTGGTTACTAAGGAAGGAACTATTCAAACACATATAATTTTCATTAATAACTTTTTTTAAATTAGTAATCTAGATTAAGAACATTTCATAAGTTAAAAGTCATAAGAGTATATTAATTTAAGATTCACCTTTCAATAATTTATCAAAAAGTTTATCTTAATGATGATGATGATTTTATCTATAATAAATGATTTTATCATATGAGTATATTTTTTTATAAACCATTTAATAAATACTTTTATTAAATGGGATTTCATTAAAATAATGACCCATTTTTAATATTTCATAATAACATTTAGTTGTCCAGGATCCATATTTCAATATGAAATGAGTATTATTTAACATTAATATCACAAATTAATTATTTAGGTAGGGAATCATACCAATCATATAATATATTATTCATGGATAATTGGGAATAAAAAACCTTTCCAATTCATCATATAGAAAAAATCACCTCTATTCCTCTGGTATCCTGACCATTAGGTCTTCCCAGCTAAGTGTTTCCCAAATAAAATTCCCCAAAAAAGTTAACTAAGGTAAATACAGGTGAGCCTAACTTTAGCATGAAAATACCCAAAAAGGAAATCTAGATTCACTTAGTAACTTCTTTCCTTACACAAGATAATCCTGCGGAACCCAACTTTGGCACAAAACTACCCAGATGGATGAACAAATTCTTAACAAGTGTCTCTTCAGAAGGAATCTCACACTTAGTATTTAAAGGGGATTTTAATCTCACCATAATATCTCATGTTATCCCCTTTATGTATTAATGCTTATAATAATTTATTTTGGAATATTATTCCCACCACTAAACCAATATGTTCATTCCATATTGATGTGTATCTCTTTACAAAACCCACAAGTTTGTGTTACTCACCAAAAATTATAATTCAAGTATATTCATACATATCTGAATGTGTAATTTTCATAAGTAACATGAACACTTTATGTAAAGGCATAGAGCCATCCACCTGATTAAGTATAGAGTGACATATATCCAACCCCATTCACAAGACCATACAAGGTATAAGCCACTGGGTAGGTAGGTAGTCCAGCCCCAAGTCCCTCTACCTGAAGATAAATTAACAAAGATTAAATAAAATTCATTATAAATCTAACACATAATATATAAAAGCTATATTAAAAAACTAAAATTTAATATAATAACTTCAATTACAAATTTTGTTCAAGGTAGATGAAAAAATAAATTTCTTATAGATATATTCCTAGAATGTAATGCAAGGATCTATACTAGAGGTAGTTTAGAAATTATAAATAAAGAATAAAAAATATTTACATTTCTTAAACAATTTACTAAACATAAATATAGCAGAGAATAAAATTTTAAATAAATAAAAATTTCAAATATTTAAACATGATATGCATATTTATGAACAATTCATAAATAAAATAAAACTATAAAACCTTTTATAATTTTATCTTTAACATTATAAAAATTCCATTATTATGAATATAAACATTTTATATTTATTCTAAAATGAAATCTTTCATTGTAACATCATGTTAAGTTTTTTTAGGTACTCTTTAACCCTAATTTTTCGATCATTCCTTGGTTGAGGTATGGGTCAGGTTGTTATGGATGGAAAGATGAAAGTTTTGGAAGTTTCTGAGATGTGAATGATTGGTACATAGTTTGTCCAAATTGTGTGGCCACATAGTGCAAACCATACAACCCTGAGAAGTTTTGGTTTTCATGGTTGTTTTATGGTTCAAAAAAACCATGTTACCACCTAGTAGAAATATTTCACACCATTAAAGGGGAACACATTTAAAGTTCATGGTTTTTCTAACCGTGAGACCCTACCTAGGTAACTGTGCGAGTGAGATATTTTTATTCCAAAAAATGTTAAAAAAATTCCAAAACCCACATTTGAACCACCATTCAATGATAAATCAGAATATCATGAATTACTCAGTCTTATAGGCCCTTAATAACCCTTTTTGGATCCTCCAAACCCATTACCAGGCAGATCAAAGCATGGAATATCTCTTTCGACCCCTCTCCGGCAAGTTATTATCCTATCATTCTTTCTATCACTCTCTTTGTTTCTTTCCTCCATAGGGTTTTCTACATCATCACATGTTTGATGAATCTAAAATCCATTATATTGGATCTTGATTATATGATCCATTTATAGATCTCAATTTCCATCATTCATCATTGGAAAGTCCCACTGTGGGTGTTGAGTTTTGATACAATGAATAAAGGTAGGTGGTTTCGTTTGAGTTTCACCATATAATTAAAAATCAATTTTCATGATTTGATTAAAATTTATTTCAATTTAATTATGAAAAACCAATTTTTTTTGAATTGGAAATTTGATTTTATTTGGCATGAGATTTTTGAAAAACCCCAAATTCCAATGGAATCAGAAATTTGGGGCTTATTATGAAATTAATAGAAATTTTGAAATGATTTGAGGATTTATTTTAAAAAAAATGTCTTAAATTAAATTGATAAAAACTGATGATTGGTTTTGTTTTAAAAAGGAATGAATTGATGAAAATATTGTGTTTTGTTTTTAAAAGTGATTTGGAATTTTGAAAAGGAAAAATGGGAAATTGAACCATGAATGATGATTGATTTGAAATGAAATCATTTCCCCTTTTTCAATTTATTGATTGATTAATCACATGAGAACCTGGTAGTTAGTGGGTTATTTGGGACAATAACTCTAGGATGGTAATTCCCTAGAAACATATTGATGATTAAAAATATAAAAAATCTAGTTAGGAAAATCTTATCCAAGATTTGATATTAATGGGTCTTATTCAGTGTGAGCCTGAGGGATGTGTGTGCACATTACCACGATCACTGATATGAGAGTGTGAGGATCCTATAATTGGGAACTATCATACCATTGGGAAGATGAACATGGTGTTTATTATGATTTTTTTTAAAATAAATTCCATTTATATAGAAATTTTTTAATCATGCCTATTGATTTATATAAACTGCTTTACATAAAGTATTTACTTAATCCATGTTTGAAATGTTTTCCATCATTTTGAAATGAAAGTATATTTTGTTTTAAATATAAAATTATACTTCCATTTCATTTTTTATAAAAAACCGAAATCATGATTTAGTTTATTATTATGGAATATTATTATGGCTCACTTAGTGAGACCCTACTATGATTTTAGCTCACACCCTACCTTTTCCTTTGGGAATTTGTAGATTTCCTTCTACCAGGTCTGAGAAAATTGATAACATATCTTGGAGGAGGTGGATGTTCTTGATCCTTTGGGCTTGGAGTATTGTTTTTTTGGTATGTTTGAGTTTATCTTTTCAAATTTTGAGTACTTTGATAATGATCTGTTTGGGTTTTTGATATACCTGTTTGGTTTCTGGTACTGAATCCTTTTAGAGTTTTTGAGAATAATAATATGTATGTGTTATCTTTCACTGTTCTTTTGGAAAATTCATTCCCACTTTTATATTTCATGATTATAAGTGATAGTATTAATAAAGTGGGTATTGGTAATGCCCTTTGGGCCATGTAAGTGACAGACCAGGTATTAAAGTACTAGGGTATCTAGGATGGTTCATGAAATAGTGGTATCCTAGCACATGTTTTGCATCTTTCATTGATGTCAGTATGCAATTTGAGATATTGTATAAACTTATAAGGTAGTTTCATTTGATTTTCTAAATAGATCTCATCAAAACTAGCCTTAAGTCACCAGGTGTAGTTTGGGAAAGGCTTCTAGAGGAATAATTATAGTCTTTTCCCATCTTTATATTTGGATAGGTAGAAATCCAAATCTTGTTTTCTTATATAATGGGTTTAAATTCCCCATTTATCTTACTTGAGTGTTGATCTGGGTAACTTTATAATGTATTCATTTTTTTTTCTGATGTTTTGTAGTATCATGCCTCTAAGAATTCATGTGAACTATCCCTAGAAGGAAGCTTCTGATAAACCACAGTGATAAAATCCTCCCCTAGATGAAAATCTCATTGATATTATCCTATGTTCCACCCAAGATCTAGAACAGAAACCTAAACCCATTCCCATTTAGGCTCCAGCTGTGAAACCTTAGAGGAATGGATTATAGGGTCATTTTCAAGAGTTACTTTACTATAAGTCACCATAATTCCAAGGCTCTAATAATCATCAAGAGGTTGAGGATTGGTTGATCAAGATATATCCTTTGTTTGAGTTCTTGGAAACACGTGATTTAATCATGGTGGAATGTTCCACCTTCAATCTAGAGGGAACTAGTAGGAGATGATGGTGATCTATGGTAATAGTGAAGATTCACGATGGTTTAGAGTAGAAGGAATTCAAGGTTCTCTTCACCGACCAGTTCTATCTAGATCCTATGGTGCTGATAAAGGCTCTGGAGTTTTTCAAACTTGATCAAGCTGATAAGATCGCGATGGAGTATGCAATCCACTTTTCTATGCTTATAATGTTTTCACCTTATATTGTATCAAATGAGAAGATAAAGACTCAATAATTTGATATGAGACTTCAATCATATTTTTGTTCCCATGTTTTCTTATAGAAGCTTGCTTCTTATAATGATGTGCTGGATAGTGTTGATGGTTAATCTTGACCCAGATTGTAAGTCAGGGTTGATGGGAGTTCCTTTTTCTCTCAATGAAATTTCTATGATTTCCTTTAGATATAATATAAAGCGTGATGAGTCTCATGGTGGTTCTCAATAGTAGGGTTCTTCCAGACCCTCTGTAGTGCTTGGAAGAGGCCCATTGACTTGTTTCTATTGTGTCAAGCTTGGGAATTTAAAATAGGTTTTCACTAAGGCACCTAAGAATTGAAGCTCTTATGGGAATTTAGGGAACTTTCTGGAATTATGTTATATCTTCTCTCCTCCACATATTGGAATAGTCTCATCAAAACCAAAAAGTACTAAGGTGAAATCAGATGCTTCATGATCTAAGGGGTTCTAGCTGTAGGCATCCAGAATGAATCTTCTTTACATAGTGGAAGAGTCTCTAGATGAAGATTATACAATTCTAGTGAATATGAGAGGTACCATCACAATTTATTAATCTCTAATGGATTATTTATTTGAAACTGGTGCATCTCATTCATTTATTTTGATTTGTATTTTGGACCTGCTAAATATTTCTATGGAGATTTTATCTTATGTGATGGATATTACTATGTCCCTCATAATTAACAGAGATCAGGGTCTTTATTTTCTTTCTTGTGTGTCTCTTTATTATATATTGATCTTTCTTGGGATTTTCTAGTTCTCTAAATGAAACCTCCTGATGTAATTTTTGGTATGTATTGGATTATTTCTAATAAATTTCAAATTTATTGTTATCTTTGATGGGTCTCCTTTAATACCCCTTATGGGGTGTCCCATATCTTTCAAATAGAATGGGAAACAAGGTCGAGTAGATCCAAACCCTCTTATCCAGAATTGGGGAAATTAATATCAGTGTTTTATTTTGATCTAGAGTGGGAATCATTGAATGTTGATCTACATCTAGTCACCGTTGAGTTTCCTGATTTTTTCCCTTCCAATTTTTCTAGTTTTCCACTAGTAAGGGAGGTATATTTTTATATTTATTTAGTTACTAGTACTAAAATAGTTTCCATCCATTCATATCATGCAGAACCAACTAAAATGAATGATTTAAATACCTAGTTGGATGATATTTTATTGAAAGGCTTTATATACCCAAGTGTGACACCTCAGTTGGTGCCTATTCTCTTTTCTAAGAAAGCTAATGGAACAATTCACCTATGTGTTGATTATTGAAAAATCAACTGTGTTATAGAAAATAACAAGTATCCATTTCCATATATTGATGATATATTTGACTAGTTAAAAGGCGAAAAGTGATTTTCAAAGATTGATCTTTGATCTGGTTATCACCAATTGAGTATAAAAGAATCTAACATTTAAAAAACCAACATTCAGAGCTGTTATGGACATTATGAGTATCTTATCTTTCCATTTGGTCTAAGAAATTCTCCAGAAGTCTTTATGGATTTGATGAAAAAGATCTTACACATGTATCTTGATACATTTATGGTGATATTTTTGAATGACATTTTGTTTTACTCTAATTCTAAGTAGGATCATGTGATTTATCAGAGAGAAGTTTTGTATTTATTGAGAAATCACTAAATTTATGAAAAGATATCTAAATGTGATTTCTATATTCAGGAAGTAAATTTCTTGGTACATTTAGTCTATAAACATGGTATTTCAGTTGGTCCTGATAAGGTAAAAGATGATATGTCATGGGAGATACTTCATAATTTATTTGAGATTCAAATATTCCTGGCTTTAGAAGAGCATTATCACCGATTTGTAAAGGACTTATCAAAATTGGAATCTCTGATGATAGATCTTACTTGAAAGCGATTTAATTTTCCTTGGGATGATAAATTTCATAATTATTTTGTTTATCTATAAACTTTTTTTTACATTTTCATAGTTTTGACTCTTCCAATGTCCGATTAGGACTATGTGGTCTTATGTGATGCATCACGTTTGGGTTTGGGATATGTTATTATACAATGTGATCATGTCATTGCCAATGGATCTCAATAAATCAGGCCACACAAGAAGAATTATTTGACCCCTGACCTTGAAATCATATCCATGATGCATTAATTTAAGAGTTTATGGAATTACCTTTTTGAAGAAAGTTTTACCATGCATTATGACCACAAGATCTTGAGTTATACCTTCTCAAAAAAATACCTGAATCTCTACCAGAACCATTGGTTGGAGTACCTATAATCCTTTAATTTTGACATCACCTATACCTCAGGGAAATTTAATGTCATTAATGATGATTTGAGTAGGAAATTTATAACCTAGGGCATAAATAAATCATCAGAAGAGTGGAACTTGATGGATATTTTTTCATAGTTGTATATAGGAGTTTTGGAAATAGGGGTCGAGGTTATCTTGGATAGTGTTATGTTGGACTCCTCTCTTCTCAATATGATTCTTCAAGGAAAATAACATGATGATGAATTTTGTAACATTAAATACTCTATTTATGTTGGGGAGACCATTTTTGAGTGGTCATTCTACATGGGGGGTGTCTTATGTTTTCAGAATTGGTTTGTTGTGGCGTCATCTGCAAGGAAATATATGATAGGGAATTTCCATAATTCTCAATGGGTTGTGAACCCATGAACCACATAGATGTTTTATGTTTTTTAATATTGATTCAACTGATTGGGTATGATATGAGACATCACTCATTTTGTTTCTCATATTTATACTTTCCAACATGATAAGGTCGAGTATTAGAGACCTTCATATTTAATCCATCCACTTCTAGTACCAACTTGAAAGTGGGATGAGATCTCTATGGACTTTGTGGTTGGGTTTCCACATAACCTATGAAAAAATAATGCGATATGGGTTGTGATTGTTAGGATAACAAAATCAACTAAATTTATAACTATTAATTATATAACTAAAGTTGAGGAGATGGTAATTCTCTATATGATATATATTTTTAATTTTCATGGAGTTCCATCTGCTATTGTCTCTAATAGAGCACTATATTTTACTTCTCACATCTGGAGAGGCCTTCAAGAGGCATTAGTATCTTAGGTTTGTTTGAGTATGACATACCATCCCTAGAAAAATGTCTAGACATAGAGATATATATAGATTCATGAGGATATTCTTCATGTCTTTATCCTCAATTTTGGTGGATATTGGGATAACCATTTTGGACTGGTTGAGTTTTCTTATAAAAATAGTTACTAGTTCATGATCAGAATGGATCCTTTTGAGGCCTTGTATGGAAAAACTTGTAAATATATGTTGTGTTGGTCAGAGATTAGTTAATGTTCCTTGGTTGGACTAATATTGGTTCAAGAGATGAAAAAAAATATTTAGTTGATTCTTCTGGGGGTGTTGATGGCATAGAAATGAAATAAATCTTATGATATTCATTTCTATAGACCGTTGTAGTTATTAGTTGGTGACCAAATGTTCCTAAAAGTTTCATCTTTTTTAGCTCATTGATGACTTGTGAGGCAAGGGAAGACTACTCCTCATTTTTGGGACATTTTGAGGTTGTTGTGTAGGTGGGGAAAGTAGATTACTATTTAGGACATCATCCATAGTTGACATCAATAAATAATGTGTTTCATGTATCTTAGATACAAAAGTATCTTCATGATCCATTTCACGTTTTTTGGTGGAGTAATCATGATGTTGAGAATAATTTATCTATGAATGAGAATATTGTTTGGATAGTTGATTTTTAGAAAAAGGAACATTGTGGGAGAATGACACCTCTGGTGTGTGTGCTATAGAATCATGATTCCGATTCACATAAGACTTGGGAGAGGGAGGAACTGATCAGAGAGAAGTGACTTCATATTTTTGATATGGAAGATTATTTCCAAGATTTCTAAGGACAAAAATTTTCTATTGTGGGGGAGGTTATAACATCTTATTACTGATTTTCAGTTACTCCTCAACCTTAATTTTTTATCATGATTTTGTTGAGGTTTTTGTCGGGCTGTTTTAGGTAGAAAGTTGAGATTTTTGGAAGTTTTTGGTATCTTCAAGTTTGGCGCAAGGTTTTACCAAACTCTGTACCCACCTAGTATAAACCATGAAACCATATGCAGTGGGTGTTTTCACAATTGGCATATGGTTTGAAATTTTTTGTGCCCACCTAGTAGAAATCGTGCACCCCATTAGAGGGGTTCACTATTATGGCACACAGTTTATCTAACTATGCAACCTTGCTTTTCTAACCATTAAAGCATGATATTTTTATTCTAAAAAATGTTAAAAAATTTATTGAACCCCCATTTTAATCTCCACTCAACCCTAACTATAGATATCATAAATTCCTAGGTCTTGGAGGCTCTCAAGAACCCTTTTTGGCTCCTAAAACCCCATTCCTAGTTGGATCAAATTGTGGAGGATCTCATTCAATCCCTCTTTGGTAAGTTATTCTCCTACCATTATTTCTATCTCGATATCTATTTATTTCCTCTATGGGGTTCATTAGATCATCACATGTTTGATGGATCTAAACTCCATTGTTTTGGATATTTATTCTATTTTTGATTTCTATATATCCATTTCCATCATTCGTCATTGGAAAATCTCACTACAAGTGTTGAGTTTTGATACCATGAATAATGTTTGGTGGTTCCATTTGAGTTTCTCCATAAAATTAAAAATTTATTATGTTGACTAGATTTAAATTTGTTTCAATTAAATTATGATAAAACAATTTAGTGTGAATTGAAAATTGGATTTGATTTTTCATGGTATTTTGGAAGAACCCCCAATTCTAATGGAATGTGAAATTTGGGGAATATTTTGAAATTTATGGAAATTGAGAAATGATTTGTGGATTAATTTTATAAAAAATAGATTAAATTGAGTTAATGAAAACCTATGATTTTTTTTGTTTTTAAAAGTACTGAATTAATGAAAAACCCATGTTTTGATTTTGAAAGTGAATTGGACTTTTAAAAAAGGGAAGTGGTCAATTAAACTGTGAATAATGATTTAATTAAAATAAAATTATTTTCCATTTTCAAATTATTGATTGATTGATAACATGTGAGCCTAGGTAGTTAGTGGTTTTTTTGGACAATCATGCTAGGATGGTAATTCCATATAAATGGATTGATTATGAGAACTCTAACAAAAACCTAGTTTGGAAGATCTTATCCTGGATGGGATATTGATGAGTCCTATTTGGAGTGAGCCTGGGGAATGTGTGTACACATTTTCATGAGCACTGTTATGAGAGTTTGATGATCCTATAAATGGGAACTATCATACCACAAGGAAGTGAACATGGTTATTATTGTGATTATTTTGAAAGTAAATTTTATTGATATAGAACTATTTTACTCACGCCTGATTATTTATATAAACTTATATATATATATATTGATTACTTAATCCATGTTTGGAGTGTTTTCTATCATTCTAAAATGAAATCATGTTATTTTAATATGAAATTGTATTTCCATGACCTGTTTTATTTAAAACTGAAAGCATGATTTGGTTTATTATATGTAATCTTATTATGGAACACTTGGTGAGACCCTACGGGGTCTTTTTCTCACACCCTAACATTGAATTTTGGGAATTTGTAGATTGCATTCTATTGGCTATGTGCAATGGGAATGTTCCTCTTGGATGAGGTGGATGTTCTTGATCCTTTGGGCTTGGACTGTTGATTCCTTTGGGATTTTTGAGTTTATCTTGTCAATTTTTGAGTACTTTGATGATGATTTTTTTGGGTTTTTTATATTCTGGTTTGTTTTTTGGTACTATCTCATTTTTGATTTTCTGAGCATACTGATATGTATCTGTAATCTTATATTGTTCTTTTGGAAAATTAATTCCCAATTTAATATTACTTGATGCTAGGTGCTAGTCTCCAAACCATGGGGATTGGGAACACCCTTTGGGCCATGTTAGTTCCAGCTTGAGTATCAAATTACCAATGTATCCAGGATGGTTCTTGATATACATATTTTTCATTATATGGAATTTAAATTTTAAATTTTGATATTAGTTGAATTATATTTTTTTAATTCAATTTCTATTATGTAAACATTTTACCAAATCTAACCATAATATAATTAATCTTTATTTTAAACTTGACCATATCAATCTTCAAAACACTTTTGATGTGACTTAAATAGTATCCAAATAAAGCATCATTTTATTTTGAATAATTCAAAATAATTAATTATGAAAAATTCATAATTTAAATATGTTTTTTTTCATTTTGGACTTATTTTATAATTTATAACCCTTTATAAACTATCACTTATGATTTTTAAATAGTCACTTTTATTTTTAGATCATAAGTTATGAAATATATTTTTTTTAAAATGTATTTCAAATATCAAAATTTAATATCTAAGAATAAAATTTTTCATAAAAATATAATTAATTATAAAAAAATTATAATTAATTAATCTATAAACCTTGTTTAAAATAATTATTCCCAAATTAAATTTTTATAATGATTTATAAACATTTTATAAACCATAAAAACCATTTTCTATGTTAAAAATAATTGTTAACAATTTCTCTATTTAACCTTAAGAGGAATCCCTATTCTGTGTATGGGTAACCTATTACCACCCTTACGTAGATAGTCTAAATAATGGAAAATAGAATTAACCCTTACAAAGTGCATACCACATAATTTTATTTTTATCTTACCTTTATGTGGAATCTTTCACATAAAGTTAATCCCTATATTACCTTTATGAAGCCCCAATAAAACCTCTATTATGTTTAAAAAGCCTCTCAGATGAGGGTAAGAAGTCAGTTACATATACTATGACCATTTTAAAAATATCAAAAACTACATGCATAAACCATTTAACTTTACCTGATATTTTAAAACCCTTTAATACATTTTCATGTGAGGATAACCATTATCATACCCTTATATAACACCTTTACGCAAACCATTTTCATAAGGACCACTTTACAAAATACATTTACATGAACACTTCATGTGAGGGTAATCCCTAGGGAACCTAAATTTTTTAAGAGTATTTACTTGGTTACCCTTATGCATCTCAGTTGTGTAACATTAATTCATTGGTTACCTTTATGCATCCCAGCTGCATATGGGTAAACTATTTTCCATAATTTTAATAAACCTAAAAATTGAGGCTCTGTTTTTTGGTTCTCTTCCTAATTTCAAATTAATTTTTCACAAATATAAAACATGAGTTCCCACTAATACCACTGATGTGTTTTAAATGAGACTAATAATAATTATCAAATAAAAAAGAAGTGATTAAAACCCTTTTCCGAGGATATCTCATGAAAGATATATGAAACTGAAAATAAAATCTAAAATGAATAACTGATGTAAACATGTATACCTTGTACTGAAGAGCCTATAAAATCTTTTGGATATTCATATGATTAGTTTCATAAATATCACCAATATTGAAAACAAGATCATACCACTTATATAGGTATCCATGGGATAAAATGAATCATTCAATGTTAGGATGAGATTCACATTTTCTTCATGCTATGCTACTACTTCTATATGTAAAGGAGATACAGGAAAGAGATCAATATTCTAGGGATTATAATCCAAGCATGAGGAAGTCACACACACCACTTTAATCAATTGGGAGTAGTTTATATAGTAAATCAAGGATTCTCCTAAATTTTTTTCTCATTTATTTATATATTGAAACTCATGTATAAATTATATGGATGGTTCCTGAATGTTAGAATATAGAATATGAATTTACTCTAAAATGTTTCATCAAATTTAATGCTAAATTAAATAATAGACATGTATATAACCAAAATGTTGGTTGGTGATAGGTTATAAAATAGAAAGAGGGGTTGGATTTTCTTTTAAAAAGTTTAAAGGAAAACAATACGAGTTTAAAAAAAATCATAGAATAAAAATTAATCAAATTATTGAAATCAAAAAAATATAATAATACATAATAATAAATGTTGAAGAATAAATTAAATTGATAAAAGTAAATGAGACATAGTATTTGGTAATGATGTTTGGTAATTGTACCTGAAGGTTACACTACACTTACCACCTCAATATCTTAAGGATTTAATGTATGAGTCCCTTGGATTTAATAGTAATACAATATACCAAAACCGTCCCTCAATTTTTAGGTTATAGAAATAAACTAGATACAAATACCTTAGCTTATTAACAATGAATCTATAATCATAAAAAGAACATCCTCTTGTATTTTAAAATGTAAAAATTCAAGTAAACCTTATTATCTTACGTTAATGTTAATAAACACAAAAAATAGAAGAAAGAGGAGAAAGATGGAATTTTTATCTTAGTATCACTTCTCTAAATAAATATGACTAACACAGGGAGAGAATGAGTATATAGAGTGATTTAGAAAGATATTACAATTTTGGCTTGCACAACTTGAAGGAATAAGAGGATTTAGAAAGAGACATATTTGAGAGCTTGAAGAGAAATTGGGCACATTGGAATAAAGGATGACAAAGATTCTGTAGATGAGTTATGTTTTTTCAAGCCTCCAATGGTCTCTAGTTATAGGATTTAATTCCTTCAAAAATGTTTTGGAATCATTCTGGTATTTATGTCACTCAAGTACACATTTCATGAATTATGCCCAGTATTATTTGTATGTAAGTCTCAACCCCTTTAAAGAAGAATAAGTTAACATAGCCAAGTGATCCATTATGAAATTAAAATTCAAGATAATAATAATAATATTCCAAAAATACCAATAAAAGAGAAATATATCATGATTTGAATTTAAAAACATTTTATCAATTAAAAATAATTCAAAATTACTCATTTAAAGTGTTTAAAACAGATCCATGATAATAATTCAAAAATATCACTGGAATCTCACATATAAAAATTAAATAATAAACTTTAAATATTTAAACCTGTGATAATATCATTAATTAAATATAATTCATTAAAAAACACAATGAATGTTTTAATAACTTTATTTTTCTTAAACATGATTTTAGAAAAAAAATCAAAGAAAACAGCTCAAAACAATAAAATAAAAAATATTTTAGTTTCATGCTATAAAAATACATGAGAATGAAGAATAAATTTAATATACACAATAAAAATGTTTAAAACAATTTAAAAAGACATTTCATAGAATCTATAACATTAATATATGTATATATATATATATATATTAGGTGATTGGGGGTACAATTACATTCAAACACACACACACTACACACACAAACTGTAAAGATAGATCTTATCCCCCAAGGGGATAACCCACCCATCAAGCCTTTATTTATTTATTACATGGACCATAGGCCTAGTGGACATATGAAGCCCATCACATGACCTAAAAGTCCTATACTTCACCACCTTCATAGCATGAACTATACCCGATAGAAACTGTTAGTTGAAGTATCTCCATCTAGATAACCCTACGCTATTCTCCATCCACCAGAAAATTGTTGGTCGCCTGTCCTCACATACACCAAGTCATCTTCCATCGCCTAGAAGAAACACCCAACCCATCACTTATTACAGTGGACCCACCATAGTGTCACCTACCTCATGAGGTCCATGCAGCCCTGCTCACTTTTTCTCACTACTCCACTAACCAAAGATGCCACCTTACACTCGTAACGAGCTCTCCCACACTACCCACATTTTCATATCCCCACCCACATGGAATAGCTTGAATCATTTCTCCACCAACCAGAGATTCCACCTCCCATCACCCTGAGCTCAACCTCACCATCTGCACCCCTTCCCTACCTGCTGAAGATGCCACCTCTGCTCACATGTGCCAGCTGCATTTTTTCAACTCCCCACCGTGCGGATGAAACTACCAACCCCCAAATTGGGGAAGAAACCTATAACAGTTGGGATTCAAACCCTGGACTCCACTACCATATGATTTCGTAGGTAGAATAGGTCACCAACTGACCTTCACCGTTTTGGGACATTAATAAGATTTTATATAATCATTAAAACAAATTAAACAGTTTAAATTAACATGTAGCAAATCAATATATCAAGAATATTGAAAACCAAAGTATATTTATTTATATATATTTACATAAAGGTCATATTGTGTGAATGTGTAAAGGTAAGAATAAAAATAACCAGGTCATGTAAACATAAAATTAAGGAACATGCACTACATAAAGCATGCTTGTGTAAGGGTTTCATTCATAAAGTTAGATTGCATAATGGTAAAGTGGTGAAACTAAGAATTGTGTAAGGGTTAGCTACATTATATGAAAGGTTAAGATTAAGATTAAACAACCTATATAATGGTAATCTAAACTATTAATGTGCTGAGTAAGGGTATGCTAGAGAGATATGTAAGGGTAATGAATATTTTATAAAAACTAGGTAAAATAATAATAAATTTTGTGTAAAGGTAATAAGTAATTTATAAATCAAGTGTATGGGTACATCAAAGTTGTGTAAAGGTAAATAATAAAACATAAATCTTGTGTAAGGGTACAAGGTAAGTTATGCATTGGTAACAAAAATGATTCAAAAAAACTGTAAGGGTAAAAACCAAGGTTATGTAAGGGTAATAAGAAAAATAAAAATCTTATTTAAGGGTAAAAATGGCTTTTGAAATCTCATTTAATGGTAATAATTAATTTATATAACCTATATAATGATAAAAAATAAAATTAGATAATTAATTTTCTCTAAAAATAATTAAAAATAACTTTATAGGATAATAAGAACAATAAACATAAAAGAGGAAATAATTAATAAATGAAAGAATTAAACAAAATTATTATTATAAATAAGAAAAATAATATTTTTAATTATTAAAATAAAAAAAAATAAAAACTTTAATAATTTTTTTGATAATTGAAATAAAAAATGGTGAGAATCACAACAATATCTCCATTTTTGATGATCAGAAACACTTAAATAAAAAAATTAATAAAAATTAAATAATGAAAAATTCTACCAAAAGATTAACTTCTCCTTAATTAGGATGGGTTGCTAAAACTTCTCCCCCATTGATATTATAAAAAATAATTTATACATGGAGTTAAATAATGAAGATATAAAAATTAAATCTATGTTTATCACCATTAATGATATTTTGAAAGAGATGAAAATTAATGTCTTGAAAATATTTTAAAAACATGGAACCTTTTAAAATAAGTATTTTAATTTTTTTTAAATATATTTTAATAGTTAAAATAATACTTTTAATGATCTATTATTATTTAAAATAAGGGAAATATTTTTTTTTGAAAAAAATAATATTTTAAATAATAGTTTTTTTTGAAAAAGAAAATGTAACTTCTAGGATTATTTCCTTTTAAAAAATATTAGATCCACCTAAATAAATGCATGAGGAGAGGTTAAAGGGATCATAACCATTAAACTAAACAAAAATAAAGTGATAAAAGGATTAGAAAAAAATATTTCAAAAAAATATTTCTATTATTAGGGATTATTAAATATTGTATTAATAAACCATAGAAAATTACTCGAGAGTGTCAAACGAGGTGTGTAGTAAAGGTCCACTCACCATGCCTAGGATGGAGAAAGGATAAAAAACCCAATCTACTCTTTTAGGGTTGAGTACATAGGATCATATATTCCCAAACCACACCCACTTGTTTGTATCTAGGAAGGAATGTTTTTCTTGGAGTAATATACTCAATTCACTTTTTCAAAAGTATGAAAAAGTATTGAAAGACATAAATAAAATTTTAAATCCTTTTTGGAAAAGAATTTGTAAAAAAAATAAAAAATAAAAAACTTCTCATGATTTTTAATATATTAAGAAATAATAATCATAATATAATCATACCCAACTCACCTTTGATGAATTCAATGTGACAAATAGGATGGGGTTTAGTGAAGATATCGATAAGTTTAAGGTTTATGCAAACAATGTTATTAATGATATCGCCTTTTTGAAGTGATATCATAAAAAAAGGTGTATCAAGTCAATGTGATTACTTCAATAGTGTTGGATATGATTTTCAAATATACTGACTATACTAGTTTTTTCAGAGTTGAATGGAATGGAAGAATGTGTTATACCAAAGTATAAGAGTGTATGTTTCATCCATATAATTTGGGTACAATAACTCCTAGAATATATGCATTCTTATTTAGATATAGAAATAGAAAATGAGTTTTTATTCTTATTATACTAGGTGATAAGGTATTTTCCTAGTATATGACAAGATCCACTAGTGATTTTCTTATCTAGTTGGCATCCTAAAAAATTAGCATTATAAAAATAAGAAAGTTCAAAAGAGGTTTCCTGAGTATAAAATAATCTATGTTTTTTAGTTCCTTTCAAATAACACAAAGTTATTTTGAGGGATTTTAAATGAGATCTATTTATATTATATTAAAAAAATTCACAAAGGCATAAACAAAATATGATGTCTATTTAGGTCACATTAAATTAAATTATACATCCAATCATGCGTCAATAAAGCTTATTTTTGACTCGTTGACTAGCTTCATCCAATGTCATCTTGCATGTTTTATCTATATGAATTATAATTTATTTATCATGATCCATTCCCAACATCTTTAGAAATTAATTAATGTATTTAATCTAGTTTAAAAAGGTTTCATCATAATTTTGGGAAATTTTTAAACCAAGGAGGAATTAAAGTTCTCCCATAAACTCATTGAAAAATATTTATTCATTAAATCATAAAATTCATTACAATGAGTTTCTTTAGTTGAGATAAAAATTACATAATAAATATAAATTTTAATGATTAATAAATCATTTGAAAAGGTTCTTAGAAGAATAGTGGAATCATATTTTCCTATTTTTAAATTATTTGATAAGGTAAATTTGGTTAACCTCTCATACTAAGCTTGAAGGTATTCTTTTAATCTATATATTGTTATGGTTATCTTGATTTTTTTTATAAATTTAGTATTTTTAAAACCAAAAGGTTTTTCTACAAAAAATATTTTTACAAATAAACCCATTTAGAAAATAACTTTTGATATCCATTTGAAAAAAATTAAATTTAAAATGAGTGGTGAATGCCCAAATATTCTAATGAATTCAAGTCATTAAATGGGAGAAAAGGTTTCACTATAATAAATACCTTCTTTTTTATCACACCCTTTAGAAACAATTTGATCCTTGTAATAGAGAACACTTCCTTGTTGATCATGTTTTTCTAAAAACACCACTAGATTCCAATAATAGAATGATTATTAGGAAGTTCCATGAGAGTCCAAAGTTTTTTCCTTTGAAATTGGTTAAACTACTCTTACATGGAATGTACCCAATTCTCATCATTAATATACTCATCAAGGGTATGTGGTTCAAGGTGAGAGTGAAAATCTTGATGTTTACTTTCATTTAATATTGACCTTCTAGTACGAGTTTTAGATTTTAATTCTCCAATAACATTCTCCAAAGGATGGTATTTGGATTGAGTCTAAGACTTGGGTAAAATAGATGATGTGGGTTCTAGATAATATTTAGTTATTTTAGAAGATTAAGGCTAAGGTAGGGTCAAACTAGGTTGGTCAACATCATTATCACTCTTTAAATGTGATTTAGGAGGACTCTCTATAACACCCCAAGATTTTGTGAAATTTTTTCAAATAAATTTAATCTTTTAAATATTTTGTGTTACACACAACACTTTGTTTATCTTGAATTAAATTCAACACTGAGATTAGCTTGTGTTATAGAATCCATCCCCATATTCCACTTAGTGGTGCCTTGAGATAGAGGCGACAAGACCTCAATTGCATCTCCCCGTATGCCAGAGGCTGCCAACTAGTAGTGAGGTATTAGAATGTGTTAGTGGGGAGACTATGCCCTCATAGATCAGAGTGGAGGATGATGATAAAAAAGATACAAATAGTGTAAACAGACACTATGAAACCCTGACATGTAATCCTAAATAGGAGAAAATGTAATAACATGTAGAAAATAGAAAAATAATAATAAATAATCCAAGATAAAAAATTGAAAAATGGAATCTAAACATAAAATATATACAAAAGATGATGACCATGATGTAATATAACTATAAAAAATGAGTAAATGGGAAAAATTGGATACAATCATATAGCACTTGCTGTAAAAAAAATAAAAAAAGGCCAAAATCATCTACTACTAGCATCACGAGCATGGGTTCAGTCCACTTATACTATACTCCAACCTAGAAATGTCAATCAAACATTAGAAGTAGGCCTATTACCTTTATCTATACCTACAATCCTAAAGTCTTGTTGGGTATCAAGGGCTTCCCAAGTAGGGTTTGAGATATAATCTGTAGTCCACCACCAACGGTGTCTAGATCAATCCAGTCCATGCAATATAAAATGAGTATTGTAATGAAAATATTAAAGGAAAGGAAATAAATAAATAAAACACGATGATATGGGTTCCACCTGGATACCTGATGACCAGTACCTACTTCATCCTAATCTAGCTATCTATGAACTGATGAAATTTTATAAATAAGATAAGTCATGTACATGGGTAATTATTAATTAGGAATTAAGTGTGGACCAACCCCAAGATTGTTTTTTACCTTGGTGGACACATCCCTAGGATATCGATCAAGCACTCCCATAATTTGATAAAGGCATCACATGCATACTAAGAAAGGGAATCTGTCAATCAAATCAATACGGGCATCCTAATCCCATCCAAGGTGACCCATAAAGGAATCCCAGGGGTAACTATAGGATCCACTTAAGTACCCAATACCATAGATCCCATCCAAGGTGACCCATAAATGACGTCCCTCATATCGCTCTTGGAATGGTTCAAGAATAACCTCTGAGCCCATCCCATGTATCTCACATTGGGGACTGAGTATCACCCAAGGTATGGTATAACCATATTTTCAATGAGCTCATCCATGTTTCCTCCCCTCGAGAACCACTATTACTCATGGGTATAATAAATTTCCTAGAGAGCCCATACAATGCAAGCCAAGCATCACTCCCGGTGCATCCAACAAATCTATATATGAATCACGATGAGTTCATTTATGTTGTTATTAAATCTAGACCGGTGTTCACTCCTAGACCGTAAGCATGTAAGTCATAGAAACCAAGATCACATATAGTAAGCAAAGAATTTCATTTACAACATGATACACAATATATCCAAAGAATTTTTTATCCAAGACAAACAAATTTTTCATGATGAAAAAAGAACAAGACACTAAAACAATCATAAATTATATGGTACATGGTGTGGGGAATAATTATAAAGCACATACAGTGAGGTATAAGGAATAAGGCATAAGAACATGGTAATGACATAGGGAATATAACATCAAGCATGAGGATTAATGCCTAACTCATGGCCTACCAGTCATCCTAATTCAAATCATGAATTTAAGTCATTTATTACAAGGGAAACCACCTTAAAATCTGTTCAAACAAATTGAGTTTAAGGAAATTAGAACTCTAAGGGGAATTCTTACCCATTAGGGTTTCCTAAGTCAAGGTGGTCAACCAAAAGTTTGATTTACTAGTCTCTAGGGTTATATTGAACATTGAAAAAGCATTCAAATTAATTTATTTTTAAAATTATCATCATTTCCTAAATAGTCTGACACGCGACACAAAGGAGAACCATATAGAAAGCAAAAAAAAAACTTTGGGAAAGAATATAGACCACCTAAATTAGGTTAAAATATGACCACTCAACCATTTTAAGTCTTTTAATCAAGATATAATGGATGATATTGAAGAAATATCTAAATGCCCTAAAAATGGTGAAAATGAGGTTAGACCTAAATAGAATAAAAAAAGAGAAGAGAAACTAGGAATGGAAGGAAGTGGAATTTAGAGCTTACCTTGATCTTTCTAGTGCACCCAATGGTGAAGGAATTAAATATCAGATGGAACAGGTAACAAAAATCCTAACTTGCATTTAGAGGGGAGCACATGCAATGACTACTAAAGAAGAATGAAGGAGGTAGAGGTTTTTGGGGTTAAAAACATAACATATGATAAATTTTATTTTCCAATTTAATTATTGAGCCACATTATTGTCAAAACTATGTGCCAATCGTGCACCCAGTTTTACTCAAGGGGGCACCTCACACAGGATTGGCGCATGGTTTGGCTAACCATGTGCTAGCCATGTGGAATACCTCTATTAAGGTGGTATCTCCAACCCGCACGGGCGCACACCACTTTATGTATGGTTGTAGGAAAGCATGAATCCCCATTATCCCTTATTCCACACCCTTGCATATTAGGGAAACCGTGTGGATAGTGCGACATGGTTTCTCCTAACCATGTGGCCAAGTTAGTTCCTCCAAAATATGAGGTTTTGGGCTTAAAATAGTCCCCAGACACCCCTGTGACCTCTATAACTCCATTAGGTAACGGTAAAAAGGCCAAAACACGGAATTAAAGATAAAAAACAATGTTCCATACCTCTGAGTTAAGTAAGGATATTACAACTACCTCTCCTTATGATAACTCACCCCCAAGTTTCCCTTTCGAGGGTAGAAAAAAATCATTTGAGAAAAGTTTTAACCACTGTGCATTTATATAGGCCTCCCAATTCTAGGTCTCATAATGTACACATCCATGATACCATAGAACCTGAACTAGTGTAACAGACCTACCTAAAAGAGACTTCATCCTCTGTTCTTTGATATGTATCAGATGCTCCTCGAAGGAAATATCTGCCTCCAAATCAATTTCTATATGGGAAAACAAATGAGATTGGTCAGGATGATACTATCGAAGATGGGATATGTGGAATAAGTCATTCATGGAATGTTACCTCTAAGGTAACTACAACTGATAGTCTACTGGACTGACTCTCTCCACTATCTCTAAAGGCCTGACATATTGAGGTGATAACTTACCCAGTCTTTGAATTCATCAATGAACTAATATAGGTGATACTAGTATAAAGACCCGATGTCCCACCTCAAAATCTAGAGGTTGATGACAATGATCAGTATAAGACTTATGCCTAGACTGAGCTATATCTATACACTTTTTAATTAGTTGGACTTTCTCTAAAGTATCCTGAATGAGATGAGGACCCAATAGTTCTATATGACCTGCCTCTATCCAGCATTGAGGTGAAAAATACAACTTACTGTAAAGAGCCTCATATAAATCCATATGAATCATTATATGAAATATTTTATTTTAGAAAAAAAACTACAAGAGGTATATATTTCTCCAATGAATCTTGAAAATAAATTATATATGCTCATAGAATGTCCTTTAACACCAGTGTTGACCACTCAGACTTCCCGTCATTCTGAAGGTGATAAGCTGTACTTAAGATCACTTATGAACCTAGTGCCTTATACAACCCCTACAATAACTATGATGTAAAATGGGAATATCAGTCTAAAATTATAGAAATGGGAACACCACTAATACCCACAATCTCCTAGATGTATATCCTCCCAATATCATCAATAGAGATGGTCCCTTGGATCATTAGAAAGTGTGAGGCCTTGGTTAACCTATCGATGATCATCCATTCCAAATCTCTTCCTTGAGGGGATCTTAGAAAGAATTTCATGAAATCCATGGTGATGTTATTTTATTTACACTTAGGAATGGATAAGGGTTGTATAAGTCCAACAAGTCATTGGTGCTCTAACTTCACCTACTGATAGGTGGATCACTAAGAGATAAAATATATTATCTGCCTCTTTGTACCCAGCCATCAATACCGATAGTGTAAATATCAAAACTTATTTGTAATACTAGGATGAAATTCCCAAATATATTCATGTGATTCCCACAGAAACTCTTACCATATATCAGATGGCACCCAAACACGACCACGACAGAGTAGAATATTAGTCTCATAAAAACCAAACCAGGAGGTGGGTTCTCACTAGAGACACTCTCCCTCAAGATGTGTCCTTAAGGATATAATATATTTCATAAAAGAACCTTCTATAAAATAAAGTATTTAACTGATAGATCTATTAAAACATATTTATCGTGTTGTTTCTGAACCTCTAAGTTAATCTCAGAAAATAAGACCTTCAACTTCCACTCACTACTAGCCTCCTGGATGACCTATATCCAAGTAGTTTGGATCAAGGAATTTGCCACTGCATTTCCCATTCTAGGTGTATAATCAATCTCAAAGTTAAATTTTTATAAGTATTCAACCCACCTTCATTTATTTATATTCAAGTCTCACTTTGTGGATATGTATTTTATGATTTAATGATCTGTGTAAACAAAAAACCTCTAACCTAAAAGATAATGCCACCAATAGTGTAGAGAATGAACCATGACTGGTAGCTTGAGGTCATGAATTGGGTAATTATTCTCATAAGTCCTTAGCTAGAAGGACCCATATGACATAACCCCATCTCCCAGCATTAGAACTACTCCAATCCTAATTCTTCAAGTGTTACAGTAAATAGTATAGCCTTTACTTGGATCTGGAATAATAATTCTTGACACTAAAGTCAATAATCCCTTTAACTCTTAAAAATAAGTCTCATAAGATTTATACTAGAATAATTTCACACCCTACTTAGTTAGACCAATGAGACGTGATTTTAAGAATGATAAAGCCTTGATGAATCACCTATAATAGCTAGATATCCTTAAGAAGCTGTGTATATTGAACATAAAATTGAGATATTCCCCATAAACCATGAAATTCACCTTTTATGGGTCAATAGATATGCCTTCCTAAGAAATGATATGACCCAATAAGCGAACCTTATTTATCCAAAAGTGGCATTTTCTAAGTTTCACATATAGCTGGTTCTCTATCAGTGTATTTAGAAAGGTCTCAAGATAGTTGTCATGGTCATGCCTTATAGCACCCCCAGTTTGAGATATGTAGCCTACGTTTATGAATTTTTATGTGTTTAATGTTCTTGGGATGAGTTTGTAAGAGTTAGGGAGAGTTTGGAATGGTTTTGTAAAGTTTTAGAGGCCTTTTCAGGGCTGAACGGTTTGAGAATGGTTAGGGGAAACCATGCAGATTTCCTAAAAAACCATGAAACTCAAGGTAGTAGGGTTCCACATGATTTGCGCATGGTTTTTATAATAATTCAAGGAGGTCGTTCAAGATACCATTGAGGTAGTAGCATCCTCATGGTTAGCACACGCTTTTTCAAACTGTGCGAGCTAACTGTGTGACCCATTAAAGATTGGATTTTTTAAAAAATGGGAACACTCAGGACTGACCTAAATCACTCCAAACATCCTCCCACTCATTCCTCACTTGGGATTCTTGGTTTTCAAGGGTTAGGGGTGCTCTCCCACTCATTTTGGAAGGGATTTTATGGGGTTTCAGGGTGGTTTGAATGTGGTTTCTCCTGGGTAAATCTCTTATCTTGGATACTTATTGGTTTCTCTCTAGAAATACTCTTCTCCCTTTCTTTTTTTATATTTACATTCATTTCATGTATATATAATGTCTTTGTAGCCTAAAGTGATGATTTTAGGGCCTTTTGATGATAGGGAAGGAGATCTAGAGTGGTTTTGGTGGATCATTTTTTCAGATTTGTGGTGTGGTTGCTCATGGGTTGATTTCTCAAGAATCCTAAAGGTAGGTGGCTTCTCTCTAGACTCTACTTTGTTAGAACTTGAAGATTTTTTTTCCAATTAATTGGTTTTTCCTGAATTAATAAGTGATTTTTATTTGTGAAATTGGTTACAAATCCCTTTAGTAATGCTTGGTGTATTTTTGGGGGAAAATGTGTTTTACGGTGAAATTTTCTTGTTATTTTTATTTTAAAATGTTTATTTTAAAATCGGTAACTTGGGTTGTTTTATGGAAATACTCTGAGAAAATTCTTTTCAATAAAAATGGGGTTCTTTATTGAAATGTGATATGACATGGATGATTCTTCAAGGGATTTTTTGATTATGAAATGGTTATTGGAACGTTGTTGTGTCCTTGGTGTATTATATACTTGATTATGGGCATGTTGTTGTGGCCTTGGTGTGTTATATGGTTGGTTATTGGATTGTGAATTTTATGTTTCTGATTGGAATAATGTGAAGGTGTGGGGAGTACCACAATAAAAATATTATGGAGAGTGGAAAAAAGGGCCACCATCAAGTATAGTTGGATAGGAAGTACCACTTGATTTGGAAAGTAGTAAACGACTTTGGACATGAAGTTTCACCATGTTTGTTGCCCTATTGTGTATTGTTATGAAAGATGAAAATTGTTGTGCTAATGTGAAATGGTGAAATGGATTATGGAATGGTTGTTTTTATTTCCCTTGGTTTTCATAGTTTGGGTCAAGGTGGCTTGATAATGGTATGTTTGGATTGTGGTAATGGTTTTACTATTTAATGTTTTATATAAAATTCTTTATATAAATGTGCTAACATTTCTTTCCTAGTGGCGTGTGTAGGAATGTCATTTGGGGAAATCCTATTGAGTATTAGTACTCACCCCATTCTTTGGAACTTTGGTGCTTTTGAAGATGTTGTGTTCCAGGACACAAGTATGAGTAAAGAATCTCATTTTGATAGTGATTTGACATGATGGTTTGGTGATGTTGTGGTTATTAGAGCATGAAGCTTGGTGTGGAGATATGGATGGTGTCCTAGTTCTTTGGGGTCTTGTTGTGTAGTCTTTCACTTGGTACTCTGATATTTGGTTTGGTTGTATTTGTATTTGGGAATTTTTATGGAGTATTTTGGTTATATTTTGGTAATATATGGGTTGGGTTGCTTTGTTGACATGCATCATGTAGTTTTTTTGATAATGGATTGTTTGGTTGGTTGATTTTATCTTAAGGTAAAACCATTCCCTAATGATTCTTGAATCCCTTGGAATTTATTTCCAGCCTTTAGTGCCCTGGGAACATCACTTAAGGCCCAGTACCTCCTCATCCACCTTCTCAATCCAATGAGGAAGGGGCAGAGTGTTACAAGTGGTATCAGTTTTTTCGGTCCTTGGCTTTCATGTGCAAGAAGTTATTTGATCCTTTGGAATTGATTGTTGGTCTTGGTGTTGAAATTCATTCTTGGTCTATTCCTTGATTCAGGAGGGTAGTAAGAAGTATGATTTTTGGAACATTGAATGTATATCATAAAAGGATGTAGCTAACCATTTTTTGTTGAACTTCAAATTACCGGGGAGTTGGGTACATAAGTGTTTTGGAAACACTTGTAGGCATCAGATATCTCATTTTCATGGGTGTATCCAATGAGATGAGCATGATGTGCGTGGTAGAAATGACTTCCCACAAGGATTCATATTTCATTGGGGTATAATTATTTATGGTGTGATATGAATGTGTTAATTTTTTAAAAATATTAATTGGGTTTCAAAACGGAATGATTTGAAACATGGAAACAAAGGGTATGTTGGAAATGTGAACTTGTGGAAAGCCTGGTTGTGATAGTTTCATTGTATTGAATTTGAAAATTTTATGCCTTCCCTCATTAAGGGAGCGGGAATTATAATTTTTTTTGTATTGATAGAAATGGAACCTGGTAGGTGTCGTAGAGACCAATCGAAGGGAGATACAGAAAATGTGGTTGCACCTGAGCCCCAGGTGAACTAGCATCTTGTGCATAGTATAGTGAAAGCTTTCTAGGCCGTGGAAAGTGGGAATAAAGGGGATGAACCAAAGCATGAGGATCATGTGGTTCAGTTTTAAAGGCATAATCCACCCATGTTTAGGGGTGATTTGGAGCGAGAAAGGGCTGAAGCATGGAAAAATAGAATGAATGGGATATTTTAATTTTTGGGAACACTAGAAGAGTTGAAATTGAAGTTTGCCACATACATGTTGGAAGATCTTTTCCTTCAGTCGTGGGAGCTGGCGATCCAAGTTGGGATGGACCAAGGTGTGACATGGGAGGGTTTTGAGGAGTTGTTTAATAAATAATTCTACCCTCATACATTCAGAATTTAGCGTACACCAGATATCTTCCATTTGAAGAAAGGTAACATGTCGGTAACAAAATATGTGGCTAATTTTATGAACTTATTGTGTTTTCACCTAAGGTGGAAGGTAGTACATTGTTAAAGGAACAAATTTTTAAAACTGTATTAAGGCAGGAAATTCTGTCCAAGATAGCAGTGTTGTGTATAGATGATTACATGAAAATGGTGAATAGAGCTACAGTGGATGAGTGAGATCTTTTGGGGGCTACATGTGGGGGAAGCATCTTGATACCCATGTGAAATAGTGGGAACTCGAATGATAGGTTCAAGAGGAAGAGAGAAACATATTTCTTGGGTGGGAGTACGGTTCAGAATCCGACGACCGGATCGATAAATCTTCCTCTGAAGCCTCAGAGTAAGCTGATATGTTTTTAGTGTGGCTCTATGGGACACATTAAGCAGGATTTTATGGAACAAACTTGAGCATGTCATAACTGTAATAAGATGGGGCATCTTCAGTGGTATTGTCAGAATTCTCTAAGGTTGGGTGTTAGTGACACTCCTCAGGGGTCGCAGGCATACTATTCCTCTATGAGACGAGGGCAGTAGCATACCCCTCGTCAGTAAAGAAAAGTGGGTCATGGTGATTCTCTAAATACCATGATTCCATAGCTTAGTCATAAGGAGAAAAGTGTGAAAAGTAAGCAGTTGTTTGGAGCGAGCAAGTTGTGGTGGATGATCAGTCGGGACCATCCATAGTGTGAGGTACAGTTCTTTTAATTTCCACATTGATGCAAGCTTTATTTTATACAGGTGATTCACATTATTTTATTGATTCCTGTGCCATTAGTTTGTTGGGTTTACATGTGGAAATTATTCCTTTTATTTTGAAACTTCAAACTCCTCTGGGTCAAAGAGAGTGTCGAGCCTTCATATGTAGAGTGTTTTTTTAGTTGTGGACGACATTGAATTGATGTGGGATTTCTTAGTGCTTAAGATGGATGCTTATGATATAATCCTAGGAGTGGATTAGTTATTGATTTTAAGGCCCACATCGATTGATATGCATGAGCGATTAATTTTATGATGGAGGATGGTGTTAAATACCTCTTTAGAGTGTAGAAGAATGAAAATCTGGGTGCTACAGATTTGTTGGAAATAGATGTTGGAATGATCTTGTATTAGTTAGTGGTTTTTTTGGCACCAGTGGAAGGTATTGAGAGGAGTGTTATTTTCAGAATTTCTGGATTAGTTTATGGATGTGTTTCCTGAATAATTCTTTGGGTTTCCACCCATGAGAGAAGTGGAGTTTACGATTGATCTCCTTCCGGGGACCAGTCCCATCTCACTTCCATATTACCATATGACACTAGCAGAATTGCGAGAATTAAAAGTGTATTTGGAATAGTTAGAGAATCAAGGGTTCATCCGGCCAAGCATGTCTCCATGGGAAGCACCAATTTTGTTTGCTAAAAATGCGGATGGAACTATGTGGATTTGTGTTGATTATTATAGAGTTAATCAGGTTATGATAAAGAACCGATATCCACTTCCACGCATTGATTGTTTGTTTGAACAGTTGAGGGGAGCTCAGTGGTTCTCCAAGATTGACTTAAGGTTAGGATATCATCAATTGAGAGTGTGGAGGTGGATATTACCAAAATAGCTTTCAGAAGTAGATATGGCCATTACAAGTATGATGTTATGCCCTTTGGTCTAATGAATTCAATAGTAGTTCTCATGGAAGTGATGAATCAGATATTTTAGAGATATCTAGATTATTTTTTTGTGGTATTTATTGATGATATATTTGTGTATTCAAGAACAAGGTTGGATCATGAGCAGCACTTGGCGATAGTGCTGGGGGTCTTGAGGTATCATCAGTTGTATTCCAAATTGTCAAAGTGTGAATTTTGGATATAGGAGGTTCATTTCCTTGGCCATGTTATTTTTGAGAAGGTTATTTTAGTTTCTTTAGAAATGATAGAGGATGTTATCTCATAGAAACCACCAAAGAATGTTTTCAAGATACAAAGATTCCTTGGTCTAGCTGGCTATCATCATCATTTTTTTCATAATTTCTCACTATTGACCTCACTGATGACAACTTTGACAAGGAATAATATCCCACTTTAATAGTATGAGTAGTTTTAGAAATGATTTGAAGAAAATAAGGATCACCTTACATCATCACTAATCTTGGTTTTTATTGAACCATGAAAAGAGTATTTGGTATATTGTGATGCATTGGGATCAGGGTTGGGGTGTGTTCTCATGAAGGGGGACCATGTGGTTGAATATGGCTCACAAAAGTTGAGGTTTCATGAGAAGAAATACCCAAAATATGATTTGGAGTTGGAGTAAATGGTTTATGCTTTAAAGTTGTGGCGTCATTATATCTTTAGTGAGAAATTCAATGTGTTTACTAATCAAAATTTTTTAAGACATATTTTCTCACAAATATATTTTAACATGAGGAAAAGAAGATGGATGGAATATCTCTAGATGTTTGACTTTGACTTAATGTACACACTGGGTAAGAGAAATTTTGTGGTGGATGCATTAAGTATTAAATCATATGCTCAGTTGATGAAAAAAGAATCAGATTAATGGAAATTGATGTTGGTCATAACCGACATGCAGTTTGAAGGTGAGGAATAGGGTGAAAGAGAGGTCTTCTTTCTAGTTTTGTTGATTCCCGACTTGGTTGGTTTGGTTAAAGAGGCACAAGAATCTGATTCCTAGGGTATGGAGATGAGGTCAAAACTCAATGGTGGGGAGACCATTGAAGGCTAGGAACTGAATGGGTATTCAGTTTTGTGTTTTCTGAATCAGATGGAGGTACTGGTGGATTTTCAGGAGGAACTACTCAAGGATTATAATCATTCCATGTGGGATGTCCATCCTAGAATTTAGAAGATATATAAGGCATTGAAAGCACAGTTTTTGTGGGCTGGTATGAAAAGGAAAGTGGCCGAGTTTGTTTCGAGATGCTTGAATTTTTAGCAAGTCACGGCAAAGTATCAACAAAAGGCAGTAATGATATCATCATTTTTTATTCTAGTGTGGAAGTAGGATCAAATAGTGATGTATTTTTTGACAGGTCTCTTGATAAAGGTCAGGAAATACAATTCCATATGGGTGATTGTGGATCAACTCACAAAGTCAGCCCATTTCATCCCGATTTGTGAATATTATACGGTGGAGGATTTATCCAAAATCTATATCCCAGAAGTGATAAAGAGGCATGTTGTTCTAGTTTCAATTGTATCAGATAAATATCTGAGGTTCACATCTCATTTCTAGAAATCCTTACAGCAAGCCCTTGGGACGCAGTTGATGATGAGCACAACATATCATCCTCAGATGGATGTCCAATTAGAGAAGATGATACAAACTTTGTAGGATATTCTAAGGGCTTGCATGATATATTTTGGTGGTTCCTGGGAGGATCACTTACCATTGGCAGAGTTCTCCTATAATAATAGTTATCATGCTTCAATAAATATGGCTCCATTTGAGGCATTTTATGGTCATCTGTGTCGTTCTCTACTATGTTGGGTGGAAATGGGTGAGACTTTGATGATTGGACCTAGCCTTTTCCAAGAGACTAAGGATAAAATAAAGTTGATCAAAAAATGATGGAGATGGCTCAAAGTCATCATAAATCATATGCAGACCATCTTCTATGACCATCGTTGTTCGAGGCATGTGATCATGTGTTTTTTATAATCTATCCTAGGTTGGGATATCATCAGTTTGCAAATCAGGGTAAATTATCTTCTAGGTGTATTGAGCCTTTTGAGATACTTAAGCGGATTGGAGAGGTGGCTTATTGGTTAGATTTTCCACCATGGTTTACTGTGGTGCACAATGTGTTTCATGTGTCACAGTTGAAAAAGTATCATCCAGATCGTGACCATGTGATTCATTAGGATCATGTTAAGCTATAACCATATTCTTCTTTGGTGCACATGCCAGTGTGGATTGTGGATAGGAAAGATAATGTCTTACGTGGGAAGAGAATTGGTTTAGTTTGGGTTTTGTGGTAGCGTGGTCAGATTCAAGAGGAGACCTTGGAGTGGGAGAAAGAGATGGTTGAGCAATGGCCTGAGCTATTTCAGCAAAGAGATGGTTCTATACTTTTTGAGGACATAAAGTTCAATGGTGGGGAGAATTTAGTACCTCTCGGTTTGTGGTATGTATATTTTTTATGATTTTTTATGTGTTTAAAGTTATTGGGATGATTTTGGAAGAGTTTGGGGGAGTTTGTAATGGTTTTGGAAAGTTTTGGAGGCCTTTTTAGGGCTTCAAGGTTTGAGAAAATTTAGGGGAAACCGTGCATATTTCCCAGGGAAACCATGAAACTTGAGGCAGTGGGGTTCCACATGGTCTGAGCACGGTTTGTCAAACCATGTGAGGTAATCATGTGGCCCATTAAAGACTGGTTTTTAAAAAACAGGAATACTTAGGATTGACCTAAATCACTCCAAACTTCCTCCCACTCAATCCTCACTTAGAATTCTTGGTTCTCAAGAGCTGGGGGTGCTCTCCCACTCATTTTGGAAGGGATTTTAAGGGGTTTCAAGGTGGTTTGAATGTGGTTACTCTTGGGTAAGTCTATCCTCTTGGATTATTCTTGGTTTTTCTCTAGATATACTATTCTCCCTTTCTTAGTTTTCTAGATCTACATCCATTTCATGTAGATATAGGGTTTTTTTATCCTAAATTGATGATTTTAGGGCTTGTTTATGATAGGAAAGGAGATATAGAGTGGTTTTGGTGGATCATTTTTTTCAGATTTGTGGTGTGGTTTCTCATGTGTTGATTTCACCGGAACCCTAAATGTAGGTGAATTCTCTCTTGAATCCACTTTGTTAGAAATAGAATATTTTTTCCAATTAATTGGTTTTACTTGAATTAATTGGTGATTTTGATGTGAGAAATTGGTTAGAAATCCCTTTGCTAATGTTTTTTGGATTTTTTGGGGGAAAGGGGTTTTGTGGTGAAATGTTCTTGTTTTTGGATGTTAAAATATTGATTTTAAAATCAGTACCTTGGGTTGTTTTATGGAAATTATTTGAGAAAATGATTTTCAATTAAAGGGGGATTCTTTATTGAAATTTTATATGACATGGATGATTGTTCAAGGGATTGTTTGATTATGAAATTGTTATTGGCACATTGTTGTGGCCTTGGTGTATTATATGCTTTGTTATGGGAATGTTGTTGTGGCCTTGGTGTGTTATATGCTTGGTTATTGGCTTGTGCATGTTATGTTTGTGATTGGAATTATGTGAAGTGGGAGGAGAGTACCACTGTAAAAAGAGGACAGATAGTGTACAAAAGGGATACCATCTAGGATAGGTGTGTGGGAAGTACCACTTGATTTGGAATGTAGTAAATGGGTTTGGACAAAAAGTTCCACTATGTTTGTTGCCTTGTTGTGTGTTTCTATGAAAGATGAAATTTTCTGTGCTAATGTTAAAGGGTGTAATGGATTACGACATGTTTTTTTTTATTTACCTTGGGTTGCATGGTTTGGGTCAAGGTGGCTTGGTAAGGGTATGTTTGGATTGTGGTAATGGTTTCACTATTTAATGTTTTATATAAACTAATTTATATAAATGTGCTAACGGTTATTTCCTAGTGGCGTGTGTAGGGAAGTCATTTGGGGAAACCATACTAAGTATTAGTACTCACCCCCTACTTTGGAACTTTGGTGCTTTTGTAGATGTTTTATTCCGGGACACAGGTAAGAGTAAAGCATCTCATTTTTCTAGTAGTTAAACATGATGCTTTGGTGATGTTGTGGTTCTTAGAGCATAGAGCTTGGTGTGGATCTATGGATGGTTTCATTGTTCTTTGGGGTATTTTTGTGTATTCTTCCACTTGGTGCTCTGATATTTGGTTAGGTTGTATTGGCATTTGAGAATTATTATGGAATAATTTGGTTGTCTTTCAGTAAGGTATGGGTTGGATTTATTTGTTTACATGCATCATGAAGTTTTATTGATAATGGATTGTTTGGTTGGTTGATTTTATCTCAAGGGAAAATCATTCCCCACTTATTCTTGAAGAACATGGAATTTATTTCCAACCTTTGGTGCCTCGGGAATGTCATTTAAGGCCCAGTACCTCCTCATCCTCCTTCTCAAGCCAATGTGGAAGGGGAGAAGTGTTACATACCTAGTGTGAAAATACACTAAGATGTCTTATACGAAGACCACCAAAAATTAATCCAAGTACGGGTGGAAAACCCAATTCATCAGGGTCATAAGGACAACTGATGCATTCTCTAAGACAAAAGGCATAACCGAATTCATGTACAAGCCATATATACTCTGTAACACTATACGTGGTATGTATGATTTCCTCACATGAACCTGTTGGTAGCCCGAACTCAAATTTATCTTAGAGAAAACTGTCTCTCCTTGGAGATGTTGAAAGAGGTTATCTATGTGAGTTATTGGATACCAAATATTCATTTAAAGATGATTTAATTAGTAGTAATCTATTAAAAATCTTAGGGTACCACCCACCTTATTCAAAAAAAGGAAAGGTGATCCCCAGGGTGATGTGATGGGTCATATATAACCTTTTCCCTCTAGATATTCCAACTACTTCTTAAGTTCTTGGAGCTCTGAAGGTTTCATCCTATAAGCTGGAATGGACACTGGTGTCCCACCTTGAACTAGCTCAATGGTGAATTAAACCTCTCTCTTAGGATGTAATCTAGAGAAATATCCAAGGAAGATGTCCCTTAAATTATCCACAAAAGGATGTAATTCTACATTCTACATTCCCTGATTTCTCATGAATAGAATCTCCATATGGGATATAACTTAGCCTATATCCTGACTCTCAGCTGCATCTCGACTATCCCAAATATTCTATTCACCATTATTAATATAAGAACTACCCTCAAGTGATGTAAAGGACACCCACCAGTGATAGAAATCCATATGGGTATGATAAAGAATAAGTCAGTTCATACTAAGAATAACGTCGAAGATGATCATCTCTAGGAAAAATAAATTCCACAAGAAATGGTACCCACCTATCTCAAGGGGCACTCCTTACACTAGAATATACCATATAATAAAAATCCTATTGGTGTGTTAAGAGTCATAACTCTACTGGAGTATTCTATCAATAGGAACAAACATTCCATAGTTTCAATATATAGAAAAGAGTGTGAAGAACTTGTATCAAAGAGGGAAGAAACTAAAGTAGATTCCTCTAGAATAGTACCTCATATAGTAGAAAGACATAGAGTCTACTCCTCAAGCGTAGGTTTTACTACATAGATATGGCCCGAACAATGACCCTGATATATTTTATGACTAGCCTAAATTGGCCCACTCTGTTGACACTAAAGCTATAAGGCCCGACAACCACGACCATGGCCAACACCTCAATTTGATCATCTAGTAGAAGACTAAATCTCAACCTAACATGGAGTTATAGAATCTATAACTAAATAAGGCATCAATACAGATCACCATTCATGGAACATTGTATAAAAATATCGGTAAAAATTCTGATGGTGACCCATTCTATTGCAAGATCAACACTCGATTATGTTCCTCATGCAATGTGTCTTCTTATGGTCTGACATGTCATAATGGTGACACACCGCATGGTTGTTGGTGTGTGTCACTTAGTTGGAACTACCCCCCTTGTGCACCCTCATAACAACACTTCCTGCTTCTAGATAAACCATCGCTATACCTCAGAACTGAATTACCTTGGCCAACATTGCCAACCTCCCTCAGGTTCTATTATATAATAAGTCCCTGATTAAAAATATCTATAATAGTAGTCAACTAGAATAAGTTCTCTTATGATCATATATCATACACAATCCCATCCTCAAATCGTCTGAAAGTCGGAAACTCATCAACGATCATATTCATAGTAAAATGATGAAGCTTGGGGAATCAAGAAAAATACTCTAACATAAACAAAACACCTTGAATTATATGAAAAAAATATCTGGTGCAGTCTACTCTCAAGGTTTGAAAAAAGAAGTGATCATATAAGGATGTCTGGAAGTCTACCCAGACCATACCTTGATGACACTTAGCCTGAGAGATTATGTCCCACCATTTCTTGGAAGAATCACACAACATGTATGTAGTGAACTTGACCCTATACTCTAGAGGCATATCAATATGGTTTAAGATCGATACGATGGATTCTAACCAAGACTCAACAACCTTACTTACACCATCCCCTAAGAAGGTGGGAGGATGTTTCTGCTAGAAATCTTGATTCATCTCTTCCATAGTTGAGGCAGGTCGGGGAGCACCCGAAATAGATTGCATAAATAGGATGAAACTATAACGTAATTGATCATCAATATCCAGTGGAAGATTTTCAAGAGGTGAATTAGGTGGGACTATAGGAGATACTATGGGTGGATTAGGGACCACCACCTCTAGAGCATTCTCGTTGCCATTTTCTTGGTGCACGGATTGAGGATGTCGCAGTGACGTAACTCTATAATTTCCAAGAGTACTCCTTAGTTAGAATTTATAATAGGTAGGGAAAGAGAAAGAGTAAGGAACATGCACTAGGATTTTCTACAAGGAATACACACCTATCTACCTTCTCCTAAATATTAGTCTAGGTGATAAGAAATATTAGAAAAAACCACAGGAGACACGACCTAAGACACACTAATAAGGTTAGGCCAGGTTCAAGGTCTCGTATCACACATCAGACATTTTAGTATATGGAGGTTAAAATTCAAGGTATAGAGGAAAACAACCTTTACTTTTCATTTGGAATCTTCATCAAACAATAAAATTTTTATTTTAAAACATTAATTTATTTAAGTTTATTCCCATTTATTTGGATTTGGATATCTCAATCCATTTACTTGCATCAACAATTTTAAATCTATTAGGTTAATACTATTTATAAATTGAATTTATCATGCTAAGTAACTACAGTTTGGACTATACATCTGGTATCAGGATGTAACAGGTCATATATAGTGATTTAATTGAATGAACTCCCCTTTTCAATTTATAGAAGTACTTTCTTCATAAATTTCAGTTGGCATACATCAATAAAATAAATTAGTGTGGAATCATTAGTTAATTAAGGTGTCTACATCCATATATATAGGAAAATTCTATTTAGACTGATGTTGGAACTTTAATTGAACCAATCATGTCATCCCACACAAACACTAGAACACTGTAATACATAACAAGTAAGGAACAACAAAAATCACATGAAATATAGGGAATGAACATGAAAAGTAATTATGGCATGATATAATGCATGCAATTTTAGTATGATGGTTCCTAGTATGATGCATGATTTGATACAACCTTATATTATTAAGCCAGGTTAAAGAAACCCATGATAATAAGAATATAAACAATAGAAACAACAAAAAACAAGTTCATCACCCAATGGTGAAATCTGTAAAACAATAACTGGCTCAAAAGAAAATTGTATTTACCCTTCCCAGTTAATTTGAGTTTCCCTTATACATGGGTTAGCTACTCCCAGGAATAAGCTCATTACCAAATTTGAATACTCCTTATCTTTGGTCTGATCCCAAATAGTAAGACAAAAAGGAAAGAATCTATGATACCACTTTGTTGTGTCCTTCCTCGGATTCCACTTAGCAATACCTCGATATGTTGGAAAAAAGACATCAAGCATGCCTCCCCATACGCCAGAGGATGCTGACTAATAGTGAGGTACTAGGGTGTGTTTGTGGGGAGAAAATTCCCTCATATATCAGAGTGAAGCATAATGGTAAAAAATAGATATAAATAGTGTAAATAGACACTACGAAAATAGGACCAATAACACGCCATAGTGGAATTGGAAATAACAGACAGACAACAATATAATAATAATAATAAATCATCCAAGATAAACAAATGATAAGAAAAATATAAAAAATAAATAGATAAAAAATATGATGATCATGATTTCATGTAACTATAAAAAATTAGTACATGGGAAACAGGGGATACATTACTATAAAACATGCTATACAAAAATTAAAACTGGACAAAACTAGCTACTAATAGAATCACAAAGGCTTAATCCTCTTCTCCTATATTCCATCCTAGAAATATCAATCAAGCATCGGAAGTAGGCTGCTTCCTTTTATTTATATATGCGATAATAAATTCTTTTTGGGTACCAAGGGTGGCCCAAGTAGGGTATGAGATATATTCAGTAGGCCACCACCAATGGTGTCTACATCAATCCATTACATGAAATATAAAATGAGAAGTGTACTTAAAATATTAAATTCAAGGTAATAAATAAATAAAACCTAATGGGCCAGGTTCCACCTGGATACCTGACCACCACTACCTACTTCAACCTAAGTTGGATGTCTCTGAACTGAGGGATCCTATACAAATATGATAAGGTGTGTACAAGGGTCATCATGAATAATGCATCAAATATGGACTTACCCCAAGCTTGTGTTTTGTCTTGGCAGACATGTTCCTAGGATATCAATCAAGAACTAACATAATTTGATAAAAGAATCACATGTATAAAAAGCACAAGAATCCATCGACAAAATAAATATGGACATCCTAATCCCATACAAGGAAATCCATAAAATAATCCCAAGGGTCTCTATAGGATCCATCAGAGTACCCAATATCATAGATCCTGTCTAAGGTGACCCATAAAAGGCATCCCTCGTATCTCTCTCTGCATGGTGTAAGCATAACCTCTTATCCCATCACAGGTATCTCATATAGGGGTTTGAGTATCACCTAAGTCATGGTATAACCATAATTCCAACGAACCCTTCCACAGTTCCTCCCCTAGAGAGTTTGTGTCCCTCATAAGTATAATAAACCACCTGAAGATACTGTACAAGGAATGCCAAGCATCACTCCTAGCATGTCTAATAGATTCAAATACAAAGAACATTGAGTCTGTCCAGGATAACCTTAAGTTGGGACTATGTTTACTATTATCCCATAATAAGGTAAGTCATATCAACTAAAATCACATATAATAATAAAGTCATTGAATGTAGAAAAATATAATAAAGCTAGCCAAATATGTTTTTATATAATCAAAAAAAAACTTTGGAATAAGGAAAAAAGCACAAGACACTAAGAAACAAGCCTAAAGTATATCATACATGGTGTGGGGAATAGGAGTAAATCATAAGTAGTGAGTTGTAAGAAATAATTCATATTCAAAAGGTGATGGAATAGGTCATATAGTATTAACCATAATGATTAAGTCCTAACACATGGACTACCATTCATACTAATTCAATTCATAAGTTTAATGCAATTATTACAAGGGAAACACACCTCAAAAGGTGTTAAAATAAATTTAGTTTAATGGAATTAGGCCTCAAAGGGTAAATCTCACCTATTGGGGTCCCCTAAGTCAAGGTGTTCAACCAAAAAGGTTAATTCACTACTCACTAGGGTTCTACCCGACATGATCGGGCATTAAATTTAATTTATTTAACAAATTAGAGGCATCACTGAAAGAGTTTGGAGAATGGAACAATAACTCACCATATAGAAAGTGAAGAAAATTTGGGAAATAAGCTGTACCAGCTAACTTAGGTTATAATATGACCACTCATCCTTTTTCTCCCTCTGAATCAAGCTAGAACGGAAGATGTAGAAGAAATCACCAAATACCTTGAAAATGTAGAAAATGAGGTCACAACTAAATAGAGAAATAATGGATAAGTGAAAATAGGAAAATAAAAAAGTGGATCATAGAGCTTACCTAAATATTTCTAAAGCACCTGATGGTGAAATAATTTGAGATCAGATAGAGGAGGTAGCAAACATCCTAACTTGGATTTGGAAGAGATCTCATGCGACGGCTATTGGAGAATAATGAAGGAGGAAGGGGGTTTCTGGATTAAAAACATAAAAGGGAAAAAAGATATATTTACACATAAATTACTAGGACACATGGTTCAAATTCATGGTTGGATAAATAGTGCACCAATCGTGCTCCCGGTTCTACTCAAAGGGACACCTTGCATGGGATAGGTGCACAGTTTGGATAACTATGCACTAGCCTCGCAGAAGGCCTCCATCGGGGGGAGGGGTTTTCAACCCGCATAAGAATTCACCCCATTAATCATGTTCATAGACAACCATACATTCTCCATATACCTTCTTCCACACTCTTGCACGGTTAGGGAAATTGTGAGGACTAGCTGACACATTTTCTTTTAACTGTGCAACCTTGTACGTTCCTCCAAAGTTCAGGGTTTTAGACTCCGAACAAGCCCTGGACACCCTCGTGACCTCAATAACTTCATTAGGTTACTTTAAAAGGTCTAAAACAAGGAATTAAAGATGAAATTTTTTCCATAACCTTGAGATAATCCAAAAAATTACATGCGTTATGCACAACACCAAGTTTAAAAAAAATATGACATACTTTTAAAATGTTATTATTTAATATGATAGTTGTCACTTAGCCATTAGAAAAGTGTTTATGAATATTATTAACTAAATTATGAAAATATATGGTTTACATGGGTATATTAAATTAATTATTTGGTAAACAATTAACTAAAAATGAAAATAAAAACTGTTCGAAAATAAAGGAAATCATTTTCTGAAAAACTGTTTTTAAGAAGAAAAATGTATTTTACCTCAATAAAATAAAAAATTAAGTTTTGGTGAATTATTTTAATGAAATTTATATATTATATATTCAATAAAATATTTAACATTCATCTTATGTGTTTTTTGGACAAGATATAAGAATAAATCCAATTTTATGATTAAAAACATTTTTTTCTTCCAAAAAGCAGTTTTGTTCCCTTTTATACAAATATTTGAAAATTAATAACTTAAAATTTTAAAAAATAAAATTTTAAAAATAAAATTAATTTTTAAAATCATAATTTCAAATTTAACTTGGATTGAATTTTTTATAATTTTCTAAAAAGAGATTTTTTTGATGAATAGTGAAAAATACTGGTTTTTATTAAGAATTTTCATTTCCTTTTAAACATTTTAAAACATATAAATTATTTTAAGATGGTTTTAATAGTAAAATTAGTTCAATTTTATATCTATTCATCCAATTTAGGTCATTGAAATAACTTTCAAAATGATTTTTTATATAAAAACTTTTTAAACTATTGAATCTTTTCTCTTTGGAAAATCACTTTTTTGTCCCATCTATGGGATTAATTTTAAATTAAAAATTTATAATTATGTGAATTGAATTTTTAAAAATGAATTAAATATTTGGAATCAGAATAATTTATATTATCTAATATGGTCAACATAATTTTAGATAATAATTAATTGTAAAAATTAATTACCATGGTTAAGGTTAAAAAAGGTTTACCTTGGCGTAAAACTAAAATGATAATGAGTAAAATAACCTAGAAACATGTCCAAAACCCATTTTATGGCTATATTTAAACATTATAACCACTATTGTTTGATAACTGAATTTTTTTTAGCATTGGGTCTTATAAAAATCCTGGGTACACCTTTTTCTTCTCAAAAATCACAAGTGTGCCACTCAACTCACTTATAAAAGGCCACCCACTCTCCTCTTCTATTCACAATTTAAAAACCCATTGGTATAGAAAATAAAAATGAAAATAAATTCCATAATTCTTTCCCCTAATTCTATAATCGTTATTTTTTTCGAAAGTACAACCTAAGAAGCCTTTTGATGCAAACCAAAATAATTTTTTCAAAGAAGAGGTAATGTCCCTAACCGGGCATTTTATTTTATTACTTCATCCACCTCATTAAAATATTTTCAAATAATGATTAAATAATAACCTCAATATCTTTCATATATTTATATTTTATTATTTTAATATAATAACCTAAATCCATCTCCTATACCTTTAAATGGGCTATAAAATCATAATTTTTGTCTATGGTGGACTACCACCTCATGAATCAATGTTATTTGTCTTCCATCACCACCTCTCTTGGATGGAAAAAATTATGGATTTAATATTTATATATTATTTTTATTATATTATTATAACCTTTTAATTACAATAAAAAATCTAAATATTTACCTCCTAACCCTTTGGAAAACAATAACGTCGCTCATGGGTATGGCAGACTACTGTCTCGCGAACCGATGTATTACATTTTTTATTTCTGTTTTAAACGGATGGTAATAAGGATAGATAAAATGAAAAAAATGTAATATATGTAACATAATTACACTTTTTTAGTTATGATATCACATATACCTTATGAATTTTTATTATGTATGTGAAATGATAAAGTCTTTCGTGTGTACGGTGAACTACCTCCTCACAAAGCGTTACGATTCATTTTTCGCTAATGATTTGCATAAAAGGTAATTAAAATAAATTTAATGAATATATGTGATATATATTACATAAAAATTATTATTTAATGGTAATAAATTATTTATCTTCCTTTTATTTGATCCGTTAAGAAAATGGAAACAATGTTCATGCGTATGTACAACATACTGTCTCCATGAACGGTGTATTTCATTTTATATCACTAACATTTATGGATTACTCTAAATACATATATAATAAATATATATGATATTTATATCGTGGTTAAAATTTTGGAAATTATGGAATCATGATCAATGTAAGATGGACGAAAATAAAAAATCAGAACATACATGAAAAACAAAGCAGTTATTACCCGAAAAATGATTTCAAGAAGGAATTATTAATAAAATAATACTAAAAGATCATATATAAATCATATATGGTACGATATATATAAGTATATATATATTTAATATATTTATAATAAACTTATATTTATTAAACATGATGTTCAAACTTCTATGAAGGAATGCAAGACTTATAGTAAGGGATTTCTGTCTCAATTTTATTTTCTATGAGACATATTCCATATTCACCAGGTGTTTATTTTATTTGTGTATATATTGACCATGAATTTATTTTATTATTATTATCCAAAAAATTAATTATACTTACAAATCCTTTTAAGGATCTCAATTTTATGGGGTTTATGATTTCAAAGTTACTAATGTAGTAAGGGATTTTTGTCTCAATTTGTCATCTTTGGGACATTAGTTATGTTACGCACCTACCTTCTTTTATGAGGTGTATATATTTATTCCTTAAATTTTTTTATCATGAATATAATTATTTTCATGATATTTAAATGTATTATTTTATTTTATTCTTTCATAGTTATTACAATATAAATGTTACCAAAGTGGTAAAGATTTTATGTTACCATATCATCATTTATTGGGATTGTTTATTATTATGATTACATTGATGTAATCCTATTATATATATCTCAAAAAACTGGTATGTTTTATTATAATATGTTTATTAATGAATTTTTCAATTAATAGTACCATTTTTCTTCTCTTTGGTACTTAAAATTATTAAGAAAATGTTTTTAAGAAAAATATAGTTTATTACTCTCTTTAGTTGAGAACCCTTTCTCTTCTATGATCATATTTTCTAAAAATGTTTCAAAAAAAGGTTTTCTCCAATGATTGTTAAAAAAAATTACCCATGTTTTACTTTTTAAAAAATGGGTTAAAATTAATCTACATTCCATTTTCTAAAGAAGGCCCGTTTGGATTTTACCTAAAAGATTTTGTGTCTAGTATCCAAAGGAACTAAACCTATATTGTTCACAAGAATATATTTTTTAAATATATTGAATATTAATCTAAAATTATTTAATATCTATGTATGATAATTTTTTGTCTTTATAGTAAGTATCATAATAATGATTTAGTAATCCATTGAAAAATGGGATAATAAAATTATAGTGAGATCCCTAGGGATCTTAGTAAGGATATCTAGGGATATAACTAAGGGTAAGTCTATGGATGAGTTAATGTATAGGAAAATGTCATTTAATTATGGTAAAGGATATATTGATTGGTTTCTATATAATTAAATATCTATTTTTATACTTTAAATGGATGTGGATTTGTGATAGAGGTACCTAGGGTTAATACCTCAAAAAAAAGTGCATTGAGCTGGACTCGATCTTCACCAAGTGAATAAAAATGGTCCTTGCTATACACCTGGTTTGACACTCATAGGGGATATGTTTTGGAAATTCATAAATTCTTTATGAACCATAATGATTGATTTTAATAATTAACATGAATAACCTAAGTTAAGTCTAAGGTTTTATAGATTGAAAAGGAGTCATGATTTAGACATCTTACAAATATTTTTTCATGATTATGTGATTTTACACTATGATTAGTGTTTCTTAGAATATGATTTATAGTTTTAGTAAATGGATGGAACCTAAAGGAACTGTGTTAATCTTGAATAAAATATGAAATGAAATGATTTTCCTCTTGAGAAACTTAATGTTATGAGAGATGGAATGAAAAACCTCTTAATTTTTCTCCCATAACTTTCTCAAGATATGAATCATGATAAAATTACAATTGACCAAAGGAGGGAATGAAGTTATTTTTAGTAATTAATTAATCAATTTTAATCATATTTTATGGGGTCTAGTAATCCACTAGTCACTGAGGAATGGATCAATAACACTGAAAAGATATTATCCATTATCTAGTGTTTGTAGCACGAAAAAATCATTTTGGTTTCCTATTGTTTGTATGGTGACATAGATCAATGGTGGAACCATATTAAGATTATGATTCAAGATAAAGAAATTGAATCCAAGGAATGGGATGAGTTTAACTAGATATGTTTTAGTAAGTAATTCCCTTATATTCTATGGACAATGATGGAGAAGGAATTCCTTGAGCTCAAATAAAAGGATAGTGAATCTATTGGTACTTATGGAGATAATTTTACAAGACTTTCACTGTAAAATTATAGTTTAATCATCAATATAGAATGAAAATTTTATTGGTTCTTTAGTGGATTAAGACCAAGTATTAGAAAGGTATTGACTATAAGATACTTCAATAGCTATGAATATTTCAATCAATGTGAACTGATGGTAGAAATTAAAGTTGGAGATACTTACCATTACCATGGTTTTTATAAGAAAATAAAGATGGTTTCTCAAGATAACTATAATAAATAACATGGTGGAAAGAATTTTCAGTCACCTACATGATAGAAATATGGGAAGATGCACTCAGGTGAATGCCTAAAAGGAACAGGAGGGTGTTACAAGTATCGGAAGCACGTCCATCGAGAAAATGAATATAGAAGTGATGTGAATACATTAGTCAATTAAATGAATATAGAGAGATAGCGAGCTCAATAAAATCCCCCACCCACACTCTAGTATTTTAAATATAAATAGTTTAGGAGTTATGTGAATCAATTCCCCAATCCAAGGGCTAATATGGATGATAATCCAAAATAACCTCTGAATATAAAGGAAAAATGGAAATATTATGCAATCACAATGGATGAAGTGAATCATGATAGTTATGGCATAAATATCCTCCCCTAAATATTTTGTAATTTCATGTTTTATTTTGAATGAATGAACCCTATGAAAATCCTATTTTCTATCATTTAGGGAAATTTCTTGTGATTATCTCCCTCTATATGGATTTTGGAATATTTAAATCACAATTTATATTATTTGTACAAGTATGAACCCAAGCTCCCAATGAAAATTTATTTGTATAATATAAGATATTATATAAGGAATAATGGGTGAATTAACTATTGAATGTGTATATTTATCCATGTAATATTATCTTAAGAGTTATGGATACCATTATTGGTTTATGAGTTTAAGGTTGATCATAAGATCAAAGTCACTGACACCCTTTATGAGGTTTTATGTTATGAGAATTTATTAAGATTAAGGATATTTTATGTGACATTATGAAAATACAACCCTTTGGTTTTGTATATGATTTAATGAGAAAGTTTTTTGAAGAATAATTCCATTACAGTTTGTGGAAAATGATTAAAGGTAATGGAAACTTCTAGGGTTTATCTTATATTTTATGTTTAGAAAATTATGGGTTGTAGTTTATCACCTTATGAAGTTAGCATAATTTATTACTATCAGAGAATATTTCTCTCTGGATCTACTATCCAAAATATTCATTAAGGAAGTGGTAAGGTTTCATGGATTACCACATTCAATTATATCTGATTAGGATCTGAAGTTTACCTCAATGTTTTGGAAAAGTCTTCTACAAGATCTTGATATGGAGTTATGTTTCAGTATTGTGTATCATCTTCAAATAGTTGGTCAGTCTAAGAGAACAATTTAAACCCTAGAGGATATGATAAGATCTTATTATATGGATTTAAAAATGTTATTGGGATAGACATCTTACTCTAGTTGAGTTTTTTTACAAAAATATCTTTCACTCAACTATTTAAATGGATCCTTATAAATTCTTTTATGGATAGAAGTGTAGAACTTTAACATATTGGAATGAAGTTGCAAAAATAAATCTATTGGGACCTGTGATAGCTGATAAAATGGAAGAAAAGTTTAGATCCATTCAGTAACTTGCAAGGGGAGCACCAAGTTGACATAAATTTTATACTGATAATCATCAGTGTGATCTAGAATTTAAATTTTATGAGAAGGTGTTTCTATAAATTTCTACATGGAAGAAAGAAGATAAAAATAAGCCCTAGGTATATTTGTCCCATTTAAATTATTGATCATATCAGGACTATGTCTTATCACTTGGTTCTTCCACTAAACTTATATTAGGTTCACAATTTTTTCCATGTATCTATATTGTGGAAGTACATACTCGATCCATCACATGTAGTAAACTCATAAGTCATACTACTTGATCATGATCATTCTTATGAGGAACAATAGGTGGATATTCTACACCATATAGAGAAATTTATATGAAATAAGACCACTCACTAGGTCAATATTTTGTGGTGAAACCACCAGCTTATAGAAGCTATGTTGGAACCTGAGGATGTAATCAGGTATAAGTATCTTTAGTTTTTGGTACTAAAGTGATCAATTTTGAGGGAAAAATTAATTTTAAGGGGGTAGAATGCAACACTCAGATATTTTGTGATTTATTTTCAAATAAATTTCATCTTTTTGATATTTTTCAATACACGCAACAATTAGTTATGCTTTTATAACATACAACACTCATTTTAGCTTGTGTTATATGTGATATCGAGTTTAAAAAAACATGACATACTATTAAAATATTAGTATTTAATATTATAGTTATCACATAACAATTATAATGGAATCCATGAATAGGATTAAGAAAATTATCAAAATATATGGTTTAAAGAGGCATATAAAATGAATTATTTATAGGAAAATTAATTATAATTGAAAATAAAAACTATTTTAAAATAATTTTTTTATGAAAAGTAATTTTTATTCAGAAAAACATGTTTTCCATCAATAAATTTAAAAAATAATTTTTTGAATTATTTTAATGACATTTATTTGTTATATATTTAATAATTTTTTTAAAATTCATCATGTGTTTTTTTCTGGATAAGTTGTTATGACCTGACCCAACGGGGCTCGAGCCGTGACTCCCCAAGCCCGCCTCCAATAGGCCAGGGTCTGGCGACTAGCGCCGAGTAGGATATCACATACATGGGAGGCATTAGCCTAAGGTACCTGTAAACACGCACCCACAAACACCTCCATGAAACAGTGTAGAGATATAGAAAACTAAAAAGTAAATGCATGCATAAAACTATTCCACAACCAGAGTATAGCAGAAGTACAAAAGGGAAAAACAGGGCCCACCAAAAGGAAACTACAAAAGCACGTCCAAACTGCTCTGAAGAAGGGGAACACTTCCACAAACACCTGCCGGAAAGCTCCATCGGCTCCGCACCAGTAAACACCCCGGTCAGTCTCGCTCAATCAGCTCCGCCTACTCCCGGTCCTCCTGGGACTCCGTCGAAAGGACTATGGTCTGTGTAAGACACAAACATGTACGGGCAAAGCCTGTGAAGGGGTGAGTATAAACATACTCAGTAGGCACCCCAAAAATCAAAAACAAAAGAGAGCAAATGAAATGAAACAGTTCACTCATCCCAGCCAGAGGGTACCCAGACGAGAGAGAAACTCCATCTCGTGACCATCCTCAGCTAAACACAACTAGTCAGCTCAGCTCAGGTGTATGCCCATACATACACCTTGAACAATCCAGATATACCCAGCTCACGCAACAAGCCTCCTGAGGTACCGACCTCTTCACCAGCAATTTTACACAACTAGAAGAGTACACCACATGATCACTATCATCCCAGATGACACTCATCCAAGAGATACACTCCATCGGGTTTCTCACAAACCTCTCAGATGCTCACCCGAGAGATCACGCTCGTCGGATAGCATCACTGAGGAAACCTCGCTAAAACAACATAACCACCAAACTCCTCGGATAGAGGATCACTCCTAGGGTCCTTTAGGGGATACCCGAACCCACGCCGGAATACGAAGCTCTCAGATAGGGGATCACTCCCAGGGTCCGCTGGGGGATACCACGACCCGATCTGGCATAGGTATTTCTCACAGATAGGGGATCACACCCAGGATCCGCTGGGGGATACCACAACCTGATCTAGCGCTCGACAGAAGCACATCACTCAGATAGAGGATCATATCCCATATAAAGGTGGTCACGATGATACCAGAACCCTATCTGGTATAACTCACGATGTAGGGGATCGAACCGATGATGCTGCAACCCTACCAAAACCACGCGCTGAGTAGGGGATCACATAACCAACGATACCACAACCCTACTATAAACCTCATGCTGAGTAGGGGATCATATACCTGACGATGCCATAACCCTACTTAGTACGGCCCACCGCGTAGGGGATCATAATCCCGATGATGCCACAACCCTACGGGGCTAACCAGCTAGATAGGGGATCGCCGCTTGTGGATAAATGGTCACAGCGATACCAAGAACCTGATCTAGGGAAAAGATGCTAGAGGATCCTGCTCTGGGCCCACCGGAGGGATGCCACAACTCTAACAGTTTAAACATTCAATCGAGAGGATCACAAAACTATACGAAGGTTGTGATGCCGCGCGAACCCTTGTGGGAATGAACCAAGGGAGCACCCTCAACCACTGCTGGTCCAAACGTCGCTAACCCGAGCGACCCACAACAACGCCTCACTGCGCACCTCCAAGGATGATACCGAGGCCACCATCGCGATCTACGTGGAAAAACATGCAGGATAGGCTGCTTACTCGCCCGAAACGGACTACCGGTGAAAAGACACTATTCACTATAGCTAGCCCATGCGGGGCCCACACAATGATCTCGAAACTCATCAAGTGGATCATACCATGGCGATCCCCTCAGAAAAACACATGGAATTGACTACTCGTTCACCCAAAATGGCCACCTGGTGAAAAAGGTACTATTCACTGATGCCATCTCGGGCGAGGCCCACACCTTGATCCTGAAACTCATCGAACGGATCACACCATTGCGATCCTCTTGGAAAAACACACATGATCGACTATCCATCTGCCAAAATCAGAATCCTGGTGCGAAAGTTGCGTTTCTCTACAAACGCCAAAACCCGGCCTCATGGGGCCCACACTGCATTCTTATTTCCAACACCCAGAAACCAACTCAAAAATTCCATCGTACCATCAGGGTCTCAATGCCACTGACGACACCTCATTCGGACGCTCCAGGTAGAAGTTACAACGGCCCGAAGTCGTAAAATAATAAAATATTATTATTTTATTCGACGTTTCAAGCCCCCGGGCCAAAATCCCAACTCACAAAATTCTCAAAGTGAGCTCAAAAGGTCCGCCTCGACGCAAGGAAGGCATCGCCGCAAACGGAACACAAATCGGAGTTACAGTTTGCGAGTTACGGGGGTTTAAAGAACCCCCGGAAAATCTTGGCCGGACCCCCGCTGGCCTCGCCGGAAACCACCGCGCCGCTGCCGGATTCCGCCGCGCCGCCGCCGGATTCCGCCGCTCCGCCGCTGCACCGCTGCTGTGCCTCACCGGATTCCTCCATGGCCACCGTCGGAATCCGGGGTTTTCGCCGGAAAACTTCCGGGAACCCCCGGGAGCACCCAGGTGCTCCAAAAACAGATCCGAAACATGTTTCAGAAACCTCAGGACCCGAACTATACAACCCTTATGAAGATTTGAAGAAAAAAACACATAAACGGGGTCCGGTATTTTAAAACTCAACCCGCCTACCTGTTGGCGGATCACCGAAGCTTCGGGTGCAGAACGAAGCCTGCGACGCGCTGGAGCTCGATCTGCTGACGATCGGCGCTGAAAACGGATGCCCGGAGCTCAAATTGACAAAGAACAGAGAGGGGAGGAGGTTGTTCTATCATCCTCTGCGCATAGGAGGTGGGGGTGATTGATTACCCATTTTTTTTAAAAAACCTCAATTAACTCTCCCCACCAACTCGCCTCCGACCCGGTGCCCGGTGCAGACAAAGGTAAGGTCACTCTTAGGGTAAACGCGTCGTTCTGAACGCAACGGTGGACTTGGAATTGTGATCCGAGACTCTGTTCAGAAATTATTTGAGCCGATGCTCGAAAACCAACTTTTCCACTTATTTACGAAAACTCCCCTGGTGGTGTTTTCCACAGCAGGCCCGCGCCCGCAAAGTTTACACCTCTCCTAGGGTAAACAGCACGTTCCGGACGCAACCGTGCCCTCATATTATTGTTCCGAGCTACCGTTTAGGAGATATCACACCCCCACCACATGCATAGTATAAAAATAATTAATATTTTTAAAAAATTAATTCTGGGCACACCGGGACTTGGAATCGCACAGCGTCTTCGCGCCTAGCTCTGGAATTATTCGTAGAAATAATCCAAATTCTGTCAGGGCCAAAATCTGAGTCGCTACATCCTCCTCCCCTTAGAACTTCTCATCCCCGAAAAGCCCTAATCTCAAGGGAAGAGACTGGACTCTCAACTGGGTCTCGCACACGAGTGAGTTTGCTAACAAACACTCATTCCCAAACACATAAGTTATAGGGACTCATCCACCATACCTCAATACTATCCGCTTTGGGCGGCACTGACTCACCCGCACGGTTTTAATCGTTTCACAAAAAAAATGCATCTCGGTGGGGGAAAGATCCCTCTTCCTCACGTATTCGAAGCTTGCCAAACAAAACCCACACATGGTCTTACCAACTCCCTGAACAAAACTCGAGAAAGCAACAAAAAGGAAAAAGTACCGCTAAACAGTGTCCATCAAACTACTGTAGAAAGTAGAAAGGACACAAGACGTACCTCTATCCATCCACGGAGCCTCTGGGTCAACAGCCTCCAGGGCATGCAGTTTTCCTCGCCCTCGGCCACCAGTTCCCTGAGCTTGGTGTGGACCACCTGGGGGTGGGGGTGGTGGAAAATGATACCGCCTACCACCGTTTCCTGCCACACCAGCTCCGTTGCCACGTTCGCCGCCCTACGGACCTCCTTGCTCGAGATTCTTCCTCTGCCAAGGGGGTCCATTTACCGGCTCCATCTCAGCAGCACGATGAGTCGAACAATCTCTAGCAAGATGTCCCCAACCGTCGCAAGCATAACACCGCCTCTCCTACGGCTGACCAAAACTGGCCTGCGAGCCCTGTAAGCCCTGAGACTCAGATCCTCCATCCTGGCTTTGCCTCCTAAAACGTCGGCCATGTCCAGAACCCTGAGTCTATCATCAGCTACCAGATGAAGACATCTCATCTCTCACGTGCCCAGTACTAACAGGGGGAACCTGCTCAGCCAAAAATCTCTCCACCACCAATGCTCGCTCTAGCACTCCAGCATAGGTGGGTAGGCACAAGGAAACCACACCTGCTCGGATATCCATGCGTAAGCCCTGCTCGAAGGTCTGAGCCCTAAAGAACGGTTCTTGAACCATATCTAGGGAGTAGCGCAACAGGTCTGTAAACCTCGCTGAGTACTCCGACACGGTCAGGCCCTCCTGCCGAAGTTGTAGAATCTCCTGAATCCGCATTGACCTCAGCGTCACCAGATAGAACTCTTCCCTGAAGAGCCGTTCAAACTCTTCCCATGAGAGTGTCTCCTCGTCACGGGACTACGTCACCAGGCTCCACCATCTCCCAGCCGAACCATACAGAAGTATTGCTGTAAGGACCACCATCTAATCTGGAGGTGTCCTCACTTGGCAGAAAACTCGGGTGACTACCTCAAGCCAGTCATCAGCTGCCTGGGGATCTGGATCACCCCGGAACCTCAGAGGTCGTTGCCTCTGGAACTCGTGTAGCGCACTCAGCCTGCGCGCAACCTCATCCTGCACTACCGGAACAACCTGCTGCTCAACAGGTGGTGGCTCAACTGGGAGACCACCTGGAGGTTCACCCTTATAACCTGCACCCTACTCCACAACCTCTACATGGGGCGGGTCGTCAGCACAATCCTACTGTGGAACCCTCACTGGCTATCGTCGTGGAGGCATCCTAAAATACATTCAAGACGCATCACAGTCAAAGAGTATATCTGGAGAGCTGACTCAAGAAGGACAAGGAAAAACCCAAAAACCCAGTCTTATATGATGCATGTACCGGTTTTTGTTTTTCCCTACGACCAGTGTAAGAATGTCCCGGGTTGAAAGGCAGGTTATCAGAGTCCTGATGTATGGATACGTCGTCCACCGCACCAACACTGGAGTCCCTGGCCTGAAAGCCGAACTCGAAACATCCTAACATTGCCTCTATGCAACCCAAACCAAACTCACATCTATACTAGATAAGCTCTGAGATCCCAAAGGTGGAACCTGCTCTGATACCACGCTGTCATGACCCAACCCAATGGGGCTCGAGCCGCGACTCCCCAAGCCCGCCTTCAATAGGCCAGGGGCTGGAGACTAGCGCCGAGTAGGCTATCACACACATGGGTGGCATTAGCCTAAGGTACCTATACACACACATCCACAAAAACCTCCATGCAATAGTGCAGAGATATAGAAAACTGAAAAGTAAATGAATGCAAACAACTATCCCACAACCAGAGTACAACAGAAGTACAAGAGGGAAAAACAGGGCCCACCAAAATGAAACTACATAAGCGCGTCCAACCTGCTCTGAATAAGGGGAATGCTGCCACAAACACCCGCCAGAAACTCCCTCGGCTCCACACCGGTAAACACCCCATTCAGTCTCACTCACTCAACTCCGCCTACTCCGGGTCCTCCTGGGACTCCGTCTAAAGGCCTGTGGTCTGCACAAGACACAAACATGTGGGGGAAAAGCCCGTGTAGGGGTGACTATAAACATACTCAGTAGGCACCCCAAAAACCCAAAACAAAAGAGAGAAACTGAAATGAAACAGTCCGCTCATCCCAGCCAGAGAGAACCCAGACGAGAGAGAAACTCCATCTCGTGACCATCCTCGGCTAAACACAACTAGTCAGCTCAGCTTAGGTGTATGCCCATACATACACCTTGAACAATCTAGATATACCTAGCTCACGCAATAAGCTACCTGAGGTACCGACCTCATCACCAGCAATTGTCCACAACTATAAGAGTACACCACATGATAACTGTCATCCCAGATGACACTCATCCGAGAGATACACTCTATCGGGTTTCTCACAAACCTCTCAGATGCTCACTCGAGAGATCACGCTCGTCGGATAGCATCACTGAGGAAACCTCTCTAAAAAAACATAACCACCAAACTCCTCAGATAGAGGATCACTCCTAGGGTCCACTAGGGGATACCAGAACCCACACCGGAATACGAAGCTCTCAAATAAGAGATCACTCCCAGGGTCTGCAGGGGGATACCACGACCCGATCTGGCATATGTAGTTCTCACAGATTAGGGATCACACCCAGGATCCACTGGGGGATAACACAACCCGATCTGGCACTTGACAGAAGCACATCACTCAGATAGAGGATCATCGCCCATATAAAGGTGGTCACGATGATACCGGAACCCTATCTGGTATAACTCGCGATGTAGGGGATCGAACCGACGATGCCGCAACCCTACCGAAACCACGCGCTGAGTAGGGGATCACATAACCAACGATACCGCAACCCTACTATACACCTCATGCTGAGTATAGGATCGTATACCCGACGATTCCACAACCCTACTAAGTACGGACCGCCGCGTAGGGGATCATAATCCCGATGATGCCATAACCCTACAGGGTTAACCAGCTGGATAGGGGATCGCTGCCTGTGGATAAACGATCACAGCGATACTAAGAATCTGATCTAGGGAAAAGATGCTATAGGATCCCGCTCCGGGCCCACCGGAGGGATACCACAACTCTAATAGTTTAAAAATCCCATCGAGAGGATCACAAACCTATACGAAGGTTGTGATGCCGCACGAACCCTCGTTGGAACGAACCAAGGGAGCAACCTCAACCACTGCTAGTCCAAACATCGCTAACCTGAGCGACCTGCAATAATGCCTCACTGTGCACCTCCAAGGCCGATACCGAGGCCACCATCGCGATCCACGCGGAGAAACACACAGGATAGGCTGCTTACTTGCCCGAAATGGACTACTGGTGAAAAATCACTATTCACCGTAGCTAGCTAGTGCGGAGCCCACACAACGATCCCAAAACTCATCAAGCGGATCATACCACGGTGATCCCCTCAGAAAAACACATGGAATTGACTACTCGTTCACCCAAAACAGCCACCCGGTGAAAATGGTACTATTCACAGACGCCAGCTCGGGCGGGGCCCACACCTCAATCCCGAAACTCATCGAACGGATCGCACCATTGCAATCCTATTGGAAAAACACACAGGATTGACTATTCATCCACCAAAATCAGACTCATGGTTTGAAAGTTGCATTTCTCTACAAACGCCAAAACCTGGCCTCATGGGGCCCGCACCCCATTCTCAGTCCCAACACCCGGAAACCAACTCAAAAAGTCCGTCTTACCCTCAGGGTCTCAACGCCACTGACGGAACGTCATTCGGACGTTCCGGGTAGAAGTTACAACGGCCCGAAGTCGTATAATAATAAAATATTATTATTTTATTTGACGTTTCAAGCCCTCGGGCCAAAATCCCAACTCACAAATTTCTCAAAGTGAGTTGAAAAGGTCTTCCTCAACGCAAGGAAGGCATCGCTGCAAATAGATTGCAAATCGGAGTTACGGTTTGTGTGTTACGGAGGTTTAAAGAACCCCAGGAAAATCCTGGCCGGACCACCGCTGGCCTCGCCAGAAACCACCGCGTCGCTGCCGGATTCTGCCACGTCGCCGCCGCCGCTGCCGGATTCTGCCACTCCGCCACTACACCGCCGCCCCGCCTCACCGGATTCCACCATGTCCACCGCCAGAATCCGGGGTTTCTGCCGTAAAACTTCCGGGAACCCCCGGGAGCACCCCGGTGCTCCAAAAACAGATCCGAAACATGTTTCGAAAACCTCGGGACCTGAACTATACAAACCTTATGAAAATTTTAAGAAAAAAAAACATAAACGGGGTCTAGTATTTTAAAACTCAAACCACCTACCTATTGGCGGATCGCCAAAGATTCGGGTGCAGAATGACGGCTGCGACGCGCTGGAGCTTGATCTGCTGACGATCGACGCTGAAAACGGATGCCTGGAGCTCAAATCAGCGAAGAACGGAGAGGGGAGGAGGTGGTTCCGTCGTCCTATGTGCATAGGAGGTGGGGGGTGATTGATTTCCCATTGATTTTTTTTAAAAAAAAAACATCAATTAACTCTCCCCACCAACTCGCCTCCGACCCGGTGCCCGGTGCAGACAAAGGTAAGGTTGCTCTTAGGGTAAACGTGTTGTTTTGAACGCAACGGCGGACTCAGAATTGTGATCCGAGACTCCGTTCAGAAATTATTCGAGCCGAAGCTCGAAAACCAACTTTTCCACTTATTTACGAAAACACCCCGGGTGGCGTTTTCCACAGCAGGCCCACGCCCCGCGAAGTTTAAACCTCTCCTAGGGTAAACGACACGTTCCGGACGCAACCGTGCCTCGGATTCCCGTTCCGAGCTACCATTTAGGAGATATCTCACCGCCGCCACGTGCATAGTATAAAAATATTTAATATTTTTATAAAATTAATTCCGGGCACATCGGGCCTCGGAATCGCACGCCGTCTTCGCGCCTAGCTATGGAATTATTCGTAGAAGTAATCCAAAGTCTGACATGGCCAAAATTCGAGTCTCTACATAAGCGTTATGAAAAAAATCAAATTTCTTGCTTAAAAACAATATTTTTTTCCTAAAAAGTGATTTTTTCATATTTTTTTAAATTATTTTAAAATTATTATTTTTTCTTTTTTTAAAAAATTATGTGAAAAAATAAAGTTCATTTTTGATATCATAATATAAAAATTATCTTGTAGTGATTTTTTATAATTTTTTAAATGAATAGTGATAAATACTTATTTTTATGAAGAATTGTAATTTATTTTAAAGAATTTATAAAATTAAAAATTATTTTAATATGGTTTTAAAGTAAAAATTAGTTCAATTATATATATTAATCTAATTTATGTCATTGTAATCAATTTTATTTTGAATTTGGAAATAAACACTTTTTAAAATTTTCATTTTGGAAAACCACATTTTTATCACGCCTGTGAGATTAATTTTAAATTAAATTTTAGTGATTATATAAATCAATTTTGGAAAAATTTATTACATATTTGGAACCATAATAATTTATATTATCTAATAATTTCAACTTAATTTTTTACCATAATTAATAGTAAAAATGATAAAAACTAATTATCAGGGTTTAGTTTAAAACAAATTTACCAAGGGGTTAAACAAAAAATATAATGGGTAAAATGACCTATAAACATTTAAAAAAACTATTTTCCAGACAAATTTTGACTTTATCACCTATATTATTTTATAATTTTTCATTTTGGGACCTTCTTTCATGTGATAAATATGGGTAAAGCTTTTTCTTTTCATAAATTATAAGTTTTCCACTCATCTCACTTATATAATGTAAACTCTCTCATCTCCTCTCCACACTTCCAAAAAACATTTTTTTGGAAAATAACTAACCAAATAACATCTATAATTATCTCATATCATCCTATAATCCTTATTTTTTTCATAAATCCAAACTAATATGCCTTTTGGTTCAAACCAAAAGAAGTATTCCGAAGAAGAGGTAACATCCCTAACCGAGCATTTTATTTTATCTATTCCTCAACCTTCTTATATTATTATTAAAACATTATTATATAAAAAACTTTGAACATTACATATAATTTGATGTTATTATGTTAATTTAATAATTTAAATTTATCCCCACTTCCTTCAAATGGGTTAAAAACCCATCATTCATGTGTATGGTAGACTACCGCCTCACTAATCATTGTTATAAGTTCCCTATCACCACCTCTTAAGGAAGGATGTATTTATTGATTTTATTTTTATATATTATATTTAATATATTGTTATACCTCCAAATCTATTTGAAAACAATAACGTTTCTCGTGTGTACAACAGACTACTACCTCATGAACCGATGTGATGTGTTTTGCATTTCTGTTTTACATGGATGGTAATAAGGATATATTAAATGAATATATATTATATATTCCACATATTTATAAATTTTAAATTATTATGTCACATATACCTTATTAATTTCCATTCTTTAGGGGTTATGATAAAGTCGATTGTGTGTATGATGAACTACTACCTCGCGAAGTGATGTGATTAATTTTACACTAACACTTTTCATGGGTAGTAATTAGGGTAAATATAATGAATATATGTGTTATATATAAAAAAAATATTCTTTAATGGTAATATCTTATTTACCTTTATTCTATTTCATCTATTGAGAAAATGGAAACAACGTTTATTCGTACGTACTGCGTACTGTCTCTATGAATGATGTATTTCATTTTATTTCTCTAATTTTTAGTGGAGTACTCTAAATAAATTTATAATTAATTTATATTATATTTATATCAATTTGAAGATTTTGTGAATGATGGAAAAATGGACAATTTAATATAAAAAAATTGAAACATACATGAAAAACAATGTATTTATTACCCGAAACATAATTTCAACAAGGAATTGTTAATAAATGGGTAATAAAATGTCATAAGAAAAGTAATATATGGTATGATATATATAAGTATAGTTATGAAATATATTAATAATAAAATTATATTTATTATACATGAGGTTTGAATGCGTATAAATGAATCCGAGACTTATGGTATGGGATTTTCATCTCACATTTATTTTCTGTGAGACAAATGCCATATTTACCATGTGTTTCTTTTCTGTGGTGTATATAATTCCAAAGAATTTATTTTAGGATTCATATCCTAAAAATTATGTGGATTTACATTTACATTTTATGATATATCTTTTATGGGGTTTATGTTTTCAATATTAGCAATTCGTTAAGGGATTTTTGTCCCCACTTGTCTTCTTTGGGACATTAGTTATGTTATTTACCTATCTTATTTTATGAGATATATATATAGACCAATTGAAATATTATATCATGAATATATTTATATTTATAATTTTTAAAATTTTCATTTGATTTTATGCTTTCTTGTGGATTATGATACAAATGTTACCAAAGTGGTAAAGATTTTATGTTACAATCTCATTGTTTATCGAGATGGTTTATGGTTATTATTACAATGATGAAATATTATGATCTATATCTCAATAAACTCATGAATTTTTTTATCCTCTGGATATTCATAAATTTTTCAATTAATTATACCAATTTCCTTATCTTTGGTACTTAAAATGGTTGAGAATTGTTTTATGGAAAATAAAATTTATCCTTCTCTTCAGTCGAAAACCCTTTATATTCCAAGATCATGTTTTCAAAAAAAAAATTAATTTTTTTTATACAATCATTGTTAAAATTCATTTTACCCATGTTTTACTTGTTAAAAAATGGTTTAAATGTAATCTTAATGTCATTTTTGAACAAGTCTCATTAGGATTTTACTAAAAATGTGAAAGAAATATTTGTCTTAATGTGTAAGTCTAGAGCATAATTTCTTAATGTGATGAAAATTATCTTATTTTAAGCATAGTTTATAATTTTAAAAGGCAATTTCAATGAAAATTATTTTCAATTTTTTTGAACTTTCATTTTTGAAAAGGTTATTTTCAAAATTCTAATGTTTTTTTCCTTAGGAAACATTCCAAGTGATATTTAAAGAACATTTTCCATATAAGATGATTTCCTTTGATGTTACATAATATTTCTTGGGTATATGATCCTATTGAACCATCCTTATTATTTATATGGTTGATTTATTATTATGATGAAGATATGGTTATGAAACACATTTCCGTTCTATGGATTATATTATGATAAATGATTTATTATTTTATGGAACACAAATGTATAGATTGTGTGATGTATGGGAACTATATCTCCATCCATTTAATTGGGTAATTATTAATGTTATATGAGATAAAAGGGTACATGGGAGGTTATCTCAAGCTGAACTACCATGATTTATACTATGAATCATATTTATAATCTATGATATGAATATTATGGTTTTCAAATGTTATTTTCATGTTCTCATACCCTTATACACATGATATGTTGATATCACCACTCTACCCTTACTGAGAATTTGAGATAACCCTTTCTTATGTTTCCATTACCTAGGTAATGAATAATGGTTTTATGTAGGTTATTCATAAGAATATTACTATGTGGGAAGATATTTATGGGAGATATTAAAGATCAATCATTAAATAAAAGGATTTTTTTTCTAATACCCAAAGACACTAGACCAATACAGTCCATGGGTGTGTATTAGTAATTTTTTTTAATATTAATCTAAAAAAATATAATATTTATGTATGAGAAGTTTTTTTTCATTACACTCTCATCAAATTTTATGTGAATAGATTATTCTAGGGTATTGGTACTCTTATTTAAAACTTGAAATACTTTACAAGTGTTTGAGTACCAAAGAATGTGGTATCAACCACCTATGACCAAAATTATTGAGGAAGGTATAACTCATTAATGTGAATACAAGACATTTCTTGGAGTTTATTATTTCATATTTTCACAACACTACTTTTTAGGTGTTCTAGTGTAACGTCTCGGCCCGGCTTACCATCGAACCAGTGGCCGGACCGGTAGGTCACACGGCCTCAAGTGCGTCTCCCCATACACCAGAGGCTGTCGACTAGTAGTGAGGGTCTCAGGAGGTGATAGTGGGGAGATTATAACCTCATATCAGAGTAACACAAAAGTATTATTAGAGTAAATAATATTAAATAGCAGAAGCAGTAAACAATTGAAAGGCAGAAGCAAAAGACAGATAATAACCATTTTATAAAAGGCAGCAAATGCCAGTTTACAATGTATGCATGTACAGATGACGATACATTTGTGAAAGTAGAAATCAATACAACATGCTTTACAACCAACACAAAAAGAAATTACAACAAATCCCGACGACGATCCCCTGACCATCCCAAGCTCCTGCTTGGTCCTTTTCTCCTAACTCCTCAGGTACAAACAGCACAACACACAACCTAGGTCCTGCAAGAAATAATGTCTACTTAGGTACCCCAGTGCAATGGCGGCCCGAGTAGGGTGTGAGATATAAATCTCAGTAGGCCGACACCACTGGTGTCAAACCCAAAACAGACAGTGTATAATACTTAAACAGTGAGCAGGTATAGAGAAATAAGTAACCAGAATTACATAAGTAAATAACACCGGTCCAGGTTCCCAAGGGACACCTGACGGTTATACTGGCTTCAGCTCGTTGCCCGTAAATTACCTGATCATGTCACCATATACATATATAAATTCATTTAGATCATAGATGGCATGGGGTAAAAATGCCTCCTACCCATTAATAAAGAATAGCTGGCACGAGGTAGGAATTCCTCTCATCCCTATAAGTCAACTGGCAAGGGGTAAGAATGCCTCCCTTCTATCAATAAAGAAATAGCGGGCATGAGGTAGGAATGCCTCTCATCCCTATAATTTAATTGGAAAGGGGTAAGAATTCCTCCCTTCCATACACGTATAGAGATCGCATCTGGCGTGGGGTAACATGCCTCCCACCCACACTTAGAATAAGATGCACTACTATAATGTGGGTTTTTCCCCACACTTACATACCAACAATTTCATAGAACCGTTGGTAAAGGATGGTTTACAGAAGGTTTTACCAACGGTTATAGTGAACCGTTGGTAATGATGTGTTTAAGGTGATTTTTACCAACGGTTCAATGAGAACTGTTGGAAAAAATGTGGCTGGGGAGGTTTTTACCAACGGTTTATTAAACCGTTGGTATAGGTGTGGTTGGGGATCCATATACCAACGGTTTTTAAAAACCATTGGCACAAGTTTCCCCCAAATTTCCAGCCACGTGTCCTCTCCCCTATTCGGATACAGAACCCTAAATGGGAGCAGCAGCAGCCAATTTAGGCGATTTTGGAGCTCCTTCTGCCGGACCAGTTTGGATCTTTGACCTCCTTCAGGTTCCTCTTCTTCTTTATCTAATATTTCAGTTTTAGATTTCTAAAATCATTACACTCATTGAAGACCGTATAATGAGACATAGTATTTTCACCACATGCAAGGATATGAATCCATGTGATGCATCAGTATCAAAATGAGAGGATTTACTAGTAGAGGCTACTTTGATCTTACCTATCACTCTAGATCGTATTCCACCCTTATCCATGTGGGTAGGTTTTACATAATAGATATTTCATGAACCATGGACATGTAATAAAACCTCATTGTTTGGAATAGGAACACACTGATTTCTCAGTGTAATTATGGCATGGATGACACAACCAAAACCACCACATCAACAACATGATCAAACATCACTTATATATCTTCATTTATGATACTGAGCTATTAAAACAATTCCAAAACTTGTTTTCGAATATGTCTATCACAAGTCACTGCTAGAGGGATGGTCCAGCAGAAACACTTCATGTTGACTATCCTTCCACATGGTTGAGACTCTATTGGGTCATGATCACATGAAATGTTCTTAATGACCCCTATTCCACACTGTTGTAGGAAAACTGAGAAACCATTACTTCAATCATGACCGTTACTCATCTCATAGGAATCCCCAAAAAAATCCTACCACATGATGTCGGTATACTAGTTCAATAGTCTATAATTCTATCCTATTCTCCCATGACCTCCCTCAGCTTCTAATATATAAATAGTGTCTGCTTCATAATTTCAGTATTATAGGTCAATATTAACACGTCATCCATTGATCATACAACATTTCAATGACTTCCCTTAAAGTGTCTCTCTCACAATATCTCATCAAAAATGTACGTTGGTGAAAAATATCATAGTTCGTATCTCAAAATTATAGGACATTTCATTCACACTTTAAACCAGGTCATTAAACACAAACTTCTCCTAAAACTAGATATGTAATGGAATATAATCATAAAAACAACTAGTGACACTTCTTTTTTCCCACTAAAACTATTAATCTGGGTCGAGACTTAATTTAAACATTAAATATTCAAATTCAATTTGTTTTTATTTGATATTTCATTTTAACTTATACACTTTAAATCATATTTCACAATTAATTTTAAATGTTTCTACTAATATTTCACTAAATTTATTTTTAAATGGGACCCCACCCCCTGGACACACCGCTCACCTCCTTGGACACACCTCCCACCCCCCTGGACTCCCCCTACCCCATTGGATAGCCTGACCACCCCCGCGGACAGCCCGCCCACCTGGACACCCCGATCCCCCTAGACACCCCCCGACCCCCTGGACACCTCCAACCCCCCGGACGACCCCACCACCCCCTAGACACCCCACACCCCCCTGGACACCCCGCACCCCCCTTGGACACCCTGTACCGCCCCCGGACAGCCCGCTCACCTCTTTGGACAGCCCACCCACCCCCGGACAGCCTGCTCACCTCCTTGGACAGCCCACCCCCTGGACACCCTGTACCCCCCGGACAGCCCCACCCACCCCCTGGACACCCCGCTCACCTCCTTGGACAGCCCGCCCGCCCCCCTGGACACCCCTCACCCTCCTTGGACAGCCCGCCCACCCCCATGGACACCCCTCACCCCCCTTGGATACCATGTACCCTCCTGGACAGCCCGCTCACCTCCTTGGACAGCCCCCCCCCGGACAGCCCGCTCACCTCCTTGGACAGCCCACCCCCTGGACACCCCTCTCACTTCCTTGGACAGCCCCACCCACCCCCTGGACACCCCGCTCACCTCCTTGGACAGCCCGCCCACCCCCTGGACACCCCTCACCCCCCTTGGACACCCTATACCCCCCCAGACAGCCCACTCACCTCCTTGGACAGCCCTCCCCCCCGGACAACCCGCTCACCTCCTTGGACAACCCACCCCCTGGACACCCTGTACCCCCCGGACAGCCCCACCCAACCCCTGGACACCCCACTCACCTCCTTGGACAGCCCGCCCACCCCCTGGACTCCCCCTACCCCATTGGACAGCCTGACCACCCCCGCGGACAGCCCGCCCACCTGGACACCCTGACCCCCCTAGACACCCCCTGACCCCCTGGACACCTCCGACCCCCCGGACGGCCCCACCTCCCCTAGACACCCCACACCCCTTATCTATTTTTAATTACTTCCATATTTGTTTTCATTGCAGGAAATGACACCCATTGAAGAGAGGCGACAGAAAAAGATGACAGATAATAATCATCGCATGATACAGATGGGTGTTCCTCCACTCATCCCTGTTGTGAGTATTTTATTTAAAATATAAATATTTCAATAACTTATAATATCATGTGTTTACTTATGTGTTAAACTTTTTTTAGGATCGACCCCCTAGATGAGAGATATCTGACGGGGAGCCTGATATTGCTCCCAGTAGAGTGGCTGGTGGTAGGAGGAGGGGTGGTGTCAGAGATGGACGATCATCTAGTGGGCCCGGTACTGAGGTCGGTGGTACGAGAGCTCATGGGGAAAGAGTTAGAAGATCCACCTCCACAGACGTATCTTCTTCACCCCATTTTGATCCTGGTGTGTCTCCAGGGACATATGGGATATTTAGACCTCCGATGTTTACACTACCAGTTGGCCAGACGTCTATGCCATCATCTTTTGCTTCTAGTTCATTATCCCCGAGCTATTATATTCCACCTTCTTCGACTCCTGATGCGACACAGTATGCGGCTGAGGAGTGTACACTAAGGGATACTCTACCTGTACAGGATATTCCTTCAGCTTCTGCACATCCAGTGATGCCCATTGATCCGACTACCACAGGTATATTTATCTGACTCTATCAAATTTTTATACAAAAATTTATTTTATTATAACTTGTACTGATATTATTTTTCTTTAATAACAGATTCATCTACAGATAGGAGGCGGGGGAGGGGGTGTACTCGCTTGCATGCGATATGGAATCGCCAGACACAGTTGATGGTTGAATATAATGCTGATGGACAAATGATTGAGAAATATGGGCAGGAATGTCGGGGTTTTTTGGCGACGCTAGCCAAATACTCCGATATCATTCTGGTCAGCCCTCTCTCTTGGAGACAACTGCCACACGAAGTCAAAGATAACGCGTGGGCACAAATATGGGTAAAAAATATATTGGATTTAATGTAGTATTTTTCTGTATTTATATGAACTAATCTATTGGGTTTCAGCTTCGGTTTAACTTCCCTGATGGCGAAGGTGCACGACCAGCGCGTTTAAAAGAGTTGGGAGAGCTTTGGAGAGCTTATAAGCATGACCTGTATGTTAGCTGGTGTGAGAGGGTGGGCACAGATTTAGAGACTTTACCTATCGTGGATGACTTCCCGATAGAGAAATATCGCCAAATGATTACCCATTGGGCGACTGCCAAATTTAAGTTATTAATCTAATTTGAGGTATTTAAATCAGAGTTTTCATATTTTGCATTAATATAATCTTATTTATTATTAAACATTATTTAAGAATCTTCCGAGAAAAAAAACATTGATTCAAATCAATACCTCCACACTTTGGGCCGCACAACTATGTCAGATCATGAGAGACTGCTGGTACGATATAGTTGTTTATAATTTTTCTTTAGGACTTTCCCTTTTTATTATTTCCTACATAAATTATGTGATTTATTGAATATTGAATATATGATTATACATGCACTTTATATTGTTTCAATGTCATTACAGAAGCACAAATTGAATATTTAAGGACGTATCCCTCGAGCAAAATTGTTTTGCTCGAGTAGAAGAAAAAAAGATGGAACTGCGGTAAATGAATCAACCCAAGAAAAGATTGTAATTTTTAATTTGTTTATTTCAAAGTTTAATATCTATTTTGAAATTTATTAATCTATTAATATTTTTAACAGGATTCTTTAGAGGCTCTTGATGCCCAGGAGCCTGACAATTTTGGGCCACACGATCATTTATATCAGGTTTTGGGAGAGGAGCACTCTAGTCGAGTACGCTGCCGACCTAGTAAGAATATAGTCCCGACGAGGTATTGGTCCTCTCCAGGTATCCATTCTAGTACGACTGAGTTGGAACAGGTCAAAGAGAAAGCAAGACAATCTAATAAAAGGGTCATATAGTTGGAAGTACAAGTTCAAATGAGGGACAAATAATTTATGAAACTGATGAAAGCTTTATCTTCATCACTTCCACCAGAGGCTAGCGCGGCTTGTTAGACATTTATGTCGTCGATGGGTGAATTATCCAATGCACCAGGCGAACAATCTGGTGGCGATCGAGATCATGACGTTCCTGGCGATGACGAGGATGCTGAAGAGGATGAGGGCGAGGATGAGGATGAGGACGAGGGTGAGGATGGGGCTGAGGGCAAGGATGCTGAGGGTGAGGATGGGACTGAGGACGAGGATGAGGCCGACGATGAGCAAGGGGATGATGATGAGGATGATGACGAGGACAGAGATAACGGCGAGGATGAGGCAGATGATGATAGTGGTGATGATGATGGTGATCAAGGGCAGATTGATCCATTTCATTTTTGAATTCTGTATAACTCTTTATTTTTGAACCTAGTTTTCCACTCCGGGGTCTTCCTCTGCTTCATAGGGATGTTGTTATCATATCTCTTTTTTGCACTTGATTCTTATTGTATGATTAGTCTACTACCTAGACCTTTAGTATTCCTTGGTACTGTGATTCCCTGTATGATATCTGGTTTGATAAGTTAATATGGACATCTTAATATTAAAAAAAAATCACTCAAAATTAGGGGTGTCCATGGGCCGGGTCGGGTCATGGGTGTTCTAGGGCCTAAGGACATATGGTCATCCATAAGTAAGATTTAGGGCCTAAGGACATGACATGAAAAATTATGTGTTTTAGATCCATGGGTAATATTGGGGGTTCATTTTAAAAATAATAAAATGAGTGTTTTTGAGGTGGAAAATGATTTATTAGGTGATGAATTTCCTTGGTTAAAAAATATAAATAAGTGTTTGTCTTTTTGATTTTAATAAATGGATTTTAATGATAATGAAATATTGGTTAATTTCTTTGGTTAAAAAATTTATTTTTAACATTTTTATTCTCTATTTTATATATTTTCATTGATTAGGAATATAATTTGCAAACAAAAAATATCCAATTACTTATAATATTTATATATACTAAATTGATTAATTTTGAGAAATTTTTATATTGTCATTTGTGACGTGTACGAGTAAACCCCGCCTCAATCCGAGGGCCGGTGTGGCCGGTACCACTAAAAGTGTCTTTCTTTTGTTTAAAATGGATGCGCTTTTAATTAAAATAAACGACATACGGAAAACCGACCACATGCATTCGGATTCTGTTGAAACTTTAGAAAAACGATCCATGGGTCATTTGTGACGTGTACGAGTCAACACCACCTCAATCTGAGGGCCGGTGTGGCCGACACCACTCAAAGTGTCTCACTTTTCTTTGAAATGGACAACAGTTTAAGTAAAAACAACAACTGACATACGGGAAACGGACCAAACACATTCGGATTCTGTTGATACTTTAGTAAAAGTATCCATGGGTCATTTTTGTCATGTACGAGTCAACCCCGCCTCAATATGAGGTACGGTGTGGCCGGTACCACTCAAAATGTCTCACTTTTATTTGAAATGGACATGATTTTAAATGAAAACAACTACCGGCATACGGAAAACCAATCAAATGCATTCAGATTCTGTTGAAACTTTAGGAAAACGATCCATGGGTCATTTTTGACGTGTACGAGTAAACCCTGCCTCAATCCGAGGCACGGTGTGGCCGACACCACTCAAAGTGTCTCACTTTTCTTTGAAATGGACAACAGTTTAAGTAAAAACAACTACTGACATACGGGAAACGGACCAAACGCATTCACATTCTGTTGATACTTTAGGACAAGTATTAATGGGTCATTTGTGTCATGTAAGATTCAATCCTGCCTCAATCTGAGGCACAGTGTGGCCGGTACCACTCAAACTGTCTCACATTTATTTGAAATGGACATGATTTTAAGTGAAAACAACTACCGGCATACGGAAAACTGACCAAACGCATTCGGATTCTGTTGAAACTTTAGGAAAACGATACATGGGTCATTTGTGACATGTACGAGTCAACCCCGCCTAAATCCGAGGGCCGGTGTGGCTGGTACCACTAAAAATGTCTTTCTTTTGTCTAAAATGGATGCGCTTTTAATTAAAATAAACGACATACGGAAAACCGACCAAACGCATTCAGATTCTGTTGAAACTTTAGGAAAACGATCCGTGGGTCATTTGTGACATGTACGAGTCAACCCCGCCTCAATCCGAGGGCCGGTGTGGCCGACACCACTCAAAGTGTCTCACTTTTCTTTGAAATGGACAACAATTTAAGTAAAAACAACAACTGGCATACGGTAATGGACCAAACGCATTCAGATTCTGTTGATACTTTAGGAAAAGTATACATGGGTCATTTTTGTCTTGTACGAGTCAACCCCGCCTCAATATGAGGCACAGTGTGGCCAGTACCACTCAAACTGTCTCACTTTTATTTGAAATGGACATGATTTTAAGTGAAAACAACTACCAGCATACAGAAAACCGACCAAACGCATTTGGGTTCTGTTGAAACTTTAGGAAAACGATCCATGGGTCATTTGTGACGTGTAAAAGTCAACCCCGCCTCAATCCGAGGGCCGGTGTGGCTAGTACCACTAAAAGTGTCTTTCTTTTGTTTAAAATGAATGCGCTTTTAATTAAAATAAACGGCATACGGAAAACCGACCAAACACATTCAGATTGTGTTGATACTTTATGAAAACGATCCATGGGTTATTTGTGATGTGTACGAGTCAACCCCGCCTCAATCCGAGGCGCTGTGTGGCCGACACCACTCAAAGTGTCTCACTTTTCTTTGAAATGGACAACCGTTTAAGTAAAAACAACAACTGACATACAGGAAACAGACCAAACACATTCGGATTTTGTTGATACTTTAGGACAAGTATCCATGGGTCATTTGTGTCGTGTACGAGTCAACCCCACCTCAATCTGAGGCACGGTGTGGCCGGTACCACTCAAACGGTCTCACTTTTATTTGAAATGGACATGATTTTAAGTGAAAACAACTACCGTCATACGGAAAACCGACCAAACGCATTCGGATTCTGTTGAAACTTTAGGAAAACGATCCATGGGTCATTTGTGACGTGCATGAGTCACAAATGAAAATGGATTTTTCATTTACATGAAAATTAAAATGGATTTTTCAGTGTAATCTTCTTGGTCCCAAAGCATGAACCAAACAGGTTGTGAGACATAATACCAGTAGGCATCCACCACAATATTTGTGCCCAAATTTTAGTGAATATACATGTATAAAAACAAAGTAAAAAGGTAAACATAGTATAAATAAATCAACAACCATTAAATATTGAAGTAAAGAATAGCTAAAACTTTACTTGGAGACATCAATATCTTTCCTAAACGCATGTCACTGTCTTGACCTCAGGAAAAAAACACATCCTCTCCCTCAGGAATCACAGTCTCTCCCTCAGACATATCACAATCTCACCCACATGTATCATATGTAATTAATCTATTAACAGGTAAAAATAAGTACATCATTTAATTTAAATTATTACATCGTAGACTATTATCAACACACCTCATCTAATCTAACTATTACATGGAATAATAATAATCAAATCACCTCATGTAATCTTACTATCACATCGCTTTTTAATAATCAATAATCCATCCTAAACAAAAAAAGTCATGGAAAGCAGTATGCATCTAAGGCGTCATGGGCCAATAGCTCTAACAAATTAATCAAGGGAAACACAACCCTGTGGTTCCCTATCTCAAATAAATAACCTTAATAACCTAATCAACCAATATCATATGATAATCACGGTGTAATTCCAAGTCATGTATACCAAAAACATGGGTATATGAGTTTTAGGCACATATAATTCTTGATAAAACAACATATAGGCACAACCCACCTACCTCGTAGTCGTGAGAACAATATTGTTGAATATCAGATCTTGATTCATCCTAGATCATTGAAAATCCACAAAATATTCATAAATTATCAAATCTATATCTATAAAATGAGGAGAGTAATCAGGAGGATAGGATTAAGGTGAAGGGTGAACTCATTGGTGGGATCCCAATGCACCTTCCAGAGTTCTGATTGGACATTGATAGGAGAATCAGTGGATCAGAGAATAATTTTCTCTCTTGGCTGAACTTGGATGAACCAAGGTCAAAAGAAGTTAATTCTGTAAATGAGACATGACCCCTCTCCCTTATATTAAATAAAAAATAAAATACACGGCATTTCCTTTAACAATACACACTGTGTATAAGCTTTTATTGGGACTCACCTTAAGAGGCACAACCACGACACAACATGACTTGGTACATGGATGAGACACGACCTGTACGTGGTCTGGAAAGGTCATCAATGTTACATTTTCCTCAAAGCAACCCTAATACAAAATCCATACATGGAAATGGGGAATTGGGTTCTTACAGTTTTATTATCACACCATAGATCTTGTTTCTATCTCAACCAAGCACCAAAATCATTGGTTTCTTCAATCTAGTGGTCTAATATCACATTACGATATTAATAAAGCCTTATGTTTCATCGGCCCCATGTAACGGATCAATGATAGATCTGAAGCAAGCCAATTTTTTTTATTTCTCTCTTTTTGGTCATTATTTGGCTTGTAATCTCTAACTAATGATTTTTTATCATGTTTTATTCAATCTCGCATTATAATATTCGCACATTCAGGTTTTACTCAGCTTCATAATGCATTTTATTATAGATTTTCTCATTACACCTCAACTGAAGGTTAATATCTTTAATAATGTGTAAATTATTTGTTTCAACTTTTATTTCTTGTATCAATTAGTTGTTCACATTCAATATATCATTACTTGTTAATATTACATTAAAATTATTTTATATAATATTTCATTCCAAGGAGTATTATTGAGGTGATAAGATATTGGATTTTGTGTGTTTATACATTGTCATTTAGTTTAGTGAGTTGGGTTTTAAAATTAGTTTGCATTGATAATACAACATGTTCATTTTGGTTTTAAAATTAGTTTGCATTCATGTAATTGCATAACATGAGATGGTTTTGTAATGGGTTTTCATGAAAATGGATTTTTCATTTACATGAGCTGAAAAATCCATTTTCAAGTCCGTTTCAAGTCTGTATGCAGGTGTACAGTGGAGGGGCTACTGGAGGGAGGGGGGCTGCTGTGTGCAGTTCTGGAAAAACTCTATACCAACGGTTATAAACCGTTGGTATAAGGGTGCTCGGATTTTGGAAAAACACTATACCAACGGTTTTAAATAGTTGGTATAGGTGTCTGGATTTTTGGAAATCAAATACCAACGGTTTATAACCGTTGGTATAGGTTTTCCTGAAAATCACATTACCACAAGTTCTAAACCGTTGGTATAAGACTTCCTCAAATTCATTACCAACGGTTATAAACCATTGGTATACAATGGATTAAATTTATATAACCCATATACCAACAGTTTGGATCAAACCGTTGGTATAAGGCTTTCCTCACGGCTTACTAGCCAACGGTTTGGAAAACCGTTGGTATAGGGTATACCAACGGTTTTCCAGCCTATACCAATGGTTTTTAACTGTTGGTATAACCTTCTTTTCCAGTAGTGATGGAATGGGGTATGCAAGCCTCCCATCCACAAACATACACAGAAGATGGCATGGGGTATGAATGCCTCCCATCCATAAACATACACATTCTCCCTCAGTCTTATACCACAATGCATAAGATAGTACCTCTTATGCATTTCAAGTAAACATATCAAAATCACAATCATTCGTAATCAATTATAGTACTCACCTACATTCATAACAACAAACACCAGGGTCATGCTCTAACCCTCTCTAGCATGCCATTCAGTTAAACCATCATTTATACTTATCAAACAACCCATAAGGAATTACCTCTTATGTTCTCCAATTAACCATATCAAATTCACAATCAATCATATAGCTCATTTAAATATAAGTGTTCATAAGCATGTTAATCACAATTATACTTAAGGAAAATCCTCTTAAGTATTTATAATAACATCAATATCATATTTATCACATTTATACTTAAGGAAACTCCTCTTAAGTATCTATATCAAGTAATTAACATATTCAGTTTACTAACATAATCTGTGCTCAATACGTTATCCCAAGGCGTGGTCATACCACCCAAGTCTGCTAATTTCTAGTTTAACCATTTCATCTTAAAATATATGTTTATCATTCTTTAACCCTTTGATACCTTCTAGAGGAAACATTTCATATAGTCTTAAGTCATCACACTAAGGTCACCATCCTACTCAATTTTCCTAACATGTAAAATTGTCCCAAACACAAGTATCATAGCCATATCATTCTATTTGTCTCAACAAGGCATGTTCACATACAAAGAATCAAAGAGGCACCACAAAAATCCAGCAGGAAAGCATAAAAATTCTATCACTACTTTTTATCTTGAAGACAAATTACCTCTGATTGAGGGGTTTTATTATTAAATCGTGAGTTTAGTTAGTAGGCAACCCTTTTTATCTTATTCCTATAATTCACACTGTTTTCACAGAAGCATTTATTCAAGACTAACTTGTAGAATTCAAATACTAAGACCATGCAGAAATAACTCTTTACTACTTTACTTTAAATTAAAGGTCAAGGAGAGGGACCCTACATCAAGGTGGATCCATCTATCCACTCTGGATCATGACGCTTTCTAACTAAGAGACGTTGCTGCTCCCCCACGAGGCATATGTGATTTCACATATGACCTATGCCTACACATGAGAGCCTCCTAAGCTCCAGGAAAGAGAATCTAACACAAACCCACCAACACACTAAGAAAAACATACCAGGACCCTTTAGAACAACTAAGGCATTAATTTAGAAGCTGCCAAAACAAGCCACAGGTAAAAACCTTACCTCAAACCAAAGAAGAAAAAAAACCGCTCGTATTCGCCTCGCCTTCAGCAGCGGATGCCCAAAATCGAACCCAAGGGCCCCAAGACAACCTTAGCACAACCCCAGCATGAAGGAAAAACAAGAATCAAGAAACCCCCAATACCTAGGGTTTGGTCAAATCCTGTGGGTCGATGGATAGGACGAAATATGGCTGGATGAAAAGAGGGGAAGCGAGAGAGAAGCTTACCATGATGATTTAAACCAAAAACCAGTAGAAATATGGGGAAAATCAGCAAATGAGAGGAAGCCAGATGGAGGGTGTCGCACGACTCACAAGGGAGAAGAGGGGGGGGGTGCATCGCGTGGGTTCTGGCCGAGAGGAGTGAGGGAGAGTTTAGTTTTATGTTTTTTTTAATTAAAAACCTAAACTCACCCAAACGAACGCTTTTAACCACACGGTTTTCCAAACCATGCGCAAACCGTGCAGAGTCTATTGCCTCCAAGACACCCATTGCATGGGCTAGGCGCCCAGTTTGAGAAATCGTGTGCAACCCTTGCACAAGACACTTCCCCATTAAATAAGGCCACATAGTTTGGGACACATGATTTGGTCCACCCATGCGCCAACCGTGCACCCTCTACAGTCCCTTAAAAACTCGGGTCCGGCGCTTTCGAAACTTGCCGAGTCACTTGGGAACTCCTTGGGCCTTTTCCCAAGAACAAAACCAAAACAAAAAAAATGTTTCAACTCTCAGAATTCCGTTCTGAAGCATGGTTTTAAAAATGACCCATTCAGTAATCGAAAAAGTACAAATTCCTTTGGGTTTTAGTCCGGTTCAAAACACAAGTCATTACAACATTCCCACCTTATAATTTCTCATCCTAGAGAAGCCTTTGGGAACAACGTACACATCACCCAACATATAAGGGTTGTGAAGCTTCGTTAAAACAATCACGTTGGATTCACAAATGTCCAACACACCCTTAAGCATCCATTAAACCCTATGGTGCTTAAGCCACCAAAACTCGAGCCAATGCTTGTTTCCCAACCAAAACACCGAGACAACTCTTTTTTAGCCCATCTACCCAGAGACACAGACCCATCGTTGTCTTGCCAAGAATCCTTCCACAAGTACTTCCCACCTTAGATTTTTAACGTTAAGTAACCAACTCTAAACTACGGTTCAGACCACCGTTGTAATTAACTTTCAAAGAACGCCCCAAGCATTCCCACAACGCTCCTAGCGTGCTTTGAAACAGATCAAACAGGATATTCCCCATCGACCTCAAGGCCCAAGTCGAGCCAGTTATTCATATCAAGCATCGGCCAAAACAAACCGCACTCGCCTCTACCTGACGACGTGATATATAATGGTATGTCACTGACCACATACATTAAACAAGAACCCTAAGTGAAGATATCTTCGACTGACTATTTACAAGAACGCTCGGCCTAAACGGTCAATGTATTTCAAACAGAACCACAATGACTTTCTCTAAGTCACCTTATGTTTAGCACAAACATGTTCACCGAATCCTACACCCGACTTACGATGACGTTTCCAAAAACAAACCATACAAGAATCCACATATCCCGCGTGCAATGCCGAAAGAGAACCATCCAATCAAGCCCAACAGCTTAAAATCATTAGCGTGGATAAGACTGACGCTCTCTTAGTGCATCTTGGATGAGGACAAGATAGGGGACATGTTCCTTGCTAAACAGAATACACTAAGAGGTTTGAACAGATTCCAGTTAATCATACCAGACTACTGGAAGGAAGAACAATCGAACCACAACTAGTCGACTTCAAGGAAGGAACTCAGCTTCACCTGCCGACACATCCACACATTTTAAACTCGCATGTCTCACAGGCATTCAGACATGACCAACCCATTTCCAAAGGAATTCCAAGAAGCATCCATTCCACGTGAAAAGACACATTTACCAGATTCGACGCAACACGCTCTTAACCTTAGGAGTGTCCTAGTCGCTGAAGGGAAAGGTGATAACCTAGCCGAGCACAAGCGCGCTAGTACACAAACACCACAAACGATCATGTGACGCTCCTCTGCCACAATCACATCACCAAAAAATAGAAGAAGATCCAAAACAAGGAAACCAGCGTGTCAAAATACACGAGTCATTAGAAAGCCATCCTGAACATTGGGATGAAACAATTCCTTAATGTTGGGCCACTCTACTGAGGAGATGACCCAAAGCCATAACGAAAGTCAAAACCCAACGACCACCCATCCAAACAAGGGTGTCATTATAAAATAAAGAATCCAACAAGGGACAATGTCACCCGAAAAACACTTCACATCAGAAAACCCACGGTACAAGCATGGAATTAAAACGTTAAGGGTGATACCAACCATGGGCTAGCCCCTTAAGAAGATCAAACGTTGACCCTAATGACGGGTAATGCCAAATAATCCACTAGGCTCAAAATCCAGTGATCAAAACACCTCTAAGGAAACAACGCCCATGGGAAACACCTACGGTCCCGTTCCAAGTCAACTCAAAGAGAAACTCAAAACTACCCCTTACACTAGGGTTTCAACGAACCACCACAGTTTCAATTACTAAGCCCTTAAAATTTTACCCCATTTAAACTCTAACCATTTAAAAACTTCATCCATGCATCAAGAAAACTGGAAAGTTTCAAAAAAAATCTTCCTTTTAAGAACATCAAACATTCATAGACACCCCATCTTTATCAATCAATTGAGAAAAACAAAACCATTTAAACAAAAGGGTGACCTATGAGGGTCCCATTTTATCCATCCTGGGTTCTTCAAAAAGCAACCCCAAAGTAGTTACTCAATTCCTTTTAAAATTCAAACACCCCAACTGGGTTATCTCATACAACACTTTCCAACTGAACTACCTGGGTCCTATTGCACATTTAATAGTTAGCCAAAAACTTTCAATTTCGAAATTAGGCAAAATTTTCCATTTAATCATTTCACAATACAACAAGACTTTACATTTAATACAGGTTTCCATTTCCCAATTCATGAAGAACCCATACACTTCATGGATTGAAAATTGACTCCCATTTTTAATCAAAACCAATTTACATTAGCATTTTAATTTCCACAACTTTACATTTTCATCAATAGCCCTACAAAAGTATTTATATCATGCTCAGAGTGGTTTTAATATATGGGTTACCCCTTCCTGGTTTTAAGGCACTCATACAACTTACAACTGAAAACCGGCTCCCGTTATAATCACAACCAATCTATTTTAGCCCATGCAAACATTCAAATGTTAAATCTTAACTAGAATGTTCTCAAAAGCAGTAAACACAGAATATGATATATCACAAAAGCATGGAATATCAATCAAGGCACAAAATCAGATCAACAGGAAATTACTAATGCAACTACATGGCATGGAATTATGCATGGAATGTTAATTTCCTATGTGCCTAATATGATACATGGAATGCAGCTTTCTTTCCATTTCAGGCCAAGGGTAAAATTCAAGGAATATCATAAACCATAAGCAGAATAAAATACAATGGTCACTCAAAGTGAAATCATATAAACTGTAATAGAAAACAACATGAACAACAATTCCTAACCATGGCCACTTGGTCATTTCCCGTATGTGGGGTGATCAGTCCCAAGCATGGCTATTAGCCAAGCACTGACACTTTCCTAATATCTTGCATACCAACCCAAAACTGTAAGGAAAAAGAAAAGAAACACCTCTTATACCACTTTGTAACGTCCCTTCCCAGCTTACCATCGAACCGATGGCCGGACCGATAGGTCACATAACCTCAAGCGCATCACCCCGTATGCCAGAGGCTGCCGACTAGTAGTGAGGGTCTCGAGTGGTGATAGTGGAGAGACTATACCCTCATATCAGAGTAACACAATGGTATTATCAGAGTAAATAATATTAAATTGCGGAAGTAGTAAAAATTTGAAAGGCAGAATAAAAATACTGATAATAACCATTTTATAAAAGGCAGCAAATGCTAGTTTACAATGTATGCATGTATAGATGACGATACAGTTGTGAAAGTAGGAATCAATACAACATGCTTTACAACCAACACAAAAATAAAGGACAAAAAATCCTGATGACGATCCCCCGAGAATCCCAAGCTCTCGCTTGGTCCTTTTCTGCTAACTCCTCAGGTGCAAATAGCACAACACACAACCTAGGTCCTGCAAGCAAGAAGGTCTACTCAGGTACCCCAGTGCAATGACGGCTCGAGTAGGGTGTGATATATAAATATCAGTAGGCCGACACCACCGGTGTCAAACCCAATCCAGGAAGTGTATAATAATTAAACAGTGAGCAGGTATGGAGAAATAAGTAAGAAGAATTACATAAGTAAATAACACCCGTCCAGGTTCCCAAGGGACACCTGACGGTTATACCAGCTTCAGCTCGTTGCCGATAAAGTAACCTGATCATGTCACCATATAAATATATAAATGCATTTAGATCATAGATTTCATGGGGTAAGAATTCCTCCCACCCATTAATAAAGAATAGCGGGCACGAGGGAGGAATGCCTCTCGTCCCTATAAGTCAACTCGCAAGTGGTAAGAATGACTCCCTTCCATCAATAAAGAAATAGAAAGCATGAGGTAGGAATGCCACTCGTCCCTATATGTCAAATAGAAAGGTGTAAGAATTCCTCCCTTGCATACATGTATAGAGATCGCATCTGGCGTGGGGTAACATGCCTCCCACCCATACTCAGAATAAGCTGGCATGGGGTATGCATGCCTCCCATCCACAAACATACACAGAATATGGAATGGGGTATGAATGCCTCCCATCCATAAACATACACATTCGCCATCATTATTATACCACAATCCATAAGGCAGTACCTCTTATGCATTTCAGGTAAACATAACAAAATCACAATAATCCCTAATCAATTATAGTACTCACCTAAATTCATAACAAAAAACACCAGGGTCATGATCTAACCCTCTCTAGTGTGCCATTCAGTTAAAAAAAAATCATTTATACTTATCAAAAAACACATAAGGCATTACCTCTTATGCGCTCCAATTAACCATATCAAATTCACAATCAATCATATAACTCATTTCTATATAAGTGTCCATAAGCACGTTCATCACAAGTATACTTAAGGAAACTTCTCGTAAGTATTTATAATAATATCAACAACATATTTATCATATTTATACTTAAGGAAACTCCTATTAAGTATCTATATCAAGTAATTAACATATTTGATTTACTAACATAATCCCTGATCAATAGGTTATCCCAAGGCGTGGTCATACCACCGAAGTCCGCTCATTTCTATTTTAACCATTTCATCTTAAAGGATATGTTTATCATTCTTTAACCCTTTAATAACTTCTAGAGGAAACATGTAATATAGTCTTAAGTCATACCACTAAGGTCACCATCCTACTCAATTTTACTAACATGGAAAATTGACTCAAACACAAGTATCATAGCCATATAATTATATTTGTCTCAATAAGGCAAGTTCACATACAAAGCATCAAGGAGGCACCATAATAATCCAGCAGGAAAGCATAAAAATTCTATCACTACTTTTTATCTTAAAGATAGCTGACCTCTGATTTAGGGGTTTTATTATTAAATAGTGAGTTTAGATGGTAGGAAACCCTTTTTATCTTATTCCTGCAATTCACACTGTTTTCACAGAAGCATTTATTCAAGACTAACTTACAGAATTCAAATACTAAGACCATGTAGAAATAACTCTTTAGTACTTTACTTTAAATTAAAAGGCAAGGAGAGGGACCCTACCATAAGGTGGATCCATCCGTACACTCTGGCTCTTGATTCTTTTTAACTAAGAGTCACTGCTGCTCCCCCACGAGGCATATGTGATTTCACATACGACCTATGCCTATACAGGTGAGCCGCCTAAGCTCTAGAAAAGATAATCCAACCCAAACCTGCCAATGCACTAAGAAAAACATACCAATACCCTTTAGAACAACTAAGGCATTAATTTAGAAGCTTCAAAAACAAGCCACGGGTAAAACGCTTACCTCGAACCAAAGATGGCAACCAAAACTGCCCGTATCGACCTCTCCTTTGGAGGCAGATGCCCAAACATGAACCCAAGGGTCCCAAGACAACCTTGGAACAACCCTAGCATGAAGAAAAAACAAGAATCAAGAAACCCCCAATACCTAGGGTTCAGCCGAATCTTGTGGGTCGATGAATAGGCCGAAATATGGCTAGAAGAAAGGAGGAGAAGCGAGAGAGAAGCTTACCATGATGATTTGACCAAAAAACCGGTAGAAATCTGGTGAAAATAGTCAAATAATAAGAGGCCGGATGGAGGGTGTTGCGTAGCTCACAGGGGAGAAGTGGGGGGGGGGGTGCGTCATGTGGGTTCTGGATGAGAGGAGTGAGGGAGAGTATAGTTTTATGTTTTTTTTAATTTTAATTAAAAACCTAAACTCACCCAAACACACAGTTTGACCTGCATGGTTTTCCAAACCATGTGTAAACTGTGCGGAGTCTACTACCTGCAAGACGCCCATTGCATGGGCTAGGTGCACGGTTTGGGTAACTGTGCACAACCTGTACGCAAGCCACTGCCCCCTTAAATAAGGCTGCATGGTTTGGGCCGCATGGTTTGGTCCACCCATGCGCCAACCGTGCGCCCACTGCAGTCCCTTAAAAACTTGGGTCCGACACTTCCGAAACTTTTCGAGTCACTTGTTAACTCCTCGGGCCTTTTCCCAAGCACAAAACCAAAACAACAAAGCATTTCGACTCTCATAATTCTATTCTGAATCATGGTTTTAAAAACAACCCGTTCAATAATAAAAAATGTTCAAATTCATTCATGTTTTAGTCTGGTTCAAAACGCGGGTCATTACATATAGGATTATAAAATGAGTGATGATAACCTTGATAAAAAATAACTCATCAAATTATTTGTTATCAAATTCTCTACTAGGTTTACTTCTAAAGGAAAAAAGTTTTTAGCCATTTCATTTTCATTTTTTCTTAAAAATTTGATAAAGACATTACAAGCCTCATTCTTATGAGATAAGAATTAAACCCATGTAAATATAGTAAAGTCATTGATAATTACAAAAGTTTAATTTTTACCCTTGATTCTAGATAATTGAGTTTTTCTAAAAATATCAAGGTAAACTAGTTCTAGGAATTTAAATGAGGAAACCGTGTTTTATTTTTAAATGAAGACTTTTGTTTCATGCCAAGTTGTCAAGGATCACAAGCTAATTTATCTTACTTTTTTAATAAACCATGCACTAGTTGGTTACAGTTGAGTTTGATAAGAGAATGAATATTATAATGACATAGGAATCAATAAGAAAGCCAAGAATCATTATCTTATGTACTTAAACACTTAAAATTTTGACTTTCTATAGATATTAATATATAATATAAATATTTTGAAAATGAAATGTGGTAAATAAGAAATTTACTTTAGAATTTTTTTTTTGAATTTTTTTTTTAAAAATAGTTTTAAAACCACTATAACATAATTGAATAATACTTAGTAAATTATTCTTCAAGAATTTAACAAATAAAACATATTTAATAAGAGTTGAGTTTGAGAATTTTTTTACATATAGTGGTAATTTTTTATCTTGAATCATCTCTAAAGTTAACATGCCCTCTATTAAAATATTTTAGAAGATTGAATTTGGAAGGATCACCACACATATGTCATGAAAAACAAATATCTATATACCATGTAGCTTCATGGTTTTTTCTCTTTCTCTATAAAATATTAAGAAATTATAGATTTTGGTACCCATATTTTTGGTCAACTTAAGTTAGGTAATAAATATATTGGAATCCATACTTTTTTAGAAAAGGTTTTTCCATTTGAAATATGAGAAAAAGATGAATTATTTTAGGTCTATCACATCTAGAATTTTTATAGTTTCATTCATAAAATAAATGACTAAATTTCATGAAATAATTAGAAAATTTATATTCATTAATTCCCTTAAAAAATTATAATTTTTAGAATTATTGGAAAAAATAATTGTTTTGTAAAATAAAAACCAAATTTATTTTTAAAAGAATTTTAACAACCAATTTGTTTTTTAATTTTCTTCTCCTTGGATGAAATGATAAAGATTTTTTTAGGATAATTAATTTCAATTTCCATTTTTTCAAAATTTTGTTGATCTTTTAATTTTAAAAGAAAATTAAAATTTTATTTTAAAGGTTGATCTTTTTTAGAAACAACAATATTATGTTTCTTTTTACAATCTTTTAATTTTTAAAGAAGATCACAATAACCATTCTGAAGTTCATTTTTATATTTTATGAGATCTTTATAAGTTAAATATAAGGTAGAAGAAGTATACAAGAAAGAATAGAAATGGGAGAGAGAAATAGAAATTTCAGAACTGACACCAATTCCATCTTTAACATGTTTCATGATTCACTTGGGACATTCATCGCTTGATTTATTTTTTGAAATTGAGTCCTCACTATTGGTCCAAGTCAAGACCATTAAATATTTATTACATTACTTATTCAGTTTTTAATTTTTATTTTCAAGGGATAATATAGTTTTATGTGGCCCTTATTTTTACATCTAAAATAGGTTACCTTATATACTTGATACTTATTTTTGAAGTGTTAAGTGGATCTATTATTTTTATTTTACTTTCACATCATCTTGGTAAATTTAGTAATGTCAAAATCACTCTTGAATGAGTCATCATTATTTTATTTGAAATCAATTGTTCTTTTAGTATCCTTGACCTACTTTGACTCATTTTTAGCTTGTTTTGTTAACATATTTATATTATTGTATCTTAGAGAATTTTGGTTTCAAACTGATTGGTGAAACAGAAAGGAATTTATTGATTAAAATTTCTATAGAAAGTGAATCACTAATAGATTTTCATCCATTAAAAATGTTAGTAAATCTAGTAAACATATTAGTGATAGATTCACTAGGATAGATGAATAAACTCTCAATTTTTTTTTCTAAACATGTCAAACCTAATATCTTTATCTTTATTTTCACCTTTATGTGTAAATTTTTATAATTTATATATTTTTTTGGGAATCCGTACATAAAGAAACTCTATCAAACTCATTAAAATATAATCCAAAATATTTTTCATTTATATATTTACCATCTAATTCAAAAGTAGAAATATCATTAGGGACCATTTATCTTCCATTTCATTTATAGGAGTATGTACATTTATAATAATCTTATAAACATGATAGATAATAGATCTAAGAAAAGTATACATGTGTTTTTTCCAATAACCATAATTAATTTCATAAAAAAATAGGGCATAGGCCAATGATTATCCTTCAGGACCACAATGAGTTTTTCAAAAGACATTTAAAAAGGTATCTTTATTTAAAAAATCTATTAAAGATTTTGAAAATAAAAACATTGAATTAATTTAAAAAAATAAATTAAATAAATCAAAACCCCTTTAATACAAAATATAGGTCAGATATAGTAGATAAAATAGAAATAAGGGGTGAATTTCCCTTCAATAAATTTAAAGGAAATTAATCTAAGTTTAAAATATAATTTATAAAATAATAATAGAATCAATGTATTGAAAACACAAAAAATATAAAAATATATAATAATAAAATTGGAAGAATTAATTACATTGATGAAAGTAAATAAGACACAATATTTGGTAAAGAAGTTAGGAAATAATACCCAAAGGTACCCCTATGTCTACCTCCTTAATATCTAGAGGATTTATTATATTATTTACTCATATTTAGTGGTATCCAAGATACAAAAACTATCCCTTTCTTTTTATCTTATAGAAATAATCTAGATATAAATACACCATCTTTTTAATTATGAAGCTAGAAACCTAAAATTAATAGTCCCTATTATTTTGAAAGGAAAAAATACAAGTAATCATCAATTACTTGCTTTAACATTAGTAAGCACCAAAATAGAATAAATAGTAGGAAGATGGTCTTTTTAGATTAATATCAATTCTACCAAAAAAATATTATGAACACAAGGGGAAAATGATAATATTGAGAGAGTGAGAATGATATTAAAATTTCATCTCACACTATTTAATAGAAGAATATTATTTATAAATAGAGAGCTTTGAGAGCCTAAATGGAAATTGAGAACATTGGTAGAAAGAGTGATCAAGATACTGTAGATTATTTATGTTTTTTCAAGCCCCCAAATATCTCTATTTATATTCTTAAGTTCTTTTGGGAATGTTATAGAATCATTTGTCTCTTTAAGTCATTTAAGTCCACATTCCATGAATCATGACTAAAATTATTTCTATACACACCTCAACCCCTTTAAAGAAAAATAACTCAACACACCCAAGAGATCCATTAGGAAATTAAAATTCAAGATAATAATAATAATATTGTATAACTATGAAGGAAATATAAATAGATTATCATTTTAATTTATAAATATTTGAACAATTAAAACTAATTTGAATTTACTCATCTAAAGAGTTCAAAGAAAATCCAAAATAATATTTCAAATATATCACAAGAATCTTATATATAAAAAATTAAAAAATAAACACACTATTTTAAACATGTGATAATATCATTCTTTAAGGATACTTCATTAAAAACCACTAAATACAATTTAATGACTTCTTTTAGCTAAAAAATGAATTTAGAAATGATAAAATAATTAAAAACATCTCAAAATAATATAATAAAAATATTTGATATTCATTCTATAAAAACATATGAGAATTAAAAATATATTTAATCTATATAGTAAAAGAGTTTAAAATAATGTCAAAATACTTCGCATATAATCTATAAAAGTAACATGAATTTATATAATCATAAAAAAAATAAAATTGTTGAAATTAACATGAATCAAATCAATATATCAAGAATATCAAAAATAGAGTAAAATGGATTATATAAATTTATGTAAAGGTCAAATTTCATTCATGTTTAAAGGTATGACTAAAAATAGATAGGTTACATAAATGTTAAATCAAAGAACATGTTTTCTGTAAACGTATCTTGGCTAAGGGTAACTTCTGTAAAGATAGCTTGCATAAAGGTAAATAGGTGAAACCAAGTTCTGTATAAGGGTTAGCTGGACATTTCTTAAGGGTAAGATATAGATTAAATAGCCTATGTAAGGGTAAGATAAACTCTCTATTATCTACACAAGGGTAGTTTATAGAGCTACGTAAGGGAAACTTATATTTTATACAGGCTATGTAAAGTTATATTTTTTCTGTAAAGGTAACAATAAATTTATAAAGCATGTTTAAGGGTACCTCAATGTTGCTTAAAGGTAAGTAATAAAATAAAATTCTTGTGTAAGGGTATAAGGGAAGTTATTTAAGAGTAACAAAAGAGATTCAAAAAAATTGTAAAGCTAAAAACTAGGGTTATGTAAGGGTAACCATAATAATAAAAATCTTACGTAAGATTAAAAATCTATTTTTAAAATCTCATTTAATGGTAAGAAGTAACTTATATAACATATATAATGGTAAAAAATAACTTCATAAAATTAATTTTTCCTCCAAAAATATTTAAAAATTAATATAATAATAATAATAATAATAAAAAAGAGAAAATAATTAATAAATAATAAAATTAAAAAATTATTATTATAAATAAAAAAATTTAATTATTAAAATAAAATAAATAAATACTTTAAGAATTTTTATGATCATTAAAATCAAATAATGGTGAGAATCATAACAAAAACTACCCAGACAATAACTATTATCATAGGCAGTGTAAGCGATATACCCATAGTGATGAAAATCTAAATTTTAATGCAAAACAATACACATCATATATATATATATATCACACACACACACACATTCATGGATTTAGGAAATATCTCCTTTGATATTGGGGGTGTAGTCTCTATAATATTGGTTATAAACCCTTTATGCTAGTCGATTTACTTTAGCATATGTGGAGGAATGCATGAAGTTCTTGGAATTCCCATTGGGAATATGTTTTATAAAAACTGGTCTAGTGAAATTTCCAAGTTATTAGGGTTATGGGAATTTATTACTAGTTTCTTTATTTCCATTAATGTTTAAATTACATTTTATGTAATTGTTATTGATTTATTTTATCACTCTAATCCCAATGTAGAAATAGGAATGTGTACATGCATCATAATCGACATGTAAGACAATTTTTTTCTATGTTCTTGACTAATTGTGAGTGGGAAATTGTTTTTGAAATTAAAATATAATTAGAAAACTATTTTTAAAATAAAAATAAAAAATTACTTGGAATTATCTTTAGAAAGTGTTTTATTTAATTAAAATGTTAATAATATGTTATTTGGCGTTTCCCTAAATAACTAATTGGGATGGATTAATGATCTAAAACATATATTTATTGATTTTGGTATGCTAATTTTTTGATATTACGATGTTATAGATATACATAGGTTTTATTAAGGTATCCCTTAGTGAGTGGATTCAAGAATTATATGGCATATGTATGGTTTGGGACATGTAAGGTATTATTGGGATATAGTGTGCAATAGGAATAAGGTGAATTGATTTATTATATAGCCAAAAAGGTTTGAGAAATGCATTTAGAGTCCCATAATATTTTTAGGATATAAAGAAATTATAAAACTAATTATTTTATTATTATTTTTAGAGGTAGTACTAGATTATTATCCTTGGTAAATGGGTGTGTAATATTAGAGTTGTAGAGGCTTGAATCTTTATGTGAGTTGGGGTTATTATAGGGAGTTTATTATTGAGAATAGGACATTAGGTTGGTTTATTTTCACTTACCATGAAGGTTAAAAGGTGAAAATTGTATGATATGTGAGGCATTCATAATTAGGTGATTATAGATTATTGGAGCTTGGATAAAGGTTTTATGAATTTTAATGATTCAAAAGTGATGTATGATTATAGGGACAACTTATTTATGGAAATTTCCTCAAGTACAATGGAATTGGAACCACGAGTAGTGATTTTTGAGTGATGTGTTTTCATTCACAAAATACAAGATTTTTTAATCAGGTGTATAATCCTATAACTAATATACTATTTTTCATGAATCATGAGTTGAGTGGTTGAACATTGTGGTATATATATGTGAATGACCATTTGTGGTAGGAATTGGATAGTGATTAATGATGGTAATAAACTATCATTAGAGGGGTACTCAAGGATCTCTCTTTTTATGGTTAAAAGGAAAGGAAAACTTGAGTTCCCTCTTAGGTAAAACCATAATGGCGAATAGAAGTGATGTTCACTACATGCGATGTACCTCTAATATGAGGGTTGTTTTGGAAAGAATTGTGTTAGTCCATCAAAAATTAAATTAATTTTAGGAAACTAAGAGATTCAGTGGTATTGAAATGGATTTTATGACTTATTAGTTTCTTAATATAATGGTTTTATGTTATGGGATTATAATAAAGATATATGAATCATCACATTTGGGAATATAATTTATAAAGATCTAAAATCTATATGGTATTATTAATATGTGGTTGTTGGTTAAAAAGAACTATTTTTATTGAATTCATTGTATTGTGAAAGAGAATGTGTTTAAACCATTTGAGGGTTGATGAATTGGGTGAAATAACATATGTTCTTGATGTGATGCCAATGAGCGAGGCTGCTTAGTGAATTCATTGGTATACTCGAAAACAAATATTAATTATTATGGGATAGAATATTATGACTTATTAAATTATTACAGTACAATGTGGATTATAAAGATTCTAGGAGAAGATGAATCATTGGATATTAATGTAATTCTCTATTTTTCGGGTGATTATGTTGGTTTTAATGCTTAAGTAAAATGGGCTAGTCATGTTTGGTTAGTATGTATGGTAACTTACTAGATATTAAATCTTAAATTATATAGGGAATTTTATAATTATTCCAGTGACATTTTTAAGATGAGGGATAGAACATCTTAGTAATCAATGCAAGAAAGGTCCACCACACTATATTTATACCTTTATCAAGGTTTTTGGAATAGGATTATCATGGTTCTTAGGCTTGTATTACAATTAGGGATATTCATGGGATGATGAAATCAATGGTTCATTTTAGTAGGACAATTACATGGATACTCCAACAATAGGGTCCATCTAATTGATCACTTGGAGTACGACTCATGTATCATATAATTTTGGTTAACCAAAATAGTCATTGGTGTCGTGAGACTAGTAGGTTGGTTGTTGAGGTAACACCAAAATATTGGGGTGTAAATTGATTGATTCCATATATTTCCTTAGTAAACAAGATATTTTTAATTCATTTGATGTGTTTATATATATTCAATGCCTATGCTAACTAAGTTAATATGAAATTTTGTCAATGATATTAGTGTAATCCAAATTACTTGTATGTTTATGTTCTTAGGAAGTGTATGAATACTAGTTTATTGAATTAAATATCTATTCAAGTAATAACACTATGAGCAGATGTTGAACTCAAATGTTGGTAGCTTTATATATTCATGATATTCTAAGGGTTAATAAATCAATGTTATTTTCACTTGTGATTATTTATAATGAATGTATTAACATCAGGTGTGTTATAAATATGAGTAAGAGTTTTCCATGAAATGGTACATTATCTAGATTGGGAATAAAGATTGTAGTATTTTATCTATATTGGGATCATAAATAAGGTCTGACATCAGATTCAAATAGGTATAATGGAGTTTAATTTTTTTCACAGATTATTTTAATGGATAAGAAGTAATAAAGTAAGAAGTTTGTATGGACTGACATTATTACGGGTCGATGGAATATATAATAATATAGAGCCCAAATAAATTATAGATATTGGAAATTTAAATTTAGATATTTGTATTGGGAGATTACCCTTCTTGAAACACTTAAAATGATAAAATGGGTTGTTTTGGTAGGGGAATTAGAAGAAAAATACATAGTCAGAGTTTTTAGATTTATGGTGAGAAAAAAACTCTTTACCAGGATATAATTGGTCCCACAAGGATCCCAATGGGATGTTTTTGTGTTATTATGATACTACCCAAGTCATAGAGAATGGGACACGAAGTAATCAATAACCTCATGGAATAGTGTAATTATAGTGGAGGGACATAATGAATATGATGGACTTTAAAACTATTTTTTAATATTTTAAATTTTATAAAATTTATTAAAAACCTATCTCCCTTAGTTGGATTGATCTTTGTGGAATAGGTATAGAAAAAAAAGCTAAATATATATCTATTTTAGATAATTTTCATAATCTAAACAATAAATCTCTCAAAAAAATCACATAATCCCAAGAACAAAAGGTTTAGTTTCTTTGGGGGCCAATTATATAGGAAAATTATTTTACACAACTTTTGAACATTACTCTACAATCGAACTACAATAGATCCCTTATAAACTTCTCATAAGTTACACTCATCATGATAACCTGGGATATGTAAACCTAATAAAGGGGTGAGTATAGATTCTTAGTAAAGATAAAAATAATTGATAACAATAAAATTTAATAAATGACCAAAATATGAGGATATGAAAAAAAATGAAGATATATAAGAAAATCATAAAAAAAATCATGGAACATAAATTACAAATCATGGAATAAGTATTGACATATCATAAGGCGTGAATCAAAAGAGTGTGGAATTTTTTTCAATAAACATGATCCATGAGAGTAAAATATGGGAAAAATAATATGAATAAGAGTGTGGAATAAACATAGGAATAAAAAATATATCATTTTAAACATATCTAAACCACAATTTTTTCCACACAAAGAATTTTGAGCATAACTTAACCATAATTATAAGCATGAAAAACCTTATGACCGTATATTAATTACAATTATAACCACACAAAACCTTGAGAGAATATATAAACTTTAATTACACCCACACACAACATTTTAATCATATATTAACTACAATTATACCCACAAACAACATTGTAAGTATCGTTGAACCAAAAATATATCCACACACAATATTGTGAGTATAGATAACTACAATTATTTGAATGCACAAAATTATTATCTCATGAGGTATAAAATCTTAACCAATTTATTAGAGGGTGATATAGGACCCCACCCATCATTCATCCATACGTATGTGTGCCACATGAAAAATTATTCACTTGTTAAAAGATAACAAACCTAGGTAAAAAAAGCAGGTTTCATAAAACATTGAAATAAAAATCATTAAATTTTTATATCATAGAGAACCCATGGAATGAAAATGGTTTTTATATCATTTTCAAATGGAGTCACATGAATTAATCTTCAATAATCATAACATGATATTCTAATGGAAAATAAATATGTATACAATTACATCAAGTAACATTCTAGGTAAATACCATTCAATCAAGAGAATAAATCATATGGTATTTACATTGTTTAGATAAAGGGTATATTGATAAGGAAATAATTTTCCCAATCAATTTATGTATGGAATCTAGTTGAAAACCATTAAATCAAAGAAATAAAAAAATAAGGTATCCATAAAGGAAATTAATTGTAATAAAAAATATAGTTATATCCCAAAGACAATTAGGCAAGACAAATGTAGTGATTGATCATTTCTTAAAAAGATAATTAAATTACATAATACATAAAGATAATGATGTTAGATTGATATATTTTAAGAATATTCATGATTAGGAAAATTAAATTTCAAAGGACAACAACATAGATGAAAAATACATTTTAGGAGTTAAAAAATAACTCTGGAAAGAAGTAATATATTTGATCTTTTGAAATAATTTTAAAAAAGAAATTTTATAAATATAAGAGAAAATTAATATATTTTAGACACCAGTAAAATGTTTATATAATACTTCATATAAAACAATAAAGGTAGTGGAATGATGTGTTCACATGTAAATCTTTAAAATATAAGTTTTTCACATTTTGATGAAAACAACCCATATGGAAAATGTGAAAAATTTATTTAAATCTTTTATAAGTAGGTAAAGTACTAAAAAAAGACCTTAATGAATTATAGTGGAATATAAACTAAAATTTTTAAAAGTATCCAATTAATATGGATATGGAAAAATAAAGGTTCATAGCCAAGAAGAATATACAGAGTCAGTTACACATACAGGAAACACTTTATGGTAAAATACGAGTCAAGGGGAAATAAAATTTAAGTGGAAATGTAAAACCCCTTAAATATAAAAAAAAATTATGAGAGATTTTTTTTAAAAATAAAAATTCCCCAGATATATTATCTTAAAAAATATTTTCATGAAAATAATATTTGAAATGAAACCCTTATGCTTTAAGTAACATTTTAATCATAAAACCCATTTCAACAATAGAATTTTTGAAGAAAATAAATTTAATCTAAAAGGTGATATATCTCTTAAAAACCCCATTAATATGGTAAATTAAATCCATTAGGTAGTATATACATCATTCCAAATAAAATTTGGTGTGTAATATGAAATATGTCACATGGGGTGAAAATCGGAGGCATGAAACCCTTATAATGTTTCCCCTCATATTTCAATAAAAAATCATATCATACAAAAAACATAAAAATATTATTAAATTATCTGAGAACCATATTCATACACTCTTTTTTATAATTTTCATTTGTAATTATTATCTATATTTATAGTAGTTTTCACTTATTTTCCCATATCAGATGTTTATAGTTTTGATTTTTTGTATAAGTTTCATTTGAGCAGTGTCATTATTCATTATTCTAAAAAATATAATCATTAAAAGATCGTTAAATTTAATTTAATGGATAGATTATGATGATTTATTAATTTTTAATTTTCTTTGATTACCATTTCACTCTTTATCCTTGAAGATGGTGTCAACAATAAACACATTATTGTGATTTTATTAACCAACGAAAAGTGTTTTATTAATTATTGAGTTAAATATTGAAATATAATTTATAGAAAAAACTATAATAATTATTCAAATATTTATATAATATTATACCATTAATTATGTTTTCATATTCATCAATTATGAAATTTCATAAAATTTCTCAAGTAGGTTGTCAAACTAACCAAAACACGAACATACAATGATTAATGGTTGATTATAAGACCATTTAGATAGGAAAAGATTAAAAAATTAACATAATTATATAATTTAATTTAATTAGTGTGATATATCATAATTTTAAATAATTAAGAGAATAAATGTTAGATATTAAACAATTACATAGTACGTATATTTTTTCTTTTTTAGTTTACTTATTTCAGATAGTTAATTTTATAATGAATATTTACCATTCATATAATTAATATATTATTGAATTTTAAAAAAAATAATATTATTAATATAATTAAAATTATTTTTAAACTTTAAAACCATTCTTATAACCTGCCCTGAAATGTGGTTTTGGAAAACAGATTGCATCCTTCCATTGAGGTGGTAGTATGCACATACACATGGATGAATATTTTGTTTTCATAGAACGATTAAGAGTAAAAATATATTTTATAATTTTAGAATATTAAATCAGTCCTAAATATTATAATTATAAATTTAATTCCATTTTTAACTATCCATGTATGGAAATTATGGAAAATGAACATATTACTTTATAGAGGCGGTAGTCTGCACATACGCCCGATTCACAATTTTTTATTTTCTTAAAAGAAAGGGAAAGATAGTTAATGATTGTAAAATCATTATAATAACATAATAGTATATTAGTGATACTTATTTTATAATTTAATAAGGTTTAACTAAATATGATGTAGAAGAAGTGGACATAAATAAATATAAATGAGAAATGAATGGTTATAAATTTATATCTTAGTAATTAGATTATACCATTTTAGAAAGGGGTTAAAACCTTTAAAGGATGGACATTTGAGAAGACCATAACTTCTTGAAGTTGTCTAGAAATTTTTAGTAGAGTAATTTTTAGAGTTCTGGATTAAATAATTTGGTTTTTATGCGAGGAGAAGTGGAGAGTGGATTGCCCCTTTTATAAGTGAAAAGGGATGACATTTTCTCAAACACCGAAAACTTTTTAATAGTGGTGAGTCAATATCAAGGAAAGTAGATCCAAAAATTGGGAAATAATAGATAGGGTAGGGGAAAATTTCAATAAATTCCTCAAACACCCATTCACACACAAGATTTTTGTGGTCTTTCCCTCTTGGTTAAACCCTTTTACGCCTTTTTATTTCCACCATAGTAGCTGGTTTTTGCCAGAGTAATTTATCCTTCATGCCTGAAAATAAAATGGTACTTATTAAATAATGTTTAACAAATGATTCCAAAATTTTATATAAGTTTTTTATATTAATTTTCTAAAAGTAGTATAAATTAATTTTAAAATACTAAATGTATAATATATTAAAAACTATTTTTTAAAAAAATATAACTTAAGTAATAAAATGTAAAATATGGGTTTTTTAATTAAGAAAAACTATTTAAAATTTATAAAACAACTTATAAAATACATATTTGATCTTATAATAAGTTTTCATGAATTTCAAATTCATACTTATATACTAATAGTGGCATAAAAATCATGTTATTTGTAAAAACAATATTTTCAACTATTCAGTTAAAAATCAATATTTATAGAAAAATATAAAAAAATAATCCTAAGATAATTTTGATATTTTTAATCCAAAAATGAATTTATTTGTTTCCAATTCAAATTTAAAAAATTATAAATTATCTTTTAAATGAAATTTCAATAAAAAATGATTTTATTAAAAAATTACTATTTTAAACTTTAAGTGTTTTTAATCTTATTTCATATATATTTATAAATAATTGAATATTAATATATTAGTTAATAAATATAAATATCACTTATTATAATAAAATTTTATCTATGATCAATTTTAATTTATTATGGTAAAATTTAATACCCCTCTTTTATATGTTTCTGCGAAAGGCATCCTTTTTAAAATATTAAACAAATAAAATAATATTATATAACTTTTTTTAATTGATTATTATATTTTAACTACTATTTTTATATTATTCATGTGTTTTTAATATGACTTGGTTCATTTTAGTAGGGTGTTGCATTAGTTTGGTGTTGTATGTTAGAACAAATAGGACCTGCTAACAGTACAAACATCCCACCTTAACATGGTCATTGGGTCCTGGACCGCTAGACACCTCTAGTTACCCAACAGACATGTGGTCCCTTACTTGGGGACCACACACATACCCAAATGGTTCATCAAACAAATTACTATCCCCACAGGCTAACACATTTTCTTTCTAGTGTGCCTTTTCCTCACTCACACACACCCTAGAAAACTTCCCAGGAGTCCATCATTCATGATCACTACTCTAGGAATAAAATTATTAACTATGGAGTTATAATAGGGTAAGATTCTGAAAATAAAGTTTTACCTTGTTTACATGAGTCATATAATTTAATATTTTAACCCTTTAATATTCTTGGGTGTTACATTTTAACACAATCTATTCAAGATAATATTAATTTAAAGGGTCCAAAATCTCAAGTCAGTACATTCTACACCCTTAAATAAATTATGTCCTCAAAATTATAATTATTACTCATTTATTAATGTAGTTGAGGGTAATATTAGCATATTCATAATTAAATAAAAACTTATAATATTATAACTACCTTACTCTCCTAGTATATACCAAGTTATTTATCCTTCCTCAAGAAACATTAATCATTTATAAAATCATATTCCCAAGTATGTATGTACCCTAATCATATATTTTACATAACCTTACTTTCAAAAAACCATTTGAATCTCCAAAAAATTAGACCGCAGTGAAATATTATATTCCTTCAATAATATACTATTATCTATAACAATTAGTTTTTAAAATCGCACACTAATCTATATATGTCATGATCCAAAAAAATCTAATAAACATCACTAAAATATATTATGGATCACTTTTTAATTAAATAAATAATCAATTCCTAGGATATAAATATTATCTATCTCACTTTTATCAAAATAAATCAACCCTTCATTACCTTGAAATCAATAATAAATTAAACTTAAGAATTATCCATTATTCAATAATGTTTTCTTCAATAGTTATACCTAAAAGTATAACCTTGTCATAAAATCACCGTTTAGTGTTATTAATACCATTTAATATATGTTTCCAAACCTTTAAATCAAAACTAATGAATAAAAATACTTAGATGTTTCAAATAATCTGAAAACTTTTAGAATATACCATAACATCATCAATAAATATCACTCACTAATGAAAATACCTAAGAGTATCAATGTTTAATTTCTTCTAGGATATCTACCACACTACCTTAGGAAAGTCTATGAAACTCCCCTTTTCCATCATAACATGAATAAACCAAGAATCTGAACCATTTAAGTATACTTCCTTATTTAGTTATAAGAAATTTTATTTTCAAGATACATACATTTTCATTTTCATTTATGTGATCCTATTTCAAAAAAATATTAAAACCCAAAATAGTTACCAATAAAATCAGAGTAAATGATCATATGAATATGAAAATTCAATCCAAATATTTCATCTCAAATGACACCATCATTTAATCCTTTGATAATTTTAGTTTAATCTACTTTTCTTTTAATTTTGGTTCTCTTGTGCTTATTAACCTAATCCATTAAAGTAATTAGGAAATAATTCCTTCATAATGGTTAATAAAGATAATGGGATTGACCAACTAATATCCCCCATGAGTTTCAATATAGGTGTACAATTATTCCTTTTTATAATTCACCAGGTGATATTTGAGTTAGTACCCAACATTCCATTTTCATTATTATTACCTCATGGTACATCTATGATAAATCCCATATCCACTTGTAGAATCTAGATAGGGATATTTCTGCCAAGAAAACCACATAATCTCTATTTTACCAAAATTTTGAGAATTTATCCAATTCATAGACTTATCCCTTGGGTTTTCACTAATGTTTTATAATCTTAATCCCCAAAAAACTAACCTAAACCTAAAAAACAATTGAACCCTACTATGATACCTACTATAGAGACCTAATATTAACATATATTTATTTTACATCATTTATAAAATCTAATCATTACATATTTTAAAAAATCACACAATCCAAAGAATGGAAGTTTTAGTATCTTTGATGGCCAATTTCATTGGAAACATATTTTACACAACTTGGGAACATTTCCCCATAACTGAAACATATTATATCCCTTCTAAACTTCCCATAAGTTACACTCATCTTCATAACCTAGGGGATGAAAACATAAGAAAGGGGTGATATCAGATTCTAAGTAAAGGTCATCATAGGAAATAATAGTCAATTTTCATAAGTGATTATAAGATGAGTTTGTGGAAAAAATGAGGACACATAAGAAAATCCTACCCAACAAAGTGTTGAATATAAATCACGAGTCATGGAATAAGGATTGGAATAACATAATGTTAGAATCAAAAGAGTGTGAAACAATTAGTCAATAAACATGATCCATGAGAGCATAACATATGAATAAGAATAGGTATAATACTGTGTAATAAAGAAATCATATAATTTTAAACATATCTTAACCACAATTATGTCCATTCATAGAATTGTGAGTATTGTTTAACCATAATTATACTCATGCACAACCTTCTATGTGTAACTTAATTGAAATTATACCAATAAAAAACCTTGTGATCATAGATAAACCAAAATTATACCCATGAATAACCTTGTGAGAAAATCTAAACCATAATTATACCCACACAAAACCTTTTGAGCATAGTTTAACTGCAATTATACCCATGAAAAACCTTATGAGAATAGTTAAACCGAAATTATACCCACACATAAATTTTTGAGTATAGAAAAACTAGAATTATGCCCATACAAAAACTCATTATCTAATGAGATATAAAACATTAACTAATGAATTATATGGCGTATAATACCCCACATGTTATCCATATATACTTACTTGTGACACTTGAAAAATCATTCACTTATCTCATCATGAATAACCCATGTAAATAAAGTGGGTTTCATAAAACATTGAATTGAAAATTATTCACATTTCATTGCGTATATAAACTATGAAAATAAAATGGGTTTCATATAATTTTCAAAAGAATCAACTTAAAAATAATTAATAATCATAACAAGTTTATATAATGTAAAATAAATGGTTATCAATGACATCAAGTAACTTTCTAGGTAAATACCATTAAATCAAGATAACAAAGCATGTGGTATCTACAATGTATTGATAAAGGTTATATAGTTAAGGTAATAATTTAACAAATAAATAAATGTATGGAATCTAGGAGAAAAATCTCTAATCAAAGAAATCAAAAATAGGGTATACACATAAGAAATTAATTTGAAGAAATTTTTTGGTTAAATACTAAATAAAATTAAGCAAGATAAAGGAAATGATGGATCATTTCCTGAAAAGATAAGGAAATTACATAATAAATCCATATATATAAGGTATATGGTTACATTTTAAGAATATCCATGATCCAGTAAAAGATATTTAAAAGGAAAAAAGATTAGATGAATACTAGTTTTAGGGTTTTTTCGAAAATTACTTTGTAAATAAGAAATATCCTTAATCTTTTGAAATCATTTTAAAAGAGATAAATTATAAATCTAGTATAATAAAAATTTCTTTTAAACAACATGAAAATTTAGATAGAAATTGTCACCAACCTAAATGGGGTGTCATCCAACCAAACACCCTACCTAGCCCATGGCATGGCCCAAAGGGAATTTCTGATCCTCACGGGCTAGCAACTAGTGTCTGGGTATCAATAAGACACTTTTGGGAATGATTTCACCCATGATAAATATCCAAGAATAACACTAAAATTGAAATATCATACCAAGATCAATATCCATAAACCAAATTTGATATAAACATTTTAGGTTAAAAATTTTACATCTTTAAGAAAAAGCCAAAACTGGAGGGGAAATAACTAAACCACAACCCAAAATCTCCATGCAATAAGAGGTCCATCACCCTAAAGTCATCTCCACTAATAACTACAAGAAGAATAATAACAACCAGATCCACCATCACTACCATGATACATATTTCCTATACCTAGGACAAATATAATAAGATATATATATATATATATATACACCTAAGGGTGTATTTAGGGTGTGAGACAAAGACCTGTTGGATTCCACCCAAAACAGGGATTCCATGCCAAAACATTATAAGAAAAATCACCATGCTATTTATCAAGAAAGGAAGGAATTTTTTTAATAGCAAAATTTTAAAGATTTTTTTTAAAAAGAAACGTACTTTGAAATTAAAAATGAAATCAAGGTCCACTATATGTTGATTGTGAGAACCACATTACAAGAGAGCACCGTGGGTAATCCCTAGAGTCTCAAGATCTAGTGGGACCCTAGGAACCTTGTATCTCAATGAAACGTTGTATAACTACCACAACCCACAATATCCTCATGTAAGAGCCACTAAAGGGGAATATATCCCAAGGTCTAGTAGTCTCCAATCATCAACACAGTTTAGTTAGTGTTGTATTGTCAATCCTATAAGAAGAAATTGGGCCTCAACCCTACTGATCCAACTAGTATACTAGTTATAATCCACCCACCAAGATACTTAGGATTCCCTTTGTGTTTAAATTCATTTCTTATATCACACAAACCACTTTCTTTATATGAAAATACATCCCAAAATCAAAACACACAATTAAACAACCCTTTTTCATAGGTAAAACTTATTCCAAATCTATATACAAACCAAAAACATTTGGAAACAATATTCACACCACTTGCACAATTTATAGAACACATTTGAGAAGAACAACATGGAAGAACACTTGAAATAGAACCAATTCCATTTGGAAAATCACTTTTTAATCCACATGTACCTTAGAACCCTTTGAAAAAACATTTAAAACCTCGCACACAAGTCATAAAACGTATTAAATAGGAACATCAATAACAATAAAATCATTCAATAATATAAAATCATAGAACCACCTACCTTAAGCTTCGAAACATCCAGAATCCTATGGAAAACCACAACCACACCTCAAGATGAAACTATAAAGGAAATATTAAACTATAAACACTAAGATTCAACCTAAATAACCATGGTTCAAACCATTTTAGGGAAAACAACCCACTAGAGAAATTAAAACCAAATAAAGAATAAATAATAACCCTAGAAGAAGGAAGAAATCAACAAAATAGGGGCTTACTTAATGATTCTTGAAGATACATATCCAAATACACCAAAAAAATTGAAGCTCAAGGAGGCCAAGATGGAGATGATAAGGACCCTATGGATGAAAATACAAAATGATTTTAATTATGGGTGGTTTGGGGTTAAAATTAGGTATGGTTAGAAAAGTTATTCACCATTTTTAATGACCTAGATAGGCCACATGGCTAGCCCTCATAGTTTTCCAAACTGCGCAGAAACAATGCATCCTACTTTTTCTAAGAGGAAGGTAGCCTCATGGTTTCTTGGGGGAGGTAACATGCCTATATGGTAGGTCTTGCAACTTAGATAGTTCCACTATCTAGGGTACACAGTTTCTCCTAAGCTGGCGCACAGTTTCCCTTAATCACGCTCCAACCGAGCACCACCTACTATTAGGTCCAAGAACCCCATTTTCTCCAAAACATCCTAGGAAAATGAAGGTATAAATTAAATAACAAAAATAATAAAAGGAATACATCAAAATAAAATCACATATGTGGTAATTCTCCCCATCATGGAAACTTTCTTCCCCAAGAAAGTAATTCCACTGTCTGATCAGAGAACAAAAATGGATACTGCTCCTCAACCCAAGATTTCCACTCCCATGTCTCATGCTCATTTTTACCATGATACCAAAGAAATTATACCAATGTTATGGTATTACCCATAATCAATTTTTATTGGGGATCTACAATACTTACTTTCCACTCAAACACATATAAGTCAAGCTCTGATTCTAACTCTTCCCAATTGATCACATGAGATGGATTTGGGTTATAATTTTTTAGTTCAGAAACATGGAACACATCATGAATTGAAGTTAACTAGGACGGAATGGAAACTGGTATATCACATTATCAAATCTCTCTATAATCTAAAAAGTTCCAAAAAACCTCTATGTTATCTTCCCTTTCTTACCCAAATGACAGCGACTCAAGTAAGGTTCCATTTTGAGAAACACCATGTCACCCATAGATAATTCTAAGGTTCAACACCTCTAATCAACAAAAGATTCCTAGAAAATATACTCTATCAAAAAAAAAATACCTAATCAAGAGGAATTTCTCATACATCTCCTGTATAGGAACAGGTCTAAACAATGAGGTCTCACCCAGCTCCATCCAACATAAATGAGACCAACAGTGTAAGATTATATCTTTTTATAGGGGTGTAACAGGATTAAGTGGTGAGTTTTGGCTGTAGAAAAAATATACTGTTAGATTTACGGGGCCCGCAGCAGAAGTCGGTGGGCTGTGGGTTTTAAAATTTTCGTCGGCGTAACGACGGTACTTGTCGTTGCCGACGATCCGAGCCCCGGAGAGGTCTGAGGATCTCGCGTAAATTGTTAAGAGCACAAAAAAATAAAAGGAAAACATACATGTTGCATATCTGAAGTTATTGTCAACCACTACTTGTCGACGACGATCGTTGCACGAAGGATCCATAGCATGATCCCTATAGATCATCCACACGAGCCTCAAAAATCCGCGGGAACTCCGATCATCGAGCTCCGGGTGCTAGCACGGCGATTCAATGATATCTTCAACATCCCGACGATCACCGCATCATCGATCTTACAATGCGTGAGGAGATACTTGATCCGAGCTCTTGGATCTTCAGCTTCTCTCTCTTAGAAGTGGGAGGAGAGAGAGGCACTCAAATTTCATTCCATAAATGAATGAATAGTGATGTGCACACCAAAGAGAAAGAGCCTCCTCTCTTATTTATAGACATGTTGATAAAAACCCGGTAGGGTTCCCCGACCCCTGTTAATATCAACATTCTCTAAATAAATAATTATGACGACTTAAAACTACGTCAATAATATTTATTAATTTATTTTTATCACATACTTATAATATATAAAATATATTACGTGATAAAATCCGAGCCTTTTAACTCGACTCGCTGTTCCACTTAATATTAAATGAACCTTGAATATTAAATAATATCCGTTCGATTAATATTTTCTCATATTTACTAAACTCATAAATACATTAAATAAATTCAATCCCAAATATTCCTAACTTGAATATTAAGGAATTTATTTAATTATTTTGGTGATCGAAAACTTGGACAATGCTCGGACCCCGTAGAGGGGCCCACTATGTCCATATTCCTATTCCACTGAATAGGTGAGGATTATTGAATATGCTGTTCTGTGTGACCCTTTAGGCCCTTATCTTGATAGCAGTGAATAAAATTTACAGACCAAGAGCGGGGTCTAGCAACCCATCATGGCCCCTAAAGAGATAAGTATAATCATAACAATGAATACCATCCTACAAACACTGACTGTGTACTATATTCTCTTTGTCATTTGATATCTCATAAAGCAAGATGCACTCTTGTATCATCGTCCTTATCTTTCTTTATTATTTGTTGATCTATCCGGATGGATTTTCCTTTCTACTGCTTTGGCCAAAGACTTATGAAGGCGACACCATCCTGATCAACCAGGCCTGAGATATAAAACTTCCTAAACTTGGAAGTGACAAATCCTTTCTTGACCATTCAACCAACGTCATACCACTAATGACGTACCCGACACAAACTACCTTGCCACGACATTACTGCCATGGTTTTCGCCTTGCATCAAAGTATGTAATTAAATGATATACATTGGTAATGGTCTCAAGTAAGGAGACCAATACACATGTCTATAGATAGGAACAACCAATGACACCCAAAACATGTGGTGTTCCTATTGACGGGTCTGTCCTCATGATCTCACTACTAGAGATCACCAAGTGCGAACTTCATGAGAAGAAGTCTCAATGCTTATGAACCCCCAGCACCTGATAGTCAGACATCTACTGTGTCCAGTCAGTAAGATGTATCTAGACTATAGAACATATATTTAAGATCAATGTCATTGTATCTTGAGGTTCTAATTATAGCCTGGGATCTGCTATAACCTCTCGACACGACAAATAACCTTTGGACATTACCATTATTATAGTGGACGCAGAAAAGTCTGCACTATAATGGTAATAAATCATAATGTATATCAAACTGTACACATGATACGGTAATCAAAAGTACTACATAGTTGGGTCTAGGGCACCCACTATTTCAACACTCCCACTTGCACTAGATCCAACTTGATAACTAAACTTGTTAGCTACTCACATGATAAATACCATGCTTCTGCTGAGTAATGGATTTAACTACTGGGCCTACCATGTTTTCACTGCATGGCATATCTACTATATGCAACCTCATCGACTTGAGTAAAACTTCTCAAGACAGGGTATCCCTGAGTATATTATTTTTGTCCATTGTCATAACTTGATAACTTGTGTAGTAAGAATATCATAATTCTCATTATGATAATAATTTTCTCACTAGGTGCGAATCCAATAACCAGGACAAATCATTGCAATTTATAACTGCTTCTTAGCAGCCTTAGAAGCTGCAACATACTTGGTATTTGTAGGTATGGCTACCACAAGCTTTTATGAGCTTGACTCACTCATCTCCTTTACTTAACTGCGATGCTAGATAAAATTGATCTAAGGATTACTAGTTTGTGTCCCACCCAAACTAGTATACCTTCCTCTCCATATTCCAGGTACATATCATTTGTACTTGCTGAAGTACAAAAATATAGTTCCGACTGCATCACTTGTTGTGCTCTTGGATATAATTGATATCTGTTGATAATAAATTATATCATAACAGTATCAATTATTGTACATATTATGGAATATGTGATTGATCCATTTCTAAAGCATATGGTATAAATTCACAACTTTAATCTCTACACATGCTCCGAACATGTTAACCTGGAATGATTAATCCATGTGACATAGGAAACAATTCTGAACTTGAATTGTTCTAACAATGTCCTTATATGTATGATTGACTAGGACCAAGCAACCTTTGGATTTACCTGAGTGGATCCTGTTCCCTAGACCTTAGGTTGCTACTTGAAGTAAATCATTGTATAATTGCTTTTAACATGATCATATATAACTGTAAGATCAAAATCTATTTTCATATGTTACCGAACATATTCAGAAAACATTGGCACTCCCACTAACCTTTGGTAGACATAAGGCAAAGATTCATTTATAATGAATGATCTAAGATCTTGTTGCTTACTTTAATCCAGAATTGGATTTCAGTAACTTGCAACCCTTATTGTCATCATTTGATGTCATTATCTCTTTCTGGTTGCGTCATATAGACACCTTCCATGAAAGATGATCTTGACATCCAATGAACAATACAAGGATCTTAGAATTTTAGCTATGACAAGTAAAATTATAATAGATTTAGGCATACCGACTTGGTATAAACAATCAAGCATTATTGGTACCATACTTGTACCATCCATGTACCATTTCATTTGAACACCCACTGCATTATTCAATTTATAATCCCCCTTTTCAATTTGATACATGGAATCCATTATTGAATTTTAGTTGATCTTGTTAATCTTAACTCATTGCCTTATACTGCTTGTAGGATTTATTATTCTCAATGAATAATTTATCACCAGCTGTAGTGAATATAAAACCATCACCATGGTTTTATACATCATACACATTATGTGTCTCTGGAACATTCCTATTCCACACGTACTTGTGGAACTTGTTCCCTATGCCAACCATTTGTGCATCTCGAGCATTGACTAAGTCCAAGTCAATTCAGCTCCCACTATCTCTAATAGAGATGTCCACCCTTGTATATAAATGTAGTCTAATACTTGAATATATTTTTTTCTATCTTAGGGATTTAGGTAATATCTTAAGCAACTGTTAGGATAATTACCTTAGATGCACAACATGTTTAACTTGATGCATGTTTGTTTAAATTCTAACAAACGCTTTGCATCTAAACACATCCAATGACATAATGGTTTTTCCATCATACTATGAATCGTATGATATCCATTTGTCATTTTAGTTGGCATATTGGTTATGGGATTACATTGTTATTTTCAAATCACATTTTGAAATATGATAGAAGTTTCCGCAAGTTGTAACATTGATACAACTTACATCATAACTTTGATGTATAACATATGCATTTAGGAATTGATCCATGCTACATGTTTATTGATCAATGTTAATATGTAAGACTTTATCATCGATACTCCTTATGAACGTCAATAAGGTTATGTAGATAAGGTAACATGCGTTTAGGAATTACTCCACGCTACATTATCATGATCGATGATTTCTTGGTCAAGATATTCTTCGGCCTGCCGATCCGAAGCAACTCATATCTTCTGACCAAACTTATACTTCATTGGTACATTCCTTAACGACTTAAAGGAATATTATGAAGTATCTTTACCTATAGCTTTCTTTGGAATAGTTCACACTCTCGTGTTGAACTAACCTCAGAAGCTTTGTGGTGTACCTTTATTTCCAACGGTTTCTTTGTCTAAAATAAATATGTCAATTATACCATAGGTGTTTAGCTGTGCCGAGCCTAAATAACATACTGGGTATATAGTTGACGTCCGTTTTTAGTTTTACTTGACAAAGAATCACATTTCCACAACTGGGTAGGTCTTACATTTTATATTCATCATGTATTGCCATTGATTCAAATAGTAGTGAACTATTTGTTGAGTATGTCACCTCAAACAACATTTATTCCAAAACATGGAATAATTTCTCATCATGTAAAAATGGGAACATGAGATAAATGTTTTTAGTTATACTCCACAACTTGTTCAATTTGAATCAATCACTTGGAAATTAGAAGTTATGTGTTTCTCCCTACTAACTTAGGAATCACCCTTTCTCAGCTGCTTGGAGAAGACACTTTACTTCTAGTAATGTTTCTCTAATTGCTTGGTTATTGTATCTCAATACAAATATGTGAAAATCATATTGTATTTCAATACCCAAGAAGTATGAGAGAAAATAATACTTTTATTTGATGAATATTAACTGAACAAGGAGCGGGAACTTTCTTCTTGTATTTCAGTTATTAAACTTCCCTGAATTTATTTCATTATGTGATGAAAATAACCTCCTGTTAAATAACCAACCAATTGTCATTGAAGGACATGACGAAGGTTCCTTTGGCATAACTTTCCATAAGGATTTTCGCCTTGTCATTCAATGTATTCGCCATAAGAATAAAAGATGGTGTTATCTATAATATTCTTATTACTTGGTGAATGTTACCTTAACGACAATGAAGCTATTACTCTATACGGTTCGTTTATAACCTTTAAACAAAACTAGAGTAATTGGGTGTAAAATGTATAACAATGGGATGACATGAAAAATTATGAACTGTCTTTCACTTTACACGATACGAGTGCAATCATCACATTTAAATCTTGCTTCGCTTTCTCCTCAAACGGTTCTTGGAGATGAGACTACATGTAACATCATCTATGTATTGATGTAGTGACCGAAACTAACATTAGACGTTGATGATAGCATTATGACATAACTATCATATGCTTGTTTCATGAGTCACCTGTAAGAAATTTTACACCCTCGCTTCCTGAGTTGGCTTAACAGGTGGGACATAAGCACCTTGAATTTCCATTGTAGTAGTAATGTGATCAAGCGCCTATACTACATTTAGGAAATTCGTTCTTAGTTTAGAAATTAACTTTGTCTAATATTTATCGCAGTTTTATTGTAGTATTGATTTCCATTATCTACAAATATACTTTAGCAAATTGTACTTTTATGTGATTACCTAATCTGACATTACTGATTATTTAATCATTAAATGTCTCCCACTAATGTTTCGAATTCTAGGAATCCTCTGTACTAGAATCATAATACTCTTGAGTATTCTAGTGGTAAGGATCCTCGAACCTCCCTAATAGTCTACAAGCTAGGGCTACGCCACTACTCGGAGGGTCCAAGGTAGGCTTTTGGCTGGCGAACCGCATTAACTCGCAGTTCCTTGATCTGTTGAGTGAAGTCCCAGCTTCAAAAATCATTTACTAATTTACTCAACACTTGCCTCTAAAATTACGACAAACTAGCTAAGGATATATCTTTTCCACAATTTTAGTTAAGTCGACCCACCACACAAATAAGAACTCACCGGTAGTAAGAGGCACCCTCAGCTAAGGCATGAACCGGCACCTCGAACACCCGGTTTTGTTCAAATTTGAATGATGGAAGGCTGTTTGTGACTTAATATTTTCTTTGAGGGTTTTATGTTTTTCTCTCGACAAATGTAATCCATTTCTATTAATCTTGTTCATCTACATTGTCGTGCTCACAACTGAACATCAATAGAAATAAAACGTTGTTTTTTTATGCATTTTATTATTTATCATTTTATGTATTTTTCCCGCTGTCCTAAAATGCATAAAATAATAAATAAATGCATAAAGGTAAAACTACTACCTGACTGGTCTTGAGCATCTAAACGACCTAAGGACATCGTACCTGAGTCGTCTACTTGACTATTGATGCAGCTTGCCCGTTCTGTATGTCTGCTTCTTATCTGGAGCATTGCCTTATCTTGGCGAAGTCCACATCACGTCTTGGATTACCGCCTCATCTTGGCGTAGTCCACATGTTTTCTTGCATCATCTTGATCAACGTGCTCCGCCTCGTCTTGGCGGGGTCTACGTCGCTCACCGTCTTTGTCTGAAGTATAAAGGTACTCGTGCACAGGCGAGGGGAACTCGGGTATTAATGTATATCATATAATTATTGGGAGCGCATGCCCTTAAACATTTTAACCGAAAATAGATGATGCGCAGACCGTCTTTAATTAATTACAATCATCGCATACAGTTTAAATAATTAATTAAATAAAATTAAATGCAAACATGCAAGGGTCGATGCTCAAAACCAGACGACTGGTAAAATGCACGATAAAAATTAAAATGCAATAATTATGTACGAGGGATATATAATTAAATTAAATGAATTACTAAATTCAAATAATTTAATTAATTAACGGTCCTTTAATTAATTTAATTTAATAACCAAATTAAATTAATTCTAATTGGGTATTAAATTTATTTCACTATAATTAGTATATTAATTAATTTAATTAATTAAATTAATTAATTATATTAATTATTTTAATGAAACCTGAAGGGTTACTTGCCTGTTAGGAGGACCAGGCAGCGGCCGGGTAACCTTGGCCAGGGTGCTCCTGGGGAGGAGCCGCTGCATGGTCTACCGCTGCTGGAGGCGACACCTCTCTTGGTAGAGTGCGAAAACTGCACGGGGGGAACTGGGTGCACAGGGTGGTCCGGCTTGAAGCACACGGTCGAGAGAAGACCACGACATTCTCAAGGAGTCTAGTCAGTGGCAAACAGCCTAAGGTTCAGCTGCTGCTCGGTTTACTGCCGCACGGTGCGGGCTTCGACCGGAGGTGAGCCGGCGAACCGTGCCTGGGTCGTAGGCGAACGACAGCGTGAAGCTCCAGCGGCGACACTCCCTGGTGCTGTGGGAGGCGACGACCTAGAGGGCACCTGGGTGGCTCCTGCAAAGGGAGAGTGCTGAAGATCTGCCTGCTTGTACCGAGCGGAGGAGGCCCAGGCTGCGGCGGAAGGTCACAGCTGGGGTGCTTGGCTGGACGCGGACCGGCACGCATGCAGCGCTGCAGGAGGGAGGGCCAGCGATCCGGTACAGATGCGACGAGCCGGCTGTGCAAGGGTGCGCTCCGGCTAGAGGCCAGCGGCCTGCTGGAAGGAGGCGGCTGCAGGGGTGCGGCTCCGACAAGAGCTGCTACAGGCCGCACAGGGGAGGAGGCCGGGTGGAGGGCCTGCTGTGGCAGGGTGTGGAGGGGAGAGAGCAGGTCCGTGCGGGAGGAGGGTGCGGTTCTTGCAGGAGCTTCCGCAGGGCACGCGGGATGGAGGGCAATGCGGTGCTGCATGCGCCGCATGGGAGAAGTTGCTACCATTTTTTTTTCTTTCGGTTTCCACCCAACATGCCCCCTTCCTTTTTTTAAAGTCTTCATGCCTTTTTTTTGTTTTTCAAGAGGCAGTAAGACCCATTTGGGTCTTGCTTTGGTTCTCCACATGGGAAGCCCCCCTTTGGGGTCTTCCTTTACAATTGTTTTTTTTAAAGAAAGACTTATTTCTTAGTCTTTGTCCCCTTTAAAAAAAATTCCAAAAGGCTATATAATAGCCTTTTATTATAATAATACATAAATTATTATAATATAATAATAAATTATTATTATTGTAAACATATAATAATAATAATTAATTATACTGTTATTATTATATATATAATTATAATTATAATAATTATAATTATAATAATTACAATTTCTCAAAAACTTATATTATTTCCGATAAATGGAAACAATCAACAAAAATAAAACCCGAGTAAAAACACGAACATGATCCGTTCCAGAAATTTTTAATGACCATATCTTGTTCGTTCGAAATCAGATTGAAACGTGGTTCGATCTGTTTTGACCGTTTTTAAACCCTCTACTTAATTTTATGAAAATTCATTTTATTTGGCTTAGAAAATCTATGCGACTCCCTCTGATACCACTGTTAGATTTTCGGGGCCCACAACGGAAGCCGGTGGGCCGGGGATTTTAAAATTTTCGTCGTTGCAACGACGGTACTTGTCGTTGCCAATGATCTGATCCCCAGAGAGGTCTGAGGATCTCACGTAAATTGTTAAGAGCACAAAAAAATAAAAGTAAAACATACCTGTTGCATATCCGAAGCCGTTGTCGACCGCTACTTGTCGATGGTGATCATTGCACGAAATATCCATAGCAGGATCCCTCTAGATCTTCCACACGCGCCTCAAAAATCCACAGGAACGCCGATCGTCGAACTCTGGGTTCTAGCGCGGCGATTCAATGATATCTTCGACATCCCGACGATCACCGCATCGTCGATCTTGCGATGCATGAGGAGATACTTGATCCGAGCTCTTGGATCTTTAGCTTCTCTCTCTAGGAAGCGGGAGGAGAGAGAGGCTCTCAAATTTCATTCCATAAATGAATGAATAGTGATGTGCACACCAAAGAGAGAGAGCCTCCTCTCTTATTTATAAACATGTTTATAAAAACCCGGTAGGGTTCCCCGACCCCCGTTAATATCAACGTTCTCTAAATAAATAATTATGACGACTTAAAATTGTATCAATATTATTTATTAATTTATTTTTATCACATACTTGTAATATATAAAATATATTACGTGATAAAATCTGAGCCTTTTAACTCGACTCGCTGTCCCTCTTAATATTAAACGAACCTTGAATATTAAATAATATTCTTTCGATTAATATTTTCTCGTATTTACTAAACTCGTAAATACATTAAATAAATTCAATCCCAAATATTCGCAACTTGAATATTAATGAATTTATTTAATTCTTTTAGTGATCGACAACTTGGACAATGCTCGGACCCCGTGGCAGGGCCCACTATGTCCATATTCCTATTCCACTGAATAGGTGCGGATTATTGAATACACTGTTGTGTGTGACCCTCTAGGACCTTATCTCGATAGCAGTGAATAAAATTCACAGACCAAGAGTGGGGTCTAGCAACCCATCATGGCCCCTAAAGAGATAAGGATAGTCATAACAACAAATACCATCCTACGAACACTGACTGTGTACTATAGTCTCTTTGTCATTTGATATCTCATAAAGCAGGACACACTCTTGTGTCATCATCCTTATCTTTATTTATTATTTGTTGATCTATCCGGATGGATTTGCCTTTCCACTTCTTTGGCCAAAGACTTATGAAGGAAGCACCATCCTGATCAACCAGGCCTGAGATATACAACTTCATAAACTTGGAAGTGACAAATCCTTTCTTGACCATTAAACCAAGGTCATTCCAATAATGACGTACCTGACACAAACTACCTCTCCACGACATTACTTCCATGGTTTTCACCTTGCATCAAAGTACGTAATTAAATGATATACATTGGTAATGGTCTCAATTCAAGAGACCAATACACATGTCTATAAATAGGAACAACCAATGACACCCAAAACATGTGGTGTTACTATTGACGGGTTTGTCCTCATGATCTCACTACTAGAGATCACCAAGTGAGAAATTGATGAGAAGAAGTCTCAATGCTTATGTGCCCTTATCACCTGATAGTCAGACATCTACTGTGTCCAGTCAGTAATATGTATCTAGCCTATAGAACATATATTTAAGATCAATGTCATTGTATCTTGAGGTTATCATTATAGCATGGGATCTACTATAACCTCTCGAAATGACAAATAACCTTTGGAGATTACCATTATTATAGTGGACGTAGAAAATTCTGCACTATAATGGTAAGAAATCATCATGCATATCTAACTGTACACATGATACGGTAATCAAAAGTACTACATAGTTGGGTCTAGGGAACCCACTATTTCAACATATACATCATAGAATCAATTCACAACATAAATTTTTTTGGGTAGAACCTATGAATTTAATTCATGGCTTGAATTATTTCACACCCTCAATAATTTACACACCTTGTAAATATTTTACACCATGTATAGACATGTCACGAATTTATTTTACACCACATGTTTATAAGTCATGAATTTAAATTACACCATGTGCAATACTTGTCACAAAAATATTACATGTCACAAAAGAAAATTACACCACATATAATTTCTAGGTAAAAGTTTTTTAAGGTCGGTGATGAGATTTTGGGATAAAATAGGAAAAAGGGGGGGCTCACCCGTACAAACCATCCAGCTCTGCATACACATAAATGCACACCTCTCCTCTCCACTACAAGGCTTATGCAGACCTCTCCTCTCAAATTAAGATCCCCCAAACACCTCTGCATTGGAATAAATCTCCTCCACACACCATTGTATTTGACCGAAGACCCTCCGCACACCTCTCTTTACTTCTGGTCTTCTGATGATGATTTCTAAGGGTCCACTTTGATCTAAAAGAGATATCATGTCAGATATTGGATATTCAAACCTATTTTTTTGAGATACACATTCTAATTATTCATCCTATTCTTGATCCATTACTAAAGTATTATCTAGTACTTGTTGAAAGGAATCCAGAATCCGATTGATACCATAGACATAGGGTTTTTGTCACCGCATCCTCTGTTTTCAAGGTAGGTGGTATATAATTCAAATCTCAATGTCTAAATTGAAATTACGTGTATGTAATTATAAAAGTGATATTATATTTTTAGAAATTTCATTCTTGATCAAATTAATTAATTTGATGAATTAATTAATTGAAGAAAATGTTAAAATTGGGGATATTAGGATGATAGTTTCTTAATAATTAATTATTGAATTAATTATGAGGTATTGGGATTGAATTAGATAATAAATTATTTAATTAACTATGAGATATTGAAATTGTGATTTTGGGATAATTAATTATTGAGTTAATTGTTGGAATATTGAATTCTGTGTTGAAATAATTAATTGAGGAATTAATTAGGGATATTGAATTGATTGAGACAAAACAATTAATTGAGGAATTAATCAGGGGTTATTGAATTTTTTAAGTTGAGATTAATTAATTGATTAATTAATTAATGGAGTAAAATGATTATTTAAATGTTGAATTAAATAATTGGTTAGGTGGGATAATTATTTGATGAATTAATTAAAGGAGTAATGTGATTATTTAATTGATTAATTAAATAATGGGATTAAGGGGATTAATTAATTGATGAGTTAATTAATGGAGTAATATGATTATTTAATTTTTGAATTAAATAATGGGTTTGATGTGATTAATTAATTGATGAATTAATTAATGGAGTAATGTTTTTATTTAATTGATGAATCAAATAATGGGATTGACATGGAAAATTAATTGGCGAATTAATTGAAGGGATTGAATGTGATTTATAAATTGTGAATTAATTAATGGAATTTGACATGGACAATTAACTAGAAAATTAATTTAGGTTATTTAATGTGATTAATTAATTGTGAATTAATTAATGGAATTTTACATGGATAATTAATTAGAGAATTAATTGAATGGGTTGGATGTGATTATTTAATTGTGGAATTAATTAATAGAAATGATTTGGATTGATTAATTGATGATTAATTAATTTATGTGATATTATGATTTTTGAGTTATATTAATCAATTTTAAAATTAATTAATGGAGATTATGGTAATAATGAAATTTAATGAGTTGGATTAATTAATTGGTAATTTAATTAATGGGGAATTTTTGTGTTAATGCAATCGAATGAGTTATATTAATTGACTGGTGAATTAATCAATGGGGATTATTGTGATAGTGAAATTAAATGAATTTGATTAATTAATTAATGAATTAATTAATTTGGATTTTGGGATATTGAATTTATAGAATTGGATAATTAATTGTTGAATTAATTATGGGGTAATGAGATTTATGAATTGGATAATTAATCATTGAATTAATTATGAGATATTGAGATAGATGATTTGAGATAATTAATTGTAGAATTAATTATGGGATATTGAGATTGTTGATTGGAATATTTAATTGTTGAATTAATTATAGGATATTGATTTCTAAATTGATGAATTAATTAATGGGATTGATGTACTTAATGAACCAAGGAATCAATTAATAGGGATTTTGTGATAAACTAATTGTTGAATGAGTAATGAAATTGGTATGATTAGTTAGTTGTTGAATTGAATAATATAATTGAAGTGATTAATTAATTGTTGAATTAATTAACGAAATTTATGTGATTAATTAATTGTCAAATTAATTTATGTTATTGATGTGACTTGTTAATTATTGAATTAACTAAAGGAATTGATGTGATTAATTAATTTTAGAATTAATTAATGTTATTCATGTGATTTTTTAATTGTTGAATTAACTAATGGAATTTATGTGATTAGTTAATTGTTTAATTAACTAATGGAATAGATCTGATTAATTAACTATTAAATTAATTAAATTAATTGATTTGATTAGTTTATTGATGATTAACTAATGAAGTTGATGTGACTAATTAATTTTTGAATTAATTAAAAAAATTAAGAATGTTAATAATGTAATTCCTAAGTGATTGACTGTGGAATTGGGTGTGGGACATAGAGTGATGCTCCAAATACCCATAGGGTCCAAGAAATGGCATTGTAGAACCAAGGTATGCATTAAAATTATATGGGATATGGACTAATGCTCTAAATACCCATGATGTGTGGGATATCAACTAATGCTCCAAATACCCATGATGTGTGAGATAGGGGATGATTCTCCAAATAATCATGGGGTACTAGAAATGATGATCTACGCACAAAATAGTGGCATTCGACTATGGTTACAATTAGATGTATCATGAATTGAAATGAAATGGATAATTAAAGCTCATTTGTTTAAATGAATTGTGAATTGATCATGTGAAATGGTCTATAATCCGACACAGGCTGAAGAAAGTATTGAGATACAGGTGTCCATGGGAACCCAGGGGTTTATATGGTTAAATAAAGGATAATTGAATAAATGTAAATTATTTACTTTATTACTTATATTTTATTCTTTATATAACTACATACATAGTTTTTGACTAGATTTGTTTTAGACATTGTTGGTGGTGGCCTACCAAGTTGTACTCACACCCTACTTGGGTGGCCTGATTGGTACTTGAATAGAGTTTGTGTTTTCTAGACAGGAAAAAGGGAAAAGTCCCTATGTTAGGTGGCTAAGTTGGGATAGATCGTGGATGAGGGAACTAGATGTGGTTCGGGACCCTCTTGGGAGTTGTTAGTGTCTTTACATTTGGGTTTTTTATATTGGTACTTGGGACGTACTTTAACATGGCATATCTACTATTCAGTTTTGACATTATATTTCTAGGTTTGGTCATCTTGTGATACTGTATTACTCTGGTTATGTTATATCATTTCTATTATTTCTTTATTATTTCTAATTTTTTATTACTCTGATAAAAGAGGTTATAATATCCCCATGATTATTATTAGACCCTCACTGTTAGTTGGCAACCTTTTGTATACAAGGAGGCATACTTGATGTCATGTGGTGAACTAGCTCAGGGCACTGGGGAGTGTCACTCGATTCGGGACATTACAAACTAGTATCAAATGAGGTTTTTTGTCTAACTATTTGGGAAAGGTAGACAAGAGACTAGGAAGAGGCAGACCTTGAATATGACCTCATGCATGGGAGTAGCTAACCCATGTATGGGGGAGAAACCAAGTACCCAGAGATGGATTGTTGTTATTGTTGTTTTCTATCACAGTTGAATAATATTTCACCTTGTGTGATGCACTTGTTGTGTGATGTGATTATTGTTTCAAATATTTTTTGAGACCTAACTTGTGGCCTGATATGGAATTAGAGTTGAGTTTCATGCATTATTCTAGACACTCGGGATTATTCTATGACATGCATCATTTTAGGTATGTATTGGAAAATAGGTTTTGGGTAAGTTGTTGAACTTTAACTATTTTTACTTCCTTGTGAAATTGAATTGAAAAAAATATTCCTAAAGTGTAATTAAGAAATATTTTAAAATGATGCAATATGAGAATAAATGATGTTTAATGATAAACTTATATTGATAACGTCACTACACCAAATTGAGTGTTTAGCGGCAATTTACTAAACTGTCACTATTTTTTTAAAATAATTTCACAGTGGTTTTTTATAAACCATTGCTATACATTTAAATTTTTTTAAAAATAAGACACTTTCCCCCACCCCAGAAACCCCCGACCCCACCGATGCACCTGACCCCCACCCCGCCGACCCCCACCCCACCGAATCCCCAAAGCCCTAGCCTCATCGTCGCCCGTCACCACCCATCACCACCCATCTGCCCATCACCACCACTCTCAGACCCTCACCACACCTCACCTCATCACGCCTCACCTCGCCATCCCTCGCCTCGCTGCCCGTCACCTCCCATCATTATTATTCTTGAATTTACAACATGATTATATGTTTTATTGCCTGATATGAAAGAGAAATGTTATATTTACATGATTCTATGTTTATATGTCCTGATATGATTCTGTGTTTTATGATTCTATGTTTATCTCTATTTAAACTAAAAAATTCCATGTTAATCATTTTCCATTATACAATTATTTTGAAAGGTGGTTACACTTGTTTAGAATATAAGGTACTTTACCCTTATAGAATGATTATGGAAGGAGGGTACCCTAGTATTATTTGAGATTTAAATTACTCTTCTTTCCTAAATATGAAAGTATGATTCTTTAATTTACTGGTTTTTTTATTTTCTCTCCTTGGTGGACTTTGAGAAATAGTTACCTTATAAAATTCTATTTGGTCCATACGATTAACCTAGGAGTGACCTGATGCATTTAAGTATGAGTTAAATGGTGCCCAATAATAACATTGATGCATTATAGTGGTTTTAAACATATTTTTTTTGCATCCCCATATATGAAGTTGATTGTGTTTTTCTATCATTACATATTAGGAAGGGTGTGAAACACTACAAGACACTTACATATGCATATATTATTGAACTACTAAAGATGTTTTGGAGAGATAAGTGGAAATCATTTGAGTATTTTATACCCACACCCAACATGTGAACTTTAATTGTTTGTGTAAACTTTATATATCATGATTCATATAAAGTAATTGTCCAAATGATGAATGGTGGGCATTGAAGAAATTTTTGAAGAAGAGTCTGAAGAGAACAATCAGAGTTGACACTGAGTACTATTTTAATGGCATGTGTATTTGTTTATTTACTATTTTTTGAACCTATTTATATATATTATTAACCTAATGTGAGATATTTAACAATGTATACATATGAATATTATCATATATTACTTGTATATCATTTTTGGATTTGTTTCCATATGATTGTAGTTTCTTTTCCATTTACTCTATACATGGGGAATGGTTTTTATTATTTTTTATTTATTAATTTATGATTTTCTCATTATATATGTCTTATAAAAATTATATAAAAAAATAGACTAGATTTTATAGTGGATCACTATTGGGTTTATACCTATTTCTTCTATCAATTTTTTCTTTCCTATGTAATGGGAGTGACCTGACAGAGGGATTATGACTCTGTATCATGTTTCTATTATGGTTTTCAACCTCACATAAATTTTTTCCTCATTCCTTTTATATTTTATGGTTGTACTAGTTGAACTAAGAAGTTAAAAATAGTGTAGGGTCATAATACTTGGAACATAGGGTTTCATGTAGTCTAAAGTCATAATGATTGAAATATGAATCCTAGTGTAATGTCATAGACCATTGACTATGGTGCTACAAATAGGTTATGGTCATAATTCATGGACCTAAGTTGATCCCCCAAGAGTGGTTTTTATGACACTGAAGGGTTTAAAACCTGTAGAAATGGTATTCCTAGGAGGACCTACACCAATCAAAATAATATAGGGTTATGGCATAAATAAATTGAAATTAGGACTTTATGAATCTATGAATTAATGTGCTAATGATGGTGGACTAAAAAGGGGAAAAACATTTAATCATAAAAAATATTACTCGATTACTTGGGCATGATGACTCGTATGACTAATAAAAATTTACTCATAAAAAATATTACTCTATTACTTGGGCATTAACATGTATAGTTTTCTAAAACCATTGAAACTCGGTTCATCCTCTTAAAACACAACACTTTCATTATGACATTAAGATACCTAAATTTATATTTCCACTAAAGATCATAGGACTATCTTATATATTTTCACATCCATCATGAAATGTGGAAAATATGGATTCAATACATCCCTTTATATATGGAATTCATTTATTTATTTTTCATCTTACTCTAACCACATAAAAATATGGAGTATGAAATCTTGTATTTATTGTTGTCTCATGGTGAAAACCGGTTCTATTTCTTTTTTACCTACAACACAACATCTCACTATGTTTACTCTATATAGCCCAGCTGACTGTTGGGCCTTTAACATTCTTCACACCATGGGAATATTCCTTTTGGATTTGAATATTTTTATATGATACTCCACCTATAAACCATTTCATCATTTACCATGGATGTCATGTATTTTTTTAGTATTTTTCAACTACATATCAACATTTTGAATACAACCTTCCTTGATGATTAATTTTAGACCTAGAAAATATTTTAATTCATTTGTATATATTTTATAAATACAATAAATATTTGGATGACATCCTCAAGAGAAGTCTATACAGCCGGTTGTAGTAATAAGGCAATAGAAAAACTTATTTAAAATGATTCATTATTTATCGTTGTTATGTATATTTTGTTTGTTAGTACTGTACATCTGTAATCATTTATAATTTTATTTTCAGTATAATTTTTTTTGAAATACATGTTCTAGATTTAATTTTATTTGATTAAATGACAGGAATTCCAAGGAGGAAGTGTTATACTGTTCCATAGGCCACATTGACAGATGAAGATCCATATATATCCCTCCCTAAAAAATATGAGGCACCATCTGCTTCCCCCTTGCACCATCTCTCACACCCTTTGTGAGAATCCCATCAGCAGCTCAGTTGAAGCCTTCCCATTCAACAACCTCAGTAGTGTGGGAGCAGGGTGCCACTCCTAGTTCTTCATGGGGATATTGGAGGGTTACATCTATAGATACAAATTTTAATATGAATAAATTTATTACACTTTTTTAATACTAACTGTTGTTCATAAAAGATGGAAAAAATGAAACTATGTAGAAAAATATGAAAAGTTCAGATGTATGGAATCTTACCGGACTAAAGATAGTTGTAAAATTTGATTCCTATAGGGCCCCTACAGATGACACCACATGACTACTTGTCCAGATTCTAGGCCAGCTGGCAGTGGAGCTAGTTTCCCTTTCGATTACATATGATGATTATAGGCATATTCCATCATCTTGTAAAAATAATGTTTTTGATTAAAAAAAAAGGTAATTATAATAAATTATGATGTAATTTAATGTCATTATGTTATTAAATTCAAATATTTTTAAAATGAATTTCTGTGTTCAGATGTTTTTCCACTTTACAGTTGCTGATGTGTTAGCACAAAAGTGGACATTGAAAAATCCGGGTTATAAATGCAAAGAATTTAAATGGAGATTATGGAGCGATGTTAATAATAATTCATTGAGTGCCCAATAAATGTATGATAAGGTACCCAATGGGGTACCTAGAGAGTAATGGAATGTTTTTATTGATAGACATATTGATGAAAAGCACATGGTATTTAAATATATATTATAATATTAATATTATTTTACATTTATACATGTATATGAAAAGTTGATGACATGCTCAGAGATATTATGTTTTTATGAAATAACACAATTTAGGAACATGGGGGTCATAAATCTGCTTTGCAGAAAGTATTGGTTGATTTATATCAGAAGATGACCAAATCTGTCCTTGGTGATATTTCATCGATGAAGGGTGGTGATAAGGTAAATCAAATAACTTCAAAATCATTTAGTTTTTAAACATTTATTGGTTTTAAGTTTAAATATAAATATAATACATTATTTAATTTTCAATAAAACTGTCTTACAAGTTCCAATAGCAGGAAGTATAGATGGAGGTGAAGAGGGTGATAAGTAGTGTTTATCATCAGACATTGATTAGTGGTCTTGTTGATTTGTTGGAAAAATATGGAAACAAATGGTTTTCCATGTATCATGTGTGGAAGAGAGTAGTCACCTAACATTTTCATGACCTAACGTTTTCATGATTTCCCATGTTTGATAAAGGAATTTGAATTTGATATGGCTTGATGATTTAGTAAGGTAGTGAGTCTAGAATTGGTGGAGTATGAAGTTGGTGGAGTATGAATTAATCTATGTTGCATATGGAATATAGAAATATTTAATATTTTCATTTGAGTTATGTTAGGATGTGAATATTAGTATTTTATTCTAACTATTATGTTTTTTATTTGATTCATTTTATTCATGTTGGAGACACAAGCCCCACATCTGTGTCATTAAAGGATGGGGCCAAAAAATGTTGGGTCGACCATTGACCACATTCAAAACATGGTAATGATCACTTCTCCCAAAAGATCCTTTGAGGCTTGTGTTGTTGATGGTAGGTGAACCTATTTTGGCTATGCGACATCACTATAGGGGAGAATAATACTTGGAGGATGATGGGGATCCAAATTGAGGGATACCTAAAGTGTGGAGGTGAACATTAGGTTATTTTTTGTCAGATTTCAACACTTTGGGAGATACGACACTATGTACTTGAGAACATTGAGTGAGCCTATATATTAGAGATATTCAAACCCATTATCAAGGGGAAGGCCCCTAAGTTGTTCATTATTTGGGATGGGACTAATATATGATATTTTGGAATCCCTTTGTATCCAATGAAACTTAGAATCCATGCATATGTAGTTTTGAAAATCAGTGTGGTACATGAACATCATTAGAATAGAAAGTCCTACCAAGAAAGGTATAGAATATCATGATTGTTACATATTGGTCCAATATGGTCAACATTAGGATAGGTAGTTTAAAGTCTTATAGAACTTAAGTTCTTTCTATGTAGTTTGAAGGCTTACAACTCAGACATTGGTCCAATATAGTTTAAAGTATTAGATTTAGATCTATGAAACATTGTTAGATGGTTGAGATGCTATGGTTTAGATTATTATGTTATAAGTTCTCTGTACATGGGTTTTTATGAAACATTTTTAGATTTTTGACTAATGAACATTGTTAGACGGTTTATATTATTCTGTTATATGTTTTCTGCACACGGTTTTTTTTCAGGGTAATGGTACTGTAGTACCCCCAGTTTGAGGTATGTTGCCTTTGGTTATGGTTATTTATGTGTTTAAAGTGCATGGGATGAGTTTAGAAGAGGTTGGGAGATTTTTTAATGGTTTTGAATAAGTTTGGAGGCTTTTCTAAGGGAGCACGGTTTGAGTACGGTTAGGGAAAACCATGCGGGTATCTCCATGAAACCATGCAGGGGGAGGCAGTAGGCTTCACACGACCTCCACACGGTTTGTTAAACTGTACAAGGCAAACGTCCAGACCCTTTCTCCCGTGACAGTAGCGTGCGCATGGTTAGTGCACGGTTTTCCAAACCGTGCAGGCTAACTGTGCAGCCACTTAAAAATAGGGTTTTAAAACCCAGGCACACTCGGACTTGCCTCATTACTCTCCAATCCTCCTCCCACTCGAGCCTCACTCGGGATTTTGGGTTATCATAGGTTAAAGGTGATCTCCCACTCATTTTGGAAGCGTTTTGAAGAGGTTTCTTGGTGTATTGAAGGTGGTTTCTCCCGGGTAAGTCTCTCCTCTTGGTTTCTTTGTGTTTTCCTCTAGATCTACATCTACCTCTCTCTCAGTTTTCTAGATATACACCAATTTTGTGTAGATCTATTGTTGTGGTTTCCTTGGATGATAATTTTAAGGCTTATGGATGTTAGTTAAGGGGATCTATAGAGGTTTCGGTGGTGTGTTCGCCGATTTTGAGGAGTAGTATCTTATGGGTCGATTTTTCCAGAACCTTAAAGGTAGGTGGATTCTATCTCAACTCCACTTGGTTAGAACTAGTGGTTTTGGTTACAATTAATTTATGTTGCTTAAAAATTAATTGTGTTTTTATGTGAGAAATTGGTTGGAAATCCCTTCGGTAATGTTTTGGGGATTTTTGTGGAAAAGGGGTTTTTGTTGTGTAATGTTCTTGATGTTTGATTTTAAAATGGAGATTTTAAAATCGGTTTCTTGGGTTGATTTGTGAAAATGGTTGATGAGAAATGGTTTTCAATAAATATGTTGTTTTATTGAAATGTTGTTTGGCATGAAAAATGATTAAAGGGTGGTTTCAATAAAAGGGTGATTTATTGAAGTGGATTGAAACATGTTAGAAATGGTTGTGTGCTTATTGTGTGGCCTTGGTGGGTTATATGCTTGGTTATGGATTGTTTTTCTGTTGTGTGGAAGTGGACGAGAAGTGCCACTATAATCTAAGGATGGGTAGTGTATGGAAGGGCCACCATTAATGGTAAGTGGATGGGAAGTGCCACTATAATATGGGGATGGGTAGTGGATGTAAGGGCCACCATCAATGGTAAGTGGACGGGAAGTGCCAGTTAAGTTGGGAAGGAAGAAATGGGTTGGATGGAAGTGCCGCCAGGATTGTTATACCGGTATTGGGTTGTGGAACCTTGTGTGGAGCATTGCTTTACTAGTTGTAAATGTAGTGAATGGGTTGGACGGAAGCTCCACCATTTTGGTTGGCGTGTTGTGTATTGCTTTGAAATATGGAATTTGTTGTGCTAATGTGAAATGGTGAAATGGCTTATGGCATGATTTTTTGGATTTCCCTGGGTTTACTTGGTTTGGGTGTGATGGCTTGGTAAGGGTGTGGTTGGCATATGGTAATGGACACACTTGTGATTATTTTATATAAACTATTTTATATAAATTTTCTAATGGTTTTATGCTAGTGGCGTGTGTACGGAAGTCATTTAGGGAAAACCTACTGAGTATTAGTACTCACCCCCTGCTTTGGCACTTTGGTTCTTTTGTAGATGTCGTGTTCCCAGAAATAGGTAAAGGTAAGGTATCTCATTGCTAGTGGTTCATGGTGATGCTTGGGATATGTGGTGGTGCTTGGAGCATGGAGCTTGGTGTGGAGCCGTGGAGTGTGTCTTGGCTTATTTTGGGTCTTTTGTTTAGTCTTCTGCATTGTACTCTGATATGGTGTTGGTTGTATTGGTTTTGGGTTGTATTGTGGAACAACTTGGTTGTCTTTTGGGGAATACATGCTTTAATGTTTTATTAACATACATCATATAGTGGTTGTTAGTGGATGATTTGGTTGGTTTTATCTTAAGGGAAAATCATTCCCAAATTTGTTCTTGAAGCATCAACATTTATTTCCAGGCTTTGGTGCCTTGGGAACGTCGCTTAAGCACAAGTAACCCTCACCGTCTCCTCAATCCAATGAGGTAGGGGCGGGGTGTTACAAGTGGTATCATCTTGTTTGGTCCTTTGGAGTTGAATCTCAGATTGGAGTTGACATTCATTGTGGTATATTCCTTGAGTCGGGATGGTATCAAGGCGTAGGAATGTCAGAACATGGAATGTATAGCATAAAAGGACGTAACTAACCCTTTTATATTGAACTTCAATTTACCAGGGAGTTGGGTACATAAGTATTTTGGAGACACTTATAGGCATTGGCAATCTCATTGTTGTAGGTATAGCCAATGAGATGTTCATGACATATATGATAGAAATGACTTCCCTCTAGGATGCATATTTCATTGGGCATAATGATTTATGGGTTGAATTGAGAAATGGTTTTTTTCAAAGGTGTGAAATTGTAATGTGAATAAATTTGGTATTTTGTAAATGGTTTGATTTTAAAAAATGGTGAAACATGGAAAATGTGGAAAGGTGGAAAGCCTTGATGTGATAGTGTTGTGTAATGCAATGTGAAATGGGAATTATTGATGTCTACAGAAGTGAGAATCATGGTTGTTTGTTTTTCTATTTATAGAAATGGCACCAGGTAGGAATCGTAGAGACCAACCAGAAGTGGCCGATGAGAACTTGGTTTCCCCTAAGCCCCAGGTGAACCAACAGTTAGTCCGGAGCATAGTACAATCTTTCCAAGCTGTGGGAAGTGTGAACAATGTGGAAGAGCCAAAGCATGTTGATTATGTGGATCAGTTTCAAAGGCAGGATCCACCCATCTTTAGGGGTGATTCAGACCCAGAAAGGGCTGAGGCATGGCTGTCTAGAATGAACAAAATTTTCGAATTCTTAGGGATGCCGGTAGATCTGAAAGTAAAGATAACAACGTATAAGCTAGAGGATCTTTCTCTTCAGTGGTGGTAGTTTGTTTTCCAAGTAGGGAAGGACCAGGGTATGATGTGAGAAGGATTTTAGGAATTGTTTAATAAACAATTCTGCCCACATATATTCAGAATTCAACGCACAAATGATAACTTTAGTCTGAAGCAAGAGCATATGTTTGTGACAGAATATGCAGCTAAGTTTATGAGCTTAGTGCGGTTTGCACCCGAGGTGGTAGGTAGCACATCGTTGAAGGCAAGGATATTCAAATCGGGGTTAAGGAAAGAGATCCATTCAAATGTATCAGTGGCGTGTATTAGTGATTACACAGAGATGGTGAATCGAGCATCGGTGGCTAAGTGGGATCTGTTGGGAGCTCCGGGCGGAGGAAGCATGGTGTTACCCATGGGGAATAGTGGTAACTCTAACATTGGGTTTAATTGGAGGAGGGACACTCATTCCTATGGTGGGATCTCTATTGCAGCACATTTGGTTGAGTTTCTAGGTTTAAGGGTAGAAATGATGCCTTCGGTTTTGAAACATCAAACTCTTCTGGGTCGAAGAGAGTGTCGAGCCTTCTTGTGTAGAGCATGTTGTGTCATTGTGGGCGAGGTTGAGCTAATGTAGAATTTCAAAGTGCTTGAGATAGATGGGTATGATGTAATCCTGGGAATGGATTGTCTGGTGACGTTTAAGTCCCACATCAATTGTAATGCGTAGACAGTGGATTTTACAACACATGATGGCGTTAGACATCTCTTTAGAGGAGAGAGGCATGAAAATCAGGGTGCAACGAGTTTGTTGGCACTAGCAGTGGGCATGTTATTGTATCAGTTGGCGATTTTGTCGTTAGAATTGGTAGAGGGTGTTGAGCATAGTGTTCTTCCGGCAGTGGTGGATCAGTTCATGGATGTTTTTCCCGAAAAATTCACTGGGTTACCTCCCATAAGAGAAGTGGAGTTTACGATTGATCTCCTAACAGGGACCAGTCCTATCTGAATTCTGCCTTATCAGATGGAAGCAACCGAATTGTGGGAATTGAAAGTCCAGTTGGAAGAGCTAAAAAACAAAGAAACAAAGGGTTTATCCGGCCTAGCACATCTCCGTGGGCAGGGTTGGTGTTGTTTGAGAAAAAGGTGGATGGAACTTTGAGGCTATGTGTTGATTATCATCGACTTAACCAAGTTACGATAAAGAACAGATATCCACTTCCATGAATTGATGATTTTTCGACTAGTTGAGGGGAGCCCAGGGGTTCTCCAAGATCAAACTGAGGTCGGGATATCATCAATTTCGGGTGAGGAAGGACGATATTCCTAAAACAGCTTTCAGAAGTTGATATGGGAATTGATGAATCAGATATTTCAAAGATATCTGGATTCATTTGTGGTGGTGTTTATAGGTGATATTATGGTGTAGTCTAAGACAAGGGTGAAGAATGAGCAGAACATGGAGATAGTGTTGGGGATCTTGAAGGATCATTGGCTGTATGCTAAATTGTAAAAGTGTGAATTTTGGATACCAAAAGTCCGTTTTCTTGGCCATGTAATTTATGAAAGGGGAGTTTTAGTGGATTCATAAAATATATAGGTTGTTATCTTGTGGAAACCGCCAAAGAATGTGTTTGAAGTACCATGTTTCCTCGATCTATCTGGGTATTATTGGAATTTTGTTCATGGTTTTTCACGTTTGGTTTCACTGATGATAGCTTTGATAAGAATGAATGTTCCATTCTAGTGGAATGAACAGTGTCAGCAGTGTTTCGAAGAGCTAAAGGGTCACCTTACATAAGCACCAATCTTGGTTTTTCCTAAACTAGGAAGAGGGTATGTGGTTTATTGTGATGCATCAGGATCAGGGTTGGGGTACGTCCTCATGTAAGGGAATCATGTGGTTGCGTATGGATCAAGGCATTTGAGGGTGCGTGAGAAGAACTACCCAACTCATGATTTGGAATTGGCAGCAGAGGTCCATGATTTGAAAGTGTGGCATTATTATCTCTTCGGTGAGAAATTCATGGTATATACAGATCATAAGAGCTTGAAGCACATTTTCTCACAAAGGGATTTGAACTTGAGGCAAAGGAGATGGATGGAATATCTCCAGATATTTGATTTTGACATGATGTACACACTGGGTAAGGGAAATTTGGTGGCAGATTCATTAAGTAGAAAATCATATGCTCAAGTGGTGAAACAGGCATCAGACCAGTGGCAGTTGATGGTGTTTTTAGCTGACATGCGGTTGGAATGTGAGGATCATGGCGATAGAGCGGTCTTCTTTCTGGTCTTGTTGATTCCTGACTTGGTTGGCCTGGTTAAAGAGGCACAAATATCTGATTCTAAGTGTGTGACCATGAGGTCAAAACTCAATGGTGGGGTAACCATTGAGGGTTGGAAACTGAATAGAGATTCAATTTTGTGTTTTCAGAATCAGATGGTTATACCATTTTTTTGTCAGGAGGATCTTCTCAGGGCGTATCATTATTCCAGGTGGGCTGTTCATCCTGGATTTCAGAAAATTTATAAAGCATTGAATGCACAGTTTTGGTGAGCTGGTATGAAAAAAGAGTGGCTGGGTTTGTTTCGAGATGCTTGAATTGCTAGCGGGTCAAAGCAGAGCATCAGAGGCCAGTGAGAATGTTGTAGTCTTTACCAATCCCTATTTGGAAGTGGGAGAAAATAGCGATGGATTTTGTCACAGGTCTCCCAAGAATAATCAGAAAGCACGATTCCATTTGGGTGATAGTGGATCGGCTAATGAAGTTGGTTCATTTCATTCCAATTCGTGAATCTCATACAGTGGAGGATCTATCCAAAATCTATATCTGGGAGGTATTAAAGAGGCATGGTGTTCCAGTTTCGGTCGTATCCAATAGAGATCTGAGGTTTACATCTCGTTTCTATAGATCCTTATAGAATAACCTTGAAACTCGGTTAACCATGATTATGGCGTATCACCCTCATACGGATGGTCAATCCGAGAGGACGATACAAAACTTGGAGGATATGTTGCAGGCCTATGTCGTGGATTTTGGTGGCTCGTGGGAGGAGCACTTGTTGTTGGTTGAGTTCTCGTACAATAAAAGTTATCAGGAATCCATACATATGGCTCTGTTTGAAGAATTTTATGGGCGTCTGTGTCGTTCTCCACTATACTGGGTGGAAACGGGTGAGTCCTCGATGGTTGGACCAAGCCATGTCCAGGAGACTACAGATAAGATCAAGTTAATCAGGAAGAGAATGGAGATGGCTCAGAGTTTTTATAAATCGTATGTGGATCATCGTCGACGGTCGTTGTCATTCGAGGTGAGTGATTATGTTTTCTTGAGTATCTCTCCTAGGATGGGACATCGTTGGTTTGGGAATCATGGAAAGTTATCTCTGAGGTATATTTAACCTTTTGAGATTCTTGAGCGGGTTGGTGAGGTGGCATATCAATTGGCTTTTCCACCTAGGTTCAGTGTGGTGCACAATGTGTTTTATGTGTCGTAGTTGAAAAAGTTTCTGCCAGATCTGGGCCATGTTATTCAATGGGATCATGTTGAGCTAGAGCCGGATGCTTCGTTGGTGCACGTGCCAGTGCGGGTTGTGGATATGCAAGTGAAACTCTTGCGGGGTAAAATCATCGGTCTAGTTCAGGTTTTTTGGCATCATGGCTAGATCCAATAGGAGACTTGGGAGCAAGAGAAAGAGATGGTCGAGCAATGTCCCGAGCTCTTTCGGCAAGAGGATGGGTTCACTACTTTTCAAGGATGTAAAGACCAATGGTGGGGAGAATGTAGTATCCCCAATTTGAGATATGTATCCTTTTTTATGATTCTTTATGTGTTGAAAGTGAATGGGATGAGTTGAGAAGATGTTGGGAGAGTTTGGAATGGTTTTGAATAAGTTTGGAGGCTTTTATAAGGGAGAACGGTTTGAGCACAGTTAGGGGAAACCATGTGGGTTCTCTAGGAAACTGTTTAGGGGGAGGCAGTAGGCTTCACATGGCCTACGCATGGTTTTTTAAACTGTGTGACACAACCGTGTGGACCCTTTCTCCCATGACAGTAGCGTGCGAACAGTTAGCGCACAGTTTGTGAAACCGTGCGGGCTAACTGTGAGACCACTTAAAAATAGGGTTTTAAAACCCAGGCTCACTCGGACTTGCCTCATTCCTCTCCAATATTCCTCCCACTCGAGCCTCACCCAAGATTTTGGGTTATCAGAGGTTGAAGGTGATCTCCCACTCGTTTTGGAAGCATTTTGAAGATATTTGTTAGTGGATTGAAGGTGGTTTCTCCCAGGTAACTCTCTCCTCTTGGTTTCTTTGTGTTTACCTCTATATCTACATCTCCCACTCTATCATTTTTATATATATACACCCGTTTTTTTGTATATATAGGGTTGTGGTTGCCTTGGATACTAATTTTAAGTCTTATGGATGTTAGGGAAGTGGATCTATAGAGGTTTCGGTGGTGCATTTTCCGGTTTTGAGGAGTAGTTGCTTGTGGGTCAATTTCGCCGGAATAATAAAGGTTGGTGGCTTCTCTCTCGAATCCACTTGGTTAGAAATAGTGGTTTTGGTTATAATTAATTTATGTTTCTTAAAAATTAATTGTGTTTTGATGTGCGAAATTGGTTGGAAAACGCTTTGGTAATGTTTTGGGGATTTTTGGGAAAATGGATTTTTTTTGTCTAATGTTCTTGACGTTTGATTTTAAAATGTAGATTTTAACATTGGTTTCTTGGGTTTATTTGTGAAAATGGTTGATGAAAAATGGTTTTCAATAAAGTTGTTGTTTTATTGAAATGTTTTTTGGAATGAAAAATGATTAAAGGGTGGTTTCAATAAATGGGTGATTTATTGAAGTGGATTGGCACATGTTGGAAATGGTTGTGTGCTTATTGTGTGGACTTGGTGGGTTATATGCTTGGTTATGGATTTTTTGTATGTTGTGTGGAAGTGGATGGGAAGTGACAATATAATCTAGAGATAGGTAGTGGACGGAAGGGCCAACATAAATGGTAAGTGGACGAGAAGTGCCACTATAATATGGGGATGGGTAGTGGATGGAAGGGCCACCATTAATGGTAAGTGGACGGGAAGTGCCACTTAAGTTTAGAAGGAATAAACGGGTTGGATGGAAGTTCCTCCGGGATTGTTATACCGGTATTGGGTTGTGGAACCTTGTGTCGTGCATTTCTTTACTAGTTGGAAATGTAGTGAATGAGTTGGACGGAAGCTCCACCGATTTGGTTTCCCTGTTGTGTGTTTCTTTGAAAGATCGAATTTTTTGTGCTAATGTGAAATGGTGAAATGGCTTATGGCATGATTGTTTGTATTTCCCGGGGTTTACTTGGTTTGGGTGTGATGGCTTGGTAAGGGTGTGGTTCGCTTATGGTAATGGACACACTTGCGATTATTTTATATAAACTGTTTTATATAAATGTGCTAACGGTTTTATCCTAGTGGTGTGTGAAGGGAAGTCATTTGGGGAAAACCTACAGAGTATTAGTACTCACCCCCTGCTTTGGCACTTTGGTGCTTTTGTAGATGTCGTGTTTCGAGACATAGGTAAAGTTAAGGAATCTCATTGCTAGTGTTTCATGGTGATGCTTGGGATATGTGGTGGTTCTTAGAGCATGGAGCTTGGTGTGGATCCGTGGAGTGTGTCTTGGATTATTTTGTGTCTTTTCTTTAGTCTTCCATGTTGTACTCTGATATGGTGTTGGTTGTATTGGTTTTGGGTTGTATTGTGGATCAACTTGGTTGCCTTTTGGGGAATACATGCTTGAATGTTTTATTGAAATGCATCATATAGTGGTTGTTAGTGGATGGTTTGGTTGGTTTTGTCTTAATGGAAAATTGTTCCCCAATTTGTTGTCGAAGCCCTCGACATTTATTTCCAGCCTTTGGAACCTTGGGAACATCGCTTAAGGCCAAGTAACCCTCACCGTCTCCTTAAGCCAATGCGGTAGGGGCAAGGTGTTAAAGGTACTGGGTTGTAGAATCCACAACATTTTTTATTTATAAATATACATTTATCGGTGGTTTAAACCACAACTAATGAAATGGACTATATTTAGAGGTGGGTTAAACCATCACTATAGATTGATATTTTCTTATCATTGGTGGTTAAAACTACTGCCAAATAAATGAACATTATTCATTAGTGGTAGTTTGGGTGGTTTTAGCGGTGGTTAAAACCGCCGCTAAATACGTTAAATTTTTTCCACATGAAATTTCCACTAAAACCACCAATACCACTGCTAAATATGTTTTCTTGGAAAATTTATAGAAACTAACACTAAATTGAAGAAACCACTCCATGTTGGATGCCGAAACCTGATTTAGCGACGGTTTTATGAAACCATCACAGAAGAAGATGGAGGCGGTTTAAACCGCCACTATATTAAAAAAATCCTCACTATGTGGTGATTTTCCTGTAATGCGTTCTTACACTCTATTAACCATGACCGAGGTGTAGGATGGTTAAGGGTAGTGATAACACCTCATTTTTGAACATGTTTAAGGGTTTGGGTAAATTAATTGTTATGACTTATTAGGAATCCCTGTAAATGTATTAATGTTATGAAATGAGAATCCTTTGTGTTGTTTATTTGTCCCTTGATGTGGGTGGTTTGGGTAGTGAGAATGCCCAAGTTTGAGAACTAGGTTGCATGTTGTACATGGAAACATCTGGTTTTGGATTGATGTAGTGAGATATTGGTGGGAAGGGAATCCCAAGAATTTTAGTAGTTTAAGGCGTTTCTATAGTGGTAGTTAACATTAATGGTGGGGGATTTGTGGTGGTCTTCACTGATAACTTCTTAACATACTTTTAATTAGTGAAGATCATTTGCCCTAACTTGACATCATCCCGATTATGCTAATAAAAGTCTGGATTTACTCTAAGATACCTAAATATATTTTGGTTGGATATGGATTCCCTTAGAGGTTTTTCTATTTAAGTAGTACATGTAGAGCTTGACGGTGGGAGGTATGCCACCAACAATTTACTAATGAGGTTATCAGGATGGACTAGATGTCGATGAATACCATGGTGTCTAAGTTACTTGTAAAAGTAGTGTTAAAAAATCTCATAAGGTTGAGAGTGATGTGTTGGTAGTAGGTTTATGGTGCAAGACTTTGGGTAGGAAGTGGTGGCATCAGAATGCCAATGAGGAACCTGTAAGGTGCATGTTTAAATTCATTAGGGAAGTTTATGAGGTCCTTGGATGTGGTGGATGTTCGTCCTTTCCAAGAATTTTGATGGCAAGGCTAAGTGACAATGTCAGATGGTGTTCTTGCGATTGTGGGGAATAGTGAGTTGGGAAACACATAAGGTATGTTGTGAAAGCTAATCTTGAGATTGATACGTCCTTTGAGTAGCATCTAATACGTGTGTTGAATCACTTTGAGAAAGAGTTTTGGGGAAAAGACCATGCTAATAGTTTATATATTATGGAAACATGGTCATGTGTGGGAGGAACTTGGGATAGAGAAGCTAATGTGAGGGATCAATGACCTGATCTTTTTTACATGGAATCTTAGAGGTTATTGGTAGTACAGATCAAGGGAGAGCTGTTATAAGGTGGAAAGATTATCAGATCCCTACTTTGTTTAGGGGTGCGGTAGGATTAATTGGTGAGTTCTGTCTATAGAAAAAATACACATAATAGACCAATTCAAAACATAAATTCTTTTGGCTATACCCTGTGAATTTAATCCATGGATGAGTGGTTAAGTTATGACCTCCAATGCATTTGGTACACTAAAGTTGGAGGTTGTCCATATTGGTTACTCCATTTGTAAGAGTGAGATATAAAATGGTGTCCCAAGTTTCCTAATTATATTTTTATGATTCATAATGACTTTTTCATGAAAATATATTGATTTTAGAAAGGTAATTTATTGATGTTTTTGAAAATATGATTCCTTTTTCTGAATAAAAATTTATGTTTTTATGAAAACTATTTTAAAGATTTTCATTGGACTAACATTTTACTTTTTTTGTGTCCCTTACTGAGATTTTATGATCATCAAAAATTTTAAAATGTTTTTCATGGGATTTAAGGTGGAATATAGACAATTATGTGATCAAGGGAAAACTGTGAAGATTTATCATGAAGTGATAACATGTTTTACTTTAAAAACTTTTTTTATAGAAAAAATGGATAATGTGTATATGTATCCACTTGTAATGCATGGGTTTACTATGTAAGGTTTGATAATAATTATCTAAATATTTAAACCTATTTTTTTTATAAATTAATGAAATATAATTCTTGTTTAAAATAACTAGAATATATAATTTTTAAGGCTAGGTCCTTACATTTGGTGTTTTGGTGATTTTTCAGAGACACTCTAATTTTAAAAGAAATAGGGAAATGGTTAACCTTCTAGTTCATGAAGAGATAATCCCTCCCATAATAGTATTATGTGAGGTAGATAAGGAATCCATGAGAACTAAACTTATGGAAAGCACACTTGAAGTACTTTATGAAGAACCATATTTTATAAAGCCATTTGGGAGTGTGATATCCTTATGAGTAGCCTTTTAGTATGCGTGAGAACTATGAGATACCACAAGATAGTGAAAACTTATACATTTTCCTATGAAGTATAAGAAGAATAGTGCAATACACTATTGCATGAAAGGTAGAAGAATCTTGGTCTCACCCATTCAGGTTTTCATGAAGGAGCTTGGGAATAGTGCGATACCCAAATATATTATATGAAGAAGTAGTACACAAGTTAGGGAGAAGTGAACAGTTGAAAGTGCATGCACATTCATGAAATACATGCATGCATAACTTGAGTAATTGTGATACTCGAAATAGATTTTATAATATAACATTAAATAATAGTAAAAGTAGATGATTTTCTAGGGTTTTGGATTCCATGCACCATACATTACACTTCCCTACATTAAGTGTACTTGAGGAGTTTTAATTGAGAATTCATGAAGGAAGTTGCATTGAGTTTGTACCTATCTTATCATGCATAAAACAATAGTGAAGAATTTGTGTAAATCACTTGAGAACATTAAGTTAGGTATGGTATCCATCATCAGAAGAAATAATTAAAAGCCTATCATTTTTTTACTAAGGCAACTGATCAGTTAAAGGAGATTAGATATTTGAGAAAGTCCAGAATACCTGACCCATGGTTATTGAAGGTACTTGAAAAGGTACACAAGAAAGTTAGAACCAGAAATCTCATAGAGGAAGATCAAAGATAATCCTATAGTGGATCAAGATTTAAATAAGTGTGGAGTCTTCTAGTTGGTAATAGGATTAGTTGAAATCTTCTAGTTGGAGACATGAGAAGAGGGAGTATCTCAGTTGGAGTTAGAGTAGTGGAATTTTTTTAGTCAGAGTTGAAAGGAGTGGAATTATTTTAATTGAATCTAAATGAAAATAGGGTATCTTGGTTAGATCCAAAGCATAATAAGTATCTCAGTTAGATATGGGAGCATTATAATCACTTTCTGATAGTGAAGAATCTTTAAATGGGGGGAATAACTAATTGCATCAAGGAGTTTTATTTCTATCTAACCTTGTAAATCATGTGTGCTACTCTCTCTGTTATTTCAACTTATCATGAGGTGATATTGAGATATAATGTTGAGTGGATTGAGAAAATTAACAAGTTCAGGAGTTTTAATTTGAAATAAAATAAATTCTTAAAAATAAATAACTGATTCACCCTTCCCCTCTCACTGGTCAATCCATCCTAGGGCTCAACACTCCTTGTCACAACACATTAACTACCCACAATTACTTAGTCCAAACCATCATAATGAAAAGTGTTTTTCTAAGGAAAGGTTCTTATTCACCTCAATTCTTTCACAGTGTAACCAAACCAACTATATCAAAAAGTCCTTTATTAGAGTGATACTCATCTTCATCGGTACCCCTATCATGGTGTAACCAAAGATTTTATGTCATAATATGATTTAACCCTAGAAAATCATCATTCCTTTTCATCTTGACTCAACTCATAAGAGCCTCCAATTCATCATTAAGAAATAAAAACATTTAAAAAACCCATGAATGAATTACCCCAAGAAACTTTTAATATAATTCCTATAATATTAAGGTTATATACACACCATAATATATGATAGAATGGTGTTTGTGAGGGAACTCCAACTCTAATTGTAAGATCATTTCAATTATAACCATGTATAATTTGAGAAAAAATCACATATCCCCTATGTTAATTCAAATCAGGAGGGTATTCTCCACACTCTAAAACTCAACAAACACCCCTAATAATATATGACTCCTCAATCTCCTTAGGTAATTTTAGATGTGAAAACATATGTCAAGACCCTTAAATTTCAAGGAATTTTTTTTTTCTTAATTTTCTTTGGAATTTTACAAGAACGCAGTTTCAGACGGCACCTGATTCCGAGGCCCGGTGTGCCCGGAATAATTTTCCGAAGTTTGGCTCGAGTACGTTCAGTGAACGGACGAGCGGGTTTTTCTAACTTTTGAACTGGTGCCCAGAATCGAATTATGAGGGCACCGATGGAATCGCAGCGCCGGTAATTGCTTAGAAACGCATCTTCTGGAGTTGCGTTTTCTCGAGTGTGGTTTTTAATTTTTGGGCTTAAAGTTAAGAAATAAAATATTTGGTACGAAAAACTTTATTTTATTTTACTTGGAAGCCACTTGAAGCCACTTAAAGCTGCTTAAGCTGAGTTGATGCGGATATGGTGCTATCCAAAAATATCCTACCCTCTTGGTAGGATATTTGTGAGGTGGGGCCCACACGATCCCCACCGTTTCTTTTCCGCTAAGTAACGCACCCGCGAAAACCCATCATTATGAAAGTCAACTGACGCGTTTTCTTAATTTCTTAACGCACCAATTAATTGGGCGGTTTTATTTGTTGAATTAATTGGGTGGTTTATTTCTTTGAATTAATTCTATGAATTAATGGGTTGTTACTTATCTCTTTTTCGTTTGTTGGCATGTCAATAAAATAAGACCAACGCTTTTTCTCCTTAAGTGTTGTTCGTTGAGAGGAATTGTCAGAAACCTCAAGTTCTTCATCGTCCTTCGCGAAGAACGCGAAGAACACGAAGAACGCCGAGCCCTCGGAGAACGACGACGCGGCGCCAAGTACCGCGACGCCGATGATTCTTCTTCCGCGACGTTCTTCCGTGACAATCCAACCCCGCGACAACCTTCGATCGACAACGACAAGGTAGGGGGTTGCGCTTCTTTTAAATCTCTTTGTGAGTTATAACAACATCATGGATTTAATTAATATAATTAAATCTATTGTTTCTTGGTCCTCAGAGTTTTTTGACGCAATGCCGGATACCGCGACGACGCGACGATCCCCTCCTTCCGCGACGATTAATTCCGCGAAGAACGCACGTGCGACGACTTGACGAGGTAGGGGTTTTTATTTGAGAACAATCTTTATTTCCCATGATTGCTTCTTTTAAAACAAAGAACCCAGTTTCATAAGAAAAATTTTAATTTATTAAAATTGTTTTTGATATGTTCTCCATGTGTTGATAATTTATCTTCCCGTTTGTATCATCTAACGCAGAGGGTGTGGGCCAAACGAACACGGCCCGACAACCCTCTGTAGTTCTTCGTTGTTGTGCGGATTTGGCGGGCAACGACAAAAACATGCCGCAAAGGCAATTTGATGTTTCCGCAGGGAAGAACGGGACCCGGGAGGAGTGGCGGCGTAGACGGGAATGAAAACAGACCACCGGAGCAACTCCAGTGGCCTGCGGAAGCTTCCGCCGGCGGCCAGGTGGCAGCGGCGCCCAGCGCGCCGCCGGGAAAACCTCGCCGCGACTGAAGCCGCGGCGGCGACACGGTTCCGCGGCCGCGTGGAACTGCGGTTCAAAGACGCGACGGCCCGGCCGCGTCCGAGTGGTTCAGGGAGGCCCCACGTGGGGCCGCGTTAATTTGACACCGCGGGGGCAGCGCCCACCCCGCGGGTTCCTCCGCTCGGCCGGCTCGGCCGAGCCGAGCCGGGCCGACCCGCCTGGCTGGGTAGCACCCAGGCCGGGCCGGGCCGCCCTGGCTGGTTCGGGTCGCGCCAAACCGGGTCGGACCCGGGTCGGGTCCACCCGGTTCGGGCCGACCCAGGGGGGTTGGGCCGGGTCGGTCCGGGCCCAGACCCCCCGTCTTCGGACTGTTTTCGGTCTTTTGCCCATAACATGAGCTACGGGCCTCCGAACGACGCGCCGTCAGTGGCGATGCGATCCTTGGATCGAGACGGTCGTTTCAGTATATCACACTCAAGGTTTTGGAATACTTTGGGTTCGGCCGGGTTGGTTCGTACACGAAACCAATCGGGCCCTCGGAGCGGAAACACTCATATCTTGAGCTACGGACGTCCGATTGACGTGTCGTCGACTTTGTTGAATTCCTCTAAGTGAGACGGATCTTTTGGATTACTATGCCCGAGTTTTGGACGTAGGTGGAGTACAGTCGGGTTGGTTTTGCCTTAGAAATCAACCGGGCCCCTAGGACGAAAAAGCCAATAACTCTCAGACCGGGCGTCCGATTGACGCGCCGTCTGCGAAGTTGAGTTCCTGTTGGCGATACAGAACTTTTGGATACATCAACTCTGGACTATGTTTCAGTTGATGTATCAGCCTCTCGGCTCGTGGAGCGGACCATCCCGAACGAGCTTGTTGTGAGCGGGAACCCTAGAGCTGGCTGCAACTACTACTGTGACGACGACGACTGTACAGAAATCCTCAGTGGATTCGACTGCGACGATGATGAAAACAGTACGGGAATCCTCCGTCTTTTCGGTAGTGACCAGTACGGTACATCTTGGGATACATCAACTCCAGACTACATGTCATTTGATGCATCGACCACTTAGCCCTTGGAGTGGACCCTCCCGGAACGAGCATGCTGTGTGCGGAAACCCTAGAGCTGGTTGAGACTTGACGACTGCTGATCGAACGACTCGGTGTGTTACAGATAGCCCAGTGGGGAGCGCTTGGTTGCAGCGGCAGACCCACGGTGGAGGAGCGCTTGGTTGTAGCAGCAGACTCGCGGTACTCAACAGAAGGAGTACCTCTGGAGGCTATGAGGGGGAGCGCTTGGTTGTAGCGGCAGACCCACGATAGAGGTGCGCTTGGTTGTAGCGGCACAGGGGAGCGCTTGTTTGTAGCGGAAGACCCACGACAGAGGTGCGCTTGGTTGTAGCGGCACAGGGGAGCGCTTGGTTGTAGCGGCAGACCCACGGCGGAGGAGCGCTTGGTTGTAGCGGCACGGGAGAGCGCTTGGTTGTAGCGGCAGGCCCACAGTACTCGATAAGTGGAGTACTACAGCAGTCCAAGGTTAGAGGGAAGTGCTTGGTTGTAGCGGCATAACCACTGTGCTTGATGGAGAAGAAGTTTCCCAATAGCTATGGTTTCAACTTCATGATCGATCCTATGTGGGTCATTGCGGGGGTTAGTACCTACCGATCCTTTGTGGGTCCGACGGCTTAGATGAATCAGTGGCTACATCTGATCATCTCTATCGTCTTACGAAGAAGTACCTATGTGAGCTGAATCCGTTTTGCTTTCCTTTGTGGATTTTGTTGTGCTATCCTGTGTGGATTTATGTTTTGCTTTCCTTTGTGGATTGCGTTGTGCTATCCTGTGTGGATTTATGTTTTTCTTTCCTATGTGGATTGGGTTGTGCTTGGGCTCGGATGTTGGAGCCAGACGGGAATTGATGACTTAGGTATATGTATGGGCATATACCTAAGCAGTGTCGGATGTTACTTCGTGATTGTATCTTTCCTTTGTGGTTTATCCTTTGTGGATTCGGGGAGACCTTCGGGGGTCTCAGGGTCTCTACTGAGTAGCTTATACTCACCCCTTCATGGGCTATTCCCGCACTACGTTGTGTTGGTTGTAGACGAAGGACAACGCTGATCGTGGTGGAGGCTTGTGGAGCAGGACAGTACCTGTAGGTGGACCACTGGGCGGGGTGTACTCGGAGCGGACGGCTGGACCGAGGAGCTGTGGAGGCTATCTGTACTCACCCTTCAGGTGGGACTTCCAGAGGATGGCTCAACGCGGTGGCTTTACCTTTCAGTTGTTGTTTTTCCCCTTTCAGTTGTATTTTACAGTTGGGCTTGTATTTCCGGCCCCCTTTACTTTCATCACAGCTTGTTTCAGTTTTTACTTAGTGTTTTACTTCCGCTTACTCTGTGGTGTTTGTTGTTTTCTTTACAAAGGAAATGCCTTCCCTTTTCCGAGATTTACGCCTTGGTGCTAGTCGCCAACCCCTGGCCTATAGAAGGCGGTCTTGGGGTAGTCACGGCATGGGACCCGAGGACGGGTCGTGACAAATTGGTATCAGAGGAGTTCGGTTCTACCACAGACTCTGATCTTTCTTCTATGTGAAGCAATATTGTTTAGAGTATTGGGTGTGGTTATCAGTCCAGGGAGTCCGGTGTTGGTGCGGCGGCCGACGTATCCGTACACCAGGACCCTGACTTCTGATTTCCGACTTAATGCACGAAAACATTGATTGCATGTGTGTTTCGAGTTTTCTTTGTGATTAATTCATGTCAGCTCACCAGGTATACTGTTCTGACCGTGGCGCACCTGTTTCCTTTTCAGGATGGCCCCACGACGGCAGCCAGCTAGGGTTCCGAGAGTGGTACGTGATGACAACCCGTCGAGCGACGAGGCCTCGGTACAGGGCCCTTTGAGGGCAGAGGCACCAGCGGTACCTCTACCCGCCGAGCCACCGATGCTTCCAGCACCAGCTGATGATGATGCACGTCGCCTTAGTGCACTGCATGAGTTCCAGCGCCAGCGACCGCCCAGGTTCCGCGTGGAGACGGACCCCCAGGTAGCCGAGGACTGGATGGAGGTGGTTGTATGAGTTTTTCGGTTAGTGAGGACACCAGCAGACCTTATGGTGGTCCTTACAGCGAGCCTCCTGCATGCGGCAGCAGGTAGATGGTGGAGCTTGATGCTCTAGGTGCACGATGAGGCATCACTCCTTTGGACGGACTTTGAGAGCCTTTTTCGCTCAGAGTTCGTCCCAGCTACCCTCCGAGCGGTGCGCATCCAGGAGCTACTACAACTGCAGCAGGGCAGCATGACAGTAGCCCAGTACGCGGCGAGGTTTACCGATCTCTCGCTCTATTCCATGGACATGGTATGCGACCCATTCTTCAGGGCCCGAACCTTCAAGCAGGGGCTCAGGCGAGAGATCAGAGCTTCAGTTGTTTCTCACAGCATTCCGACACATACAGGAGTGTTGGAGCGAGCCCTCTTAGTGGAGAGTTTCCTTGCTGAGCAGTCTCCAGCAGCAGGACCGACCACTAGCTGACATGCGGCAGAGTCTTCTGTAGCGGGAAGTAGGCAGATGACGCAGGCGTCAAAGAGGACTAGACCTACCGGTGGTCGATCGCGTGACACAGGGTCGATTGTGCGAGGCACCCGGGGTGGACAACTACTTACCATGAGCGGGCAGTGTTACTCCTACGGCGGGATTGGTCACATGGATCGTGACTGTCCGACCCGCCATACGGATGACCAGCAGGTGAACGAAGGACCCCCAAGGCAGAGGCAGAGGTTCGATCAGGTCGGGTCGCAAGGAGCAGGCAGCCATGGTAGGGGAGCTGGCCGTGCAGCTGGAGGTGGACGACGCTTCAGGGTGTTGCCACCACCACCACCAGGAGGTCCACCCCGACCGCAAGGAGTTGGTAGACATGGGAGAGCTCAGTTTCAGGCAGCTGAGGCCTTCGATCATGGAGCTCTGGGAGAATATGGACAGGAGCGGAACTAGTGGATACGTCTTTTGTACTTCTAGTTCCTTGTTGCTGATGTGTAGCGTCTTTGTATTATGAGCTGCAATAATAAAAGGCGCATACCTTTGTGATGTATTCATTCATGTCCTCTTTTGTGTTGTTACTAAGAGGTTCCAGTTTAGACTGTTGACTTGACCCTCACTTGTGAGACATATACTGGAGGTGACCAAGTTACCACACATTGATGCTGACAGTGTGACTCAACCCTTGGAGGCGAGAGTAACGGTTGGATCTCTTGGTAGTAGCGTCGAGGCCTTACGACGTCATCCTTGGTATGGATTAGTATCATCCATGTCGGGATTGACTGTATTAGGCAAAGAACATGGTTCATCCAGGGGATGAGACCAGATTTCTCTTATCGGCAAAGAAGAAATCTCAGCAGATCTTGTAGGACCAGAAGGGTCTAGGTCATCCATGAGCGGATGAGGACAGCTCAGAGCCGGCAAAAGTCTTGTGCTGACAGAAGGCGGAGGCCACTAGAGTTCGAGGATGGCGACCACGTCTTCTGGTGTGTCTCACCTCGAAATGGATTACTGAGATTTGGCCGAGGCGGCAAGTCGTCTCCACGCTTCATCGGACCATTCTAGGTCCTCGACAGGATTGGCGAGGTGGCTTATCGCCTGGCTCTACCGCCTCAGTTGCACCGGGTGCATGACGTCTTCCATGTATCTCAGCTGAGGAGATACGTGCATGACCCGTCACACACCATTGACCATGGGGAGCTGGACGTTGGTGATGGGGCAACTTTTGCGGAGGTTCTAGTGGAGATCGAGGATCGACAGAAGCGAGTCCTACGTGGATGATCGGTTCCTCTTGTGCGCATCAGATGGCAGCACAGGAACCTCCAGGAGATCACTTTGGAGCGGGAGGCTCAGATGCGTGCTCAGTACCGCCTTTGTATCCCTATGTTTGTGGTGAAGCTTTACGGGGACGTAAAGCCCTATGGTGGGAGTAATGTAAAGACCCTTAAATTTCAAGGGAATTTTTTTTCTTAATTTTCTTTGAAATTTTACAAGAACGCAGTTTCAGACGGCACCTGATTCCGAGGCCCGGTGTGCCCGAAATCATTTTCCAAAGTTTGGCTCGGGTACATTTAGTGAACGGACGAGCGAGTTTTTATAACTTTTGAACCGGTACCCGGAATCGAATTCTGAGGGCACCTATGGAATCGCAGCGCCGATAATTTCTTAGAAACGCCTCTTCAGGAGTTGTGTTTGCTCGGGTGTGGTTTTTAATTTTTGGGCTTAAAGTTAAGAAATAAAATATTTGGTACGAAAAACATTATTTTATTTCACTTGGAAGCCACTTGAAGCCACTTAAAGATGCTTAAGCTGAGTTGATGTAGATAGGGTGCTATACAAAAATATCCTACCCTCTTGGTAGGATATTTGTGAGGTGGGGCCCGCACGAGCCCCACCGTTTCTTTTCGGCTAAGTAACGCACCCGTGAAAACCCGTCATTATGAAAGTCAACTGACACAATTTCTTAATTTCTTAACGCACCAATTAATTGGGCGGTTTTATTCGTTGAATTAATTGGGTGGTTTATTTCTTTGAATTAATTCTATGAATTAATGGGTCGTTACTTATCTCTTTTTCATTTGTTGGCATGTTAATAAAATAAGACCAACGCTTTTTCTCCTTAAGTGTTGTTCGTTGAGAGGAATTGTCAGAAACCTCAAGTTATTCATCATCCTTCGCGAAGAACGCAAAGAACGCGAAGAACGCCGAGACCTCGGAGATCGACGACGCGACCCCAAGTACCGCAACGCCGACGATTCTTCTTCCGAGACGTTCTTCCGTGACAATCCAACCCCGCGACAACCTTCGATCGACAACGACAAGGTAGGGGGTTGCGCTTCTTTTAAATATCTTTGTGAGTTATAACAACATCATGGATTTAATTAATATAATTAAATCTGTTGTTTCTTGGTCCTCGGAGTTCGTCGACGCAACGCCGGATACCGCGACGATGCGACGATCACCTCCTTCCGCGACGATTAATTCCGCGAAGAACGCGTGTGCGACGACTTGACGAGGTAGGGGTTTTTATTTGAGAACAATCTTTATTTCCCGTGATTGTTTCTTTTAAAACAAAGAACTCGGTTTCATAAGAAAAATTTTAATTTATTAAAATTGTTTTTGATATGTTCTCCATGTGTTGATAATTTATCTTCCCGTTTGTATCATCTAACGTGGAGGGTGCGGGACAAACGAACACGGCCCGACAACCCTGCGCAGTTCTTCGTTGTTGTGCGGATTTGGCGGGCGACGACAAAAATGTGCCGCAAAGGCAATTTGATGTTTCCGCAGTGAAGAACAGGACCCAGGAGGAGCGGCGGCGCAAGAGAGAATGAAAACGGACCACCGGAGCAACTCCGCTGGCCCGCGGAAGCTTCCGCCGGCGCGCCACGCCGGGAAAACCTCGCCGCGGCTGAAGCCACGGCGGCGAGGCGGTTCTGCGGCCGCACGGAACCGCGGTTCAGGGACGCAGCGGCCCGGCCACGTCTGGGTGGTTCGGGGCGGCCCCACGCGGGCCTGCGTTACTTTGACACCACGGGGGTAGCGCCCACGCCGCGGGTTCCTCCGCTCGGCCGAGCCGAGCCGGGCCGACCCGCCTGGCCGGGTAGCGCCCAGGCTGGGCCGGGCCGCCCTGGCCGGGCTGGGTCGCGCCAAACCGGGTCGGACCCAGACCCGGGTCGGGTCGACTCGGTTTGGGCCGACCCAGGGGGGTTGGCCGGGTCGGTCCGGGCCCAGACCCCCCGTCTTCGAACCGTTTTCGGTCTTTTGCCCATAACTTGAGCTACGAGCCTCCAAACGACGCGCTGTCAGCGGAGATGCGATCCTTGGATCGAGTCGGTCGTTTTGGTATATCACACTCAAGGTTTTGGAATACTTTGGGTTCGGCCGGGTTGGTTCGTACAAGAAACCAACCAGGGCCCTCGGAGCGGAAACGCTCATATCTTGAGCTACGGACGTCCGATTGACATGTCGTCGACTTTGTTGAATTCCTCTAAGTGAGACGGATCTTTTGGCTTACTCCGCCCGAGGTTTGGATGCAGGTGGAGTACGTTCGGGTTGGTTTTGCCTTAGAAACCAACCGGGCCCCTGGGACGAAAAAGCCAATAACTCTCAGACCGAGCGTCTGATTGACGTGCCGTCTGCGACGTTGAGTTCCTGTTTGCGATACGGAACTTTTGGATACATCAAGTCTGGACTATGTGTCAGTTGATGTATCAGCCTCTCGGCTCGTGGAGCGGACCCTCCCGAACGAGCTTGCTGTGGGCGGGAACCCTAGAGTTGGCTGCAACTGCTACTGTGACGACGACGACTGTACAGAAATCTTCAGTGGATTCGACTGCGACGATGATGAAAACCGTACGGGAATCCTCCGTGTTTTCGGCAGTGACCACTACGGTACATCTTGGGATACATCAACTCCGGACTACATGTCATTTGATGCATCGACCACTTAGCTCGTGGAGTGGACCCTCCCGGAACGAGCATGCTGTGTGCGGAAACCCTAGAGCCGGTTGAGACTTGACGACTGCTGATTGAACGACTCAGTGTGTTACGTATAGCCCAGTGGGGAGCGCTTGGTTGCAGCGGCAGACCCACGGTGGAGGAGCACTTGGTTGTAGCGGCAGACCCGCGGTACTCAACAGAAGGAGTACCTTTGGAGGCTATGAGGGGGAGCGCTTGGTTGTAGCGGCAGACCCACGACAGAGGTGCGCTTGGTTGTAGCGGCACAGGGGAGCGCTTGGTTGTAGCGGCAGACCCACGACAGAGGTGCGCTTGGTTGTAGCGGCACAGGGGAGTGCTTGGTTGTAGCAGGAGACCCACGATGGAGGAGCGCTTGGTTGTAGCGGCACGAGAGAGCGCTTGGTTGTAGCAGCAATCCCACAGTACTCGATAGGTGGAGTACTACAGCAGTCCAAGGTTAGAGGGAAGCGCTTGGTTATAGCGGCATAACCACTGTGCTTGATGGAGAAGAAGTTTCCCAATAGCTATGGTTTCAACTTCATGATCGATCCTATGTGGGTCATTGCGGGGGTTAGTACCTACCGATCCTTTGTGGGTCCGACGGCTTAGATGAATCAGTGGCTACATCTGATCATCTCTATCGTCTTACGAAGAAGTACCTGTGTGAGATTAATCCGTTTTGCTTTCCTTTGTGGATTGTGTTGTGCTATCCTGTGTGGATTTACGTTTTTCTTTCCTTTGTGGATTGTGTTGTGCTATCCTATGTGGATTTATGTTTTTCTTTCTTGTGTGGACTGGGTTGTGCTTGGGCTCGGATGTTGGAGCCAGACGGGAATTGATGACTTAGGTATATGTATGGGCATATACCTAAGCAGTGTCGGATGTTACTTCGTGATTGTATCTTTACTTTGTGGTTTATCCTTTGTGGATTCTGGGAGACCTTCGGGGGTCTCGGGGTCCCTATTGAGTAGCTTATACTCACCCCTGCATGGGCTATGCCCACACTACGTTGTGTTGGTTGTAGACGACGGACAACACTGATCGTGGTGGAGGCTTGCGGAGCAGGACGGTACCTATAGGTGGACCACTGGGCGGGGTGTAATCGGAGCGGACGGCTGGACCGAGGAGCTGTGGAGGCTATCTGTACTCACCCTTCAGGTGGGACTTCCAGAGGACGGATCGACGTGGCGACTTTACCTTTCAGTTGCTGTTTTCCCCTTTAGGTTGTACTTTACAGTTGGGCTTGTATTTCCGGCCCCCTTTACTTTCATCACAGCTTGTTTCAGTTTTTACTTAGTGTTTAACTTCCGCTTACTCTGTAGTGTTTGTTGTTTTCTTTACAAAGGCAATGCCTTCCCTTTTCTGGGATTTACGCCTTGGTGCTAGTCGCCAGCCCCTGGCCTATGAAAGGCGGGCTTGGGGTAGTCACGGCACGGGCCCCGAGGACGGGTCGTGACAACATATCCCTTAGATATATTTAAAAATGGAATTTAGTTTTTTTATAATTTTATATCATTAAATTCATCTCAATATAAGGAATAAATATATGTAAACAATTCATCATGAATTCCATGTCTAAGTCTTTAATTCTTAGTGTGTAGTTTAGAATTATGCAACACCTCTCTAAGAATAACCTCTTTTTTTATCAGAAATTGATTTCAATTAAATTTCATAGCATTCATAATTATTTAATTTTTTTCCTACAATAATTTCATGAAATAATAAATCTATATATGAGGAAATATAATTTGGATAAGATGACCAAATTTTAAACATAGGGTATTTCAGATCATATAATTATACATGTTTTTTCAATGAATTCACTTTCTCTAAAAAATTATCCAACCTATGATGGAAATCTCCATCTAGAGAGAGTTATAAGACTACGAATCATGTAATGTTTATTTAATATATGAATATATATGTATACAACATCTATTTCAAAATATCATTTATTAAATAACTATTTTATTTAATAATTTTTTTCACAACACATAATACTCAAAAAATTTCAGGACAACATAAATATCACACACAAAATGGAAACTCTTCATTCTGAACATAATTTCAAATCAAATTTCTCAATGTGAAACTTTCTTAAAGATAAAATTATTTTTTAGCATTTTCATTGCAAGATGATAATTTTCATTCAAAACATCCCATGATACTCAAGGAAATAACTAGTTAACCTTATTTTATAATATAATTGCCAATGATTCAGTGAAACTAAAATGGCTATAAAATACTGAGCATAAGATAGTTCTTTTTAAAATAAAATTCAAAACCACCATTTTTAATAAAACCCATGATCTATAATCACATTATATTTTCCAAACACTTTTTAGTGATTATTTCCAAAATAATAAGTAACTATTTAATAAATAATGACACAAATGAATAAAATTTTAAATGGGTCCATATATGAGTACGAGATAAGAAATTCTCAAAATGAACCCTGAATATTACATTATTCCTACCTTTGGAATATTCATCCAAAAAAATCATAATGGAAAAGTCATTGAATTATCTTTTCCTTCCAAACTTTTCATTTTTGAAAATAAAATAGCCTATATAAACTTTCTAATCAATTAATGGAAATTAGTAGTAAATAATGTTAATATACTGATGTTTAATATAAAAACATTCATGGTCTTATGGAAAAACATACATCAGGATAAAATGTTAACATAAAAGATACATCATAAATATTTTCCACTTAAAGAAAATATCAATTTCCCCAAAATGAACTAGAAAAAATTCATCTTGTTTCAAAAAATAATTCATGTAACAAAAAAAAATGATTACCAAAAGACTTACACATGTTGGTACTCCAATACCACCAATGATTAAATAAAACACACCTTAATTTTAAACACCATAATATATCATTATAAAACATATGACCCCTAAAATTCAACCATTAAAACCCAATGACCATTAATTATAAGAATAAGAATTAATATATGACATAGTGGTATATCCCCAAACCTCAAGTACCAATCTACACTTTATTTGAATCAACGTCAGCTTCATTCTAAGTCCCACATAACCTTATATATGAACATAAATCTGTATAATATTCCATGAAGTATTATTTTCAAAAAAATAATGACATAGATAAATCATTCAGTCAGATATAAACTACTAAGGTGTCTTACTGACCACATGAATAGACACCTCAAATGAGGAATTATTGGAAGGTACCAAATTGCATTAGTAGGAGTTTTGATTCTGGTACCTAAAAATGAATCACAATTTAATTAACAGAATTGTATGAAAAAAATATTGAATGATATCATTAGAAAGTAAAAAATTGTTTTTTCATGATGTTAGATGACATCAATTGAGAATGAATCTGAGTTGACTTTCACATTTATCTTATAGCTTTATATCCCACATGTAGGACAACTTGATAAATATTCATTTTCTTTCCAATACAGTACAAAATCATTAGGGCAATCATGTATCTTTTTATACCCCAATCCCATTGGGAACAATATTTTCTTCACATCATAATTGGAATCTGGAAGCCCATTCCCTTATGGAAGTATCTCTTTTAAAAACTCAAGTAAGTTGGAGATACATTTATCACTCCACCCATTTTTTACTTTTAAGTTAACTAATCTCAAAACAGCTGATAAAACTGTATATTTACTACAACCTAGGAATAATGGTTTCTCAAAATCTCCATACAATCGTTCAACAATTGTTTTTTTTAATGGTTTCAACACATATATCATGAATTAATCTTTAATACGATCCTCTGCCTCATTAGGAATATTTTCATCAACATTGGATGTTGAATTTTTAGTTCTTTCACCATGCCAAATCCTATTTGTATAATTAAAGTTAAAACCATAACAAAGGAGATGATCCTTGATTTATATGGAGTTTAACTTTCTCATATTTAAATACTTCACACATGGATAGAAAATCAAATCAATATTTTGAAGATATCATTTAAAAAAATCCAAGAATTCTGCAACTCCCTTTTCATATTCACTAGTGGTTCTTCGTAAATGTATCCAATTACAATCTATTCAATATTTGAAATCAAAAAATAATTGGGGAATATATTAAAACATATAAACATTTAAATATGTATATATATATATATTTATAGATAAATTGTAAACAGAAACCCATTTAATAAAAAATATTGATAACCAGATACAAAACATTAGATATGAAACACATTTACAAATAGTAAACATCTTATTTTCATATTATATACAACTGTTATATTGATATTATAATTTAATTATAATATCAATATTCTAAAATTTATTAGTTCATTTTACATAGTTGTTACATTATTTATATGTTTCATTTGACAAAAGTACTGAATATTTCATTAATTTTGTGGAAAAAATAAGTTATTATTAGTAATATGAAATAATAATTACATTAGATGTTCATATTATAAGTGAAATCAATCCTAATACTCCCAAAACTATGACAGATAAAATTAAATACATAACTAAATTGTAATATCTTACAACATATTTTTGTGAGAGAACAATCGAATAATTTGAGAAATAATAAGTGGTTGGGGATCCATTGCATGTTCAAATGAGTATATACATAGATTATTTGGTGAAACTGTGAAATAAAAATGATCTATTAATTGTGAAGAAGAATAAAGAGTTGGTGTGATTGAGATGAGAGTTGTGAACTCACAAAGAATTAAATGAAGAAATTGAAGAGGAAGACAATCTAAGTTCTATTGGTTAGGATCATTGTTGATGAAATTAGTGTATAATTCCATAAATTGATTCCTAATAATTGATAATTAGGAACTGATCATAATATTAGAGTTCAATTTAAATATTTTTATTTCATGATGATCAACAGGCATTCAAATACTCTATTGTGAGCAACTTCAATAAGAAGTAGTTTGAAAATGAACTAGTGGGATTCCAATACAAAGCTGTTATGGGATGCATTAATAAGTTTTCATGGGTAATGTTATGTATCTTCTTGTGAATTATAGAAAATATAGAGTCAAGATAATCCTTGGACACCCATTATAAATGATTAATATATTTTAGTTGAGAATATATATCTCAATGGGAGTTGAATTGGATAGAGAGTATGTTTTCTAAATATGATCTAAAGCATGTAAAAATAACAGATTTATATTTTATATTTATATTTTATATTACATGTGGTTGTGGATTATTGGGTAAAATATAAAAATATCTATTTATTTCTTAACTGACTATAGAGACTCATTGGCCTAAAGTAGTTGAAAAGATTAAAAATAATTCAATTGGTTTTTGGTATAATTTAGGTAGACATGATTCAAGACCCCACCCCTCTGAGGTGTATTTTCTCAGTCCTATGAGGACTCACATTAGGTTATTTTAACATAAAAGTCTGAAATCATACAACTCCAATCCATATCAATAACATTGAATAATACATTTATACATAATGTCCAATAAAAATTCATAACCTAAAATCACAAAACTCTAATCCATATCATGAACATTGACTAATCACTCTTAGAGATGACTATTAACCATGTTCCAACACATTTAAAATAAACTATAAACTAATAATTGAAGAAAATCAAAATCAAAATTAATTGATAAATAATTTATCTTCAAAATTATAAAAAAACTTACAAAAATTGGACGAAAATAGATACCTAATCTGAACTTAACTTCGTATAATTCTTGTAAAAATTAAGCACTACAATATCTATACAAAAATTGATTATAAATATGAAGAATAAAGATAAAAAAAATTAAAATCAAACAATGGTTGAATGTCACCCCAAAATATGTTTTGGAAGAAAAAATAAACCGTAGACGATAAACCTCGAGAAGATAATGAAGAACATTGATTTCAAATTGTGAAAATGGAAGAAAATCAACAACAATGGCCATGGGAGATCACAAATAAGGAATTGAATTCATTGTGAGTTGAGAGGTGCCGCTGCAGGTTTTGATTTCAAATATTGAACAACATGAGGGTTTCCTGATCGAAATAATTTTTAATTGACTTTCGGTGTTGGTTTTTACCAAAACCGATGCCTAAAATATTAGGTTTTTTATTTTCAGAATCAGTTTTTTGGAAACCCAACACTAAAAATTACACATATGGCATTAGTTTTATCCAAAACCGTCACCTAAAACATTTTTTTGGATTTTTGGTGTCGGTTTATGTGAAAAATAACACAAAAAATCACTAATAAAAATATTTGGCATTGGTTTTTAGAAAAACTGACGCCAAAAATTACTTTCACATACCATTGTCATCAGTTTATAAAAAACCAATGTTATTACTTCAATTTTTAATCCCATATTTCTAATAGTGAAAATATATATATGCTTAGTCATAGAAACCCAAATGAAATAGAGTAATGAGATATCTGTCTCATAGCTCATCCCAATTAGAAGAGTATCCAACCGTTCCAAAAGTACATCAACGATTCTCAACATCCCATGCATCTTCCCTAAACACACATGACAAAGGAACTCAATCACCACACCTTGATACTGTCCACTTTGGGCAGCAGTGACTCACCCACAGAGTTTTATGTTGCATCACAAGAATGAGTCTCAGTGGGTAAATAGTCCCTCTTCCTTTTGAGTCCAAAGATACATCAAGCCACATCTCATCACTGTACCACATAGTCAAGGGGGATCGAAATTTAGGTAAGGATCCCATGCCCTGGTATGATAGGAGGGTCCTACTCTGCTATTCCCCGAGGAGCTCCACTACCCATCCCCACAGGAGGGTAACAATTGAGGAATTCATTCGCAAACTCCATTTCCCAGCCCTGATGAAGGTTAATTCACAATACAAGTCTTTGGGGAACTCCACTGCCCAACCTTGTTGGAAGTTAACTCCTGGTAGAAGTCATCGAGGAACTCAAATGACCATGCTAGTGGGAAACACCTAATATAAGTCATTGGGGAACTCCAATTACCAGCCCTACATGAGGGTAATGACCAGAGAGGGTCCTCAGGGAACTCCAATACCCATCCTTGATGGAGGGTAATGCACGAAAAGGGTACTTGGGGAGCTCCACTACCCATCCCTACTTGAGGGTAACACCTAAAAAATCCTGACGATCCTTTATGATTATTTTCATCATCGGGCGTCTCCTCAGTGTGTTCCAAGATCGGAACATTTTAAATCATATATCAAAATCCACTTCTGAGGGTACCATTATGTTCTACATAGGAAATCACTCAGGATAGGATACTTGTTGGCTAAAATCTAAGTTCAAACAAAGGAGATACAAATGATGGAAGTTCCTAGAAAAGTAAACATGGAGAACATGATGTGTGAGGGGTCCCACATGATGTGTGGACCCACTCCACCAGTAGGTTGTGTCCCTAGTTGGTACATGGGTCCCAACCATATAGGCATACACACTGTGTAGGTGAACTACATGGTGTGTCCCAATGTCATGGGACCAGACCGTGTCTCAGTGGCCATGCCCATGTACTAGACCCCCCTTGTCCATATGGTCATCCACAAGCTCTATCCATCTTGGAAGAGGATACATGGAATGTGAGGGAAGCTAACACATTGTGTCATCCTTAACTAACCTGAAACCCTAGCACCGCTGTTGAGGGATGCTATAGACCATGTTTTCAACATAATACATGGTGTGTCATCAGGTTTTTAGCCAGATTTTCAGATATGACTTCCACTCTTGAATATATGAATTCCACTTCGATTTCAACCTCTAATATACCTAAAAATGTGGATTTATCTATAGATTATGGAATCTGACCATTGCTCACTACGAATTAGGATCCCCTCACCATGAGGGTTTCACCAATCATTACACACACAATGAATCCTCCTTTCTTCCTCGATATACTCTCTAAACAATGATTCAAGCATCATTGATTCGTAATGATGCTAGATATATGATTCTATCAGAAAACCATCATCATTTCATTGACCCTCCGCATATCAGGGGGTCCGATCAAGCTCGGTACCGCATGAAAATTTTCTTACTGGGCCCTTCAGTGTCCAACTAGTGAAGAACTTGTAGAATGAGGGAGAAAATCAACAAATAACAAGGTTTTAAACATAATTGACCATGATTTATTGGCTACAAATCAATAATGGGGAACCAGGGATAGATAAACAATTGATATATAACTTAAATCTAAAACATGGGCTCATGATAAGGTTTAAAACATGGACATAAATCGAAGAAAAACAATCGATCCACTCAAAAATTTAATCAAGGTCGTAAACACACCAATTGGAGAGTCCTACCTCTATTTTTGATTAATAGATGAGGAAGAACATGCTCTCACAATAATTAGAAGTAGTTATTTCATTATTTTCATCTTGAACAGATCTGATTTGGCATTCCGTTGTCGTTTTCCAAGGTATTCATCAATAGAGGAGGGAGGAGAGAGGTTGCTGGTAAAAACTAGAATAATGATACAAACCTGGAAAAACCTCTATAGTGATATATTTATAAACATATCAATATGTTTAATGGATTAATTAAATTAAATTAATTAATCCACTTAAACGTACCGCCAATGAGTAAGGGGTTTGAACGTCCTGCGCTGACTCAATTTATGTCATGCCTAGGGTAAACACTACATTCTAGACCCAACCATGGTATTGGATTTCTAATCCAATCAACCATTTAAGTGTTATCCCATTTTATTTAATAATTTTTACAATCTCAATATAAAATATATTTAATATTTTTATAAAATTAATTTCAGGCACATCAGGCCTCAGAATCGCACGCCATCTCATCTCTTAGATCTGGAAATATATGTAGAAATATTTAAAATTAATACAAGTAAAAAATAAAGTCTCTACATCATTACCTCCTTAAATATTTTTTTCCCTTAAAAGAAAAACAAGGAAAACAACTTGGGATACTGAGTCCTCATATGGATCTCTTACTCTCAGAAACTCTCCTACAGGTTTCCATGCCTCTACAACACACAAACCAAAGGGATGGTCTATCCTCACAGGGTCCTCTCCTTTTGATCCTTGATTACCATCGGGTTCTCCACAAAGGTGGCTCCATACTCAATGTTGAGTTCACCCTAGTCAATGACATGTGTGGTGTCATGCACATATCTCCTCTACTATGACACATGGAATATGACGTGTACCCTCTCCAGCTATGGGGGTCGGGTGAGGTGGAAGGTAACCTATCTAACCCTATGCATGATCTTGAATGGCCTAATGAACCTTGGGGATAGGTTTCCTCCCCAACCAAACCTCTATAATCCATATATGGGTAGAATAGAAAGAAAACATGGTCTCCATGCTCAAACTCTAAGGGATTATGATGATGATTTTTATATGACTTATATCTACTCTGGGATATCTTCATCTACTCATGGATGACATTGATTTTCTCCATTATATCTTGAACCAACTCTGGGCCCACAATAGATGACTCTCCAATCTCTATCCAACACAAGGGTGACCTACATGGTCTCACATACAAGGCATAAAAATGTGTCTTACCAATGGTAGAGTGGTATATGTCTTTGTATGAAAACTCTACCAAGAGAAGGTGATCTTCCCAACTCCAGCCAAATTCCAACATGCAATCCCTTAGTATATCCTTCAACACATGGATAGTACTCTCGATATACCCATCGATCTGAGGGTGAAAAGATTCACTCATCCACAATTGGGTCCTGAATGCCTCTTGAAATATTTTCTAAAATTGTGACATAAACTGCATGTCATGATTTGAGACAATGGTCGAGGGTACCCTGTGAATGTGAGAGATCTCCCAGACATATAACTTCCCCATACTCTCCACTGAACTCTACTCCTTAATGGAAAGGAAGTGTACAAATTTCATGAGTAAATCAACTATCACTCAGATGGAGTTGTCGATCTTCACTATGTGTGGAAGAACCCATGATAAAGACCATGGATATTTCATCCCACTTCCACTCTGGGATCTCAAGAGGCTACAAAAAACCTGCCAGAACATGGTGCTTAGCCTTCACCTATTGAAAAGTGAGGCACTGAGAGATGAAATCAGCTACACTTTTCCTCATGCTGGACCACCAAAACTACCAATGTAGGACTTTATACATCTTCCCCACACTAGGGTGTACAACTTGGATATATTTTTGGAATTACAACATCACATCCTCCCACATCATGATTGGAACCACTTTCATCCCCTAGAACTATATTTCGTGATTCCCTCTATAAAAATATCCATCTGGTGAGTCTCCCATGGATATTTAATTTCACAATACCTCATTGTCTATATCTCCTAGCCAAGATTCTCTCCCATGATCTAGAAGCAAAGGAGTCAGCACCATCGATTGAAGAAATGTTATACCATTCTTCTCCACTAGGGTCAGCTATAGGGAAGGAAATTTCTCTTAACTTTCCTACACTAAGTAGGCATGTGACTTCCTGTTAAGGGAATTTTCTACAATGTTTCCCATCCCCAGAGTATAGTCTATCTTGATGTTGTAGTCCTATAGGAACTCCAACCAACATCACTATCTTCAGTTCAAGTCTCTCTGAGTGAAGGCTTACTTGAGACTCTAGTGGTCTGAGTAAACCACAATGTGCTCTCCTAGATGATAGTGGCACTACTGTAAATTAATCTTATACTAATGGTTTTAAACTATTGGTAAAATCCCCAAAACTGTTGGGAAATTCTTTCCCAACAGTTCACTGAACTGTTAGGATATGAGGTGTGGGGATAACAATATCTCAATGGTTTAAGCTGAACCATTGGGATAGGTCCTTTGGATTTTAAAAATTATAATGGTTTAGTGTTAAGAGTTGGTAAATTTCTATCCCAATGGTTAATAACTATGGGTTTATACAACTACACTAATAGTTTTTAACCATTGGTATACACCAATTTCAATGGTACAATGTGAATTGTTGCCATAATCTAAGCTGTGTGGGTATACACCAATGGTTTAAAAACCGTTGGTATACCCTATATAGTACACTTCTCCCAACGATTTCTATAAAACCGTTGGGATATAGGTATACCAACAGTTTGAAACCCATTGCTATAGACTACTCGATCTGTATACCAACGGTTCTATGAACCATTGGTATTTAGTCATCTCTACAAAAACATTGGTGGGCACCTCTTCCATCCATTCCCTCTTCTAGCCAACCAGAACCAACATACAGTGGCCACCCCTCCTATGCAATTCCAACGGCCTCCCCTCTCCAATTTCAGTACTGAAATTCCAACAAGCAGCATATAGCTGGATCCACTCTGGAATTATAGAACAAACCTATAGAATAATAATGAATATAAAAAAAACACTCATGCAGACAATATACAATGATTAATACAACACCTAAAAATACCGAATTTTAAAAAACACTCATGCAGATAATAAAATGTACATAATTCAAAAAAACAACCCCATAGCCCCCTTGAACCCCCACCCCCCGGACATCCCCCTTACACCCCCTGGACAGCCCCCCTGCACCCCCCTGGACAGACCCCTTGCACCCCCTGAACATGCCCAGTGCACCCCCTTGAACACCCCCATACACCCTCATGCCACCCTAGACAAACGCCTTGCATCCCCTAGACAACACCCCTGCACCCCCACTGGACACTCCATCCCCCTAGACACCCTTTAGACACCACTGGACACCCCTTCCCCCTAGAAACACCTTAGAAACCCCTCTTGGACACCCCCATTCACCCCATGCCCCTGGAAATCTCCCATGCACCTCCCTTGAACACCCCTTCACCCCCATGCCCCTGGATAGCCCCCTTGCACCCCCTGGACAACCCCCTTGAACCCCCACTGGACAACCCATCCCCCCTAGACACCCCACTGGACACCCCCCCTTGGACACCCCTCCCCCTAGACCCCCCCCCCAAAGACCCCCCTGGACCCCCTCCTAGACACCCCACTGTACCCCCATGCCCCCCTAGACAACCCCCTTGCACCTCCCTTAAACACCCCTGCACCCCCATTCCCCCCTGGACAACCCCCTTGCACCCCCTGTACAGCCCCCTTGCACCCCCACTAGAAACCCCCTCCCCCTAGACACCCTCCCTGGACACCCCTCCCCCTAGAAACCCCCTTGGACACCCCTCCTGGACCACCCCACCCCCTAGACACCCCCTAGACCCCCACCCCCCGACAGACCCAAGACACCCCCTCCTAGACACCCCACCCGCACCCTCCCCCTGTCCTGCAGACCCCCCGACACCCCCTGGACAACCCTTGGACACCCCCCCCCCCAGATAGCCCTTGGACCCCCCTTGGACAACCCCTCCTAGACACCCCACATGCACCCTCCCCCTGCCTTGCAGACCCCCCAACACCCCCTCAGACAGCCCTTGGACACCCCCCTGGACAACCCCTCCTAGACACCCCACCTGCACCCTACAGCCCCCTCAGACAACCCTTAGACACCCCTAGGACAACCACTCCTAGACACCCCACATGCACCCTCCCCCTACCCTACAGACCCCCTGCTCCCCCAGGCTTCCAACCACTACACAACATCCTTCTTGTTTTCCCAGTGTAGCCAAAATTTCATTCTGGATAGTTAAGATATTAACCAATATAACAAAACAAATTTGAATCACCTTAATGGATTCAGTATCCCAAAGACTTCATCTGGTAGTCTAAATTGATTCATGTAACCCAATATATTCACATTGTTTAGACTCCATATGGTAGTTTAATAAAAAATACATCTGATGATCATAACAAAAATGTTTCTTAGGTCCCACTTTTTGGCACTGATATAAAACCAAGTATTTTATCCTAGAAGAAACCAGTGAGAAAAAAATAGTTTTTAAACCACCACTTATAGGGTCTCACATAACACTTCCTTTTTGCCTTATTAGAGATTCCTCCACCACACCCTTGAATAGAAGAAACAAGAATAAAACAAACATGAAATACCTGTTGTGGAATCATTGGGAGTCATAATGACATAAACTAGAAACAAATGAAAAAGAAAAAGAAAATAAATCAAAAAGAAAACACAAATTTACATGGTTCAAGAATAATACCTACGTCCATGGAGAGGCATAACTTCACTATTTCAGGAATACAAATTACAGAGTTTTTTGTAGGTAAGAAACCCTAGCCCGAAATGGGCTACATATAGAGAAGACAATCCACTGTTCTGAACAGGAAGTCCATGTCGCTACAGTGAAAGGCTTCCATCTTTGTCAAAAGTGCTATAGTGGCTATCGGCTGGAAGTAAAAAATGCAACAGTATAGTTGACTCCGAAGTCTTCACTGCTACAGTGTCTGTTGATGTCAGTCGGTCAGCTCTACTATAGTGGCTGGCCATAAGAATTCGTCCCAACCAGATCGGGATACACCAATCCAACAATACCTCTGGTGATCCTACTAATCATGTGTCAAAATTTATTTCTTATCTCACAATCACTCTATAGAAGTGGAGTCCAAATGAAGAAAAAATTAGTGAGAAGTCATCAAAGACTGTACTCAAACCACCAAGCTATTAAGGAATCATCCAAGTATAGATTAGGAATGTATGTAACAAACTAGATAAAATGATTTGTATACTCGAACACTATTTAATCTCTTTACTGGAGCCTAGAAAATTCTCTATCCATCAGTACCTTCACTTCATTATGAAAGAATGCTAAATTAACAATTCCTTGAAACATTTCCAATAATAGTATTTGGATTAGTCTTAATAATAGACTTCCACTACTTATAACTCAGACCCTCTAGTAGGATGGTTACAAAAATAACCTTAAGAGACTCATAAATCTAAATATGGATAAAAATATCCTCAAACTTCAGTACCAAAATCAATTTATCCTAAGAATATTGTTACCCAAGAATTATTTTGGGGCTACCATATTGATTCTTGGGTTCTTAGGTGTGCCTTCAAGATCTATTTATTCAAGGATTTTGATTCGGTCAGGTGGGACTTCTTATGGGATGCTTTGGACCTGCTTGTCATTCCAGCTAGGTTCTCGTCTTGGGTTAAAAGATGCGTCTCTACCCCAATGTTCTCAGTGAAAATTAATGGTAGTTTACATGGCTACTTTATGGGGAAAAGAGGGCTCATTCAAGGGGATATTCTTTCACCTTTCCTTTTTGCGATTTGTATGGAGGTTTTCCCGCGCATCCTGGACTCCCTTATTTGATCTTCAGATGCTTACAAGTTTGATTGGCAATGTGGAAAACCTTTATTTCTCATATATGTTTTTCATATGACCTTATCTTGTTTTCTTATGGTGATTTGGATTCGGTTTTAGTCTTGAAGCATGATTTAGATCTTTTTTCTTCCCTGTCTGGATTGAATTTTAATCTTTCGAAGTCCCTAATGTTTTTGGCTGATATCACTATTGATGTTTGTGATTATATTGAGGCTGTTATGGGGGTTAGGAAGGGGTCTCTTCCTCTTTGTTATCTGGGAGTTCCCCTCATCAATTCCAATCTTAGAGCTTATGATTGTGTGGTCTTGGAAGAGAAAATTATTCAAAGTGTTAAAGTTTGGACTAATAACCCTCTCTCCATTGTTGGGAAGTTACAACTTATTCAATCGGTTATTTTTAGTATGAAAGCTTATTGGTGTTATAACTTAATTTTACCCAAGAGAGTGGTTAAATACATTGAAGTCACCCTTAGTAATTTTCTTTAGAAAGTTCCTTCGCTGGCTTCCTCTAGGGATAATGTTGCTTGGGATATAGTGGCAAGGACCAAAGAGGAGGGGGGTTTAGGGGTGAAGCAGATTGAGGACTGGAATAGGGAAGCTATTTCTTATAGCATCTCAGCCTTTTCTTACATTAATATTACACAATTTTAAAGATAAACAACATAATAGTATTACACATAGAGGATCCAAAGGTTTAGTGTCTTGGGAAAACTAGGACCGTACATAACAATTACAACATCAAGCATAAAAATTTATTAATTTCTTCTTCTCTAGATTCTTTTTGGCACTTTTCCTCACCTTAGTACATGTAGCCACCTAAGGATATACATCAAAAGGGGTGAGCTAAAAGCCCAGTAAGAGGATAGATAAGAAGAATATATCATGGGGTGAGAATAATCATGACATAGGCTAAAGATCATGAACATGAGAGGAACATAAATAAAATACTTGAAATGTGGAAATGCATAAAAATGAAACATCATGTTTTAGTTGTTAACTACCACACATACTTGTGAACCAAGATAGAATCTTGTTCACACATAATTTCACATATACTAATGAGATTCATCACTTTACCCAATGCATTGGTGTTCTGTATAATTCCGGGCACACTCGTCACTTTGAAACATTCATATTGCGCTATATAATTCTGGGCGCACCCGTCACATCATAACATTATCATTATCATGATTGCCACATAGAACACATATCAAAATTGAAAATAACTAACACATGTAAAGGAATGGTTTTCATCTCATAAGAATATATTCATAAGATTTGGGTTCCCAAAAGAAAGAGGGAACAACATACTTGATACAAGAAACATCAACCATGAATGAGAGGTAAAAGTTGAGTCTTAAAAGAAGAGTTCTTTTGGAAAACATTTGGTTAGACATATAATTCATTAGAAAACATGTATATCCCAGAAAAGGTAAGATAATTATGGAGAAATGATCTTTAAGGAGTAACCATATCCAAATGGAGTGAAATAAGGAGGACCCAAAGGAATAAAATTGAGTTCGAGATTTCCCCTTACCTTGTATCTGAATTATTCCTTCTCTTTAATGTCCTCTTGAATCCTTCTCTTAAGAACCTCTTTAAGGGCCTAATCTTGGTCTTTTGATGATACCAACAGCTCTTGAACGTGGGGGAGGGGCTAGGGAGGATGTTTGGGCAGAGTTTAGAGAATTCTTGGAGCTTAAGAGGTGTGAGGGAAGGAGGGTGTGAAGGGTGGTTTTTATAGTGGAGGGGAGGGGTAAATTCTGAATATTTAATTCATTATTTTATTATTTCCCTCAAGAAAACCAATAGTATTGTTTCATGTGACCCATAATAGTAATAAGTTCATGTGAGTTCGAACCAAGTGGCCTTGCATCACTTGTGATGTCATGAATAGTGTATTTACCTGTTAAATTGTATATACGGTATTTTACAGTATTTCACTATTCATATAAAATTTGAGTTTTTCAGAAAAAATACCAAAAATTTACCCTAACCATTTTTCGACATGTAGAATTCAAAAATAAATTCCATTTTTCAAAATTAATTTTCTAAATATTATTAATTTAATTTTTAAATAAAGTTATAGTTAATTCAAAAAATAAAAATATTAAAGGTCCACTTAGTTTTATTTGTAACGCCCCAACCCCAGTTACCCAGAGTTGGTGCATTATTACGTAACATTGGAATGATCACAAAAGATCAATTCTCAAAAGACCGATTAGTTTAGTATCCTTGGAAACACTAGATACATTCATAAATGTTACATTACATCATAAAGTGAAAAACTCACAATAACATAGTCTCCATAGTCCACACTCATATCCCCTTCAGACTATCCCTACAGGTCAGTCATAAAATATTTCTTTACATCCTAGGAAAATAAAACATAGAAAGGGGTGAGATCAGATGCTCAATAAGGATAACAATATAGCGAAAACTTTCATAAATAAACATAAACATTTAAGGAAATGTATAACTAAAACAAAAGCCTTTTAAACTTGAACTTAAGCATAATATGGCAAAAATAATATGAAGTAATTCCATTTACTTATTCACATGGATATTCTACTAGTCAAATAATCACATGCAATATCAATAACCACTTTCATAATGATGTAATGCATAATTCTCGACTATCATAACCATGTAGCCAAGGCCTCATGCCAAGACTACAAATAAGGTTTTTTCAAGGCCTCGTGCCAAGACACTAGTTTGTCTCATGAGACCTACCGAAACATCTAGGAGCTATAGTGGGCTCCACCCGTCACTTATTAAGTCTAATGAATTCGTTATATGAAAAGGTTTAAACATATCATAAACCATAACAAAATCGTATCACATAAAACATGCATAAAGGAAACAGAACATTTCCACATTTCAATCACAAGATATCAATACAACACATTGATATAATAAAAACATTATAAAAACCATTTTTAATACCAAAATAAAATAAAAGTAAAACATGGTATTTATTTTTCATTTAAAAAAAGTTATGGCGTGTAGAGGAAGCCAAAACTCAAATAATGGTCACGGCGGCGGAGAAGTCATTGTCGCCGCATACGTAAGACAAAACATTCCTTTTTTCATTTAGTAAAAATGCTTCATATAAAAAGATTCATTTTGAATAAAATTAAAAGTAAAAGGGGTTTATACACTGTATAAAGGAATGTTGTGTATAAAACAAAATATGCCTCAATGAAAGGAGTTTGAGACGAAGTCCCTTACCTCGTGTCCGACTTGACTCGATCGTTATTTAATCTCCTGAATAATAAAATAGAGTTAATTTATACTTTCTTAAGAACCTTTTTCAAGTTAATTATTCCTTTTATATCACTTATTACCATGTTATGAACATTATGTAATTATTTAAGTTAATAATGGTCATTTTGTCAATCTTTGGTAATTGAGTCAAAAATAAACTTCTTATAATTACAAGTTGTTCATGTGGTAAAATATCCATTATATCCAGAATTATATTCATGATGTATATATCATATATATCATATATATCCGGTATATAATTGCATTTATAATATTACATAACATTTAGAGGTAAGAAATGAAATGCACCGTTTATGGAGACGGTTAGCCGTACATACGCGTGAATGCTACTTTCATTTATATTTCATATTTAATGGAATGAAATCATAATTATATAAATTTATATTATAATTCCAGTATAATATCATATATAATATCATTTACTCCATCCTTTATACGTCCCACATATGGCATTAACGATTCAAATCACTTTGAGGGGGCGGTAGTCCGCACTTCCTAAAATGAAATTATCGCGTTTACCCATAATGGAAATAATAAAGGTATGCCATAAATTAAAAATACAGAAGAATAAGGAAAACATAGACATAATATATATCATATATAAATATAGTGACATCTTAATGGCCACCATGAGAGGTGTTAATTGAAGATTGAACAATCATCGTTTCGTGAGGCAATAATTCGCCACCCACAGAAACAGTATGTTCTTTAACCATTAGACGAAGGTGTGTGTAAGTGTAAATCAAATAATTCTCATAAGAACATCCTATTATATTGAAGATACTGGTTTTGTTACAAAATAAAGGAATAAAAATAGTTTAATGGGTTGGAGAAGCAAAATAAAACAAAAGAACATAAGAGAAGACATTATCTTAAAATCGGGTAACTCTTTTTGATTTGAGCCAAATGCTTCATTGGGAAGACTTCTTCCCAAATTGAGGCTTATAGGAGTAATAGAGGGAAATTTAGAGAGTATTTGGACAGATTTTGGCCGAACCAAATGGCTTTGATGGTGTGAATAAGGTGGTATATGTGGGGGCCTTTTATAAGAGGAGAGGAGGGGCACTCTTGGAAAGTCATGAAATGTTACATTATTATGAAATTATTTTTGGATTTTAAATGCCCCAAAATGATATATTTCGAGGATAAGGTGATAAGGGTTCGAAATAAACCCATAAAATAGGCTTTAGATAAGTGTAAGTCTTATATTTTACCTTATCATTTCATTTCATTTAAATCGTTCATTAATGAGGTAATCGCTGCATCATCATGGTATGATAAATAAATTTATTTATTTAATGACTAAAAATTAGAAAAAAATTACCATGATGTAGGAAATATTTTTATCTTTCCAATGGATATTTATAGTCGAAAAGATAACTTGTATAACCCCTTGTAAATTTTTTTAGTAAAACAATACATGTTTGTGATATTTTTATTTTTACTTTAAATAAAAGGTATTAATGTCATAATCTTACCCATGTGGCTCCATGGGGTCCCAAAAATTGACCCATGGATTGTCTTGGTCGGCCGTGATTCATCCAATAATATTAGGACATGTGTCAAGGTAATTTCATATTATTATAACATTATTTTTACCTTAAATTACTCTAATTACCTCTAATCGCGGTTAATAAAACTCAAAAGTTACTATTCACCAAAAATTATTTTCATCCCATTGAACCAAATTTTACTTCCTAATTACAACCATGTATGTCATATTTTTGAAATTAAATTCACAGAAGAGGTAAAATTTCATTTAAATGAAAAATTAGTTTTTTAACTACCACTTAGTGGTTTCACTATTCATCAAAAATTGAAGTTTTCCAAAAAAATACCAAAAATACACCCTAAGCTATATTTGATATTCAAAATTCAAAGATGATTTATATTTTACCAAATTAAAAACATACAAGTTTCATTAATTAATTTTATAATTAATTCCCATTGTCAAAACAAATAGTGTGTTTTTTCGAAAGAATATCAATCAAAAGATTGACAATTGTTTATGTCCAATTTCAAAGTGAAATTAATTATAATGACCACCATTGGATAAGATGGTAGAAATATATTCTAATTATAATTTAAAACCACTAAAAATATAATTTATCACTATAAATTATTTTGATTAAAAAAGTTTTTTTTAATTAAAGTTTAGTATTTTACACTGTTCATAAAAAATTAGAAGTTCTCAGAAAAAAATAAAAAATTCAACTTAGGATAATTTCGATATTCCGAATCCAAAAATGAAGTCCAATTTGAATAATAAAATTTATAAAATTTCAAAAAGTGGGTATTACTATTCATAACGGCTACTTTGATTGGTCGCAATGTGTTAGAATCTCGAACTTGCGTAGAATGAAAGCTATTGCATTATTGAAAGAAAAGCATACCGTGGAAGTTTGGGGTGTTACATTCTCCCCCCCTTCAATAAATTGTGTCTTATCAATTTGAAAATGTTATTCGAAAATAAAAGGCTGAAAATAAAAAATACCTTTGTGGAAAACCCACATCGGAAATAAGGTTAATAAAATTTAGCCTTAATAAGAGGGAAAGGGAAATGAAAAAGTCACCACCAAATTATGATCTCGATTAGGAGAACATTGGTGGAAATTAGAGAAATATAATTGGAGGAAAAACATAAATATTTTTAGGGAGTGATTGAGGTCATCAATCATAAACAAGTGTAAAATTGAGGGCCTCAAAGCCTTCAATCTATGTTGATTTAAAATATCATTAGTTCAACAAAACATAAGGTATTAGGATAACAAATTTTTTGTTTTAATATCCATTTAGTAAAGTTTAAGAATTAATTTATTCATATAATAAGAGATAGGTATATATATATATATATATATATATATTCTTCACAAGTAGATTTTCAACCTTCAACTAATTTCTACCACAAACTCATCTTTCACTCAAAAAGATAATAGAACTAAAAAATATTATATTTATCCTAATCGTACAAGGTTCAAAATATTAACACATACCATTTAGATTAGGAAAAATATTTTTTAATAACCAGGAACTTCCTGTAAGCTAGTGATAGGTAATAAAGGTCTGTCGTACTATGGTTGTGGGTTCGATTCCTACAGCTTTGTCCGACACGACAAGTTATCCCCCGACCTACAAGTTTTCCTTTTACTAAAACTATAGTATTATAATATTCCAAAAATAATCTTCAGAAATATTTTAACCTTAAACAATACTATCCAAAGTTAAACTTAATCCATTCCAACCTTTATAGTTATCCAAAATACCTCTGTCCATACTTTCTCTAAAAGGTCTCTAAATTCTAAAATCAATTCATCAGATTCCCTAAACAAAGTAAAGTTTCTCTTATTGTCACATACTAAAAATATGATTACCTTCATCATATTAAAACCTCAATGAAAACAACAAGTACTATAGTACAATCCTTATATATATCACATTACTCTTATAACCATAATATAGTTCTTGAGTCCAAAAACACAAATAAAATAATTATTCCACTTCAACTATAGTAACAACATAAGATTGGACATGATCCCTTGGCCTTTTCTGAGGTAAGTTTCTTTGGAACTTAGGGAATTAATTTTCATAATGCCCCATTTCTCTACAATTGTAGCATTCAACATTGACAACCAGTTTATTTCCCTTGCAATCACGAGCCTGGTGACCTTTTTCTCCACATTTATAACAAACTCCCATTACTTTTTGGAAAGTACTGAGGTGATTCCTCCCACAATTATCACATAATGGAAAATCTTTCTTTCCATTTTTCCCTTTATCTTTCTCTTGTTCCACTATTCTCTTCTTCTCTTTCTTTACTTTATTGTCATAAGATTTAGAGAATTCCTTTTCTGTCTTGATAGAACATGAGATTATATCTTCGTACATTGAGAAAGATTATGATACTAAAGCTTGATGGGGAAATGGTTTTAACCCATCAAATAAATGATCAATCTTAATTCTTGGGTTACGTATATAATCTGCAGCATGCCTCACTAACCTTGTAAAGTTAGACTCATACTTTGTGACATTCTCATCCCCATTTTGTCTCAGACTCAGAAATTGCCTTTCCATATCTGCTCGATGGTCACGAGGAAAGTATTTTTCTAAGAAAAGATCTTTAAACTCTATCCATTCCATACTTGCTACCTCTTCATCTTCCTTTGTATTTTGAATCAATGACCACCATTGATCAACATATCCAGTGTGGCGGTAAACTACCATGATAACATTTTCCCTTTCACGACTCCCCATGGAATGGAATATTTTCTCTAAGGAATTTATCCATTACTCAGATACTAAGGGGTTTGTACTCCCATTGAATGTTAGTGGTTATTGCCTCATGAAGAGTTCTAACATTGATCCTCCACATTGCGGATCAGGGTGCTCCATACGAGTAAGGTTATTATTCAAAACCTGAGTGAGTTTTCCTAGTATGGTGATAAGCTGATCAACACCAGTTGTATCACCAGCTCCACTATAATTATCTTGAGCAGGAGGGAAATCCCTATATGGAGTGCGTTCATTGATACAGTTTCCATTCCTTACACTAGGAGCCATTTCTAAACAATTTCATAAACTAGATTAGTTTATGAATCAAAATACATAATAACAAACATTCAAAACATTTAACATAAATTGAACCATTTATGGATATAATCCATAATCATAAAAATGTTTTCTTTGAGGAATTATATACTCATAACCCTTCATAATGGTTTTTGAAGAAATTGTTAATTTTCCTAAGCATATCCCCTGGGAGTGTCGTAGCCAAGAGTGCAGCAAGGCCCGTTTCTGTGCACCAGTTCCCATTCAAGTCTAGCTCAAAGTGGGTTTTTTGGGTTTTACCCCTAGGTACATCTGTGCCAGAGCCGCCTCTACCTTCTCATATCCAGACAGGGATTTATTGCTCAGAAAACTCACAAAATATCTACAATACCAAAATTCTAGGATGTTCTTCTATACTAATCCTCAAAGTCTATCTTAGGTCTATGTACTCTAATCATAGTTTATCTAAATCTAGCTTTCAAGGTTAGGTACTAAACTGCCTCTGATACCAACTGTAACGCCCCGACCCCAGTTACCCAGAGTTGGTGCAATATTACGTAACATTGTCATGATAAAAAAATATCAAGTCTCGAAAGACCGATTATTTTAGTAGCATTGGAAACACTAGATACATTCATAAATGTTACATTACATCATAAAGTGAAAAAATCACAATAACATAGTCTCCATAGTCCACACTCATATCCCCTTCAGACTATCCCTGCAGGCTAGTCATGAAATATTTCTTCGCAGCCTGGGAAAATAAAACATAGAAAGGGGTGAGCTCAGATGCTCAGTAAGGATAACAATATAGCGAAAACTTTCATAAATAAACATAAACATTTAAGGAAATGTATAACTAAAACAAAAGACTTTTAAACTTGAACTTCAGCATAATATGGAAAAAATAAAATGAAGTAATTCCATTTACTTATTCACATTGATATTATACTAGTCGAATAATCACATGAAATATCAATAACCACTTTCATAATGATGGAATGCATAATGCCAGACTATGATAACCACGTAGCCAAGGCCTCATGCCAAGACTACAAATAAGGTTTTGTCAAGGCCTCATGCCAAGACACTAGTTTGTCTCATGAGACCTACCAATTCATCGAGGAGCTATAGCGGTCTCCACCCGTCACTTATTAAGTCCATAACATAAACCATAACATAACGTATCACATAAAACATGCATAAAGGAAACATAACATTTCCACATTTCAATCACAAGATATCAATACAACACATTGATATAATAAAAACACTATCAAAACCATTTTCAATACCAAAATAAATGAAATGTAAAACATGATATTTATTTTTCATTTTAAAAACTTATGGCTTGTAGAGGAATCCGAAACTCAAATAATGGTCACGACGGCGGAGAAGTCATTGTCGCCGCATACGTAAGACAAAAAATTCCTTTTGTTGTTTAGTAAAAACGCTTCATATAAAAATATTCCTTTTGAATAAAAGTAAAAGTCAAAGGGGTTTATACACCGTATAAAGGAATGTTGTGTATAAAACAAAATATGACTCAATGAAAGGAGATTGAGACGATGTCCCTTACCTCGTGTCCGACTTGACTCGATCGTTCTTTAATCTCCTGAATAATAAACTAGAGTTAATTTCTACTTGCTTAAGAAACTTTTTCAAGTTCATTATTCCTTTTATATCACTTATTACCATGTTATGAACATTATGTAATTATTTATGTTAATAACAGTCATTTTGTCGATCTTTGGTACTTGAGTCAAAAATAAACTTCTTATAATTACAAGTTGTTCATGTGGTAAAATATCCATTATATCTGGAATTATATTCATTATGTAGATATCATATATATCATATATATCTAGTATATAAATGCATTTATAATATTACATAACATTTAGAGGTAAGAAATGAAATGCACCGTTCATGGAGACGGTAAGCCGTACGTACGCTTGAATGCTACTTTCATTTCTATTTCATATTTAATGGAATGAAATAATAATGATATAAAGGTATATTATAATTACAGTATAATATAATATATAATATCATTTACTTTATCCTTTATACGTCCCACATATGGCATTAACGATTCAAATCACTTTGAGGGGGTGGTAGTCCGCACTTCCTAAAATGAAATTATCGCGTTTACCCATAATAGAAATCATAAAGGTATGCCATAAATGAAAAATAATGAAGCATAAGGAAAAATTAAACATAATATATATCATATATAATTATATTTACATCTTAATGTCCACCATGAGAGGTGTTAAAAGAATGTTGAACAATCATCGTTTCGTGAAGCAGTAATTCGCCACCCACAGAAACAATATGTTCTTTAACCATTAGACGAAGGTGTGTGTAAGTGTAAATCAAATAATTATCATAACAAAATACTAGTATATTGAAGATACAGTTGTTGTTACAAAATAAAGGAATAAAAAGAGTTTAAGGGGTTGGAGAAGAAAAATAAAACAAAAGAACATAAGAGAAGACATTACCTTAAAATCGGAAAACTCTTTTTGATTTGAACCAAAGGCATCCTTAGGAAGACTTCTGCCCCATGTGAGGCTTCTAGGAGTAAGAGAGGGAAGTTTAGAGAGTATTTGGGTAGAGGTTCGCCGAGCCAAATGGCTTTGAAGGTGTGAATAAGGTGGTAGGGGTGGAGGCCTTTTATAAGAGGAGAGGAGGGTCACTCATGGAAAGTCATGAAATGTTACATTATTATGAAATGATTTTCGGATTTTAAAGGTCCCAAAATGATATATTTTGAGGATAAGGTGATAAGGGTTCGAAATAAACCCATCCAATAGGCTTTAGACAAGTTTAAGTTTTATATTTTACCATATCTTTTCATTTAATTTAAATCGTTCATTAATGAGTTAATTGCTGCATCATCATGGTGTGATAAATAAATTTATTTATTTAATGCCTAAAAATTATAAAAAAATTACCATGATGTAGGAAGTCTTTTTATCTTTCCAATGGATATTTATAGTCGAAAAGATAACTTGTATAAACCCTTGTAAAAATTGTTTTAGTAAAATAATACATGTTTGTGACATTTTTATTTTTACTTTAAATAAAAGGTATTATTATCATTATCTTACCCAAGTGGATCCATGGGATCCCACAAATTGACCGATGTATTTTCATGGTTGTACATGAGTCATCCAATAAGAGTAGAACATGTGTCCAGGTAATTTCATATTATTATAACATTATTTTTACCTTAAATTACTCTAATTACCTCTAATCGTAGTTAATAAAACTCAAAAGTTACTATTCACCAAAAATTATTTTCATCCCATTGAAGCAAATTTTACTTCCTAATTAAAACCATGTATGTTGTATTTTTGAAATTAAATTCACAGAAGCGGTAGAATTTATTTTAAACGAAAAATCAGTTTTTTAACTACCACTTAGTGGTTTCACTATTCATCAAAAATTGAAGTTTTTTAGAAAAATACCAAAAATTCACCATGAGATATATTTGATATTAAAAATTCAAATATGATGTCTATTTTAAAAAATTCAAAACATATAAGTTTCATTAATTAATTTTATAATTAATTCCTGTTGTCAAAACAAATAGCGTGTTTTTACGAAAGAATATCAATCAAAAGATTGACAATTGTTTATGTCCAATTTCAAAGTGAAATTAATTCTAATGACCACCATTTGATAAAATGGCAAGAATATATTCTAATTATACTTTAAATCCACTAAATAATATAATTTATCACTATAAATTATTTTGATTAAAAAAGTTGTTTTTAATTAAAGTTTAGTATTTTACACTATTCATAACAAATTGGAAGTTCTCAGAAAAAAATGAAACATTCAACTTAGGATAATTTCGATATTCCGAATCCAAAAATGAAGTCCAATTTGAATAATAAAATTTATAAAATTTCAAAAATTGGTTATTACTATTCATAACGGCTACTTTGATTGGTCGCATTGTGTTAGAATCTCGAACTTGCGTACAATGCTAGTTATTGCATTATTGAAAGAGAAGCGTACCGTGGAAGCTTGGGGTGTTACATTCTCATCTCCTTCAATAAATTGAGTCCTCGCATTTTGAAAATGTTTTTCGAAAATAAAAGGTTGAAAATAGAAAATACATTTGGGGAAAACCCACATTGGAAATAAGGTTAATAAAATTTAGCCTTAATAAGAGGGAAAGGGAAATGAAAAAGTCACCACCAAATTATGATCTCGATTATGAGAACATTGGTGGAAATTAGATACATATAATTGGAGGAAAAACGTAAATATTTGTAGGGAGTGATTGAGGCCATCAATCAAAAACAAGTGTAAAATTGAGGTCCTCAAAGCCTTTAATCTATGTTGATTTAAAATATCATCAGTTCAACAAAACATAAGGTATTAGGATAACACATTTTTTATTTTAATATACCTTTCCTAAAGTTTAAGAATTAATTTATTCATATAATAAGAGATAGGTATATATATATATATTCTTGACAAGTAGAGTTTCATCCTTCAACTAATTTCTACTACAAACTCATCTTTCACTCAAAAAGATAATAGAACTCAAAAATATTATATTTATCCTAATCGTACAAGGTTCAAAATATTAACACATACCATTTAGATGAGGAAAACTATTTTGTAATAACCAGGGACTTCCTATAGGCTAGTGGTAGGTAATAAAGGCCTGTCGCACTATGGTTGTGGGTTCGATTCCTACTGCTTTGTCCGACACGACGAGTTATCCCCCCGACCTGCAGTTTGTTCTTTTCCTAGAACTATAGTATTATAATATTTCAAAAATAATATTCAGAAATGTTTTAACCTTAAACAATACTATACAAAGTTAAACTTAATCCATTCCAACCTTTATAGTTATCCAAAATACCTCTGTCCAGACTTTCTCTAAAAGGTCTCTAAATTCTAAAATCAATTCATCAGATTACCCAAACAAAGTAAAGTTTCTCTTATTGTCACATACTAAAAATATGATTACCTTCATCATATTAAAACCTTAATGAAAACAACAAGTACTGTAGTACAATCCTTATATATATCACATTACTCTTATAACCATAATATAGTTCTTGAGTCCAAAAACAAAAATACAATAATTATTCCACTTCAACTGTAGTAACAACATAAGATTGGTCTTTCTCCCTTAGCCTTTTCTGAGGTAAGTTTCCTTGGAGCTTAGGGAATTCATTTGCATAATGCCCCATTTCTCTACAATTGTATCATTCAACATTGACAACCTCTTTATTTCCTTTGCAATCATGAGCCTGGTGACCTTTTTCTCCACATTTATAACAAACTCCCTTTCCTTTTAGGCAAGTACCAGGGTGATTCTTTCCACAATTATCGCATAATGGAAAATCCTTCTTTCCCTTTTTCCCTTTATCTATCTCTTGTTCCACCGTTATCTTCTTCTCATGCTTTACTTTATTGTCATAAGATTTAGAGAATTCCTTTTCTGTCTTGAGAGAACACGAGACTATATCTTCGTACATTGAGAAATATTGTGATACTAAATCTCGACAGAGAAATGGTTTTAACCCATCAAAGAAACGATAAATATTACTTCTTGGGTTACATATATAATTTGAAACATGTCTCGCTAACCTTGTAAAGTTGGACTCATACTTTGTGAAATTCTCATCCTCCTTTTGCCTCAGACTTAGAAATTGCCTTTCCATATCTGCTCGATAGTCATGAGGAAAGTATTTTTCATGGAAAATCTCTTTGAACTCCCTCCATTCCATACTTGATACTTCTTCATCTTACTTTGTATTTGGAATCAATGACCACCATTGATCAGCATCTCCAGTGAGGCGGTAAACTGCCATGATAACATTTTCCCTTTCACTACTCCCCAAGGCATGAAATATTTTCTCTAAGGAATTTATCCACTGCTTAGATACTAAGGGGTTTTTACTCCCATTGAATGTTGGTGGTTGTTGCCTCATGAAGTGGTCTAACATTATCCTCCATGTTGCATATCAGGTTGCTCCATACGAGTAAGGTTATTATTCATAACCTAAGTGAGTTGTCCCAGTATGGTGATAAGATGATCCGCACCAGTTGTATCACTAGCTCCACTATAATTATCTTGAGAAGGAGGGAAATCCATACATGGAGTGAATGCATTGATATGGTTTCCATTCCTTCCACTAGGATCCATTTCTAAACAATGTCAAAAACTAGATTAGTTTATGAATCGAAATACATAATAACAAACTTTCAAAACACTTAACATAAATTGAACATTTTATGAATATAATCCATAATCATAAAAATGTTTTACTTGAGGAAGTATATAATCATAACCCTTCATAATGGTTTGTAAAGAAATCATGAATTATCCTAAGAATATCCCCCAGGAGTGTCGTAGCCAAGAGTGTAGAAATGCCCATTGTCGTACACCAGTTCCCGTTCAAGTCTAGCTCAAAGCGGTGTTTTCGGGTTTTACCCATAGGTACATCTATGCCAAAGCCGCCTCTACCTTCTCTTATCTAGACAGAGATTTATTTCTCAGAAAACTCACAAAATCTCTATAATACCAAAATTCTAGGAAGTTCTTCTATACTAATCCTCAATGTCTTTCTTAGGGCTATGTTCTCCTATCATATTTTATCTAAATCTAGCTTCCAAGGTTAGTACTAAACTGCCTCTGATACCAACTGTAATGCCCCGACCCCAGTTACCCAGATTCGGTACATTATTAAATAACATTGGCATGATCATAAAAGATCAAGTCTTGAAAGACCGATTAGTTTAGTAGCCTTTGAAACACTAGATACATTCATAAATGTTACATTACATCATAAAGTGAAAAAATCACAATAACATAGTCTCCATAGTCCACACTCGTATCCCCTTCAGACTATCCCTGCAGGTCAGTCATAAAATATTTCTTCACATCCTGGGAAAATAAAACATAGAAAGGCATGAGCTCAGATGCTCAGTAAGGATAACAATATAGCATAAACTTTCATAAATATACATAAACATTTAAGTCAATGTATAACTAAAACAAAAGCCTTTTAAACTTGAACTTCAGCATAATATGACAAAAATAAAATGAAGTAATTCCATTTACTTATTCACATGGATATTCTACTAGTCAAATAATCACATGCAATATCAATAAACACTTTCATAATGATGGAATGCATAATTCCATAGTATCATAACCATGTAGCCAAGGCCTCATGCCAAGACTACAAATAAGGTTTTTTCAAGGCCTTATGCCAAGACACTAGTTTGTATCATGAGACCTACCGATGCATCGAGGAGCTATAGCAAGCTCCACCTGTCACTTATTAAGTCCAATTCATTCCTTATATTAAAAGTTTTAAACATATCATAAACCATAACATAATCGTATCACATAAAATATGCATAAAGGAAACATAACATTTCCACATTTCAATCACAAGATATCAATACAAAACATTGATATAATAAAAACATTATCAAAACCATTTTCAATAACAAAATAAAAGAAAAGTAAAACATGGTATTTATTTTTCATTTAAAAAAAGTTATGGCTTGTAGCGAAAGCCGAAACTCAAATAATGGTCACGACGGCAGAGAAGTCATTGTCGCCGCATATGTAAGACAAAACATTCCTTTCATCATTTAGTAAAAACGCTTCGTATAAAAAGATTACTTTTTAATAAAAGTAAAAGTCAAAGGGGTTTATACACCATATAAAGGAAAGTTGTGTATAAAACAAAATATTCCTCAATGAAAGGAGATTGAGACGAAGTCCATTACCACGTGTCCGACTTGACTCGATTGTTCTTTAATATCCTGAATGATAAACTAGAGTTAATTTATACTTTCTTAATAACCTTTTTCAAGTTCATTATTCCTTTTATATCACATATTATCATATTATGAACATTATTTAATTATTTAAGTTAATAACAGTCGTTTTGTCGATCTTTGGTACTTGAGTCAAAAATAAACTTCTTATAATTACAAGTTGTTCATGTGGTAAAATATCCATTATATTCAGAATTATATTCATGATGTATATATCATATATATCATATATATCCATTATATAAATGAATTTATAATATTACATAACATTTAGAGGTAATAAATGAAATGCACCGTTCATGGAGTTGGTAAGCCGTACGTACGTATGAACGCTACTTTCATTTCTATTTCATATTTAATGGAATGAAATCATAATGATATAAAGTTATATTATAATTATAGTATAATATCATATATAATATCATTTAATCTATCCTTTATACATCCCACATATGACATTAATGATTCAAATCACTTTTAGGGGGCGGTAGTCCGCACTTCCTAAAATGAAATTATCGCATTTACCCATAATGGAAATCATAAAGGTATGACATAAATGAAAAATACAGAATAATAAGGAAAAAATAAACATAATATATATCATATATAAATATAGTGACATATTAATGGCCACCATGAGATGTGTTAAAAGAAGATTGAAAAATCATCGTTTCATGAGGCAGTAATTCTCCACCCACAGAAACAGTATGTTCTTTAACCATTAGACAAAGATGTGTGTAAGTGTAAATAAAATAATTCTCATAAAAACATACTAGTATATTTAATATACTTTTGTTGTTACAAAATAAATGAATAAAATGAGTTTAAGTGGTTGGAGAAGCAAAATAAAACAAAAGAACATAAGAGAAGACATTACCTTAAAATCGGGTAACTCATTTTGATTTGAGCCAAAGGATTTCTTGAGAAGACTTCTACCCAAATTAAGGCTTCTAGGAGTAATAGAGGGAAGTTGAGAGAGTATTTGGGCAGAGGTTGGATGATCCAAATGGCTTTGAAAGTGTGAATACGGTGGTAGAGGTGGGGACCTTTTATAAGAGGAGGGGAGGGGAACTCTTGGAAAGTAATGAAATCTTACATTATTATGAAATTCTTTTCGGATTTTAAAGGTCCCATAATGATATATTTCGAGTATAAGGTGATAAGGGTTCTAAATCCACCCATCAAATAAGCTTTATACAAGTGTAATTCTTAGATTTTACCTTATCTTTTCATTTTATTTAAATCGTTCATTAATGAGGTAATCACTGCATAATCATGGTGTGATAAATAAATTTATTTATTTAATTCCTAAAAATTATAAAAAAATTACCATGATTTAGGAAATATTTTTATCTTTAAAATGGATATTTATAGTCGAAATGATAACTTTTATATCCCATTGTAAAAATTGTTTTAGTAAAACAATACTTGTTTGTGACATTTTTTTTACTTTAAATAAAAGGTATTAATGTCATTATCTTACCCAAGTGGCTCCATGGGGTCCCAAAAATTGACCCATGGATTTTCGTTTTCGGACATGAGTCATCCAATAAGAGTAGGACATGTGTCAAGGTAATTTCATATTATTATAACATTATTTTTACCTTAAATTACTCTAATTACCTCTAATCGAAGTTAATAAAACTCAAAAGTTACTATTCACCAAAAATTATTTTCATCCCATTGAACCAAATTTTACTTCCTAATTACAACCATGTATGTCGGATTTTTGAAATTAAATTCACAGAAGCGTTAAAATTTCATTTAAATGAAAAATCAGTTTTTTAACTACCACTTAGTGGTTTCACTATTCATCAAAAATTGAAGTTTTTCAGAAAAATACCAAAAATTCACCCTAAGATATATTTGATATTCCAAGTTCAAAGATGATGTATATTTTACCAAATTAAAAACATATAAGTTTCATTAATTAATTTTATAATTAATTCCTGTTGTCAAATCAAATAGCATGTTTTTACGAAAGAATATCAATCAAAAGATTGACAATTGTTTGTGTCCAATTTCAAAGTGAAATTAATTCTAATGACCACCATTGGATAAAATGGTAAAAATATTTTCTAATTATACTTTAAAACCACTAAATAATATAAGTTATCACTATAAATTATTTATGTTAAAAAAGTTGTTTTTAATTAAAGTTTAGTATTTTACACTATTCATAAAAAATTTGAAGTTCTCAGAAAAAATGAAAAATTCAACTTAGGATAATTTCGATATTCCGAATCCAAAAATGAAGTCCAATTTGAATAATAAAATTTATAAAATTTCAAAAAGTGGGTATTACTATTCATAATGGCTACTTTGATTGGTCGCGGTGTGTTAGAATCTCGAACTTGCGTACAATGCAAGCTATTACATTATTGAAAGAGAAGCGTATTGTGGAATCTTGGGGTGTTACATTATTTCTCTTTGAAAAATTAATTAAGATCTCATTATCTTATTGCCTTAGAAAAATAAAATAATATTATTATTTACTATTCATAATGGTCATATTACTATTCATTTTACTATTCATAAGGGTATGTTACTATTCACCCAAAAAAACAAGTTTGTTCTATCAGACTCCAAAAATCATTTTGAACACAACCGTGTATGTCAGATTTTCAAAATTCCTAACACAGAAGTGACAAACTTATGTTTAAAGGTCACTTATCACTTAGTAGTTCATTATGTTGTGCATTCATGTGATTTTATGACATAATTTTATGAAGGAAATATTCATTGAAAAACTTTGGGTCCTTACATTTTCCCTCCCTTAAGAAATTTCACCCTCGAAATTTCATTTTACAAAAACTGGTGAGGGTACTTCTCCTTCATCGCCTCTTTCGGTTCCCAAGTTGCTTCCTCAAACTTATGGTTCCTCCACAACACTTTGACAAGGTGGGTTGTCTTTTTGCGTAGAACCTTATCACTTCGGTCCAGAATCTTTACTGACTACTCCTCATAGGGGAGATCATCTTCCAACTGCACCACCTCTGAGTTTAGTACATGTGAATGATCAGGTATGTACTTCCTCAGGAGTGATATGTGAAAATTATCATGAACTCGAGCCATATTCGGTGGAAGTGAAAGACGATAGGCCACGACTCCTATACAGTCAAGGATCTCAAAAGGGGCCAATGTACCTTGGTATTAGCTCCCCTTTCTTCCCAAATCGCATGACTCTCTCCCATGGAGATATTCGAAGGAAGACTTTATCTCCAACGTCGAACTCTAAGTCCCTTCGACGGTTGCCAGCATAGCTCTTTTACCGACTTTGAGCAGCTTTGATGTGTTTATGGATTACATGAACCTTCTCTATCTTCTCTTGAACAAGATCAGGTCCAAGTAGCTTTCATTCTCCAACTTCATCCCAACAGGTTGGAGTTCTACATCGCTTTCCATACAGAGTTTCATATGGAGCCATCTGAATACTCGAGTGGAAGCTATTGTTGTATGAGAACTCAACCAATGGGAGATTCTGATCCCAACCACCTTTGTATTCAAGTGAGTAGGCTCTTATAATATCTTCAAGCATCTGAATAGTCCTTTCAGACTGGCCATCAGTTTGGGGGTGATAGGTCGTGCTAAAATTTAATTCAGTACTCAAAGCATGTTGAAGGCTCCTCTAGAATTTAGATGTGAACCTCAGATCATGGTCAGAGACAATTGAGAGTGGAACATCGTGCAGTCTCACCACTTCCTTCACATATATCTTTTCAAGTTGTTCACACGAGAGATCTTCCCAAATAGTGATAAAATGGACAGTCTTGGTGAGTCGGTCAACCACAAACCATATCGCATTATTTCCCTTTGACGTCTTTGGGAGACCCGTGACACAGTCCATAGTAACATTTTTCCCATTTCCACATGGGTATAGGAAATGTATGTATCATACCTTTGGACTTTTGTCGCTCAGCTTTAACTTGCTGACATACCAAGCACCTTGATATATATTCCGCAATCTCCTTCTTCATGTTATCCCACCAGAAGTGTTCCCAGAGATCACAGTACATCTTGGTACTCCCAGGATGGATAGAGAAAGTTGAGCTATGTGCATTTTCTAATTGCTCCTTGTTTATCCCGGGTGATGAAGGCACACAAAGCCGCGTTCCAAACAGAATCACACCATCATCATCGGTATGGAACTCTTGTAGCTTCCCTTATTTTAATGCATTCACCCTCTTTTGTATCTCCACATCATCCCTTTTTGCTTCTTTAATCTTCTCCTGGATGGATGGTTGCACAATAATTTGGGAAAGGATGGATGTATCCCCTGCCCTTATGATTTCCAAATCCATTCTTTGTATATCTAAGAAGATAGAGTCTTTCTCAATCCGCAACATGGATAGAGTAGCAGGTTCTTTTATTCTTAGAGAATCAGCTACCGTGTTCGCCTTTCTAGGATGACAGTGAATAGAGCAATCATAATCCTTTATTAGCTCTAACTATCTCCTTTGATGCATTTTGAGCTCTTTTTGTGTGAATATATAATTTAGGCACTTGTGGTTAGTGTATATGTCACACTTCTCACCATAAAGGTAGTGCTGCCAGATTTTCAAGGCAAAAATCATGGCTGCCAGCTCCAGATCATGCGTCGGGTAGTTCAACTCATGGATATTCAAATGTCGTGAGAAATAGGCTATCACATTATCATTTTGTATGAGTACACAACCCAATCCTTTCTTTGAAGCATCACTATATATCAAAAAACTTTCTCCACTTTTCGTTAGTGTGAGTACAGGTGCAGTGATCAGCCTTCTCTTTAGCTCCTTGAAGCTTCCCTCACATTCTTCCGTCCAGAAATAATTTACCCCTTTCCTTGTTAACTTAGTTAGTAGGCTTGACAATCATAAGAAGTTTCTCACAAAACGTTGGTAGTACCCATATAATCCAAGAAAAATATGGATTTTTGTGACACTAGAGGGCCTGGGCCATTCCTCAATCGCCTTTGTCTTTAAAGTATCCACAGAAATTCCCTCACTTGTGATCACATGTCCCAATAACGTGACTTGCTTCATCCAAAAGTCACACTTGCTGAACTTGGCGTACAACTTCTCCTTTCTCAATGTCTCCAACACAAGTCTTAGATGTTCTTCATGTTCCTCCTTTCTCTTAGAGTAGATGAGAATATCATCGATAAACACTACCAAAAATTTGTTGAGGTAATGTCTAAAGACTCTATTCATCAAATATATGAAGATTTCTGGGGCATTAGTAAGTTCGAAGGGCATCACCAAAAACTCATAGTGCCCATACCTTGTACAGAAGGCAGTCTTCTGAATATCTTCCTTCTTCACCTTTACCTGATGATATCCAGAATGAAGATCCACCTTTGAGAAGTATTGAGCTCCACTTAACTGATCGAACAAGTCATAAATCCTAGGAAGAGGATACTTGTTCTTTATGGTGATCTTGTTGAGTTCTCGATAATTGATACACAACCACATTGTTCCATCCTTCTTCTTCACAAAGAGCACTGGTTCACCCCAAGGTGATGCACTAGGGCGTATGAACCCTTTGTCTAGATACTCTTACAGCTGCTTCTTTAACTCCTCCAATTTGATAGGAGCCATCCTATAGGGACACTTCGAGAAAGGAGTATCTCCATATATGGGTTCAATTGAGAACTATACCTAATGATCTAGGGGAATTTCATGTAACTCTTTGTAAAATACATCACCGTATTCCCTCATTATGGGAATTTCCTCAAGGTTGGCACTTTCCTTCGACTCAACCATTTGGGCGAGGTATGCTTCTTCATAGGGAATCAACACCCACACCATTGAAGGATTTTTCAAAGGAGATTCATGATCTTCCTTGCATTTTTAGAAGAGCCTGGGATGGTTCGGAATAAGAAAAGATATTTACTTTTCCCGACAGTTGATATGTTCTCTATATAACGAGAGCCAATCCATTCCCATTATAGCGTCGAATTCCACCAAGGGAAGTATTACAGGATTTTTCGGATGAATCTTCCCACATACGCCGATAGGAGAAGAATCAAACACTTGGGTTGCAATGATTGCACCACTTGGTGTTTTTATAGATATATCTACTTCAAGGTTTTAGGGCTTCGATTATATAGTTCTAGAAAACTTTCAAGATATAAAGGAATGTGTAGAATCAATATCAAATAAGACTTTTTCCATTCTTGAGTGAATAGTAAGTGTACCTTGTATGACTTCATTATCATGCTCCACCTCTACAGTAGTGATGGCATAATCCTTCCCTTGTTCCTTTGTCTTTGGTGGTTGTTGACGCTAATTACCCTCAAGAACTCGAGGTTTAGTTCACTAGTTTTCATAGCGCCCTAGCTCCCTATAGTTGTAGCATTTAACCATTAGTGGTTCTCTCCTTTCATCGGCTACATTCTCCTTCCTTTTTGTGTCTTTTAGACACTCTTGATAATGGTGTCCTTCTTTCCCATGCTTGAAGCATTTCCCCGTCCCTTTGAGGAAGTTCCCATGGTGCAACTTCCCACATTTTTGGCATGTGGGTCGTTGATTTTTCTTCCCACCTTTGTCATTAGATCCACTATCTTGAAACTCCATCTTTCTTTTCTTATCACCATAGCCATGATACCATTCTCCAAAATCCATCTCCACTTTGAGAGCACATCGAACAACGTCTTCATAACTCCCAATGTCTCGAATTGCAAGAGCCTTTCGAAGGTGTGGTTTTAATCCACTAAAGAATCTATCAATTTTTTATCATTGTTGATAACAAAACCCGAAGCGTACCTTGAAAGCCTTGTGAAATTCGCTTCAGAAGTTGTGATAGATTCTCTTTCTTTTTTCTTGAGCTCTATAAATTCTCTCTCCATCTTTGTGTAAAGAGTTCATGGGAAGTACTTATTAAGAAACATTATCTTAAAGTCTTCCCATTCCATCTCTTCACTTTCCTCCCTTGGCTTGGTGTTCCTAATGAAATCCCACCATTGATCAGATTCTCCATCTAGACGATAAACGGCTAGGGTCACCTTCTCCATCTCAGAACAGTGAAGAATAGAAAAGATCTTCTCTATGGAGTTAACCCACTGTTATGCAACTAGTGGATCAGAAGATCCAAAAAACGTCGGTGGTCGTTGCTGCATAAAACATTTGATAGCCAGTTGCTCCCTCTTTGGTGAAGGAGGACGTTCCCCGTTATTATGGTTATTGTTCATAACCTGAGATAATTGGGTAAGCATCACCATGATATTTTGAACTCCACCTCCCAAATCATTGGGGATGTCATTCGGGAAATCATTGCATTGGCCCTCGCACGAGTTGTTGGCCTGATTTCTCCTGGTTCCCACCATTTTCTAAAATAGAAAAGGTTAGAACAAAACATAAGTAAACAAGATATAAATAACTTATTCATTTAAACAATTTATACCAAAAACATAACATATGGGATCCCTATGTAGATTTTCGTGTGTGCCTACCTGTACTTAGTCTCATGTTAGAGGTTTTCTCTAGGGTTTACTAATCCTAATTCCCAAATTAACTAAACCATTCCTCTAATACAAACTATAGCATCTTGACCTTTTCTTACATTACTATTACATCATTTTAAAGATAAGAAACATAATAGTATTACACATAGAGGATCCAAAGGTTTAGTGTCTTGGGAAAAAATAGTACCGTACATAACAATTACAACATCAAGCATAAAAATTTACTAATTTCTTCTTCTCTAGCTTCTTATTGGAACTTTTCCTCTCCTTAGTACATGTAGCCACCTGAGGATATACATCAAAAGGGGTGAGATAAAATCCCAGTAAGAGGATAGATAAGAATAAAATATCATGGGGTGAGCATTATCATGACATAGGAAAAAGATCCTAAACATGAGAGGAACATAAATAAAAGACTTGAAATGTGGAAATTCATAAAAATGAAACATCATGTTTTAGTGGTTAACTACCACACATACTTGTGAACCAATCTAGCATCTTGTTCACACATAATTTCACATATACTCATGAGATTCATCACTTTACCCAATGCATTGGAGCATTGTATAATTCTGGGCGCACCCGTCACTTTGAAACATTCATATTGCGCTATATAATTCCGAGCACACCCATCACATCATAACATTATCATTATCATGATTGCCACATAGAACACATATAAAAAGTGAAAATAACTAACCCATGTAAAGGAATAGGTTTAATCTCATAAGAATACATTCATAAGCTTTGGGTTTCCAAAATAAAGAGGGAACAACATACTTGATACAAGAACCATCAACCATGAATGAGAGGTAAAAGTTGAGTTCTTAAAGAAGAGTTCTTTTGGAAAACATTTGGTTAGACATAAAATTCATTAGAAAACATGTATATCCCAGAAAAGGTAAGATAATTATGAAGAAATGATCTTTAAGGAGCAACCATATCAAAATGGAGTGAAATAAGGAGAACCCAAAGGAAGAAAATTGAGTTTGAGATTTCCCCTTACCTTGTATCCGAATGCATCCTTCTCTTTAATGTCCTCTAGAATCCTTCTCTTGAGAACCTCCTTAAGTGCCTAAGCTTGGTCTTTTGATGAGACCAGTAGCTCTTGGACGTGGGGGAGGGGCTAGGGAGGATGTTTGGGCAGATTTGAGAGAAGGCTTGGAGCTTGAGAGGTGTGAGGGAAGGTGGATGTGAAGGGTGGTTTTTATAGTGGAGGGGAGGGGTAAATTTTGAATATTTAATTCATTATTTTATTATTTCCCTCAATACAACCAATAGTATTGTTTCATGTGACCCCTAATAGTAATAAGTTCATGTGAGTTTGAACCAATTTGCCTTGCATCACTTGTGATGTCATTAATAGTGTATTTAACTGTTAAATTGTACATACGGTATTTTACCGTATTTCACTATTCATAAAAAATTCAAGTTTTTCAGAAAAATACCAAAGATTTACCCTAAACATTTTTCAACGTGTAGAATTAAAAAATGAAGTCCATTTTTAAAAATTAATCTTCTAAATATTATTAATTTAATTTTTAAACAAAGTCATAGTTAATTCGAAAAATAACAATCTTAAAGGAGCACTTAGTTTTATTTCTCATTGAAAAATTAATTAAGATCTCATTATCTTATTACCTTAGAAAAATAAAATAATATTATTATTTACTATTCATAAGGGTCATATTACTATTCATAAGGGTTTGTTACTATTCACCCAAAAAAACAAGTTTGTTCTATCAGACACCAAAAATAATCTTGAACACAATCGTGTATGTCGGATTTTTAAAATTCCAAACACAGAAGTGACAAAATTATGTTTAAAGGTCACTTATCACTTATTAGTTCATTATGTTGTTCATTCATGGGACTTTATGACATAATGTTATGAAAGAATTTTTCATTGAAAAACTTTGGGTCATTACATTTCTAAGAATGCTTGGGATCGTGTAATCCCTCCTTTTCTTCAGTCTGGGTGGACTAGAAAAGGGTGTTTCTGCTTGATCATTCTCAATTTTGGGTGGTTAAAGTGCCTTGGAATTGTTCTTGGACCTCGAAAAAGGTTTTGGGTCTTTGGGACTTTCTTAGACACTATGTGTCTTTTTCAGTGGGGGATGGCTGAAGTATCTCTTTATGGTTTGATTCTTGGCTTCCAAGAGGCCCTATCTATTCATATTTTGATGATCATATCATTTATGATTCTAGGATTTCTAAGTTTTCTTGAGTGGTGGAATTCATTCTTGATGGCTCTTAGGGTCCCCCGCTTGCAATTTAATCTTATTTTTGGGACTTGCATCAGGAGGTTCTTTTCCTCTCTAGGCCAGGAGGTGGCCTTGATAGGATCCTTTGGAATGGACAGTCTGGGTTTCTATCCGCTTGGCTTGGGATGATCTCAGGGCGAAGTCTTCCCTGGTCTCTTGGAGCTCTCTATTTTGGAGCCAGCCCATTCCGTTAAGGTTTTCCTTTATTTTATGGTTACCAGTTCTTAACCGGTTGGACACCCAAGATAGGTTACAACATAGGGGTATGGTGTTTCCCAATTGGTGCTTTGTTTGTAAAAAGGATTATGAGAGTATTGATCACCTTTTTTTTTCAAATACAGGTTTTTGAAGAAGTTATGGTCTACCTTATTGGACCTTATTAATATTACTGCACCGCTGATTCTTTCTCTACCATTGTGGGATGGTGTTCTATTTTGTTTAGTAGTGATTCTTTGAGCAGTTTTTTGGGAAGATTGGTCATTTCTACCTTAGTTTATTTGATATGGAAGGAAATTAACTCTTGGTTACAAGGTCTTCCTTGTCATAATGTTTCTTATTTTTGACATAATTTTGATCTTACTCTCTAGTCAAGGTTGTCATCTTGGAAGAATTTTTCCAACTGCAGTTCTAATCATAATTTAATTCTTCGCTGGAATTTCCCTGGTAATTTGCTTAAGAGTGGAGGTTGATGTTGGGTGTTGCTGGTCTGCTACATTGGGGCGCTGGTGTAGGGGCTGTCTGGAGCTGGTGGTTTCTTACTGGGGGTGGCCTACTGTTTTTTTCTTTGCTCGAGGCGTGGTTTGGATGGGGGCTGGAGTACTGGTTTTGCAGGCTAGTTGTTTTGGCTGTATGTAGTGGCAGTGGTTTGCTGGTGGATGGGGTGCTGGTTTGTTGTGGAGATGGGTGCAGGATGGTGGTGTGCATGGGTTGGGGTTTTTGGCTGCTATGGTTGGTGTCTCTGGATGGTGCAGGTTGGAATAAAGGTGGAAAGGGGTTGGCAGGGGGTTGGTGAAGGCATAAACAACTGGTGCATGCTGGATTGTAGGTGGTTGGGGGCTAGTGCGGGCTCGAATGCAGGTGGAAGGGGGCTGGAATTCTGGTGGAAGGGGGCTGGTTGCAGGTGGTGGGGGGATGGTGCGGGCTGGTTCGAAGGTGGAAGGGGGGGCTGTTGTGGGATGTAATTCTAGTGGAAGTGGGATGAAATGAAGGTGGCAGGGGGCTGGTGTGGGATGGATGTGGCTGGTGCAGGCCGGATTGTGGTGGTTATGGTGGATGATGGTTCATTGGTGGACTATGGGGGCCTGCTTGTGTTGGTGGTTGGGAGTGTGCGTTCATGTGGTTGGGTGTGTGCATGTGTTTTTGAGTGTGGGAGTGTGTGCTCTCTGTGGGGTGGGTGTGTGGGTTCGTGTGGGTGGGTGGGTGCGTGCGTTTTCCTCTTGGTTGTCACTTGTGTTGAGTGGAACTTGGTGCTTTCATGATGGCGTGGCGTTTTTGTTTGATTCTCAGGTCACCAGTTGGATATTTGTTTGAGGTTCGCGTGTTGCTTATGCATCTCTTCATGTGGAGGCTGCTTCTTTGCTACTGGTGGCGGGCTGATGGTGGTTGATGTGGTCTCTTCCTTTGGGTGCTGATTACTGTGCTCGGGATTTTTGTTTGTCGCGTGCTCTTGATGGTTCTTGCTTCCTCTCTCGGGGTTGTGGACTCCATGTGGCTTGGAATTTTGGGCAGTTGGCTTGCTTCTACAGCCTTGGTTCTCCCTGGGGGATGGATTTTTTCTTGGCTTCTTGGCCTTGTTCCTGGAGCTTGGTCACCTTGTTCCGCACATTGGTTGAGTGGTTTGTTATTCATTGTAATTCATCTTATGCCTTTTATATATGCTCTATTTTCCTTGAATATATATATGTATACACACACTCTCTAAAACAAGAAACACAAACACCATCAAAATGGACTTCAAAACTCCATCCCCATGAGACATAAAATAGATCAATATGTAATCTCAAGACATCATTTGAATAAAACTAAAATCCAATAATTTAAAAATTCATAAAAAACCAACAATATAGACTTTTAATTCATTGAATAAGTGATGAAAATTCTTCTATTTAACCCAACATGGTTTTATCAAAAATTATTTCAAAAAGTACTTTCATTCATTAAAACATCATTTTTACCCATGAGGTTTTGAAAAACTCAACTAATAAAGAGAAATGTTAATTGTTTATGAAACCATTTAAACAAAATTATAGATTTTGGTAAAACATTTCTAACATTCAAATAGTTAAAAATCATCTATTTTAAAAGAACATTAGGCTTAAATCCTTTAATATATTCTAATTATTCTTTATTAATATCACTTTAAAACCTTGAAATTAATTAACACTATCCCATTTTCTAATGGAATTTAAAAAATTTCCAAAAAATTGGTTATCATTTTAAATCCAAAACATTTTAGACACTTTTCGAAATACAAATATCATTATAAAATTATTCTCAAGTCTTCTTATTGTCCAACATGTACTAGGTAGTTGACACAACTGATTGAGAGTTAAATTATGTAGGTGCATTACTTACCGATGGTATATGCATTTCTTGGAACTCTAGTTATAAAACTTTTGTCACCATGAGGAAAATAGAATTTGAGTATGCTTTAACATCTCAGGATGCAACACAATTCTTATGGTTGAATTAATATATGTAAAAAATTAGATGTGCATCGAGGCCAGGAAAACACCCAAAACAGTGTCAAGATGAAGCTTGTGGTGGGGAGCACCATAAGCCTGACAGGTGTTAAACAATGACACCATCAGTGTTTTTAGATATATAGGCTCTGGTAAACACCCAAATAAGTGACTAAGAGGCCAGGGAAACACCCGAAACGGGTTTCCCCATAAGATAAGGTCGCAACAGACATGATAGAACAAATAAACTATTTAATATGTTATAACAAGAGATCTTCATAAGGTTGTAGTGAGCGGCACAATGACACAACGTCTAAAGGGAAACGAAATGATGGAAAAGAATCATACACCCTACACAAAACATTTACAAATTCATTCACTCCGCCTAAACATGGAAATCTCATTTATAATATTCAAAGGGTGAAAAGGAAAGTGTCATGGTCAAGACATATGCCTACTCGGAAATGTCATTTGATCTAAACGAGTATGATAAGACAATTTATATTATTCAAATAAAACAAAAACTAACTATCCAAAAAACAAACACCAACAAGAGATATATGGAAAACTCAAACCAAATCTAAACATGATACAAATAACCATCACTACTCTTTGATTTATAAGATAGCACACCTCCATTGGAGGGGTTTTATTATAAAATAATGGCATGGATTTATCACATAATTCATTTAATTATATTTAACATTTATTCAAAAACTCATTCAGCACAAATCAAATGCAATAAGTTAAGCAACTAGATTTACATAACTATCACTGTGAGTTTTTGCAGACATCGCACCTCTGTTGGAGGGGTTTTATTATAAAAACATGACTTTATTTATCAAATGAAACGATTATATTAAAGAACAGTTATTCAAGATATCAAATTCAATATAATTAATCAAAATTAAGAAAGAAGCTAAATTCAATTTAAATCATTCTTGAATTAAAGAGGCTAAGAGAGGGACCCTACCTCAAGGTGGAACCAAGCCATCCACTTCGTCTCTTAGATCTTTCTAACTAAAAGTTTCTAATCCCCCACTCGATATACACACCTTCACACACATGCAAGGACACCTATCCCCTATGCACACACCCACATGGCCATGAGCATGTGCAAGGGGATCCTTGCACATATGCTTATATGCATATACCAGTCTCCACTCACCTACGTATGCATTTATATATATATATATATATATATATATATATACATAGGAACACCTAGCCACATACGTTCATAATCACTACCATGGATGAATATACATGTAACAGGGGAACCCACATAAATATACTTACTTACCTATGCACACGCAGGTGATTCGCCCCTGACTTGGTAACTTGAAACCAACGATCAGGGATCAATGCACTACCCAAAGGATATTAAGAACCTTAAAATACATAAAGGATGCTAAATAACCAGTGAGAGACCAACCAACAGCATTAAAGACTTACCTAGATTGGAAGCATAGAACCAAATCCACCCAAACCATCCTGAAACGATCCAACACCCTACCGAAAACATAATATGGAGTCAAAAACACTGAAATCCCCAAATACATGAGGTGCGAGACAAGTAGTAACCATAAAATCTTACCTTGGATCAAACTGGAAGACTAAATCAATCTAAACCCCTTTACAGAATATAACTACCCTCTGTCTATATAAAGCAATAAAAGACCTAAGTGGCCAATGTGATAAAAAAATTAAAACTAAACTAAAACATACCCATCTCCTATGACTATACACGTCATCGCCCAACATATAAGAACCAAAACGCCCCATGGGTCAGATCATATTCCTGCAAGAAAGGGGGAAACAAATCCATGATTCAAAATGATACTATCAAATAGTACATTCCTATTAATTAAAAATTAATCTTCCTATTAATGGTATATAATCAGTTTGTCTTTATTTTGAGCTTATTTTGGTTTTGTTCGATACAAGTTTGTTTGGGACATTTCCATTAGATTTAGTTTTCCTTGCTTTTGTTTATATTATCTTGGACAATTTCATTTATTTGGGTTCTAGTCGATCATGAAATTAATAATAATCAGTCAATCCATATTAATAATTATATCCATTAGTTCCATATATGGAGTAAAAAATATATAGAAATAAATGATATCATATAAGGAAAATCATAAGAAGGGCAAGATGTAAATTAGTATTAGTCATGAAATTCATACCTAATATAGATTGGTCATGGACACATAAATCACCAAAATCCCCAAATTAAATTGGGACAAAAAAAGAGGGTAGAATAAACCAACCTCAAATGGTATAAGATGAACTAAGATGATCCAAAATACTTTACCTTTGACAAATAATGCCAAATCATGTCTGAGGTGGACCAGAAAGAACCATGATACGCCTTAGAAACAAGGATAAAAGTTATATAAGGGAAAATTATAGAAATAAAGATCTACAAAATTTATGATAGAAAATTTGAACTGAAAATGGAAACAATCCAAGAAAGAGATAGTAGAATTGGATTAGTAGTTGACATTTCCGAAGAAGATCTTAAGATATTTCCTAAGGAAAATCAAAAGTAGTTTAAGAAGTTTTTTGAATGTATAATTATGTTGGTTATGGAGCTATCATTTGTATGACTTTGATTCTAGTGTCAAAAGAATTTGATTAGTGGTTAGGGAAAAGAGCCAATGTTATCAAGTTCTAAATCAGTTGCTACAAATGGATCCACACCTATGAAGAAGGTTGAACATGATAATAAAGAATGTTTGATCATATGGTCTGGTGATTTATAAAAGGATAAACTAAAAAAAACATTTAGAGTTCTATAATTGTTCAAGTGAATATGAAATTTTAAATCAATAATAAACATGTGAAAAAAGATAAAACCATATTTCCTCAACAAAAACATGTTTAGAATGTGCGAAATAAGAAAGTGCAAAGAAAATCAAACACTTTTGAGCTACAAAAAATTGCTTCTGTGTTAAGAAAAAAGCCTCAGTCAGTGTTATAAGTTAAAAGTTGATAAACCCACCTTATTAACATACTTGATGATATAAAAAACAATCAAATAGAAATGCCACATAACACGCACTTCACATATATATTTTTTTAAAGGAAAATAATTTTTCAAAATTAATCCTTCATATAGTGTTGTTATTCTTCTATGTCACTCTCAATGCATCCATGAATCTCGGCTGCACAAAGACCCAATTAAAAATGCCTATTCAATAACTAATAAAATTTATTTTTAGAAAAACCCCTTGGAAGAATATGAAAAAGTGAATACCTTAATGGATCAATGTGAAAAATAGGAAGGGATGAATAACACTTCCAAATTATATAAAAATTGATGATTAACCCTTTCTAATCTTAATTATTTCAAAAATAGAAAATGAATTATTGAATAACCCAAAAAAAGAATACGAAACATTGATTTAGGGTTCCCCTATTCCTAATTATATCAAAATATCTATCATAAATGATTGATTTCAACATACTTAAGTGAACTCGATGAATAACCCTAAAACAAACACTTCTGAAATCAGAAATTCTACCTCTGTGCACATCGCGAATGACATGTGGAGTGAAGAATTTGTGGGGGCGGGGAAAGAGATGGCTTATAAGGCTTGGGATTGGAGGGAGGAGAGAGGTGGGTGATGAAGAGCAGGGAGTGGGGAGCGACGGGCAAGGAGAAAGGAGCGGGGAGTGGTGAGCAGGGAGTAGTGAGCGGCAAGCGATGAGGGGAGTTAAAATGGGAGGAAGGGAGCATGAAGGGAATGAGAGTAGCAGAGAGGGGAGGACAGGATGGGAGCAGTGACGAGGGGTGGTTGGATGGTGAGGTGAGGTCAGGCAGCACGGGGAGGTCAGGATCGGAGTGGCGACAAGGGGAATTCGGTAGGAGTGGTGCTGTGCTGTAGGGATGGAGAAGTGGGGTGTGACTGGATGGGAGAAGGAGCCCGATGGCTGCTGGTTTTTGGTGTCTCTATCCCAATGGTTCATATTAACCGTTGGTATTGAGGTGGTTTTTCCCAATGGTTTACTATCATCGTTGGGAAAACCCAACATATATTAGTCTACACCAATGGTTTCATAGAACCATTGGTATAGGTTATTTTTCCCAATGGTTTTTCTAAACCATTGGGAAAGAAGTGTTGGTATAGGTGGGATTTCCACTAGTGTGTCTTTACTTCCACAGGGTGAATACTAGTGCTTCCAAATCTTGTTCCTGAGTTTCATAGTTCTACTCGAGGGGTCTTAACTGCCTCAACCCATATGCAATGATTGAATGACATTGTATCTACACCTAACTGATCCTAGATCATGATGTATCTCAATACACTACAAACTCAATGCCTTCCTCTGGTAGTATCAAAATTGGATCACTCAGTAGCCTCTACCAAAAATTCTCAATGTCCCTCTAGAAATGCTGAAACTAGGTAAACGAATACCCTTAATGTAAAAAAAATCATAATAGTGGTGAAAAATAAGATAGGGATATAAAAATTAAATTTAAAATACAGTTATGGAGGAATTTCACCTAGAAGTTTGATGACAAAGGTCATGTTATAACCAATTGATCATTTAACCCCTATTTTATTCATAGAAACCTCATGGATGATGGTATATTCTATTTTAACTCTATAATTTCAGTGATTTTATTATAAATTATTAAAACTCAATATTCCATGTGTTTAACACATAAAAATATTAGAACCCCATGGAAACCCCAATGGGTACCCTTAGTTTTTTCTAAAATAAAAACTAAAAGAAATATTAAAAAAATAAAAGCTTTTATTTTAGAACACAAAACACATAATTAAGGTACATATTATCAATGAAAAATAAAAAATAAGTATATTCATATAAAAACAAAAACTATCAAATATAAGTATATATATAAAGGATATAAAATTAAAGTAGGACAACACATAATCCAGTGGTAGGTGATGCACCCTTATCAACATTTTCGTGTGGTATTGAGCCTTATGACATCACTAGATGTGGCAATACATCCCACAACCATCAAGAAGACCATTTATAAAAAAACTTTTTTTAATTTTACTTTTTAAAAAATTAATTTTTTAAACAACTTTTTTTATTATTTTTCCTTCTTTAAAATAAAATAAAACACACAATCATGTAAAAATAAAATAAAATCTATCTAGAAGTTAAGTTTATTCCAAGGAATAACTTAGTTTAAATTAATTTTCTTAACATGGACCCACAAATCATCAACTATTGATAGGTTCATGGGTTATCTCATTTAATTCCTCTATAGTTTTATGTTTATAAAATAATTTTTGGAACGGTTTTAACCTATGAACAATGAACTTAAATATATGACCACTTATGGTATCTTAAATCTTGACTACCTCATGGGGTACACATGTTGAAAAATCTTGGGTACTAACCATCCCATACTTACATTCTCTAAGTGAAAAAGAAGTTAGGAACAATACAAGAACATAGATTTTCCAGATTCATAGTTTTTGACTTTAAGATTATGAGATTGGTAGGATTTACTACTAGATATATTGATCCTTTATTTTTAATTAGACTCTATCATATGTTCCTAATGTTCATTATGGTATAATTTCAACTTAGTTCCAATAAAGGATATTTTAAAATTCAGTTCCTTCATTGAATAAAAATACATGTGCTCAATTTCAACTAGTAATTGGAAATCACTTCTATAAACAAACTGATATGGTAACATGACTAGGATGGGTTTTTATGCAGTCAAATATTCCTAAAGGGAATCCAAGAGCTTCATAGTCCAATATTTATTTTATGGGATCATAGTTTTTTCTATAATTTGTTTTATTTACCGATTTTACAACTCAACTTGAATATTGGTTTGAGAGTGGTAGATTTTGGAAAAATCATGAGAGATCTCATATATGAAAAAAAAATTTGTGAATGTATAAATGAATAAATAGGTTCCATTGTCAATGATTATAGCCCTAGGAATTCTAAATATAGAACATATTTTACTCTAAGGAATTAAATAAAATACTAATAATAAATGGAATTTGTGGGAATAGCCTTAACCCATTTATATATATTATAAATGGTTAGAAGTATTTTATAGATATCCCCTAGAATTTTAGGATATTTCCATAAAATAAATTCCCAAAAATCAAGTATTTATTTATTTATAATGGGATTAAGGGGAATTTAATTTAATTTAGTAAGGGATCCTGATTTTTGACACTAAGGAGAAATTTTATAGGATGTGTAAGAATCCCTAGAGAGGATAAGACAAAATAATATTCTTTAGAGAAAATTTTTAGTGGTTTTATTTCTTAAAAGTGTCCCCTAAATGCCTCTCCATGATATAATTTTAGAATTCCATCTAACTCTACCCCTAGGACATGTATCGTAATAACCTAATTATGGAGAAATGTATTGAGGTATTAATAATCGAACAAAAAGTGTCTGACATCATAAATGAGTTTTATCCTATACCGAGTCCCTAATAATTTTAGAATAGTGCCCATCGCCTTTCAGTTTTCAATATCATCATACCATGTGGAATCACTTATAGAATATAGATTATCATTAATAAATGAATTAGATATATAAAGATGCGATGGATTATCCATGAATTGAAACATAGAAAAGTGATCATCTACCACATTTTCAACACCTTTTCTCCTAAATTGTTATATAAAAATATTGTAATATAAGGACACAAATAATAAATATACACTTGGAATATTTATTTGGAAAATGTATTTAAATACTAAATGATAAGTGAAAATAGTAATGGGGGATCCTAATATATTGGATATAAACTTATCTAAGGAAAATATGATATCATATAATTATTTATCAATGTTGACGTATTTTATTTGTATAAATTTTTATTATTTTATTGTGTAAGCAATTAAAATTAGATTTTTATCACTTCATTATCCTATTGTATCACCTAAAACAAAGTAATTTATATTGGAAAATAGTTTTAAAAAAATTCAATTCAAGAGATTTCATGATTGAGGGAGATATAAGACATTACATGAGTGTCTATATGGGTTCCTCAAAAATTTCTTTCCATAAAAAGGATAATAATTTATAACTAAAACACAAAAGGGTTATTAAATGGAGCTAAATTTACTAATAAAACTTCTATAGATACTAGAATCCCCTAATAAGTATCTCACTTATTTTATAGTTTTTTAGATTAAAGATAGTGAATTATATCTACCTTATCATTATCAACCTTGATCTCTCTACTATAGAAAATATTCCCAAGAGAATGTCATTACTTTAACATGATATAGAAATTTTCCAAATATAGGACAATATTATTATCTTCATATATTGAAACAAAACTGCTCAAAATTTATTAGGAATCCCACAAATGTATCCCAAAATATGAATATTTCATTCATAAGGATATCTAGATATTATTTCACCATGTTAGATAAAATTACCATCATGCACTGCTATAGGGTACCAATGGAATTACACAACCAAAAAGGAACGTGCTTGGAAGAAAATGTTCTAATTGGATAATTGAAGTTTTCACATCATTTACCAACTAAGGAAACCTCAATTTGATTGTACATTGAATTCCCATATAGGAATTATTATAATTGACTCCCACTACTCTTTAAAGGGCTTGATCAATGAATGGAAAATGGAAATTTTATTTCTTAGTACATGATTTTAACTTCTTATTTTTGATGCACACTCTGCATCAATTATTAACATTGTGGGGGGAAGATAAAAAACCACATTTGTTATCATAATAATTCTATCCTTCTTAGGAACTACATGAATTAGGATTACCCACTAATTCTCAACAATGAGTTATATAATTATCGCTATCAACGACTAAAATATTTCCTTCTAAACTATATCCATTATATTAAGACTATGTATCTAAATTGGTTGGTAACATGTTTTGTTATCAATTTCAAAGATAATCCTATGGGTCCCTTTGAGTGGTATATTCTTATAAATATCATAAATGTTCCTTCTAATTGATTTATTATGGTTGGTTAATACATTCTAGAAGCATTCTCTCATAAGTTTATTCATGATAAGAATAAATGATAATAAGAAGGGTTTGTTTATCCCATAAAAATGAATACTTGAGTGGATAATGTAATACCTTGAGATCAGACTAAGGTTGGTTAAAATTTTTAAATGTATATTTTGAATTTGAATCAAATTATGTAAATTTTGTAGAAATATATACATAATTAGTTATTTTATAATAGATCAAATGATAAAATTGGATCAATAAATGTTGATAATGGATATAAACACTAATTTTAATATTTTTAAAAAGGTAACACTGATTACTTATCTTGAAATATCATCCTATTAGATATATAAAATGGATTAAACCCAAGGAAATTTTTTCCCTCACATGAACAAAGTAAATCAATCACTTATTGGCTTAAACATAATTCAAAAATTCCTTGATGTTACTCATTTGTAATTTCAAAACTATTTTTCAAATTCACCTCATGAACCTCTTTATCATTACTTATTTGAGATCATATCCCTAGTAAAGAATAAGTAACATTAAATGTTTTTATCATAAATGAAAAATTCCTTTAAAAGATCACTGGAATATTTCTTGAGAAAAACACTATCTTCCTTTTCAGGTAACTTAGTTAAAATATAAAATATTTAAAAATATTATTGAAAATTTTTTGTTTGATAATAACCATGAAAATTTTTAATGTAATATTCCAAACATTTATCTTTCATAACAACATGATATTTTGTTCATATAGTGTATGTTAAAACAATGATTCCTTTCACATTTTCTATAAAAAATTCAAAAGTACCTCATTCAAAAAATTATAAAAATAATCATTTTATAAAAATTATAGAAATTCAAACATGGAAAAAAATAAATTTTAAAAATAAAAATAGAATAGTAATTACATTCTTGAAAACATTTTAATGAAAACATGGGCATTGTTGAAAAATATTCCCAACCGATTAGTAAAACAAATTTGGTTTTCATTAAAATCATTCTTTAGGTATTTTGAGTACATAAAGAGAATAAAATGAAAGGAAAAAATGTATGGTCAAAAAATAAATAGAGATGAATAAAATTCATGATATTTTTGATAGATTAATCATAATATTTCATCTTCATAAACTTAATCATAAATACTTTTGGTAAACAATGAGATTATAACACCAAACCCTTACCAAGTAACTTTTGAATCATAACCCTCATAAAATAAATAAAATAAAATAAAACTGTAAATACCATAAATATAAATTGATTCATTGGATAACATATCAAAGTGTTATTAGATACACCTCATAAAATAATACAGATGTATGACATCATAAATGTCACAAAGAAGACAATTTAGGATGATAGACCCTGACAAATTTGGTAATATCTAAATCAAAGCCTCATGAAAGTGAGAAACATATATAAATTTAAAAATAAAAATAATTTTCATGAAAATCCTCAAAAAATAAATTCACTTACAATATATACACCACCCAAAGGAAACAATTAATGAATATGGTATATGTCTCATATAAATAAAATTTAGACAAGAAACTCTTACCTCAAGTTTGACTTTCTTTATAAGTGTTATAAACTCATGTATAATAAATTTAAATTTATTATAATTATATAAAAAATACTATATACATAATTATAATATCATATATGATTTAATTTTAACATCTTATCACCATTTTATTAACATTTCCTTATCAAAATCACTGTTTCAAGGTGATAATTATTTCATTTTTCATACATTTTTCAATTCAGAAGCTTTAGTCTTTGTACTTGGATAAGGTTTCCATATACCCCATAATTTAATTAATAACATAATTATAATATGTATTCATTATATAAAATTTTATAACTATTCATATATAGTGGTGATGAAAAATTAATTACATCACTTCGTAGAGAAAATAATCTATACATATAAATGAGTGATGTTTCAACTTTTCGATGGATGGAACAAGAGAAAGGTAAATAATAATTAAATTTTATAGAATCATTATTATATCCTAAATATAATATATTTTCATTAAATATCTCTTTATTACCATACATGTAAAGTGTTAATGAAAAAAATAATCACATTATTTTGTGGAGGAGGTAGTCCACAAGTACGCATGAGTGACACTATGATTTGAAGAAGGATGGAAAGGTAATATGATAGACAATATTTTTAATTGTCGAAAAATAATTATTTCATAAATATTTTATATAAATATAAAATCCATCATCATAACAAAAAATCAATGTTTTTATGGAAAATAATTCATATCACTTTGTGGAGATGGTAGTCCACACATAATCACAAGTGATACTTTCAATTATCACTTGATGGAAAATAGATTGATAAATATCATGAAAAAAACACAATAAAAATCTATTATATGGATATATTTGTGTTATTATTTTTTAATTGATAGGACACAATTTATAGAGGTATAATTAGAAGTGAAATGGGAATTCTTGGTTAAGACGATTACCTCCTCTTTGAAGAAACACATTGGGATATCTTCTAAGGACCCCAAGGATGGTATTTTAATAATACCAGAACCTATGGAATATATATAAGAAATTTTATAAGTGGTTTTGGTATGGGCTATTTAAGATAAGTGGCTCATTGTGGTGTGATAAATAGAGTATAGGTGGAGTCCTTTTATAGTGTAAAAAAGGATATACTGGGAATAACTTAAAACATTTAAATGTAATAAATTATTTTTCATGTGAAAGTGGCTCAAAGTGGACATGATTTAAAATATAAGAAAATTTAATATTGAAATACCTTTATAAAATAAAATTTTTATTGGTTCATATTCCATTTTAAACAATATATTTTATATTTACCCCTTCATTAACCAATTTTAACATTAACTTTGGTAACAAATTTTTCAATACTAGAGGGTTGTAAATTAAATTATAATTTTAAAATTGTATAAACAATGACTGAGGGAAAAATATTTAGACCATATCCCATAAATATTTCTTTATTTCATGATTTTTATTATTTTTAAATCATTAATTATAAAATATTATATAACTTTAAATATCAATAATTTCATTTTTGGAGCTATTCATTTAATTTGAGATTAAATTTAAGATTAAAGAAATTAATCTATAATATATAGCATTTCACCATAACTTATATATGATAATTTCACATAAAATTATTTTAAAATTAAAATTCATCCAAAAAAATTATTTTAATATTTTTAAAATTATTTATTAATTTTTTCTACTCTTTACAAAAGCACTATGTCAGTATTTCATTTGGATTTAAGGTAATTATAATATCACTAAAAGTTATAAATAACTATAAATACTAAAAATAACATATTAATCATAAAAAAAATTATTTATAAGAAACCATAAAATCTTCTTATCCTCAAGAAAAAATACTATAGATTTTAAAACAAAAGAGGGTGACATTTTTTATTTTTCTTTAATTAAAATAATAAAAAAGTCATTATCAAAGAAAAATGACAAAAAAATTCATAACATAGAATATTGGACAACTATAGTGTATAAAAACTCATCTAATAGATTAAATTAAAGTGTTATGGTTAATTTAAAGTCTTATACGATAATTTTAACCCTCTTTTACACATTTTACCCTTACTAAGATGATAAATATTTACTATGGTTACAATTTATAATGAAAAAAAATAAATTATCTTATTAAAAAGTATGTAAATGATGATTTCAAAAATTAAATCCATTTTATCAAATTAAATACCTATAATTGGAAAATGTTATTTTTTAAATAAACCCACAAAACACTATAAAAAATAGTCTTCCACAAAAATGTATTGTTAAGTATAAAACTACTTTTATACAAAAATTAAGCATAATGCTGATTCAAATGAAAATAATTGGATTATTTTTAATAAATATGAAATAATTAAATTTTAAAATTAATTCAAAATAAAATGTTTATTTGTAAATATTTGAATGGAAAAGAAAATTTTATATAACATCAGTATCTTTAATTATTCACTAAAAAATTATTTTTTTTTAAAATTCCCAAATTTTCTTGTTAAACTAATTTTTATTTGATGATTTCCAAAATTATATCAATTTTTTAAAATATAATTTATAAAAATATCATAAATTAATATTAATATTTTCTCACAAAAATAAATTAAAACCATTTTTTGATGAAAATGTATTTTTGAGGCATAAAATGACTTCCCTAAAAAACTGAGTTCTTATTTACTAATAATTAATCAATAAATTTATATTGATTAGGAAAACTATATGTATATTTTATAATGTGGTTACTCATATTCGTTCCATATATTCAAAAGTTAGGTTATAATGGACATAATAAAATAATAATATTTCAAAATTATAACACAATACTATTATTGTTCAGTGTCACGTGTTGAGAGAGATATCAATCTTATTATTAGTTAAAAATAAAATTTAATGGTGTTTCGTTACCCCCCTTAAATAGATTTTTTCCTCACAATTTTATATCATTCATTATCCTTCAATATTTGAAAATAGACATGTTGAAAACTCAAATAAAAAAATGGATAATAAAACATACATTGAAAAGGAGAAGTGGGAAACATAAATGTTAATTGAAATAACACATAATCAGGTTCCTAGATAAGTAGAAAATTGTTATAAAGTTTAAATATATACAGAGAGGAAAAAAATAATGTCCAAGGACTACTAGAGAGTTATATAAAACATGATCATGGGAGAGTTAATGACATCAAAATCATAAATCAGTGACGGGTGAAAAGACCATCAATTCATCATAAATTAAGGTAATGTAATAACATTTTTATTTCAAGATGATTTTCCGAATTTGAAGGATTGTTTTACTTTTAGGATATTTAACATGAGAAAATATACTTACTTGATTTATTTTCATTTTTTAAGCATAATTTCATCTTTTAGTTGCGCTTCAATCAATTTACAATTCTTCTATAACTCTAAGAATTGAAAATTAAAGATGTATTTTTCATGACATAGAAACTGAAATTGAATTTTAATAGAACATAGAATCCATAAAATAATGGCAATTCATTCCTCCTATCTCTAGATATTTATCAAAACCAAAGAGGTCATCCCTAGATATCAAATATGGATAAATCTTCATATGATGAAATAATGCATTAATATCTAAAACCTTAATAATAACACCCAAGTTCAACTTAAATAGTTGGATATGTATATAACCATAATAATCCTCCAAAATATGTATGAACACATTTAGAATCCAAAAAATTATAAAGAAGGCCACTAAATTTCCAAAATCAACTTAACATTAATCCCAAAACAATATAAAGTGGATCTTGATTTCAAATACCAAACACATAAATACCTCGATCAAATATTCTCCTAAAACATGTTAGTAACCCGAATCACCATAAAACCTCAATGAAAACATATATGCTTCGAAAATTTGACTTTATCCTTATTCCTTAAATAAAATCAAAGACTATTGAATATATTTTATAAATTAAAAAATGAAATAAATGTAATCATAGATCATTTTTTTGATCAAATCAATAATAATTTTCAATGTCCCTAATATAATATAATATAATTTATCAATATAATCATATCATTATCCCAAAAAAACATTATTATATCAAAATTAATCATATATTAATAGTTTTCTATCCATTAATCATGTGGTTTCGATAAAATATCATTGTATCACTAAATCATTTTTCAAGGTCATCAATACCATTCAATATATCCTTGGAATCATCAATACAAAACTACTACAAAAAAATCCTTCAGTGTTTCATGATTCTTATAACTAGAATATCATAGATAGAACTCTCCAGTGACCCAATCATAGAATCCCATTACATAAACACTCCAATCATTCAAATTCAACGATTGACATAATATGGGCACTTCTTTTGAGTAAGATTTAACACTTGGATTAGGGAATTGACATAGATAATGACTAAGTTCCTAATACATAAGTCATTGAACTATAAATGGTACCTTAGGATGTAATATTTTTTCCTCCATAGAACTATTCATTTTTCATAATCAATTAATTACTTTATACCTTATTCTCTACACTTAAAACATATTCAAATTATTTTGAGGCATTTTATTGAGTTCGTATTCCAATATTCTCAACTTGCGGGAAGTTGAATCTTATTTCTTATATAGTATTCATAAAACTCTATTTTTAATTTATTTTTTTTCCTTAATAAAATTACAAATGTTTATTATTTTAATAATATATCAAAATAATTGTTTAGGAATATCCCAATTTTTTCATTCCATCTTTTATAACATTTGATTTGTAGGGTAATAATAATTGTACTGTCTATCATATTCTATATCAACATAGTTCCTTTGAGTTCTTACCATTGACTAGAACCAAAAATAATAGTATGAGAAACTATAATCATAGTGGGAAGTCATATAATTATGAAAAATCAATCATTGGATATCTATATTATGATAACTTATTTTCAATCTATAACACCTTAGATTTAAACTAGGTATTCCATGATCATAATCAATTCAAATCCATCATAATGGTTCTTAAAAAAATTTGAATTAACCCAAACTTATCCCATGAGAGTGTCTAGATAGGATTTTATCCTTAGTCCCACTCATCATGCACCAGTGAGGATCAGGTTAATACTCAATTTGACCCATTCATAGTTGTTACCCCTATTTGAATTTGAGCCACAATCGTATCCACTTTCTAGTATCTAGAAATGAATTTATTTTTTTAAAAACACACACTAATTTATTTACCATAACATAGGATATTATCCTATACTTGGGATTATCCTATCATCCTAGTTTCCAAAAATAAAAATATTGTCATTTCATGCCAGCTATAGAGATCCAAGAATTTAATACATTAATATTTCATCATTTTATGTGAAAATGAAATAAATTTAATAATAATACATGCCTAAGGACCATAAGTATTTAGTGTATTTGGAAACTTGGAAGCATAAAAAACTTGTTCATAAAAGATCCGCATAATCTCTAATTATGTTCTTAAAAAATAGCACCATTTTTAGACATAGTATACTTAAAAACATTCATTAATCACGAGGAAAAAGAAACAAAATAAAGGGTGAGATCAGATGCTCATAATGGGTAAAAAAGTGGGATATCAATGATAATTTAATCATAACATTGGAATATGGGTATGTGAACAAGATCTTAACTTTTGAAAACTATACCAAGAATATCATAGATCAGAATCATGAGTCATGGAATAAATCTTGGAAGTCTATAAGACATGAATCATAAAGAAATAAAATAACATGATTCATGAGAAAATAACATTGTCATAATCTCAAATCAGAAAATAGTGGCATAAAGTGTGGAAGAATCATAATCATAAAAATCTTATGTCAAGGATTCCCAACAAGACACTCATCACATGTTATGCTTGGAATAACCACTTTTGTACCTAGTTAGGTCTTGGGGTAACCTCCCATATACCCTCCTTTAGGCATGGGATAACCTCCCTGTACCATATTTTAGGCTTGGGATAACTACTTTTATACCATCTTTTGGGCTTGGGATAACCTCACATGTACCCTCTTTATGGATTGGGATAACCTCCCAAATACCCTCTTTCAGGCTTGAGATAACCTCTTGTGTACCCTTTGAGCTCATAAAAAATTAATATTTAACCAGTTCATTGGAGGACTATATAATTCTAGGCTCACTTATCACATATTTATGTTCCATTTATATTTATACTATAATATCATAAAACATTCATCACATCATCATAACATAACCCATGGAAAATAAACCGGTTTTATAAAAATATCATAATTATAATCATAAACCATCTAGAGAAATAATATGGATGGTATTATTGGATAATATCCTTGGTAAATCATAAGTAACAATAAAATAACTTATCATAGATGAAAAATTCTTTTAAAAGATCACTGGAATATTTCTTGAGGAAAATAATATTTTAATTTTTAAATAAATTATTTTAAATATAATTTTTTTAAAAAGATTATAGAAAATAATTTATTTTGAAATAACCATGAAAAAAATGAAAAGGAAGGTTTAATTATTTTAGTTGTCAGGACAATGGGAATTATTGTTTCATGTCATGTATGTTAAAACAAAGATTCCTTTCACATTTTCATTAAAAATTCAAAAGTACCTTATCTAGAAAATGAAAAGAATATTCCTTTAAATGATTTTTATTTAAAGTAAAACATGGGTAACAAATGAGTTTTAAAAATAATTAGATAATAGTAAAAACATTATTGAAAACGTTTTATAAAAAACATGGACATATAAGAATAAGATCCTAGACGAATAACAAAACAATGTCTGTTTCCTTAAAAAAATATTTTGGTCTGTTGAGGAATTAAAGATAGGAAAATAAAACTAAAACTTGTAATCTCTAGAAATAAATATATTAGAATAAAGGTAATTAATTTTTTGATATATGAATCATAAAATTTCATTATCATAATTTTAATCATGTACAATCCTAGTAAATAGTGAGATTGTAACATAAAACCCTTACTGATTTTGTAACATTTGAATAATAACCCCCATGAAAGGAATATATTCAAATAAAAACATAAATTCAATTAATAAAAATATATTAACCATATATCATATCAAAATTGTATTATATAACCCTAATGAATGAATATAGGTGTAAAACATAACATGTTTCCTGAATAAGACAATTTGAGATGATACCCCTTAAAATTTGGTATTCCATGAATCAAAGAATCATAAAAGAGAGTACCTTTTATGGAATTTTAAATCCAGGTAATTATCAAGAAAATAATCTTAAAATATATTCATGTATATTTTAGTCACCACATAAAGGAAACAAGTGGTGAATAAAGGATATGTCTCACAGAAATTAATGTAAGATGAGAAACTCTTACCACAAGTCTAACTTGAATTGTATGTGTTATAAAATCATTTATAAAAAATTTAAATTTATTATAAATATATAACATAACTATATAAATTCTAATAATATCATATAATATTAACTTATAAAATCTTAAAACCTTTTTAATAAACATTCCTTCTTAAAATCACTATTTTTGGTGAAAACTATTTCACTTTTCATGCTTTTTTCGATTCATTAGTTAGGGTACATATAGTTTGATCATGTTTCCATCATATCCAAAATTTTAATCATATTATAAGTATCATATTTAATAATTATATAATATTTTACAACTATTTTTACAAAGTGGTGATGAATAATTAAATATATCACTTCGTGGAGATGATCATCCATATATAAACATAAGTGATGCTCCCACCTTTCGATCGATGGATTGAAAGAAAGGTAAAAAATAATTTAATTTTATAGAATCATTATTATATAATAAATATAATATATTTTTATTAAATATATCTTTATTACCATCAATTTAAAGATAAAGTGAAAAAATAATCACATCGCTTCGTGGAGGTGGTAGTCCACACTTATGCACAAATGATGTTATAATTTCACAATGGATGGAAAAGTAATAAGTTATATAATATATTAAAATTATATAATGATAAAAATTTGATTAATATCATATATAAACATTAAATCAATTATAATAAACAATCTTGAAATATTTTTATGAAAAAATAATCATATCGCTATGTGGAGATGATAGTCCACATGTATGCGTGGGCGATACTTTCATTTCCCACTTGACTAAAAGGAGATGGATAAAGGTTATTAAAAAAATATTTAAATCATGTTGTATGTTATATACTGTTTTTATTATATTGTAATGGTTAGAATATAATTTTCTAAGGATGAAGAAGAAGTAAAATGAAAATGAAAGGTTATGACAATTATCTCCTCTTTGAGGAACCTCATTTTGATATCTCCTTAAAGATCATAAGGATGGTATTTTAAGAATAAAATATCCTCTAGAATGATTCTATGGAATTTTTTAAGAGCTTTTTTATATATATTTTTGAGATAATTTCCTCAAGGTGGTGTTAGGAATATAGGAGATGTGGAGTCTTTTTATAGTGAAGTAAAGGACACTCTTGGAATTACTTAAAAGATTTAAATATAAAAAACTATTTTTCTTGTTAAAGTGGAGAAAAGTGGAAAAAATATAAAATATAAAATAGGATAATATTTAAATAAATTAAAATAATAAAACTTATAGATTTTTATGTTCCATTTTAAACCTTATATTTTGATTTAAACCCTTCGTTAATTAATTTTAACATTAATAGTGGTAATAACATTTTCAATACTTAATATTTATAAATTTACTTATAAGGTGTAGATTGGATAAAAAATTTAAAGGTATATACTTTTATACTATATACCATTTAACTTGTCCTATTTAAGTATTTTTATGATTCGTTAATAACTTAATAAAATATTATTTAACAAAAAATATCATTAATGTCATTTTTGAAACTATTTATTGTATTTGACTTTAAAGTTAGGAATACCCAAAGTTATTTTTAATATGAAATCTTTAACCATCAATTATATATATTTATTAAACATAAAATTATTTTCACACCATAACTAATCTCAAAAATATTTATTTTAATGTTTTTAAAATTAATTAGTAAATTTTTCAACTGCTTGAACAAGTACAATATGAGTGTTACATAAGAATTTAAAGTAATTATAAAATCATTAAAAACTAAAAATAAATTAATATAATAAAAAAAATTAATCTTAAGAATAAAAATTTATAATAAACCATAACCTCTTTTTATCTTCACTATAAAATATTATAGTTTTTAAAATAAAAGAGAGTGACGTTTTGTATTTTTTTCTTTACTTAACCCGATTCTAGAAGTTTTACCCATATTGATGTGGAAAACATTTACTATGGTTACTATTCATAATGACCAAAATTAAAATCGACTTATTCAAAAAATTTGGAAGTTATTTTTCTAAACCCTGAATCCATTTTATGAAACTCAATCCCAATAAGAGACATATACTCATTTTAATATAGACTATAAAAATGCAATGAAAAAGGATTTTCTAGAAAAATGTATTTTTAAGTATAAAAATGTGTTATACCAAAATTAAGAATTATGTGGATTAAAATGAAATTAGTTAGATAATTTTTAATCAAAAGGAATTAATTAAATGTCACGACTCATCCCCCATAACTTGTGTCGTGAATACCCCAAGACCACCTTCCATAGGCCAGGGGCTGACGACTAGCACTAGAAAGGCATATCCCTAAAACTGGGAAGGTATTTCCTTAAAAACATGTAAACTCACAAAACCAAGCACACTACAAGATACAAGAACAAAGTAAACTGTATAGTAAAAAGACTGTATACAGTAAGTAAAGGGGGCCAAAATACAAGTCCAACTAGAAAGTACAAGTAAAACAAGAAAGTACAAGTAAAACTGAAAACAACTCTCGTGAACACCCACCAAGGATCCTAACTGAAGGGTAGGTACAACTCTCGAATAGTCGTCTCTATTGTACACCTCGTCTAAGGTCCACCTCCGAGCAACCTCCAGTCCTGGTACCCTCATCTTGAGTCATCATTGTCTGTCATATGCACAAGACACGACAAGGTGCGGGTATAGCCCATGTAGGGGTGAGTATAACGATACACAGTAGGGGCCCTGAGACCCCCAAAGGTCTTTCAAAATCCACAATGGATAATCCACAAAGAATTAAAACAACAGTCAACCATACTTATGTATATTCCCATAAAAATACCTAAGTTATCTTGTATACCCATCTCATTTATGATGAAACACAAGGCCCAACTCATTAGCCCAAATCAAAAATGTTCCACAAAGGTAACACCACGAAGGTAAGTACCACAAAGGTAACTCAACACAGAATAATACCACAAAGATATCACCACACATAAGAATACCACAAAGTTAAAGACTCACCACACATCATGTATAAATTAAGTACGGAACTATGGATGATTAGCTATATTGTTAGATAATCTTACTTCATCGAGAAGATTTGTTATTAATCCACATAGGATCGAAGATAACCCACACAGGATCTAGAGATGACCCACACAAGATCTAGAGATAACCCACACAGGATCTCGAGATGACCCACACAAGATCTGGAGACGACCCACACAGGATCTGGAGATGAACCACACATGATTGGTATGCGTTGACCCACACATGATTTTTGAGCATTGACCCACATAGGATTTGAAGATGACCCACACATGATCTGAACACTCCTCAAGTACAGCCAACCATAGGGTTCCTGCACTAATCATGCTTGATTCTAGGAGGTTCCACTCCTAAAGCTACCGGTCGATACATCAACTGCCATTAAGTACCATGAAGAAGTATCCCAAAGGCCCATAATGTCATAAGTGTCCCAACACAATAGACGACACATCAATCAGACGCCCAGTCTGTAAGTTATTAGCGTTTCTATTTCGAGGGCCTGGTAGGATTCAGGTTCAATCCAACCCGGTCATACCCCAAATTTATCCAAAACTCAAGTGGGGTATACCAAAATGACCATCTCAATCCAAGGATTTTGGTACCACAGATAGTTCATTAGATGGATACCCAGTTCTAAAGATATGAAAAAAGGCGTATCAGGGTCCGAATGGGCCCGGGTCCGGTCCGACCCGGTCGGACCAACACGACCTGACCCCATATGGGCCAGACTGACCCGGTTCGGGTCGAACTGACCCGTGAAGGGGAGGCCCGCTGGGGTGCGGCCTGATTGGGTGCGGTCCGCTCGGTGCAACCCACTCGGCTGGTTGTGGTCTGTCGTGGCAGGGCCTGCCCTAGCTGTGTCGGGGGGAGGCGCCCCCACCCCCGGATTCCCGAAAGGTCCATCGGACCATCCGTCATGCTGGAACCTGGGTCCTACTCAGTGCGTTAGGGTGGGCCAGATTCCCGGCCGGTCCTCCTTCTAGCGGCGTGACGGTGCTGCTATCCACCTACGGCCGGCCGGGTGTTGGCCGCCCTCCGGCCTCCGCCGTGACCAAGTGTCCACAATCTCCAGCTCCGGCAGCACGGACGTGCGCCACCGCTTTTCCATGAGGCTAGCTAGCGTGTCGGCCACTACCCTTCTCCACTGCGGCCGATGGGCCGCAACATCCTCTTCTGGCGATGCGGACGTGCGCCATCCTCCTTCCATGTGGTCGGCCATGTGCCAACCACCTCCTTCTTCCGCAATCCATCACAGCTTTGTTCCAAGACCAAAAATTATGAAATTACCATATTCATGATCCTTGGGTCGAGATCTCCAGGTCCATATGTCGCGCTCAATGAAACTTTGTGTTTTTAGCATGCTTAATTATTTGGCGTCGATGAACGCATGAAGAACGAATAGAAAAGCTTATGGTAAATGTGTGGATCAATGGTCGTGTTTATTTGGACATCATCATTCAGAATCAAGTATATAATGAATTAAAAAAATAGATTTAACCATACTTCAAATTAATCCCCCTACCTCGTTTTCTTTTTGGAGGTGGCATGAGGAGGAGGATGAAGTCGATGAAGGGGACACCGACATTCGTCAGTCCCACAACATGTTTCTGATCCAGGCTCGAGCGTAATCCTCGTTCTTGATCCAGAGAAACTTCTTTATTGGAGGATGTTCTTTTTTGGAGGATTCCCTAGAAAAGGCCTCCTATCCCTTTCACCAACAGAAAAACAACCCTCAATTATATCAAGAAGAGTTAATAAAATAACTCTTAATTAACAAGTTGTTTCATTAATTTAGTTTTAATGAACCCGATTAATTAAAGATAGTTATGGTTACATATTTTGTGTAACTAAGATTCTAATTGCTAACCTTAAATTCCCGACCATTCTCATGTGGTCCCCACCTCCACAATTCAAAAAGGAGGTTTCAAAAAGAAAAAGAAAATTTTATTTATTTTATTTTTCTTCTCCCACAAAAAACTGAAAAACTAACATCCACCCTCGACCTACTGCGGTCGAGGTGAAGGTCTCTTCAAGAGAATATTGGCACTGTGAGTTCAACGGTGTTCTCAGATTTAAATTTCAAGAACCGATTCAAAAGTTACAAAACTCCACTCACGTGTTTACTGAACGAACCTAAAAAAAGTTCAGAATTTCATTCTGGGCACATCAGGACTCAGAATCATGCGCCGTCAATTTTTTCGGACTCATAATATTTCTATATAAAAAAATTTACATGGAAAAATCTGGGTCTATACATTCTCCCCACCTCAGGGCTTTGTGTCCCCAAAATCCACAATACAAACTAGAGAAACATGTGGGGGTACTGTGCATGAATCTGAGCCTCTCGCTCCTATGTGATCTCCTGGAGGTTCCCATACTCCCAACGAACTCGCACCAGAGGTATCGACCACCCATGAAGGAATCGATCCTGTTGATCCTCAATCTCCACTAGAACCTCGGAAAATGTCACCCCATCATCAATGTCTAGTTCTCCCCAGTCAATGATGTGCGAAGTATCATGTACATATCTCCTTAGCTGGCATATGTGAAAAAAGTTGTGCACCCGGTGCGATTGAGGTGGAAGAGCTAAGCGGTAAGCCACATAGCCAACTCTGCTGAGGAACTGAAAGGGTCTGATGAACCTTAGAGATAACTTGCTACCGTGACCAAATATATTCAAACCACATCTAGGTGAGACCTGTAGAAAGACATGGCCACCATCCTCGAACTCCAGAGGTCTCTGTCTCCTGTTAGCATAAGATTTCTGCAGGATCTGTCCAGTCTTCATTCGCTCCTGGATGATCTGCACCTTCTTTGTGGTAGCCCGTACCATCTTCGGTCCCATGAGTGATGACTCCCCAGGGTCAGTACAGCATAGAGGTGATCTACAAGGTTGACCTTACAATGCCTAGAATGGTGCCATACCAATGGTGGAGTGATAGTCGTTGTAGTAAGCGAACTCCACCAAAGGCAAGTGATCCTCCCAGCTGTGGCCGAAATCAAGGATGAAAGCATGCAACATATCCTCAAGGGTCTGAAGGGTCCACTCTGTTTGACCATCTGTCTGAGGATGAAAGGCAGTGCTCAATCAAAGCTGAGTCTCGAACGCCACTTTCAACCCCTTCCATACCCGGGAAGTAAAATGTGCATCATGATCAAAGACAATTGTAGTTGTAACCCCATGTAGCCACACAATCTCTTGTTCATAGAGGCATCCCAGTCCCTCTACTGATCCCTCCTCTCTGATAGGTATGAAGTGGACTGACTTGGTGAGTTGGTCAACGATCACCCAAATGGAGTCATGTACCTTTGATGTGCATGGATGTCCTGTCACGATGTCTATGGAAATTACATCCCACTTCCACTCTGGCACCTCTAGTGTATGAACTAAACCTGTAGGAACTTGATGCTTTGCCTTCACTTTCTGAAAAGTGAGGAAACATGAGACAAACTCTCTAACTCCATTCTTCATTCCCAGCCACCAGTGCTGGTTCCAAAGGTCCTGGTACATCTTCGCTACTCCTAGAGGTACTGCTGGACTTGACGCATGGAACTCCCTCAACACTTCCTCCCTAAGAATGACTAGTACCATAGTACGCCCTCTGAAGAGGATGACATTCTCCCCAACTTTAGAAAACCCATCATGTGCCTGTCCTGAGGATATCTGAACACGTTGAGCCTCGCAGTCAGTGTCCCCAAGCCATGCCTCCATGACTCACTAAAGGAGTGGGGGAGTGACTGTCAGAGACTGAAGATAAGCTACTCCATCTCGATCCACGTAGGATATCCACAAAGCGACCAACTACTTCGTCGCCTGATTCCACAACTGTATGCCATATCTTCTACTGAGTGCATGTACTACTACGTTCCCCTTCCCATGAGTATAGACTATCTCGAATTCATAGTCCTAGAGGAACTCAATCCACCATCGTTGTCTTAGGTTCAGGTCCTTTTGAGAGAATATATACTTGAGACTCTTGTGATCAGAGTAGACTGTAAAGCATTCACCCATCATGTAATGTCACCACATATTTAAGGAGAAAACCACCACTACTAAATCCAGGTCATAAGTAGCATAGTTCGTCTCATTCTATCTCAGTAGTTGAGAACCATATGTGATCACTGCTCGCTCCTACATTAGGACACATCCAAGCCTGGTCCTTGATACGTCACAACAGACTATATGCCCAACACCCTCCTTCGGTAGCCTCAAGATGGGGGAACTCATCAGTCTCTGCCTTATCTTCTAGAAACTCTAATGGAATCTCTTTGACCACATAAAGGGTTTCCCCTTATTCTTCAATTTTGATAAGTGTGCCACAAATCTGGAAAAGTTAGGCACAAACCTTCGGTAGAAACTGGCCAAACCTAGGAAACTCTGCACTTCCGTCATGCTTCTGGGTGGCTCCCAAGCAAGAACAACCTCGATCTTCGCTAGATCCACCACAACTCCTGCCTCTGAGATGACGTGTCCCAGAAATTGGACCTCTCATATCCATAACTGGCACTTCCAGTACTTACCATAAAGCTAGTGCTATCGGGGAGTTTCCAGAACTATCTGCAGATGATAGGCATGCTCCTCCTCTGTAGTTGAGTATATTAGGATGTTGTCGATGAAGACTACCACAAAGCGATCAAGGTATGGTAGAAAGATTCTTTTCATGAGTCCCATGAACACTTCTAGGGAATTATTCATGCCAACTAACATAACCAAGAACTCATAATGGCCATACCAACATCTGAAGTTTATCTTCTGCACATCCTCGTATCATACCTTGAGCTAGTGATAGCCTAATATGAGGAATATATTCAAAAACCATCATTCTCCCTTCAGCTGATCAAAGAGATCGTCAATCCTCGGTAGTGGGTACTTGTTCTTCATGGTCACCTGGTTTAGGCACTGATAGTCCACACAGAGTCTCAAACTCCCATCCTCCTTCTTGGCGAACAAAATTGGGACTGACTAAGGAGAAACACTGGGCCTAATGAACCCCTTACTCTGTAAGTCCTCCAGCCATACTTGCAGCTCTCATAGCTCCATGGGAGCTATCTGATATGCTGGTGTAGATATCGGTGCCATCCTGGGGTACAAGTCGATATAAAAGTCCACATCTCGGTGAGGAGGTAGAACTAGAACATCATCAGGGAAAACATCAGCGTACTATTCCACCACTATAGGATAGCTCAGACTCTCAACATCAACCACTCAGAGGTTAAGGCTACCCAACTGATGTGTGATTGGATACACCATCTTCTAGGTAAGTCCATCCTATGATGTAAAGGTTCCCTTCTCACTGGTGATGTAAAACCTGGTCTCATCCTCACGGACACACCACACATTGTTCTTAATACAGTCGATCTGATCATGGACTATGGATAACCAGTCCATACCCAAGATGAAGTCGTAAAGCCTCAACACCGCTACTAGAACATCCCAGCCGAAGCTCTCACCTCCTAGAGTAATCTCGCACTGTCGAAAACAGTGTGTAATCGTCGAATCCCCTCTCGTATAAGTCTTTAGCAATAAGGATCGAGCCAACGGTTCCACCGGAATCTCCAAGCTCTGAACGAGGGCCATGGAAATAAAATAGTGATTGATACCTGTGTCTATAAGTACTGTAGCTAATGTGGAGTAGACATATATCGTACCTTGAATAATCTCCAGAGCACTATGGTCGTAGGCCTCACCATCTTGAAGCTATGCTCATCCCTTTCCACCTGCTCCCTATGGTCGGGGTGGACTGTAGAGACCCGAAGCTTGACGTACATGGACATTACATTACATTTGCGGAATACTTAGTACATAACAAAAACACACACTAAAGGATCGTAATAGTTTAGTGTCTTTGGAAACTCGGAACGTAATCTTCTAATCGTGGTGAAAGTTCTTCAATATCTCCCATAAAGGTCATCCCTTTTTTATACCTAAAACCTTTCTTTATATCCTGGGGAAAAGAAAACATAAAAGGGTGAGCTCAAATGCTCAGTAAGGGTAAACAAAAGAAAAATCAATCACATTATATACATAGCTTTTGGAAATCTTAACCTGCAAAAGAGAGCATAATTTCATAACATGGGATAAATCATAGTAGTGAAATGAAATCATAACTTAAAACATTACTCATTGTGGAATACACATATAATCATAGAGAATCATTTCTTGTTAGTCAAGACTCATTGCCAAGACTATCTTAGTGGACAAAGTCCCTTTCTGAATCGAGTAATCCTCGTTTCAGTCCTGTTTCACTGAACCGGTATAACCTACCATTCCAGCCATGTCTATCTCATGAGATATAAATTCTTTACCCAATGCATTGGAGGGAGATATAGGTCCCACCCATCTTATAATGAATCCTTTCTTATGTGTGCCACATAATCATAAAACATACATCATCGCATAACACATGTAACAAAAATGGGATTTCTTGAAACATCATGACATCATAAATCAATTCATATAAGATAAAGGAATTCATAAAAATAATTCCATCACAACATAGCCAAATCAATGTAAAAACATGGATAGAAACAGAACCCTTTATTACCTTAGATGGAAAATAATTTTGATAAAACACTTGAAATGAATTCTTGAGGAAAATATCCTTTCTTCTTCAAAATCAATTTCTTTTCACAAAACATCATGAAATTTTAAAAGAAAGAGATTTTATTGAAAATAGCCATGAAATCTTTTGGAGGAAGTTTCATGAAAATAAGGCTTTATAAAACTTTAAAAATCCGTTCGTTCCGTTTAAGTTAAAAAAACATTCTTCTCGTACTTTTGTCGGAAAAGTCAAAAAGCACCTCGTATGAAAAACGTCAAAAGATTCCTTTCATAATTTTTACTAAAAACTCACCGAAGGGTAAAATTGGATTTAAACAATTGTAGTTGGATGGAAATAATATTACATATTGAGGAAACATGGATGTGGATGATAAAATACACCCCAGTAAATACTTACGAATAAACAATCTCGGATAAAAATGAGATTGTGATATTTCCCTTACCTTAGGTCCGACTTGCTTTGTAAGTGTCCGAACCTCCTGTATAATGATTTAAATCATGTTATTGACTTATTACAGAATCATATTAATTGTTATGATATCATATATGGTTCACTTATGACATTATATTACCCGTTCTTTTGTAAATTCCATGTTAAAGAAGCGTTTTGGGTAAAATCGTTTCATTTATCGTAGGTGTTTTGACTTGTTGTTCTTGACATCATTATTACTTATATCATGATTTACTTACTTCCAGAATATAAAATATGATTTATATATCATATATATTCAGTATATATATAGATATAATAGGTAGATAAATAAAATGAAAAACACCGTTCATGGAGACGGTAGTCCGTACGTACGCATGAACGCTGTTTTCCTTTCCTTATTGTCTTGAAATGGAAGTAAGTAGATGACATACATATGTATATATATACATAAATCCAGTAGCTTTATAATTTCATATATTTCATTATTATTTCTTATATATACATTATAATCATTCTTAAATAGTTAACATGGAGAATGAATCTCATCGCGTCGTGGAGACGGTATTCCGTACGTACGCACGAGCGATGATATCATTTCTATAAATATTGAATTGAATTGGAGTGTATTATACAATATATCAGAATCAATATGATGTTGTAATAACTATGTATAGTTATTCTTTACACCATTATACCCATCCATGTAAGGTGGTGGTGGAAAATAGATTACACCACGGCGTGGAGACGGTATTCCGTACGTACGCACGCGCGGTGATTTCTTTTTCCGTAGGATGGATAGATGGTGAAATAGGGTTGTTTCATACTTATAATAACATATCATTATATGAGTGATACTTATGTTATTACTTCATAATGAAACAACCTAAGAAGAAGAAGTGGAAGAAGAAATAAAGATGAAAGAATTGGTAACGGTAATTACCTCTTCTTTGAAGTGCCTCTTTGAGACCTCCTCTTAGAGCACTAAAATTGGTCTTTGAGTAAGACCAGAACCTCTAGGATGTTTCTAGGGAAGTGGAGAAGAGATTTTGGCAGGGGTTGGCCGAGCTTGAGTGCTCAAATTGGTGTGAGGAGGAGGGGGAGGAGGTGTCCTTTTATAAGGGAGGAGAGGGGCACCTTAGGAATATCTCAAAATATTATTTTATATTAAAGTCAAAATTGGTTTATAATGGTTCCAAAGGGTATTATTTAGAAGATAAGGTGGGGAGGGGTCGAAATCCTATCAGCCAATAGAATTTAGACAAGTTTAGGATATTATTTTAACCTTATCAATTAAATTTAACTCTAAGTTAAATAGTTTAACTTTTACCATGTCTTTTTGTTTTCTTTCATTATATGGTTAATAAACTTACTATAACATGCCAAACTAACCCCAAATTGTTTATTATTAATATATATATCCTTATCTAAGTCATTTGGCAGAACCTTAGATTTTTAGGAATACAATAACAATTAATAATATAATATTTGATTTAAAAACTATTTTGTGTCAATTTTGACACTATTTGATATATGATTTTTGTGAAAGTCATAAAAGAATTAAATGTTCGAACAAAGTTGATTAAATCAACATTAATATATCATAGTAATCTAGAAAATTAGTGGAATTCATAAAAAATCTCAAATTACATTTATTTTGGTTTTTATAACATCAATTATGTCAATATTTCATTAATAAGATAATTACTGCATCATCGTTGTGTCATAAATAAATTAAATTATTTTATGTCTAAAAATTACAAATAAAATACCATCATGTAGGAAATCTTTTTAGATTTCTAATGAATATTTACAATCGAATTTATCTTATGTATAACCCCATATTAAAAATGATTTACTTATTAAACTTTGATTTTAACTATTTTAACCCTTCTTTAAATAAATTAATAATAAATGTCCTAATCTAATCCAAGTGGGCCTAAATGGTCATATTTTATTCCTAAGTTTGTTTTTGGTCGAATTACACTTGTCCAATAGAATTAGTACATGTGTTAGGGTAATATTAATATCATATTTACCCTTAGTTACCCTATTTACTATTAACCGTGGTAAAAAAAAAGTAAAAAGTTACTATTCACCAAAAATTATTTTCATCTCATTGAACCACATTTTAGTCCTTGATATTAACCGTGTCTCTCGGATTTTCGAAATTCCATTCACAGAAGCGATAAAATTAAGTTTTATGCAAAATTCAGTTTTTAACCTACCACTTAGTGGTTTCACTATTCATCAAAAATTGAAAGTTTTCAGAAAGATGCCAAAATTTAATCCTAAGCTATATTTCATATTCCGAATTCAAAAATGAAGTCTATTTTACCAAATTCATAACATAAAAATTGCATTAATTAATTTTATAATTAAATCCCGCTGTTAAAACAAATAACGTGTTTTTAAGAAACAATATCTATCAAAAGATTGACACTTGTTTATGTCTAGTTTAAATGTGAAATTACATCCAATGACCAACATTGTATTAAATTGTAAAAATATATTCTAAATATACTTTAAAACCACTCAAATTAATGATTTATCACTATTAATTATTTCGATTAAAAAAGTTGTTTTTAATTATAATTTAGTAATTTTCACTATTCATCAGAATATGAAAGTTATCCGAAAAGTACCAAAATTTCACCTTAGGCTAAATTCGATACTCCGAATCCAAGAATGAAGTTCATTTTGAAAAATAAGATTTACAGAATTTTAAAAAGTGGTTATTACTATTCATAACGGCTAGTTTTAATAATATTTTAATAGCACATCGTTGTTTAGTGAAACTCGGTATTGCGTATTACACACGCTATCGAGGAAGGTCGCGATTGCATGTAATGCAAGGCAAGACAAGGATGCGTGTTGTGCAAGCTCCTTTTGGTGTAGCGTACAACACAAGAAATTAATAAAATTAAAAAGAATATTTCTTTATAAAATCTTGGGCTGTTACATTCTACCCCCCTTAAAATGAATTTCGCCCTCGAAATTCGTCGGGGTTATAAATGGTTTACTATTAGAAAGTTTCTTTAATAGAAACCCAAATCGTAAAAAGGAATATCAAAACCAATCTTTAAAAACAAAAGTATGAAACGTAACAGTTACCCAAATAAACTAATCATTGGGTTTCCACATAGGTGAAAATATGGATATGGAAGAGAAATATAACCATCATGTTCTGATGGAGAGTGGTAGAGAACATGGCTATGGAAATGCCAGTAATCACAAATCCATAGATTTGTGATGATATAAGGTACCATCTGATTCATCAGGTATAAGATCACTAGGACAACATTTTTGGTTTTCAAGATCATTTCCCCTAAAGTTGAAAATTTGAATTAGAATAAATACTTACTTTATTTTGGTACAATCTCACTGTTGTTCGTGCTTTGAACAATTTCCACTTCATCTCTTAAATAAATGAAGTTGAATTTGTTATTCGTGAAGTGTTAGCAGATCATGTGATAGAATGACAGGTCATTCCATCTGTCTCAAACAAAAGGTTAGCAAAACTTATATACATAAGTCGATCTATAGTGAGATTAATCATATATGGTTCCTAAAATGGACTTATACTTCATATATCATACTACTTAATATAATAAAACTAGTTTCTACTAAACAGGGACTTCCTGTAGGTCAGTGGTAGGCGATAAAGGCCAGTCGCACTTCAGTTGTGGGTTCGATTCCTACAGCCTTGTCCGAAGCGATGGGTTGTCGCCCGTCCTGCAGGTTTTCCTTTTTCTAAAACTACGTTACTATAACATCCCATCAATAATATCGAAAATCTTCTATCCTTAAACAATACTAACTTATGTCCAACATAATCCAGTCTAATCTTTAGGCTTATACATAATACTGCAGTCTACTCTCATAACATAGTGAAAACAATTACCAGAGATTTAATATCATCGTTGATCCCCATATATCATAAGATATGTTTTGTTGGTCACATTCCAAACATTCAAAGTCCTTAATCATGTATACTCTTGAATACCCATTGAACCTTAGTGAAAACTTGAATGCAGTTAAAAGTTAACACTTTACACATACCAAAATCCTCAAAATTATTTATACTCAAACCATGATATCACTTAGTCCTTATATCAATCATGAGCTCATGAATACTGTCAAACATTTCATTTTCTCCTTATCCCTTCATTATGCGCATATCATCTACATTCCAAAAATGTCTCAATCACTTTTCATGGTTACCGGTACCATAAAATTATTGAAAACCACAATAGACCAAAACATAAATATTTCAGTACACCATAAAAGTACCTCAACAACATTATTCTTGAATACCAATACATACACACTTCTGTCCATCCACTTCAATGATTGTCCTGGAGTAAGTCCTTCCTTGGTTTAGAAGTAACTTTTTAGGTCAGGGCATTGAGTTGGGTAATGCCCATGTTCTCCACAAATAAGACATTGAACTCCATAACAATCTGTCACTCTATGACCTTTTTCTCCACACAGATAACATCGATCCCTCCATTTGAGGTATTCCTCAAGGTTCTTCTTCCCTTCTTTAGAAATCTCAATCTTCCTTTCTTTATGCTCCTCAACATGCGAACATGCATAATAGTTTATCTTCCTCTTCTTTGATGAATTAGTCATACCACTAAATTTCACCTTGTTAATCATATATCGCGATGACTGATTCGGCATAATCACAATATCTTTATCTCTAGGTATTACACAATTTTGTTGCTCATAGTCACCAATTTGTCCATTGGATTCAATGTTAACCGAATTCCTTCTGGTTCCCTCCATTAACTAAAACACAAAAAGAATTTTGTGAGAGGCGAAATCATGCTAGGGAAGACAACATAGTAAAGGGAAAACACCCTCAATATCTAACATCTTAGGTTAAATTCTAAGATCGTTAGCGCAATTCTAGGACTATAACCTATACGTATACTTAACCTTAGGGACATCCCTAGACATACCTTAGAAATATCTCTAGGGATCTCACTAACGTTCTCACATCCTAGTTTCCAAAGGTTGACTAAACCTTTCCTCTGATACCAACTGTAGAGACCCGAAGCTTGACGTACATGGACATTACATTACATTTGCGGAATACTTAGTACATAACAAAAACACACACTAAAGGATCGTAATAGTTTAGTGTCTTTGGAAACTCGGAACGTAATCTTCTAATCGTGGTGAAAGTTCTTCAATATCTCCCATAAAGGTCATCCCTTTTTTATACCTAAAACCTTTCTTTATATCCTGGGGAAAAGAAAACATAAAAGGGTGAGCTCAAATGCTCAGTAAGGGTAAACAAAAGAAAAATCAATCACATTATATACATAGCTTTTGGAAATCTTAACCGGCAAAAGAGAGCATAATTTCATAACATGGGATAAATCATAGTAGTGAAATGAAATCATAACTTAAAACATTACTCATTTTGGCATACACACATAATCATAGAGAATCATTTCTTGTTAGTCAAGACTCATTGCCAAGACTATCTTAGTGGACAAAGTCCCTTTCTGAATCGAGTAATCCTCGTTTCAGTCCTGTTTCACTGAACCGGTATAACCTACCATTCCAGCCATGTCTATCTCATGAGATATAAAATCTTTACCCAATGCATTGGAGGGAGATATAGGTCCCACCCATCTTATAATGAATCCTTTCTTATGTGTGCCACATAATCATAAAACATACATCATCGCATAACACATGTAACAAAAATGGGATTTCTTGAAACATCATGAAATCATAAATCAATTCATATAAGATAAAGGAATTCATAAAAATAATTCCATCACAACATAGCCAAATCAATGTAAAAACATGGATAGAAACAGAACCCTTTATTACCTTAGATGGAAAATAATTTTGATAAAACACTTGAAATGAATTCTTGAGGAAAATATCCTTTCTTCTTCAAAATCAATTTCTTTTCACAAAACATCATGCAATTTTAAAAGAAAGAGATTTTATTGAAAATAGCCATGAAATATTTTGGAGGAAGTTTCATGAAAATAAGGCTTTATAAAACTTTAAAAATCCGTTCGTTCCGTTTAAGTTAAAAAAAACATTCTTCTCGTACTTTTGTCGGAAAAGTCAAAAAGCACCTCGTATGAAAAACGTCAAAAGATTCCTTTCATAATTTTTACTAAAAACTCAACGAAGGGTAAAATTGGATTTAAACAATTATAGTTGGATGGAAATAATATTACATATTGAGGAAACATGGATGTGGATGATAAAATACACCCCAGTAAATACTTACGAATAAACAATCTCGGATAAAAATGAGATTTTGATATTTCCCTTACCTTAGGTCCGACTTGCTTTGTAAGTGTCCGAACCTCCTGTATAATGATTTAAATCATGTTATTGACTTATTACAGAATCATATTCATTGTTATGATATCATATATGGTTCACTTATGACATTATATTACCCGTTCTTTTGTAAATTCCATGTTAAAGAAGCGTTTTGGGTAAAATCGTTTCATTTATCGTAGGTGTTTTGACTTGTTGTTCTTGACATCATTATTACTTATATCATGATTTAATTACTTCCAGAATATAAAATATGATTTATATATCATATATATTCAGTATATATATAGATATAATAGGTAGATAAATAAAATGAAAAACACCGTTCATGGAGACGGTAGTCCGTACGTACGCATGAACGCTGTTTTCCTTTCCTTATTGTCTTGAAATGGAAGTAAGTAGATGACATACATATGTATATATATACATAAATCCAGTAGCTTTATAATGTCATATATTTCATTATTATTTCTTATATATACATTATAATCATTCTTAAATAGTTAACATGGAGAATGAATCTCATCGCGTCGTGGAGACGGTATTCCGTACGTACGCACGAGCGATGATATCATTTCTATAAATATTTAATTGAATTGGAGTGTATTATACAATATATCAGAATCAATATGATGTTGTAATAACTATGTATAGTTATTCTTTACACCATTATACCCATCCATGTAAGGTGGTGGTGGAAAATAGATTACACCACGGCGTGGAGACGGTATTCCGTACGTACGCACGCGCGGTGATTTCTTTTTCCGTAGGATGGATAGATGGTGAAATAGGGTTGTTTCATAATTATAATAACATATCAGTATATGAGTGATACTTATGTTATTACTTCATAATGAAACAACCTAAGAAGAAGAAGTGGAAGAAGAAATAAAGATGAAAGAATTGGTAACGGTAATTACCTCTTCTTTGAAGTGCCTCTTTGAGACCTCCTCTTAGGGCACTAAAATTGGTCTTTGAGTAAGACCAGAACCTCTAGGATGTTTCTAGGGAAGTGGAGAAGAGATTTTGGCAGGGGTTGGCCGAGCTTGAGTGCTCAAATTGGTGTGAGGAGGAGGGGGAGGAGGTGTCCTTTTATAAGGGAGGAGAGGGGCACCTTAGGAATATCTCAAAATATTATTTTATATTAAAGTCAAAATTGGTTTATAATGGTTCCAAAGGGTCTTATTTAGAAGATAAGGTGGGGTGGGGTCTAAATCCTATCAGCCAATAGAATTTAGACAAGTTTAGGATATTATTTTAACCTTATCAATTAAATTTAACTCTAAGTTAAATAGTTTAACTTTTACCATGTCTTTTTGTTTTCTTTCATTATATGGTTAATAAACTTACTATAACATGCCAAACGAACCCCAAATTGTTTATTATTAATATATATATCCTTATCTAAGTCATTTGGCCGAACCTTAGATTTTTAGGAATACAATAACAATTAATAATATAATATTTGATTTAAAAACTATTTTGTGTCAATTTTGACACTATTTGATATATGATTTTTGTGAAAGTCATAACAGAATTAAATGTTCGAACCAAGTTGATTAAATCAACATTAATATATCATAGTAATCTAGAAAATTAGTTTAATTCATAAAAAATCTCAAATTACATTTATTTTGGTGTTTATAACATTAATTATGTCAATATTTCATTAATAAGATAATTACTGCATCATCGTTGTGTCATAAATAAATTAACTTATTTTATGTCTAAAAATTACAAATAAAATACCATCATGTAGGAAATCTTTTTAGATTTCTAATGAATATTTACAATCGAATTTATCTTATGTATAACCCCATATTAAAAATGATTTACTTATTAAACTTTGATTTTAACTATTTTAACCCTTCTTTAAATAAATTAATAATAAATGTCCTAATCTAATCCAAGTGGGCCTAAATGGTCATATTTTATTCCTAAGTTTGTTTTTGGTCGAATTAAACTTGTCCAATAGAATTAGTACATGTGTTAGGGTAATATTAATATCATATTTACCCTTAGTTACCCTATTTACTATTAACCGTGGTAAAAAAAAGTAAAAAGTTACTATTCACCAAAAATTATTTTCATCTCATTGAACCACATTTTAGTCCTTGATATTAATCGTGTCTCTCGGATTTTCGAAATTCCATTCACAGAAGCGGTAAAATTAAGTTTTATGCAAAATTCAGTTTTTAACCTACCACTTAGTGGTTTCACTATTCATCAAAAATTGAAAGTTTTCAGAAAGATGCCAAAATTTCATCCTAAGCTATATTTCATATTCTGAATTCAAAAATGAAGTCTATTTTACCAAATTCATAACATAGAAATTGCATTAATTAATTTTATAATTAAATCCCGTTGTTAAAACAAATAACGTGTTTTTAAGAAACAATATCTATCAAAAGATTGACACTTGTTTATGTCTAGTTTAAATGTGAAATTACATCCAATGACCAACATTGTATTTAATTGTAAAAATATATTATAAATATACTTTAAAACCACTCAAATTAATGATTTATCACTATTAATTATTTCGATTAAAAAAGTTGTTTTTAATTATAATTTAGTAATTTTCACTATTCATCAGAATATGAAAGTTATCCGAAAAGTACCAAAATTTCACCTTAGGCTAAATTCGATACTCCGAATCCAAGAATGAAGTTCATTTTGAAAAATAAGATGTACAGAATTTTAAAAAGTGGTTATTACTATTCATAACGGCTAGTTTTAATAATATTTTAATAGCACATCGTTGTTTAGTGAAACTCGGTATTGCGTATTACACACGCTATCGAGGAAGGTCGCGATTGCGTGTAATGCAAGGCAAGACAAGGATGCGTGTTTTGCAAGCTCCTTTTGGTGTAGCGTACAACACAAGACATTAATAAAATTAAAAAGAATATTTCTTTATAAAATCTTGGGCTGTTACATGGACCACCTGGAGGTGGTGGAAGTAAAACCTCGAATCACTGCCCACTTTTCCTGCTGTATGAACAACTCATATTCCATGTCCGCATGATGCCTGTGGACCTCCTTAGTCGAATTTTTGCCTCTGTCTAGGTGGTCCTTCGACTGTCTGTTGGTCGTTCGTACGACAGGTCAGGTAGTCACAAGCCATGTGACCCTTCCCGCCGCATGGGTAACACTACCTACTCGTTTCCTGTCCTACTCTATCTCAAGAGCCCTGCACAACTGACCATGTATCCTACAGTCGTCCACCTGTAGGTCTGGTCCTCTTGGACCTCTGCATCATCTGTCTGCTGCCAGCTACCGATGACTCTACTACGTATCATCCGGTGGTGGATCTCACTGCCGGTGACTACTCAGCAAGGAATCTCTCCATTAAGAGTGCCCGCTCTAACACCCCCGCCTACGTCGGGATGCAGAGAGAAATCATAGAAGCTCTAATCACCCGTCTGATCACCTACTCGAAGGTACAATCCATAAAGAAAGGGTCATGCACCATGTCAGTGGAGTAGATCTAGAGGTCAGTGAACCTCGCTGAATACTGATCCATGGTCATGCTACCATACTTCAAGTAGAGAAGATTCTATATACGCACTGAGTGTAAAGTCGTTGGGATGAAATCTGACCTAAAAAGGATCTTGAAGTCTGCCTAGATGAGAGTGAACTCGTCGTGAACCAGAAGCATCAAGCTCTACTATCTGCCCACTACTTCCTGAAGAAGTCTGGCGGCAAGGATCACCATGAGATCAGCTGGTGTCCCTACCAGTTAAAAAACTGTAACCACAACCTCCAGCCAGTCCTCAGAAGCTTGTGGATTGGTCTCACCTCGGAACCTTGGTGGCCTCTGTAACTAGAACTCATGCAACACCATCAAGTGGTGTACACCCTCTGTTGCCGGGGCTGGTGGAATCAGCTACCCAATGGGTAGTGGTGCTACTGGTACACCACCCGGTGGTACAACTATCGAAATGAGACCCTACACCAAATCCTTGTCGCTCGGTGGGCTGTCATCACGTACTCTACCTGGAACCTTGGGTGGCTGTCTACATGGAGGCATCCTAAAAAAAATAGGTGCACCATGGTCAATAAGTTATACCTAGTGATCTGACTCAAAAAGATGACAAAGAAAACTTTTCAAAGACACACATGCAATCATTGTTTTCATGCACTGAGTTATAAATCAGAAGCCAGGGTCCTGGTGTATGGATATGTCAGCAGCCACACCAACAATCCATCCAATCACTATGATTTTTATTCAAAAAATAAAGATGCAGAAACAACACAAGGACAAAATACAAAAACCCCCACCTATGGGGGTCGAAAATAGTGTAAGCCGAGGGAAACACCCCTAATCAAGATCACCCCCTTAGGTTTGAAAGAGGTAACATTATCACACCAAACCACCAGTTCCCCGGGAACCGCAATAGACTCCAAGTAGTCCTCCACTTTATTCCCTTCCCGCCAAGTGTGTGTGACCCTGATGCTGTTGTTCATGAGCGACTTGCATTGTCTAATAATGTAAGTGATCATCCATGGAATACTTCCGTGCCCCTCCAAGGCCTCATGCACAATATTCAAGTTGTTTTCCAGTTGGCCAATGTCCAGACCCCTCTGACTATAAAGGTATAGCCCGGAGAGGGCTGCCAAAGCCTCTGCCCGGACCGAGATCCCCTTCCCATAGAAAGCTGAGAAGGCCAAAACCACACTCCCTCTGTGATCCCACACAACCCCCCCTCCACGCATAATATCCAATGCATAAGATCCATCAATATTCAGCTTATAACCATCTTTGGGGGGGATCCAGCAGATACAATTCCCCTGCCCCTTGGAGACCTTTTGTCTAGCCACCGTCCTGGGGGAATGTAAAAACCAAAGAGAGGGCACTTCAGTTCCAATATCCGCAAGATCCACCAGCTCAATAAGCATAAACATAATCCTCTCCACCACCTCCCCCCCTGTAGACCTGGTTCCCTCGAACCTTGCATTGTTCCTTTCCTACCATAACACCCAGCAGCCTACATTAAAAATAATGGCACGGGCCTCAGCCTCCTTCGGGTTATCTTCGCACCCCTGAAACCACTTCCCCACAAAACTCTCCAGGTTATCTGCATTTTTCGAATACCCCATATGCATTCCAAAGAACATCCACACCATACGAGCCCAAGCCCCCTCAAAGAAAATATGATTCGAACTCTCCTCCCTCCTGCTCGGACAACACTGGAAGCATGATGCCAGGCTGATGCCCAGCCTTTTTATGCTCACGTACGCGGGGATAGCATTGTTCTGGATCCGCCACGTCAGGAAGTTCAGTTTAGCAGGGATACACTTCCTCCACGACCTCTGTGTCCCTTCTCCTGGTTCCCCTGACCCATGAAGCTCCTACGAAAGTCTTTAAGTTTGAACTTACCTGACGTCAAAGGGGTATACACGCACCTATCCTTATCAGGGGTGAGCACAATCAAATCGAAGACCCTCTGTTGTGCATCATCCAGAATCGATCTGAAAAACAGGGGATACGAGCTTACCTCACTGAAAGAAATCAAAGGGGTCGGGCACCCAGGGTAACCCAGCACCGATCCTCCCCAGTTATGTTCCCAGAAACGGATCTGCCCCTCGCCTATAATCCACTGAGAGAAAGGGAGAAAATATGGGACAAGGATGCAGACCGCGGACCACAGAGATGAACCCCTGATTGGTAGGGAGTCAGCGGAAGCTTTATACTTCAGCAACATGCTTCTCCCCCACAGCGTGTCACCCCCGATGATCTCCCATGAAAGATTGGCACGTAAACCTTGTAGTGTGTCCGCCATGCTCCTAACGCCAATCCCTCCTTCACTGATCGGCTGATCCATCTTCCCCCACGACACCCATTTCCACTTCCCCTCCAACGAAGCGTCCCAAATAAAACGGGCCATCACCCTGTCAATGTGTCGAATGCCCCCCTTGGGGACACTAGTAGATTCCATCGCATGCACTAGAACCGCAGAAAGCACACTATTCACAAGCACGATCTTGCCCCCAAAAGAAAGAAAGTGGTTTTTCCAGTCCAGGATACGGCCCATCATCTTGTTCACCACCTTATCAAAGTCTCTGTTACGTATCCTACCAGAAGAAACTGGAGTTCCCAAGTACTCCATTGGAAGAGACCCTTTCCTCATGGCCAGCTCAGAGCTCACCCATTCCTCCCTTCCCTCTCCACAAGAGTTTGTAATGAAAAAACAGCTTTTCTCTCTACTCACAATCTTTCCACTCCATTTACTATACTCCTTCAAGATTTCATTCACCGCGCGAATAGATCTTCCCCCGGAATTCATAAAAATGATGGTATCATCCACGTACATCAAGTGGGATATGGGTTGGAAGCCATGTCTCCTACGGAAAGGTAGGATATTCCCCTCCCTTACTCCTCTATTCAATAGACGGCTGAGAGTATCCTGCATCAAAATGAAGATGCTTGGCGATAACAGGTCACCTTGCCTCAAACCCCGAGCTGACTTGAAAAAACCGTGTGTCCTCCCCATGGAAGACACCCCCATCCACGGCGAGCTAACGCACCTGAAAATAATATCACAAGCGCATACGGAGAACCCCATATTCCCGAGAACCCTGTTAATGAACCCCCATTCCATACGGCCGTACGCCTTACTCATATCAAGCTTCACCGCCTCATTAGATCCCCTATACTTTAGGTTCAGGTCCCCCATCAGCTCCTGAGCCAGCGCCATGGCCCCCTGAATCGACCGCCCATGCACAAACCCGTGTTGCTGTAGAGACACCCACCGATGTAGAAAATTGGCCACCCTTCTGTTAATAAGAGAAGCCGAAACTTTTTAGGGAAATTTATATAAACTGACCGGCCGGTAGTGATTGAGGGAAGAAGGATCTTTGGACTTCGGCAGGAGAACCACCGATGTCGCAACCACAATCCGGGGGAGGACACCTCCACAGAAAAAATCCTATATCGAAAAAACCAAGTCCCCTTTAACAATATCCTAGCAACCTCTGTAAAAAGCCCCGGGGAAACAATTTGGCCCGGCCGCACTGCCCGGATTCAGGTTCCACACGGCCACCCGAACCACCTCCTCTTCCAGAATGCCTGCGAACATAGTATTATCCTGCACAGACACAAGGTTCGGAATCGCCTCCCAAAGAATAGCCTCTCTAGAAGGGTACCCCCTTGAAAACCCCTCGGTCGGTCCTGAAAAGAGATCTTTGAAAAAAGACAGGGCCAGACCCCCAACCACGTCCCTGTCATCTGAGGAAGAACCGTCCTGCAAGGCCAAGTTAGGCTTTAACACTCGCCACCTCTCTCTGATACAAGCATGAAAATACGCTGAGTTCTTATCCACTTCCCTAAGCCACCTATCTCTAGACCGGTCCCTCACTCTGCGCTCTTGGGAAAGCACCTGCACTGCCAAAAGCTCCTTCTTCACCGAAAGTTCTTCGAACACCTCAGCATCCCAGCGGCCCTCTAAACTAGCTTCCATGAACTCTATGTCCTGTTTGATAGAATCCATCTCCCGATCCCAAGTAGGCAGAGAGTTCTCCCACCCCGCCAGTGCCTGTTTCAACCTCATCAACTTGGAGTGGAAGGCCACCCAAGAGTACCCCCTCGACGGAGCACTCCAAACCTGCAGCACCACCCGATGGAACTCCGGGTTGCTCACCCACTGGTTGACAAACCTGAAACATTCCTGGGGTTCATTTGAACCACCCAAAGAAAGAAGGAGGGGCGAGTGGTCTAGGATACTCTAGGTAAGATGAAGGACCTTCAACTCATTGAACCTCTCAACGAACCGTGAGTTTGAAAAGCACCTGTCCAGCCTATTTCAGCACCGACTCTCCCCCCTGCGATTGTTGCACTAGGTAAATGGGTCTCCCGAGAAACCCACGTCCAAGAGCCCCTTCCCTGCCATGCACTGAGAAAAGGAAAGGCTTGCCTGATGCTGGAAAGCTCCTTGCCCCTTCTTCTCTTCATGCCTCAAGACTGTGTTGAAATCTCCTCCCATAAGCCACGACAAATATCATGGATCGAACCCCAAGATCTCCGACCACAACACTTCCCTACGACGGGCATCACAGCTTCCATAAACAACTTACAAGAAGCACTCATATCCGTCAGAGGTGACCTTCGACGTCAAATTATAGTCCCCAACCCGAACGAGGTCCACCGTAACCCCTCTATTCTAGAAAATCCAAATGTGGTTGTTAACCGGGTCCCCATGCATGGCCGCATGCATCTTGATCTTATGGGTGAACTCATGAATCTTGGAGATTTTCTTCTTGTGCTCAAAAACCACCACCACTTTAACCTTGCTTTTCTGAGACTCCGAGGTGATGAAATCAGTTTTCACCCTGGATTCGATTCCTCGAGAGTTCCACAGTAAGAACGGAGGAATTAAACCAAAAGCAGCCCGGTATTGCCCCCAGGTGACGTGGACATACTCACCAGCGAGAGAGACCTCCCCCTGACTTCCCTCCTCTTCTTCATAGCTCTGGTGCACACCCCAAGACTGTATATTGGATCACCTAAATGATAAGAGATGGGACCAGGAGATGAGACATCCTCACTTTCCCTTCCGCGCCCCGAACTGCCTGGCAAGTTTTCCCCCTCAGGCCCCCCAACCAAACACAGACCTTGGGGAGACCTGAGAATCGCAACCCAACAAGCTGACAGACCTCCCTTTAAACCGCCCTCCTGGGCTAAGAACCTTGCACAGATCTCTGCTGAAAAGAAGAGATAAACCTGAAGAGGAATCCCCCACGAGTCGGCTTGCCACTAGATCACCACCCCCCTCCCTGACTGAAGAACGAAGGAGGGAATCGAGACCGCCCTGAAAAACCTCAAGAAGGACCCTATCAAGTCCCCAAAAAGCGGACACAGGACTGGATCCTCGGACCCCTTCAGGGGCACATGCGAAAAAGGCACCACCTCCCGACAACCAGAGACGGTGGGGATACAGATAGGCTCCCCAGGTCCTTCGCTAGGCCGGGGGACATGACCGAAAACAGAAGAAATCGGCACTGGGAGCGCCACATAATCCAAGGGACGCCCCTCCCGAGACATTGCAAGCTGGCCAAAACGCCTGGAACTGGAAGCTGAAACACTGATACCAAGAGACTTGCGGCAAGACTGTGAAGAGTGAACCTTTAAAGAGAAGGATGAGAAAAACTGTGGGAAGACCAGAAACACAACAGGCTGTGACCACTCTACCACCCCAGGCACAGAGAGGTTGACCTATTCTGGAATCGGCAGTGAAAGATCCATTTTCACATAAACATTGGCCACCAGCGACTCTGCACCACACGTCGTGCTATCGGCCGCACACAGAAACCCTCCAAGAGCATCACCAATGACCTTTAAGAACGCCCCATTCTGAAAGGGGAGAGGGAGCCCGGGCAGACTCACCCAGACCACAGCACAGGGACCCTCCCTCCCCTTATGAGCCTCCATCGACCAGCAGGAAAAGCTGAAACGCCAGTGCCCGAATGCCCTCGGAACCTTACACCGTGCATGAACAAAATCTTCTTACGTAGCGAAAACCAAACAAAACGAGCTACGATGAAGAACAAACACCCGATCCTTCCCCTGTAAACCCCATGAATCCACGAAGCAGATGAAGACCGAAAGAGAGGGTTTCATCACACCGAACCTCGCCACTAGTGTCCATTTGTGTCCGCCACAGCCTTGGTGTAAGCCTGCACCGACGCAACCAGCGAGACAGATGCCCCATCCCTCACGACCGAGTGAGATAATGGAACCACCGCCGGGAAACAGGGCCCCGAACCACCAGCGCCAGAGCCTCTAACAACGTCCCGGAAAATCCGCCCCAGATGACGCTCCCATGGATCCCCCGTGGCCGAGGGAGCCACCCCAGGATCGGCTGTAGCCGGAGCCGACGTCGCCGGAAGAGATGGATGGGAGGCAATGATCGAAAAAATTTGAAAATACCCTGGCGTGTGTGACACATACTCCAGAGATCATGAAGCAGCCATGCCGCACCAACAATGGTATCCCCAAACTAATATCCACACTCATAACACTTAACACTATTTCCACATAGAAAAGATTAGAGTCTTAGTTCTCTGATAAAACCTAACCTCCCTTTGATACCAATTTGACACTACCCATCCCCCGGGGCCCATACCGTGACTACCCCAAGCCCACCTTCCATAGGCTAGGGGCCGGCGACGAGCACAAGAAATATATATCCCTAGAACCGGGAAGGCATTGCCTTCATAACCTGTAAACTCACACAACCAAGCACACAACAAGATACGGGAAAAAAGTAAACTGTATTGTGAAAAGAGTGTGTACAATAAGTAAAGGGGTCTAGAATACAATCCCAATAAGAAAGTACAAGTAAAACTAGAAAGTACAAGTAAAACTAAAAATAGCTCCTATGAACACCCACCAAGGATCCTACCTAAAGGGTAGGTACAACTCTCGAATGGTTGTCTCTACGGTATGCCTCGTCTAAGGTCTACCTCCGAGTAGCCTCCAGTCCGGGTACCCTCATCCTTATTCAGTGTTGTCCGTCATATGTACAAGACATGACAAGGTGTGAGCATAGCTTGTGCATGGGTGAGTATAAAAATACTTAGTAGGGACCCCGAGACCCCCGATGGTCTCTCAAAACCCACAAAGGATAATCCAAAAAGCATGAAAACAAAAATCAATCCTACTTAGGTATATGCCTATACACATACATAAGTTATCAAGTATACCCATTTTATTTAGAAGGAAACACAAGGCCCAACTCATCTTTCCAAATCACAACTGTTCCATGAAGGAAATAATACCACGAAGATAACACTACGAAGGTAAGTACCACAAAGGTAATGCCACATAGAAAAATACCACAAAGGTATCACTACACTGAAGAATACCAAAAAGGTAAAGACTCGTCTCACACCAGGTATAACTTAAGTACATAAGTATGGATGATTAGCTGTATTTCTAGATCATCTTAATTTGTCGAGAAGTTTTTCTATTGACCGACACAGGATCAATGATAGCCCACACAGGATCTGGAGATGACCCACACATGATCTAGAGACGACCCACACAGGATCTGGAGATGACCCACATAGGATCTTGAGATGACCCATAAAGGATCTAGAGATGACCCACACAAGATCGTTATGCACTGTCCCAAATAGGATTGTTGAGTGCTAACCCACACTAGATCTAAAGATGACCCACACAGGATCTGAAGACTCCTCAAGTATAGTCATCCATAGGGTTCCCGCACTAACCATGCTAGATTCTGGGAGGTTCTGCAGATCAAGCCATCGGTTTATACCTAAACTACCACAGAGTCCCAAAAATAAGTATCTCTATTTTACTTCATGTCATAAGGGACCCAACGCGACAGATGACATGTCAATCAGACGCACACTCTGTAAGTTATTAATTTTTCTGTTTCGAGGGCTCGGTTGGATTCGGGTTAGATCCAACCCGGCCATACCCCAACTTTATCCAAAACTCAAATGGGGTATAAAAAATGACCATCTCGATCCAAGGATTCTGGAGCCATAGGTGGTTCATCAGACGGACACCCAGTTCTCAAGATATGTCCAAAAAGGCGTATCTGGGTCTGGATGGGCTCGAGTCTGGTCCGACTCGGTCGGACCAACCCGGCCCGTGAAGAGGCGGCCCAACCCACTGGGCGGGACCTGCTAGGGCGTATCCCAAATTGGTGTGGCCCAATCAGTATGGGCCAATCATTTGGGTTCGGTCCGCCCGACTAGGTGCGGTCAGCCTGGCGGGGTGCGGTCTGTCGTGGCGGGGCCCGCCCGAGCCACACCGGGTGGAACCACCCCTAGATTCCCAAACGGTCCATCAGACCATTTGGCAAGCTAGCATGCTGGACCCACTGGATTGGGTCCTTCTCAGTGCATCAAGGACGGCCAGATTCCCTATCGATCCTCCTTCCAGTGGCGCGACAACACCACTGTTCACCTGCGACCGGTCGAGTGTCGGCCGCCCTCCATCCTCCACCAAGACCAAGAAACCATGGTCTATATCTTAGGCTATAAGGAAGCGTGCCACCGCTTCTGCATGTGGTCGGACCGTGTGCCGGCCACCCCCCAGCTCCACCACGGCCGACGGGCCCCGACATCTTCATCCGATGACACGAACACGCGCCACCCTCGTTCCACGCGGCCGGCTAGGTGCCAACCACCGCCTTCTTCTGTGAGCCATCGTAGCTTCGTTCCAAGCCCAAAAATTATGAAGTTTTTATATTCATGATCCTCGAGTCGATATCTCCACATCCATATGTCACGCTCAATAAAAATATTTGTTTTTAGCAATCTTAATTATTTGGCATTGAAGAACGCATGAAGAATGCACGAAGAACGAATAGAAAAGGTTATGATAAATGTGTAGATCGACGACTGTGTTTGTTTGGCCATCGTCCCTGAGAATCAAGTATATGAAGAATAAAAAAATAGATTTAATAATACTTCAAATTAACCCCCTACATTGTTTTCTTATTAGAGGTGGTGTGAGGAGGAGGATGTAGTCGATGAAGGGGACGCCGATGTTCATCACTGCAGCAACACGTTTCCGATCTAGGAATAGGAATCGTCCTCGTTCTTGATCTAGAGAAAATTCATTGTTGGAGGAAGTTCTTCGTTGGAGGATTCTCTAGAAAAGGCCTCCTCTCACTTTCTCCAACGGAAAAACAACCCTCAATTCCCTCAAGAAGAGTTAATAAAATAACTCTTAATTAACATGTTGTTTCATTAATTTAGTTTTAATGAACCCTATTAATTAAAGACAGTTGTGGTTACATATTTTGTGTAATCGGGCATTTAATTACCATCCTTAAATGCCTGACCACCCTCATGTGATCCCCACCTACACAATTAAAAAATAATGTTTCAAAAAGAAAATAAAATGTTATTTTTTTATTTTTCTTCTCTCACGAAAGACTAAAAAAGAAACTTCCACCCTCGACCAACTGTGGTCGAGGTGAAGGTCTCCTAAAGTGAATATCATTGATGTGAGTTCAAAAGTGTTCTAAGATTTCAATTCAGAGCACCATTTCAAAAGTTAAAAAACTTTACCTAGGCATTTACTGAACTTACCTAAAAAAGTTTAGAAATTCAATACAGGCACACCGAGCCTCGAAATCATGCACCGTCAATTTTTGCAGACTCATAATGTTTCCATATAAAAAAATTACATGAAAAAATCCATTTCTTTACATTAAATTTTAAAATCAATTCAAGAAAATGGGACTTTGGAAATAATTTAATAAAAAGGAAAATTTTCTATAAAATCGGTATTTTTTCACTATTCCCTATTTTTTTTTAAAAAATCACAAAATTTGAACTTTTGAAATTTTTATATTATGAGTTAAAATGTTATATAGTTTTTATAAAATATTATTTCCAAATTTTTTAGAAATTTAATTTTATATTTTTTCAAAAAAACCATTAAAAACCATTCTAAAAGAAAAGTTATTTTTGAAGCATAAAATGAAATTACTAAAAAAATTGGGTTATTATTTAATAATAATTAATTAATAATTTTTTATTGAGTAGTAAAATTATAAATATATTTCATAATATGGTTACACATATTTATACCCACCAATTCAATGGCTAGGTTACAATAGTCACATTTAATTAATAATATTTATACTGTATAACATTATTTGATTAAAGCTCAATGATGCATGTTGAGAAAGATATCAATCTTATTATTATTATAAAAACAATTCAGGGTGTTACAACCCAATTAAATGTTTTTGAAAGACTTTCCTTTATCTATGTTGATACCAAGGGTCTATACAAACTTGAAAAAAAGTATTAAAAATGTTTCTTTTTGGTATATAGCAATGAAAACCTTGGTTTTCAACTATGGGTTAAGGAAATATAGAAGGCAATTAGATGTTGGAATGTTCAATTCAATGAGAAGTTATTATGGAATGACTAGAACTTAGTGTAAATGGATTTTAGAAAAAATAATCGACTGACCACATCCAAGTTTAGTTAGGCCAAAATATGTACTAGATATCCTAGAAATTTCTAATGATTAAGGAAGATTTCAATATGGTGAAGTAGAGAGGTAGAGGTTCTATAAAGTGTAGAACCAAATGTTGGATTAAAAATACATACTAGAATTAGATTATTGGTATAGAGGATCTAAACTGATTTTTATTACATTGTTATTATAGATGGAGGAGATCCTGAGATCCTGGAAGAATTATATTTCTCATTGATTTTTGGAAAGTGGGCATTATCCATGAAATTTTAATTGAATGTTATACATGCAAATGAATCTTGGGTGCTAATGAAATTACTATAAGGAAAGAAAGAAATGTATAAAAAGTGGGTGTTATACTTGAAAAAAGAATCTAATGGTGGGAAGAGGTAAAAGGTAATATTGGTTTTCATGGGGTTTCAATAGAATAAAGGAGAATACTTCCTCAATATTTTATTACCCATTATCATACATACAACCATCTAGATGGTGTAGAGTGTAGTTTCTTTAGAAAGATTTCATCTGGAAAAAATGTATATGAAGAAAACATTCCTTTATAGATATTTGGAGAATTAAATCTATATGAAGAAACTAGATGGTTCTAAGGAAAAATAAAATGAGGAATTGGTGTGTAAACTTAAAATGAGTATTTTTGTATTGAAAAAAGAACCAATGAAGTTTAACCACAATTTTTATACCGTTATGTCAGATAAAGGGTTTATATGGAGAATCTCATATCATTATTGATGCAAGAAGGTGTTTTAGGATGGGAGTATTATCATCCTTATCTTGAATATGGATGAAATTCTATTTGGGGTTCTAGAGATTAAACATATTCAATAGGTTATAATTGATTTATCTGGAAGGTTTGATATGATGGATCTTGAGGATGCCGACAAAATTTTATGGATACAGATTATGAGAGATAGTAAGATCAAATTTTTGGTTTTTTATTATATAGAATAAATTAAATTTTGGATCATAATATAGATATATATGAATAATAAATGGCATAATACAAGAGGGGGGGGGGGTGAATTGTAGTTTTAAAACATTGTATATAAACACTTAATAAATAACGTAGTTTAAGGGACCTTAAACCAATACAATTCACAATCAATACAAATGACTATATAAGTATAGTATCTGATGGATATGAAACAATGTAATATAATAAGTAATGAAAAACTATTTTATTTGAATTGAATACAATAATCAGAGTAATAAAAATATAAATGATTCTACCATACAATGTATAGAATCACTAAATACAATATGTAGAGAAAGAATTATAATTGAAACAATTACAATTTAAATGAATATGAATAGAAAGAGGAAACAATATAATTCACTTTATAATATAAATAGTAGTGGAAATTTAAAAGTATTATAATTATTTTTTGCCAAAGAGTAGGGTATAACTTCACCTAGGATAAAAGGTCTATCTTACCACCACCTAGGTAAGCCCTTGATACAATGATCATCGTGACTATCTTCATATCCCCGGATTCCCTCGATTAAAATGGCAATCAACACCTCTGTCTTTCAATCAATTGAAACCCTCGATATGATGATTGGCAACACATATTCCTATCCCTATAATCCCTCAATCATTATCACAATGATTGGTCGCACAAAGTAGAAACAAATCACTTATAGAAATACAATAACAAGGAACAATATGTTCACTTCTTATATCTTCAAGGATTTTACACGAAGCTAGAGAGAAGTCACAAAATCTATCTCTAGAACATGATAGAAGAAAAATTTGTGTATTTTGGTTTGAATGACCTCTGACTTATAGGCCTCTTGTTCCAACAATAATCTTTTCTCCAACGGTCATATTTCATCAAAAAAATTGAAGGGACTTGGAAACTTGGTATTAAAATAGTCAGAACAAATAGAATACACGACATCATTTTTATTGGTAAATAACCAACTCAACAACATCGTTTTAGGTTTCAAAATAGTAATTTAAATGATATGAAACAATGAGTATGATTAACATTCAATCGGTATAAGATTTATGATAAGAGTGTAATGTATTTCATAAGTATGATACATTACGTTTTTACAAGGATTATCATGATAACAATGCATATCTTGATTAAAATTTATAACCATGTTACGATTCTTAACATGGTTATGATATAAGATATTTAAACTGGTTAAGATACTTGAATACAATGCATAATTAAGAATAAAATACATAACCTGGTAACAATCCGTGATTACAATATAATACTTAACTTGGTTATGATGCATGATTATGATGTGGTACATAACCTGGTTGTGATGCACATGGTTACGATGCATGTAGTTATGGTGCATGACCTGATTACAAAAAAAATGATTACGAAATATGACTGGATTATGACGCAGGTGATTAAGATTCCTAACTACAATGAAATACACAATATGGTTATGATTTCTGATTATGAGGCAATACATAATCTAGTAACAATTTCTGATTATGATGCAATACGAAATCTGGTTAGGATTTCAAAACAACATATAAAACAATGTGAGTGAACAAAATACATTCTTATGATTTGAATGTAACATATAATAAAGACAATGTGAGTGATTATGATTGTGAAATAATATAAATGATGAAAAATATATGTGATTACGATATGTGTGATTTGTGATTTGAAAAAAATGATTGATGGGAAAGTCAAAACATGTTTTGACTCAACAATATCCCCCGTTTTGGAAAGCACGAAACAAAAAAAATCAAAACAATCAATAAAGACTTTTCTCCCCTGAGTTTAATAACTCTTTTGAAAGAAATGGTGAATACGACTAATTCTACCCTTGTTTTTAAAAAAACTCACAAGGGATTGTATTCTCTTTACATTTACTTGATATTTCTCACCCTTAAAAAGATATTCATCCAAATATTCTTTTCAAAACCATTCTACCCCTTTGTTATTTTCAAAAAGAATAAGGGAAAGTATTTATTTCTTGCAAAGGTTAGATAAATAGAGTACAAAAGAATAATTGTTACTTGAAACAAAATTTCATTACAACAAGAGTTCAAAAATCATTCTTTCTCCTTTTGTTTTTCCAAAAGATTAAACATCGTAAGATTCATATTTTTGAACTCCTTTCTGTCCTCCAAGAGTTTGTCAATAGATTCTTGCCGAGACTTCATCTTCTCATCCTATTCATCAATAACCAATTCTTTCTTCTATATCCTTTGTTGTAGAAGCCGATTGATTTCTTCTTGGGATTTATTATTTACTTCCCGAATTTTAGGCCTTTCTCCCTAATTATTAAAATCATCCAACTTGAGTCTATAGGCCTTTTATAGGATAAAAAATCTATTTAATAGTGAAAAACCTCATTAATCTCATTTTCCAACTTTTCTTTTAAACTATCAAGCTCTTCTAGGGATACTCCTTTTGTGGTACCGGGTCTTTGAAAGTCTTCAAACTTTTCATTCAAATAATAAATCAAATTTATATTGAGAGAGTTGAGTTTATTTACCCAGTATACTAATTCTTCTTACTTGTTTATATGGTTATTTAGGCTTTCATCAATGTTGTAAGACCATTTCACAACCTTATTACAAGCCTTACTGTGCTCTGCAGCACGTTCCTTGAAAATATTGAAATCAACTTCAAGACTTAGACATCTGTCCATCAAAATATCGACAAAATCCGTTTTATCATTATGGGAATTAGAAAGGATTTCTAGTCTAGATTCAACTTTTTTAATGATAGGTAGTTACTTCTATGATCTATTCAATTCATGTTCAATTTACTGAAACCCTTTCACAGTGATTGTTCATTCAGAATCCATGTCTTCAGTGTATTGTTAGAGATCACCGAAATAAGTTTCGGTGCTGACCACTTGAGCTTTATAATTCTAATTATTATCAGATTCTTTCTCTTCTTATTCTTATTTATTAGAAATCTTAATGAATTTCTTAGAGGAAACATTTTGAGAAACTTTCTTGGAATATTGAAGATCTGGAGATGGAAAATTGAAAGAATGTACTTTAGATGACTCTACAGTACGACTTCTTTTGTTTTCATCTTATTTATCTTGGAATTCTATTTCCTATGGTCCCTGTTATTCTTCCCATCCTCCTTCTTGATCCACAAATTATTATTATTCATATTCTTGTTCAATATATTGTATAGCTTATTTTTTAGAAACTTGTTTCTCTTTTTCTTTTTCCACTAAAACCGTCTGAGTCTTAATAGATAGCTTCCTAATTTCAATTCTGGGTTTGAGTTTCTTAGCTATTCTAAGAATACTATCAATGTCAACAGATTTAGCCTTTATCTTATACAATCTATTATTTATCTCTTATTCCGTAAAATTTTCTTCATACCTTACTTTCAATGCCAAGGCTTCAATAGGTTCCAATCCAAACTGAGGATCCCCTTCTTTCCTTTCTTGCTATTTCTTTCTCCATTCAGCAAAAACCTCATCGAATATAGCCTTTTGTTTCTTTGATGGATTTGGAGTCATAGTATTAACTACCTTTCATTTATTCGAATTTGTGCAGGATTTATTAGAATGCTTATTGCTACCTTAAACAACTTATTTCTCTTTCGCAACATCCAGATCTTTCTCAAACAACTTCGATTCAGGATTGAATCATAACATGAGCATCCTTATCGTATCCTTACTGATTAAGGGATCTTTGAAGGAAGTCGGATCTGACTTGATTACAATATTACATAAGATCAATAACTCTTTAAAAAACTTTCTAATAATGGTAGGGAATACGATCAGTTGAGATTTTATACCACCAAATTTGATCTCTTTGATTTTTAGGAAGATGAACCCCATAAGGTTGAACTTTCTCATGTTTACTGAATTATCAAGGACAAAGACATCAGAAAATTTCAAATTTTCTGTATCACCTTTTCTCAGCACCAAAATCCCTTGCATCCAGATAACTCTAAGTCTATTATCTCTGGATAAATGACTCACTTTTCTATTGTACACATGAATCTCAAATTGTGTTTCTTTAGCTTTAGACCTATCAAAATTTCCATCAGCTTCCGATAATTTATGAGAAGGACATAAAGCATCTCATTGAAATAGAACAACTAGAAACGTTGCTGCCTGTTTTGAGGAGGTTGAATAATTTTTATCGTACACCATAAAAGAAACATTAAGTGACTTATCTATCTCTACTAATTCAAAAAATTTCAACACCACATCATGATACACATAATCCTGATCAGAATATGGTCTTTCCACAAAAATTGATTACCATCCTTTAAAACTTATAATTCTTTTCAATGATGAATCAAAAACTCATAAAAGTATTGGGATACTAACCTTTCATCATGAAAGTTCATGGATGTGAATTATTTTGGAGGCATTTCTTTTGGAGAAGAAGCATTAGACTGAGTCATGAAAGACTATCTCACACCCTAAAGATCCCACTGATTACAAAAGATGAGTAGATCACTGATTACGAAAACTGAGGTAGGAACCAATTTCAAACCATATTGTCTATTTATAGAGAAACTATTCTTGAGGAAAAAACACATGAGTTCGATGTGGGAAAAGTTCTTTTAAGAATAAATTGACAGTCAAGATTAGATATGAAAGATCTAATGGACAATAATTATTTTGAACTCTTGAGGATTTCCTTAAAAGAAAATTGTATTCAGACTAAATTTGATTAGGATTTAAAAGAAATAAATGAGAAACAACCATTGAAAAATCCAAAATAAGGTATTAGAAATTGTACCTGCTAGAGTTCTAGGATAAATGTATTCGTTTTAATATATTGTTCTTATGAAAACAATATAAACAAAAAAATGTAAAACCAACAAGAATTATAAAATCGATAAAATAAAATAGTCTAGTACTGATTATTCAGTACTGATGAAATAATCCACAACCAATAGTCCATTACCCACAAGCTAATCCAATACCGATAATATAATTCTAATAGAGAATTTCAATGTCGATAGTTTAGTAACAATAAAGAATCATAATACTAGAAGTATAACCTAATACTGAAAATTATGAAACTGATAAAATTATGAAACCGATAAAACATAAAACTAAAAGGTGAAACCGATTGACTATAAAAACTAAAGAGTAAAAATAATTATAGTGAAACCCATAAAATATAAAAAAATAAGTGAAACCAATAAACCAAAAAACCAATTTATTCAAAATTGATTCATACTAAATTGATATATAAAAAACTAAAAAGTAAAACTGATAAAATACGAAACATAAAGGGTAAAAGTGGAAAAATTATGTATACTCCCCCTTTAAAAAAGAGTAACTCAATTCCAGGAGATAGGTTAAAAAAGAAATAGATATGAATGATTACATTACAGTGATACTTCCTAGTTTCTATTTAATGTATTCAAATATATAGGAAGATAATGGTTTTGGGAAAATATCAGCAAGTTTTTCTTGTGTTCCAATGAATTGTAAAACAATATCTCTTTTTTTCGTGATCCCTAAGAAAGTGATGCATAATATCTATGTGTTTTTCACATGAGTGAAGTTTAGGGTTTTTACTAAGAGCAATGACACTTTTATTTTCACATAACATTTGAGTTTTGGAAAAAATCTTTTCATTCTCAGTGAGTGTGTGTTGCATCCACCACACTTTAACACAACAACTTCCAGCTATTACATATTCAGCTTTAGTAGTGGAAAGTGATACTGAGTATTGATTATTTCATGACTAAGAAACTAAATAATATTTTAAGAAATTACACATTCTGGTTGTACTTTTTCTATCCATTCTACAACCACCAAAGTTAGCATCTGAAAATATTTTCAAAACAAAATCAATTCCAGAATAATAGAATAGTCCTATGTCTATAGTTCCCTTTAAGTTGAGAAAAATTATTTTCACTTATTTTAGATGAGATTATTTTGGATTATATTGGTAACTTTCACATAATCACACCAAAACCATTTAGTCTGGATGACTAGCTGTCATGTACAACCAACTTCCTATCAAACCTATAAAAGTTGTTTAATCCACTAGTTTCCCAACTTCATCAAGATAAAGTATATTTGAGGTACTAATTAGAGTGCTAATATTTTTAGTGTTGTCATATCCATACTTTTTGAGTAATTATGTGATATACTTATGCTAAGATATATAGATTACTTCTAGTTTTTGAGGTATTTGAAAACCTAAAAAGAATGTTAACTCACCCATCATACTCATTTCAAACTTAGATTTCATTATATTTGAAAAAGAATCAATTAAGGATTTTTGAGTTGAACCGAATATAATGTCATAAACATAGATATGAACAATCAAAATATCTTTTTATTCCATTTTTATAAATATATCTGGGTCATCAGTACCTTTTTCATAATTTTTTTGTACACGAAATCTTGTGATCCTATCATACCATGCTCTAAGGGATTTTTTAAGGCCATACAAAGATTTGGTAAGTTTTAAAACATTATTAGGATGTTTTGAATCTATAAAACCCATGGTTTGTTCAAAAAAAAATTCTTCTTGTACAAAAACATTATGACAAGAACATTTTACATCCATTTGAAATAGTTTGAAATTGAAGTACGCTCCAAAGGCTAATAAAATTCGAATATATTCAAGTTTATCTACCAGAGCATACATTTCTTCATAGTCTATTCACTCTTGTGGATTATAGCCTTTAGCAACAAGTATTTATTTATTTCTTATAATGACTCCATTTTCATCACATTTGTTTTTGAAAACCCATTTTACACTAATTAAAGTTTTTTCTTTAGGTCTTTCAACCAAGGTCCAGACTTGATTCCTTTCAAATTAATTTAGTTCATCTTTCATTCCTTTAATCCAATATTCATCACCTAAGGCCTCATTATAAGTTTTAGGTTCGAATTGAGATAGAAAATAAAGATGTTCTATTTTATTTATCAATGATTTTATGGTCCTTATATGTTGATTTACATCACCGATGATATTATCACTAGGATTGTTCTTAAGAAACAATTGATTTGGGTTTTGTAAACCTTTTTCATCAACATAAGATAGAAAGTCTTTTGGAGTAAATGTTTCAGAAACATTTTCTTAAGTATTTTCATTTTTAGAAGAGTTTTCAACCAAAGGATGATAATCATTTTGTGAAAACACATCATTTGAAAAAGGTAAGTATTTTTTTTTAAAAAAAGGGGTCAGTTTCATCAAATTTCACATGCACTGTTTCCTCAATAGTAAAAGTGTTATTGTTAAAAACACTATAAGCCTTAGAAGTTATGGAATAACTTAGAAATATTCTTCATCAGATTTGGGTTTGAATTTTTGTAAATTATCTTTTGTATTAAATATGAATACTTTTAATCCAAACACTATGAAGTAAGAAACATTTGGTATTAGACCAGTCCACAATTCATCGAGCGTTTTATTAAGAAAAGTTTGAGTTAAAGTACAATTTATAGTATAACAAGAAGTACTAACAGCTTCATCCTATAAATGCTTAGAAATTTAGTATTCACTCAACAGGGTTCTTTTCATTTCTTGAAGAATATGATTTCTTCTCTCGACAACACTATTTTTCTGAGGGGTTCTTGGAGCTGAAAAATTTCTAGTAATACCTTTCTTACTACAAAAAGGTTCAAAATAAGAATTTTGAAATTTTCTACCATGATCATTATGAATAGTTATCAGTGGTAAGTTTTTCTCATTTTTAGCTTGGGCTATAAAAGTTTTGAAATATAAAAAGGCTTCATATTTCTTTGCTAGAAAATAGACCCATGTGAATCTAGTGTATTCATCAACTAAAACAAATAAATAGTACTTGTCTCCAATGATTCTAGTTTATGTAGGACCGAAAAGATACCAGTGCACTAACTGGAATGCTTTACAAGTTGAGACTTCATTGATTGATTTAAATATTGTTTTATATTTCTTTCCATATTGACAAGGGTCACAAACTTTTGAAGAATCATACCTTAGATTTGGTAGATCCTTAACAAGTCTTTTCTTAGAGAGTTTACAAAGGTTCCTTAAGTTACAATATCCAAACCTTTTATTCCATAACCAGGATTGGTATTCCGTTGCACTCAAGTAAGGTAATTCTTGGCTCTTAATGTCTTCTAAGTTGATTTTGTATACATTATCATGCCTATGGGAAGAAGGAATGAATTCATCCTTGGAATTGAGAACTAAACATTTATCATTCCTAAAATTTACAAGGTAACATTCATCACAGAATTGAATTATTTTTATAAGGTTATTCTTAAGACCTTTGACAAACAAAACCCTTTAAATTAAAACTTTTCCTAAAAGAAGAATATTACTTATACCAATGATATTTCCCTAAGAATTATCTCCGAAGGTCACTTTTCCACATTTCATTTTGATGATCTTTTCAAAGAAATATTTTTTTCCCGTCATGTGTTGAGAAAAACCACTATACATGTACCAAATGTTCTTATTGTTGGTACACATCTTGTCTTCCTAAAAAAGAAACAATTAGTTTTTCAGAACCCAAACTTGTTTGGATCCAGAAATTTTAGATAAAATAATTTTAGGAATCCACATTTGTTTTTAAAAATGGGTTTTATGAAATCATAAATATTGAGTTTTATTAAGAGAACAATTTCTTTCCAAATTTCCACCACATTGACATTCAGTAAATAAAGGAGCATTTTGAGGAACAAAATAGTTATGACTAAAAATCAGTTTTTAGTGAGTTTTACCAATTCCAGAACTATTCCTTAGAGAAAGAATTTGATAATACGCTTTGTAAAATTTTTTCCTTCAAATATTAAATTTTGATAAATTTTTCTTAAGAGAAATGATTTCATATTTTAGTCTAATGATTAAATTATCATTCTCACAAGAAATTATTTTGAAATTTATTTTAGTTTCAAAAAAAAATTCGTTAAAAAAACTTGTTCATATTAATTAGAGAGTTTATCCTTCTCAGAATTTACTTCCAAAAGGTTTTTTGATATATTTTCAAAATAAAGAGTTTTATTATCAAGATATTTTAAAATATTTGAAACTTATTTTATAAGAATATATTTTCTAGAATTTTAATTATCATGCTTTTTCTTGAGTTTGAAATTTTCATTCTCAAGTAATTTGGAAAACCAAGATACTTATTCAAAAGAAGGTAAATTGTCATTTGGTGAGGAAGATTCTTTATCTGACTATTAAGAATGATTTTCATCAGGGTAATTTTTATTTAAAGATATATTTGTAATAGATTCCTCATTGTGTACCTTATCCATGAAACAATGTTTTTGAATAGGTATCCAGGCTATTAGTCCTATATTTATTTGACCAGAAGAGTCATATTATGAGGATTCGTCTGATGAATCACTGCCACTTGCACTCCAAGTATCATTTTACTTCAAAATTTTCTTCATATTTGACTTGTAATACTTTTCCTTATTTTATTCAGAATTTTTATCCTTCCTGTCTTTTATTTTTTGTAAAGGAAAATATGGTCTAATATGACCTGATCTTTTACATTCATAACATGTTACTTCTAAGTCATTCTCATCCTTCCTATATTTCTTTTTGAATCTATATTAAAATTATTTCTTTCCAATAGTCTTGTTCATCCTTCAAGCAATATTGGATAACTCATTTTTTGAGTGATCACTATCACTTGATTCTGATATAACAACATCTTTCTTAGCTTTAGATCTAGTTATCCTTTCCAGTGTCTTAACTTTTTATGTAGTACTAAAATATACACATGAATTACCATTATTCTTCTTTCTGAAATCAACATCTCTTTTCATTCTTGTCTCATGATGAATAATTGTTCCAAATATCTCATCTAGAGTGATTTCAGTAACTTTCCAGTTTTCATCAATAGTTTCCCTTTTCAATTCCCACTCATTTGGAATTATATCAATTATCTTATCCATAATTTATTCATAATCAAGACCCTTTTCACCCATGTATTTTAGATTATTGATGATTGTCATAAATCATTTTTTTACCTTACATACTGGTTCTCCATAAGGAAAAACAAACCCATTCTATTCTACTCAAATCATTGCTCTTCTTGTTTCTATAACATTGGATGTACCAAAATGTGTGACATCCAATTTATTCCAGATAAAATTGGTAGGTTCACATGATGATATCTAACAATATATATTTATGATCATGGAACATAACAAAGTATTGCATACCTTTTAGTTTAATTGATATTCTTTTTTTCTCTTGGGTGGTGAAGGTATTGATTTCCTTGTCTGGGATTTTGTAACCTCCAGTTAGCATGATAAAGTTGTTTACTCCAGTATTAATAACAAAATTCTTCATTTGATCTCTCCAGTACTCATAATCATTCCCATAAAAAATAGTTGGTCTTGTTGGATTTAGGTTGTCAATTGAATCAATATTAATTCCTCATATCTTATAAAACAATACTTTTCCACTCCACACATTGGTGTAGTAAGTATTTATAAATAAAAAAATTTGTAAAAGAAATTAAATTTAGATGAAAATAAATAAAGCAAGTAAAAAAAATAGTGGAAACCTCATCTGATACCAATTTTTGGATCATAACATAGATGTATATAAACAATATATGGCACAATATAAGAGGGGAATGGGGGCGAATTGTAGGTTTAAATTTTTTTTATATAAACACTTAAGAAAGAACTTATTTTAAGAGGTCTTAAACTTGTACAATAAACAAGTAATAAAAATGATTATATAAGTATATGATCCGATCGATATGAAACAATGTAATACCATAAGTAATGAAAAACTATTGTATTTGAATTGAATACAATATTCAGAGTAATAAAAATATAAATGATTCTACTATACAACGTATAGAATCACTATATACAATATGTAGAGAAAGAATTACAATGGAAAAAATTACAATTTAAATAAATATGAATAGAAATTGAAAACAATATAATTCCATTTCTAAAACAAATAGAGGTGGAAATATAAAAGTATTACAATTATTTTATCCCAAAGAGTAGGGTATCCTTTAACCTAGGATAAAAGGTCTGTCTTACCACCACCTTGGTAAGCCCTCGATATAATGATCGATATGACTATCTTTTTATCCCTGGAATCCCTCAATTAAGAATGTAATCGACACCTCTGTCTTTCAAGAAATTGAAATACCTCAATACAATGATCAACATCACGTCTTCCTATCCCTATAATCCCTCGATCATCATCACAATGATTGGTATAAAAAAGTAGAAACAAAGAACTTATAGAAATACAAGAACATGGAACAAGTTGTTCACTTCTTGTATCTTCAAGGCTTTCACATAAAGCAAAAGATATGTCACAACATATCTCTCTAGAACTTGATAGAAGAAATAGTTGTGTATTCTGGTTTGAATGACCTCTAATTTGTAGGCCTCAGGTTCCAATGGTCATATTTTCTCCAATATTCATATTTCTATGAAAAAATTGGAGGGACTTGGACAACTAACATTACAATGGTTAAGAAAAGTAGATTACACAACATCGTTATTATTAGAAAACAACCAACTCAACGACATCATTTTAGGTTAGAAAATAGTAAGTGAAATGATATGAAAAAATGAGTATGAGTAACATGAAATCAGTATAGAAGTTATGATAAGAGTGTAATGTATTTCATAAGTACAATACATAACTTATTTACTAGGCTTATGATGATAAAAATGCATATCATGATTACAATTTATAACCTAGTTACAATTATTAACATGGTTACAATACACGATATTTAAACTGGTTATGATACTTTAATACAATGCATAAATAAGAATACAATACATAACCTGGTAGGGATCCAAGATTATGATATAATACTTAACTTAGTTATGATGCATGATTATAATGAGGTACTTAACCTGGTTGCGATTCAAATGGTTACGATGCATGTGGTTATGGTACACGACCTGATTGTAATAAAAATTATTTTGATATATGACTGGATTAGGATATAGGTGATTACAATTACTAATTATTATGTAATACACAATATGGTTACGATTTCTGATTATGATGAAATACATAATCTGGTTACGATTTCTTATTATGATGCAATATATAATCTGGTTACGATTATGAAACAACATATAAAACAATGTGAGTGAACTAATTGCTTATGATAAGAATGAAACATATAATAAAGACAATGTGAGTGATTAAAATTGTGAAACAACATACATGATAAACAATATATGTGATTATGATATGTATGATTTGTGATTTCCAAAAACCAATTATTGATGGTAAAGTCAAAAAATGTTTTAACTCAACATTAATATGATCATATAATGATTCACAATGACTAGATGTAAGGTGGTGTCAACCCCATTGACTAGACACTTCAAATATTCTAGAGATAAAGCACAAAAAAATAGAATATGAGGCTATATACATGAAGGAAGTTCTTTTTTACATCAGTAATTGGTAGTTTGATGCATGAAATCGTATATACATAGTCGGACATTTCATTTCTATCGAGATATTTCAATTGATTTATGGAAAATATGATAATGTTACACTTAGATGCTATAAAATTAATTCTCTAGTATTAGAGAGACTATACAGATTTATCCTTGTGTTTTGAAATGGATGATCCAACGCAGAGTTATGTGGATGTGGATTTTAGAGGATATATGGATGCATGGAAGAGTACCAATATTAGAAAAAAATGCATTATTGAATTTTTGAGTTATTTTTCTAAAATATTGGTGTATAAGACTTCCAAAGGATCTTTTATGGTGATAAATAATTCATTAATGAATTTAGGATGAATCATGAAGAAGTTATACCATTTGAGAAAATTCCACACTATGAAAATGAATGTGATGCCATTATATGAGTTCTAGGGAAATGAAAAATAAGTGTAATTTCCTATATACATAAAAATATTTATAATAATATGTAAGTTTTATTAAAAATATATGTGGGGATTTTTAATTTATCACTTAAATAAAAAAAGAAAAAATCATTTCATGACACCTATGATCATGTCATGACCTAGTTATAGAAATGTGTCATGTTCTATAGGATTTCATCATGGTTTATAGGATTTTTTTATAAGTTCCCATGAGAATTTGGATCTTTTCTATTTGTATTTAATTTTTCATTCAAATTTTTGTAGAAGGAATCACACCTAGAATGGTTTTACTAATGGGAATATGGAAAATTCTCTTGATGCAGAAGAATATTTGTTGTAGTGATGAGGAGGATACAAAAGATTATTTCCTTTATAATGAAAAATAGATAGAAGTACATCACTCCATGGGAAATATGGCCACATACTAGGGAGTATGGGTCATATTTCATCAGTTATTCTATTCTAAATGTGTGAACAATGTGGTGGAGTGTCATGCTTGTGGAGACACGACATGAATAGGTTGGTATTACTATAGTACATGTGACCACATAATTATGATGAGAGACACATCATGGTATTCTTGTAAAAGTATAATCCTAAATTTACATCCACGGAATGATTTTCAGATATAATCCATTAAATTTAAATATTAGTATTTACACATCATGATTATTTTCACTACACTGTAGAGGTGATGAATTTTAGTGTAATAGTTTTTAAGTAAATATATAATCAATTTGTGGTGGTTATTGGAACATTGTGACAAATCCAAGTTAGTTGGCCTAAATATTCATATTTACTATCTTTTTGGATGGAATTAATAGAATTAAATAGGAGATATTGACTTGATTTTAAGTATGGTTGTTAGAAGAATTTTCCCCACTTACCAGAATTATTTTGGAGATCGATCAATAAGGAAACATAGGGATTCTCTAAATATATTTGAGATATATTTTTCTTTATTACATAAATAAGTATCATGAATCTAAACATAAAAAATATATAAGACATATAGAGGAGATAACAATGTAGGAATTTTAGGATTGTGCTGACAAATTTGGAAAGAGATATAGGAGTAATTATCACTAGAGGTTTATAAAATTCATCAATGGATGAAGTGTAGTTTAATTTTTATTTCCAAGTTGGTTTAAATGCACTAATTATTCATGATGATCAAAAAAATAACACTTAGAAAATTTATGAGATGTCCATGTAATTGAGATCTGTAAAGACCCGTAAATTTCAAGGAAATTTTTTTCTTAATTTTCTTTGGAATTTTACAAGAACACAGTTTCTGACGGCACGTGATTCTGAGGCCCGATGTGCCCGGAATCAATTTATGAAGTTTGGCTCGGGTACGTTCAGTGAACGAACGAGCGGGTTATTCTAACTTTTGAACCGGTGCTCGGAATCGAATTTCAAAGGCACCGATGGAATCACAACGCCAGTATTTCCTTTGAAACGCCTCTTCCGGAGTTGCAATTTCTCTGGTGTGGTTTTTAATTTTTGGGGTTGAGTTAAGAAATAAAATAAAGTGTGCGACAAATTTATTTTTATTTCACTTAACGCCACTTTAAAGCCACTTAAAGCTGCTTATGCTGAGTTAAAGCGGATAGGGTACAATTCAAAATATCCTACCCTCTTGGTAGGAAATTTGTGAGGTGGGGCCCGCACGAGCCCCACCGTTTCTTTTCCGCTAAGTAACGCACCCGCGAAAACCCCTATTAAATGAAAGTCAACTGGGGTGTTTCTTAGACAATTAAACACTCCTATTAATTGGGCGGTTTATTCATTGAATTAATTCTATGAATTAATGGGTCGTTACTTAACTTAGTTTTTTTTCTTTTTTTGGCATGTAATAAAATAAGACAAACATTCTTCTTCTTGTGTGTTGTTCGTTGAGAGGATTTGATAGAACCTTAAGTCCTTCAACCTCCTACGTGAAGAACGCGAAAAACACGAAGAACGCCAGCCTTCGACGAAAGGCGACGAAGAATGCCAAACCCTCAGAGATCAACGACGCGACGTCGTGTTCCGTGACGCCAACGATTCTCCTACCGCGACGTTCTTCTGTGACGTTCCTTCATCCACGACAAATCTTCGATCATCCGTTGAGGTGAGAGATTACAGACCTTTTAATTCTTTGTGGTTTATAATAACAACATGTATTTAATTGAAATAATTAAATCTGTATGTTCTTGATCCTCAGAGTTCGTCGACGCAACGCCATTTACCGTGACGACGCGATGCCCTTCCACGACGCGACGATCCCCTTCTCCCGTGATGATCAATTCCTCGAAGAACGCACGCTCAATGACGACGGCGAGGTAGGGGTTTGATTCTTAAAAATCTTTGTGATTTATGCCCGCGACGTTTGTTAAACTTTTGTTGTGTATTATTCTTTTTAAAATCGCTAACGCGGTGGGTGCGGACTAACGAACAAGTCCGAACCCATCGCACTTTTTCGTTCTTGGTGCGCGAAACGGAAGACGATGACAAACAAGGCCGCAATGGCGATTTGAGGGCCTGGCAGTGAAGAATGGGACCCGGGAGGAGCCACGACACAGACGGAAGTGGAATCGGACCGCCGGAGCAACTCTGGAGGCCCGCAGAATCCGTCGGCGGTGCGGGTCGCCGGCGGGGCAGAAGCCGCGGCGGCGGCAGCCGACCAGACCCACAACCGCGCGGGTCAGGTGACACACGGGACACGGCAAAGCCACGTCCGCTGACCCAGCGCGGCCCTACGCCGACCGCGACACCTCCTTCCGCGGGTGCAGCGCCCCGCAGCTTCCTCCGCTCGGCCGAGCCGAGCCGGGATGACCTGCCGGGCCGGGTCGCGCCAAACCGGGTCGGTCCGACCCAGGGGGGTCGGTCCGGGTCGGTCCGGGCCCAGACCCCCCGTTTCCGGACTCTTTTCGGTCTTTCGCTCATAACATGAGCTACGGGCCTCCGAACGACGCGCCTTCAGTGGCGATGCGATCCTTGGATCGAGACGGTCGTTTCTCTATATCGCACTCAATGTTTCGGAATACTTTGGGTTCGGTCGGGTTGGTTCGTACACAAAACCAACCGGGCCCTCGGAGCGGAAACACTCATATCTTGAGCTTCGGAAGTCCGATTGACGTGCCGTAGACTTTGTTGGTTTCCTCTTGATGAGGCGGAACTTTTGGAACACTTCTCCGGAGTTTTGGTTGCTATTGGAAAGTGGCCGGGTTGGTTTGTACCAGAAATCCAACCGGGCCCTTCGAACGGGAAAGCTGTTATCTTTCAGATCAGACGCCTGTTTGACGAACTGTCAGCAGCGTTGGTGATCTCGTTGAGAAACGGTCTCTATGAGTATACCCTATGAGATTTTGGGGTACAATTGAGTTACGGAAGGGTTGGTTCTCTCACGAAACCAACCGAGCCCCTGGGACAAAAAGGCGAATAACTCACAGACCGGGCGTCCGATTGACGCGCAGTCTATTGAGTTGAGACCCCTATGACGAGGCGGTCCTTTGAGATACTCCTTCGTGGAACTTATGATACTTGTAGTATCGACCAGTAGCTCGTGGAGCGGACCCTCCTGGAGACGAGCGTGCGAAGTACGGAGACCGTGCAGCCGGCTGAGACCTGACGACTGTTTGACCGATCGACTCGGTGTGTTTCGGATAGCCCAGTGGGGAGCGCTTGGTTGTAGCGGCAGACCCACGGCGGATGAGCGCTTGGTTGTAGCGGCAGACCCGCGGTACTCAACAGAAGGAGTACCTATGGAGGCTATGAGGGGGAGCGCTTGGTTGTAGCGGCAGACCCACGGCGGATGAGCGCTTGGTTGTAGCGGCAGACCCACGGTACTCAACAAAAGGAGTACCTCTGGAGGATATGAGGGGGAGCGCTTGGTTATAGCGGAAAACCCACAGTGGATGAGCGGTTGGTTGTAGCGGCAGACCCGCGGTACTCAACAGAAGGAGTGCCTCTTGAGGCTATGAGGGGGAGTTCTTGGTTGTAGCGGCAGACCCATGGTGGGAAGCACTTGGTTGTAGCAGCAGGCCCACAGTACTCGACAGGAGGAGTACCTCAGCAGTCTTAGGTTAGTGAGCAGTACCTCAGAGTCATGACAGGACCACTGTACACTCCAGAGACGGAGCTCTTTAGTAGTTTTGGTTTCAATAATGAAAATCCTGGTTTGAGCTGAGTCTATGACCTTTGTGTTTCCTCATGATTGAGATGGGTTACTTGATAACTTAGGTATATAAATGGGAATATACCTAAGTAGAGGTTATCTGTTGAGATCTTCTTTGTGGTTATCCTTGTTGGTTTTAGTGATACCTTGAGGGTCTCGGGGTCCCTATTGAGTATCTTTATACTCACCCCTGCATGGGCTATGCCCGCACCTCGTTGTGCTGGTTGCTGACGATGACAGTGCTGACGGAGGCCGAGTGTTCGAGGACTGGACGGTACCCGGAGGTGGACTACACGACGAGTCAGTATCCGGAGGTGGACTTCATGACGAGATGACACACGAAGGAGGTTGACGGGCGAGAGCGTTGTGGAGGCTATCTGTACCTACCCTTCAGGTAGGATCCGTGGTGGACGATCCAGGAGCTGCGCCATCTGTACCTACCCTTCAGGTAGGATCCTAGGAGGACGACCCAGGAGCTGCTTCCGTTCTTCCATATGTTGATTTTTCTGTTGTACTTTGTTCAGTTGTAGTTTTACTTTCATTTGGGTTTGTATTCTGGCCCATTTACCTTTCATCACTTCTCTTTGTAATTAGTTTTTTACTTCCACTTGTACTCTGTGGTGTTTTGTTTACTTTTATAAAGGAAATGCCTTCCCTGTTATCGGGATTTTCGCCTTTGGTGCTAGTCGCCAGCCCCTGGCCTATGGAAGGTGGTCTTGGGGTAGTCACGGCACGGGCCCCGAGGATGGGTCGTGAAAAATTGGTATCAGAGGAGTTCGGTTCTACCGCAGAACTTGGGACTTTGATTTTTTTTATGTGTGAAGCAATAGTGTTTAGCGTATTGGGTGTGGTTATCAGTCCAGGGATTCTAGTGTTGGTGCGGCGGCCGACGTATCCGTACACCAGGACCCTGACTTCTGATTTCCGACTTAATGCACGAAAACACTGATTGCGTGTGTGTTTCCAAAAGTTTTTAAATACCAGCTCAAACTGGGTCAGCTCACCAGGTATAATCGTTTGACCATGTCACGTTGTTTCTTCAGGATTCCTTTTATCGGATGACCAGCTAGAGCCCAGAGGGATGTGCGTACTGACAGCCTGCCGAGCGATGAGGCTTTGGTACAGGGCCCTCTTGTAGTTGAGGCACCAGCGGAGGCACTAGCGGTACTACCATACGTTGGGCCACCGATGCCACCAGCCCCAGCAGTAGGCGATGCACGCCACTTGAGTGTGTTGCACAAGTTCCAGCGCCAGTGGCCACCCAGGTTCCGGGGAGATACGGACCCGCAGGCGGCTGAGGATTGGCTGGAGGCTGTGGTGAGAGTCTTCAGGCTAGTGGGGATGGCGGCAGACTTCATGGTAATCTTTGCTTCCATCCTCCTTCAGGAAGCAGCAGGCAGGTGGTGGAGCAACTTGTTCCAGTTTTGCGACGGGATGACCTTCACATGGGAAGAATTCGAGACCTTATTTAGGGTGGAGTTTGTCCCAATATCTCTACACCCTGAGCGTGTATAGGAGCTTCTTCCTTTGCCGCAGGGTTTTCGATCAGTAGCCGAGTCATCTGTGGGCAGTAGACATATGATGCAGAGGTCCAAGAGGACTAGAACCAGCCGTACGAGGAGTAGGAAGTGTTATGAATGCGGCAGTAAGGGTCACCTGGCACGTGACTGTCCGACTCCTCGTACAGATGATCCGTAGGCTTTGGAGGAGCCACCGAGGAAGAAGCAGCGACGGGTGCTTGAGCAACAGCTGAGCAGTGGACAAGGCAGTAGAGATCTGGGAGCAGGTGGACAGGAGAGGAACTAGTGGATACATCCCTTGTACTTCTAGTTCCATGTTGCTGTTGTATTCATTTCTTTGTACTATGAGCTGCAATAATAAAAAGAAACTTATCTTTGTGATGTTTGCTTTCCTATCCTTTTGTTTGGTTGATACTAAGTGGTCCTGGTTAAGACTGTTGACATGACCCTCACTTTTGATATTTCTATTAGAGGAGACCCAGTGACCTCACACTGATGCCGACAGTGTGAATCGACCCTTGGAGGCGAGAGTGACAGTTGGATCTCTTGGTAGTTACGTCGAGGCCTTACGACGTCATCCATGGAATGAATACATCATTCATGTTAGGATTGACTGTATTAGGAAATGGGTGTGGTTCATCCAGGGGATGAGACCGAATTTCTCTTTTCGTAAAAGGGAAATTTTAGCAGCTCTTTCAGATCGTAGGCAAAGAAGGTGCATATCATCCAAGAGCGGATGAAGACTGCACAGTGCAGTAAGAAACAGGAAACTGGCACCAGTCTTGGAGACTCGGGCATGTTAAAAGTTTCCATAAGAGGAAGCTTAAAGGAGAGATGAGTCTGTGAAGCAGCAGACGTGGAGGCAGAGCTAGGAGAGCAGCATGAGGTGGTGTGCATCTTAACATTCTACAACCACCCGCCTTAGTTATCCCCACCAGGATCAGGGAACTGGAGGGCGGAGGAAGAGTACGGCCGCATGCGGTCAAGGAGAGTGACCCGATGGCTCTAAGAATGATTCAAGGGACAGTCTGTGTCCACTACTAGCTGCTGTAGTAACAGACGTTGATATGAATCATTCCTTGCTTTCACAAATCTTGTTCCAGACCTAGAGTTTCCGGTAAGCCGTGGACTTGACCCTCACGTCTGAAGATACCTTGGGAGGAGACTCGATAATCACACTTACGCCGACGGTGTGGTCAGACCCTCGAGGCGAGAGTTTCGGTTGGAATCTCTTGGTGGCAGCATCGAGGCCTTACGACGTTGGTTTGAGTATAGACTGTGCAATCATAGTTCATACACAAATTGACGGTATTAGGCAAAAAGGTTGTGGTTTAACTACGACGTCAGGATGAGTTTCTCTTGGTCGGCGAAAAGGAAACCCCAGGTAGCACAGGATAAACTCATGCTCAATAGGGGGGGACCGATCACTCTTGAGTCGGTCAAACTTACCCCCGTGGCAGCAGTCGTTTTGAGTTTCAGTTCTAACAGGAATTGGAGGCCTCATGAGTTAGAGAATGGCGATCACGTCCTTGTATGGGTCTCATCTCGACGAGGTTTTTGGAGATGTGGCCAAGGCGGCAAGTTATCTCCGAGGTTCAACAGACCATTCTAGGTCCCTAGATGGGTAGTCGGGGTGGTTTACCGCTTCACTCATCCTCCTCAGTTGCACCGGGTGCACGAAGTCTTCCACGTATCTCAACTGAGAAGATACGTGCTCGACCCGACACACATCATTAACCATGGGGAGCTGGACGTTGATGATGAGGTGACCTTTGCAGAGGTCCCGGTGGAGATCGAGGATCGACAGGAGCAGGTCCTACGTGGACGATCGATTCCTGTTGTGCGCATCAGATGGAAGCACGGGAACCTCCAGGAGAGCACTTGGGAGAGGGATGCTCAGATGCGTGCTCAGTACCACCTTTGTATCCCTAAGTTTGTGGTGAAGCTTTACGAGGACGTAAAGCCCTGTGGTGGGAGTAATATAAAGACCCGTAAATTTCAACAATTTTTTTTTTAATTTTCTTTGGAATTTTACAAGAACGTAGTTTCTGACGGAACATGATTCTGAGGCCGGGTGTGCCCGGAATCAATTTCTGAAGTTTGGCTCGGGTACGTTCAGTGAACGAACGAGAGGGTTTTTCTAACTTTTGAACCGGTGCTCGGAATCGAATTCCGAGGGCACCGAGGGAATCACAACGCCGGTATTTTCTTAGAAACGCCTCTTCCGGAGTTGCGTTTTCTCAGGTGTGGTTTTTAATTTTTGGGGTTGAGTTAAGAAATAAAATAAAGTGTGCGACAACTTTATTTTTATTTCACTTAAAGCCACTTCAAAGCCACTTAAAGCTACTTAATCTGAGTTAAATCGGATAGGGTACAATTCAAAATATCCTACCCTCTTGGTAGGATATTTGTGAGGTGGGGCCCACACGAGCCCCACCGTTTCTTTTCTGCTAAGTAACGCACCCGCGAAAACCCCTATTAAATGAAAGTCATCTGGGGCATTTCTTAGACAATTAAACACTCCTATTAATTGGGTGGTTTATTAGTTGAATTAATTCTATGAATTAATGGGTCGTTACTTAACTTAGTTTTTTTTCGTTTGTTGGCATGTAATAAAATAAGACCAACATTCTTCTTCTTGTGTGTTGTTCGTTGAGAGGATTTGACAGAACCTTAAGTCCTTCAACCTCCTTCGCGAAGAACGCGAAGAACACAAAGAACTCCAGCCTTCGACGAAAGGCGACGAAGAACGCCGAACCCTCAGAGATCGACGATGCGACGTCGTGTTCCGCGACGCCAATGATTCTCCTCCCGCGACGTTCTTCTGTGACGTTCCTTCATCCGCGACAAATCTTCGATCATCCGTTGAGGTGAGAGATTGCAAACCTTTTAATTATTTGTGGTTTATAACAAAAACATGGATTTAATTGATATAATTAAATCTGCATGTTCTTGATCCTTGAAGTTCGTCGACGCAATGCCGTTTACCGCGACGACACGACACCCTTCCGTGATGCGACGATCCTCTTCTCCCGCGACGATCAATTCCACGAAGAACGCACGCTCGACGACGACGGCGAGGTAGGGGTTTGATTCTTAAAAATCTTTGTGATTTATGCCCGCGGAGTTTGTTAAACTTTTGTTGTGTATTATTCTTTTTAAAACCGCTAATGCGGTGGGTGCGGACTAACGAACAAGTCCGAACCCACCGCACTTTTTCGTTCTTGGTGCGCGAAACGGCGGACGATGACAAACGAGGCCGCAATGGCGATTTGAGGGCCTGACAGTGAAGAATGGGACCCGGGAGGAGCCACGACGTAGACGGAAGTGGAATCGGACCGCCGGAGCAACTCCGGTGGCCCGCGGAATCCTCCGGCAGCCGGAGGCGGCGGCGCCCCGACGCGCCACCAGATGGAGCCGCCGCGGCTGAAGCCGCAGCGGCGGCGGCTGACCAGACCCGCGACCGCGCGGGTTCGGTGAAACATGGGACATGGCAAAGCCGCTTCCGCTGACCCAGCGTGACCCCACGCGGGCCGCGACACCTCCTTCCGTGGGGGCAGTGCCCCGCGACTTCCTCCGCTCGGTCGAGTCGAGCCGGACCGACCCACCGGGCCAGGTCGCGCCCAGGCCGGGTCGGGCCACCCTGGCCGGGCCGGGTCACACCAAACCGGGTCAGACCCGGACCCGGGTCGGCCTGACCCGGTTCGGGCCGACCCAGGGGGGGTTGGGCCGGGTCGGTCCGGGCCCAGACCCCCCGTTTCCGGACTCTTTTCAGTCTTTCGCTCATAACATGAGGTAAGTGCCTCCGAACAACGTGCCCTCAGCGGCAATGCGATCCTTGGATTAAGACGGTCGTTTCGGTATATCGCACTCAAAGTTTCGGAATACTTTGGGTTCGGTCAGGTTGGTTCGTACACGAAACCAACCGGGCCCTCGGAGCGGAAACACTCATATCTTGAGTTTCGGACGTCCGATTGACATGCCGTCGACTTTGTTGGTTTCCTCTTGATGAGGCGGAACTTTTGGCACACTTCGCCTGAGTTTTGGTTGCTTTTGGAAAGTGGCCGGGTTGGTTTGTACCCGAAATCCAACTGGGCCCTTGGAACGGGAAAGCTATTATCTTTCAGACCAGACATCCGTTTGACGAACCGTCAGCGGCGTTGGTGATATCGTTGAGAAACGGTCCCTATGAGTATACCCTATGAGAGTTCGGGGTACATTTGAGTTACGACCGGGTTGGTTTGCTCACGAAACCAACCGGGCCCCTGGGACGAAAAGGCCAATAACTCATAGACCAAGCGTCCGATTGGCGCGCCGTCTGTTGCGTTGGGACCCCTATGACGAGGCGGTACTTTGAGATACTCCTTAGTGGAACTTGTGATACTTGTAGTATCGACCAGTAGCTCATGGAGCGGACCCTACTGGAGATGAGCGTGCGAAGTACAGAGACCGTGTAGCCGGCTGAGACCTGACGACTGCTTGACCGATCGACTCGGTGTGTTTCGGATAGCCCAGTGGGGAGCGTTTGGTTGTAGCGGCAGACCCATGGCGGATGAGAACTTGGTTGTAGCGACATACCCGCGGTACTCAACAGAAGGAGTACCTCTGGAGGCTATGAGGGGGAGCGCTTGGTTGTAGCGGCAGACCCACAGCGGATGAGCGCTTGGTTGTGGCGGCAGACCCGCGGTACTCAACAGAAGGAGTACCTCTAGAGGCTATGAGGGGGAGCGCTTGGTTGTAGCAGCATACCCATAGCAGATGAGTGCTTGGTTGTAGCGGCAGACCCGCAATACTCAACATAAGGAGTGCCTCTTGAGGCTATGAGGGGGAGCGCTTGGTTGTAGCGGCAGACCCATGGTGGGAAGCGCTTGGTTGTAGCAGCAGGCCCACAATAATCAATAGGAGGAGTACCTCAGTAGTCTTAGGTTAGTGAGCAGTACCTCAGAGTCATGATAGGACCACTATACACTCCAGAGACGGAGCTCTTCAGCAGTTACGGTTTCAATAATGAAAATCCTGGTTTGAGCTGAGTCTACGACCCTTGTGTTTCCTCATGATTGAGATGGGTTACTTGATAACTTAGGTATATGAATGGGCATATACCTAAGTAGAGGTTATCTGTTGATATCTTCTTTGTGGTTATCCTTGTTGGTTTTAGTGAGACCATGAGGGTCTCGGGGTCCCTACTGAGTATCGTTATACTCACCCCTGCACGGGCTATGCCCGCACCTCGTTATGTTGGTTGGAGACGATGACAGTGCTGACGGAGGCCGAGTGTTCGAGGACTGGACGGTACCCAGAGGTGGACTACAGGATGAGTCAGTATCCGGAGGTGGACTTCGCAACGAGATGACACACGAAGGATGTTGACGGGCGAGATCGTTGTGGAGGATATCTATACCTACCCTTCAGGTAGGATCCGTGGTGGACGATCCAGGAGCTGTGCCATCTGTACCTACCCTTCATGTAGGATCCGAGGAGGACGACCCAGGAGCCGCTTCCATTCTTCCAGCTGTTGATTTTTCTATTGTACTTTGTTCAGTTGTAGTTGTACTTTCATTTAGGTTTGTATTCTGGCCCATTTACCTTCCAGCACTTATCTTTGTACTTAGTGTTTTACTTCCGCTTGTACTCTGTGGTGTTTTGTTTACTTTTATAAAGGAAATTCCTTCCCTGTTATCGGGATTTTCGCCTTTGGTGATAGTCGCCAGCCCCTGGCCTATGGAAGGCGGGCTTGGGGTAGTCACGGCACGGGCCCTGAGGACGGGTCGTGACAAGATCAATGTGTTCTTTATTTTAGTGAGGTTTATAAACCTAGAAGTAAATGCAAATACTATGAATTACAACCAAAAAGTGATGTTTTTAGTGTTTTATGTGCACAATATATCATTATTTAATTCTCCTCGTATTATCCTAGTTTTTTTAGCCAAGTGAAATTGTCTATGGACCACCATTTTATGCTTTATCACTTCATATCAATTTTTATGGAGAGGATTGTTCCAAATAAAAATGTAACAAGTTATTTTATGAGGAGTCATTTGGGAAAGATCAATATACAATGATACACCCACTTAGGATATTTAACACGACTAGGACTAATAAGTGATATCAAAGATAAAGGTTCTTAGTGAATTATTATATCTTAAAATCGATCGAAGTGGTCATCAACAACATGAGAATACTGATCTTTGATGGTAATAAGTTTCAATTTTTGAAGCATTGGATGAAACACAATTCTTCATCATTAGGAATGGATGTCTAAACAACTCCCATACTTTGGATTTTAGCCAACATAAAAAGTGAAACACTATATGAGAAAGAAAAAAGGGAGTTTGATATCGATGTTAAAGGAGTGAACACAATAGGAGGTGATTTTTCTAATGCAATATACTTGAAGGAAATGTTGTGTAAATTCCCATACACCATGTGGTAAATACTTCTCAATATCTACGAAGGAAATTCCAAGGTATGTGAAACTAATTTTTTTTACTTTAGAGTAAGTAAAAATATATGAGGATACATCTAAATGAGTTGTTTATTAAATTTTTGATCAAGTGAACATTGTTTTTGGAATAAATTCCCATTATCATATAATCTGTCCATGATGTGAAGATCTTGAAGAGGATCCTGATAAGATTAACACCATGTTTTAATATGAAGGATTTAGTTTTTTATGATAATGAATCAAGGGAGGTGATGTCACAAAATCCACATATCATGCTAATTTTATATGATATGAGGAACAATGACAATGAGTTATTGAATAAGGATAATTCCATGGAAGTGAAATTTACGGATATGAAGAAATTTATAATGGATGATGATCCTGAAGAAGGGAAAATCTATGTGGGGATTTCATTATTTTCATCAGACCTCAAGAAGGGAAAACAAAAATTCAAATTAAATTTACACTTTCATTATATCAATATGAAAAAGGTGTAAATATTTAAGAAAGGTGACCAATACAATTTTGAGATAATTATGAAGATGAAAAACTCATGACGTGTTCTTTATAGGGTGTGGAAGATAAGAGGATTTAATAGTATAAATTAATTAAAAATAAGATCCCTATTTCCATAGAAGATGTCAAATTAAAAGAAATATAAGTGGAATAATTTGATAACTATAAAATCTTATGGGGGGAAGTTCATGGGGCTATCATAGACAAAACAAAATATGTGGATATTAATGAAAAAATAATTGAAGGTGAGGGAAAATTAGTACTTAAGGTTTAACTAGAATCTATTATTGAAGATATTGATTTTTGGAGGGGAATAATAGAGAAATAAAATTGAGTGGAATGAAATTCCAAACTATATATGTAGTAGAAAGAAAAAAAATAATATGAGTTGAGGGTTGATATTGAGTGACTCAAATATGAAAATTCTAGAAACTATGATAAGGATATTAATCTAATGAATAAAATTTAGTTTAATATAATATTATTTATGGATTGAACAATTTCAAGAAATATCATGTCAAAATGAACATGGATCTTGAAGGTGAATTTATGTCAATGAAACAAAATATCAATGATCAAGAAAGACTTAAAACAATTTCCATGACTTTGAGAAGTTGAGGTGGCCAATCTATAAAAATATATAAGTAGAATTAGGTGAGTCAAAATAGAAGAAAGATAATTTCCTACAAATGCAGTGGTTCAAAGATAAAAGATAATATATTGAGGGGATTTTTTAAAAGTAAAAAATTAGTCATAGTTAATGTGAAACCTGAAGTACCCACACCCCAAAATAAGGTTGATATGGGTGATTAAAAAACCCCAAAAATCCATAATTTGATAAGTAAATACATGAAAAAGTAAACTATAAATATGATGTTATTGTTTTGGAAATATCTTAAATATATAATATTTGTGTCCTATAGAAGAAAGGCATTTCAAATCATAAGAGAAACAAAAACATATGATCATAATTTCCTACTCTCAGTATGTTTTTAATAGATACTATTCTGGGTGTGAAGGTTATAAAAAAATCAATAAATTTATTATCAAGGGAAAAAAGGAGCCTTCTAATAGAGAACTGGAGAAAGTGATCTGAACAGTTGGAGGCCCTGTTAAATGGAATAAAAAATCACTGATAATTTGTAACTTTTTAAGACGAAAATAACCCAATGGATTTAGAGGTGTAATAATCACATTCACCATAAGAGGAAGTAAAGTAACATACATAGATCAAGAAATAGAAACATGATAAGTAAAATTTCATTAATATTTATTGTAAAGTTACAAATTAGGATAGAGTGTGGATCCTTTATAGTGGATTCACTTTACATGTTATGAGAAACCATAATCATTTCTTGGGAATTAAATACAAAAAATAAGATGTAATTTGGTTTGTAAATCATTATATTTTTAAAAGCATTGGATTTATAAAATCCATGATTAGAGACAAAGATTCAAGACATAAATATGTATTGGTTTTTGAAGGTATAGTCCATAATTTTCTATGTTCAAGTGAATTTTGTGACTTGGGGCATATGGTAGACATGAAAAAGAAGAATTGAAACATAAAAGAAAGATATGGTTAAATAGTGATGCATGTAAAACACTCAAAAGGAAATATATTACTCATTAGTGTAGAAATAAAAATGAACTCTCTATATAAGGAGTAATAGAATTAGTTTTGGCATAATAGGATTTTCCACTAGAGCCAAAAGTCCTTATATAACTTGGTGAAGAATAGGATAGATTATGATATCCCTAAAGTTTCACATGATAACACTTGAACATTTGAAACTTTTCAAGAAGGAAGATAATTCGGAACCATAGACATACTAGATGGATGTTTCCCATACAATAATTTATATATTCAATTAGGTTTTATTGTCTCCCAATAAAGGGAAGACACCCTTTTAGATTTGGTATATAATGAATCCAACACTAAATTACTTTAAAATTAATGGAAGTTAATGCTTTATTCAAAATAAAGAGAAGATTCACATTTTTATGTTCATGGTGATGAACTTATTTTACTTGTATAATCATAAAAGGACAAGAAGTATAAATTATATAAAAAAATGTTTTGTAATATTATTTAAACTTTGGGTTTAATGTTTTTGGAAGTGTATAAAATTTCATAATCTAGTGAGTAGTTTTGAAAAAAAAATTATGAAATACCAGAGGATAGTGATGACGAAGTGATTATACTAGGAGGATCTCATGTGGTAACATAAAACATAGAAAAATACCTTAATGAAGTGAAAATAACAAAAAGTTCAATAGATGTAATAAAGGAAATAATTAGGGCTGAAATCAAGGAAAGGAACATCGTTGGTGATTGGATATGTTGGATAGAGTAGATAACTCAAAAGGGGGGGAGGGTGAATTGAATTCCCAATAAAATATTTTGTTTAAAATATATTTAAAAACTAAATCCCCTGATCTATAAAAAAACATAATTAACTAATATATTATAATTATACATTTTTATATTTTCAAAATGTTTTTCAAAATCCCGATCACAACTCAATTAAAACAATTTCCAAAAACCTTATAAACTTTTGAAACCAATTTAATAGTATGAAACAAAATATATAAAACACTTGATAAATCCAACTATCAAAGTTATTTTTTGTTACATAGTTATGGAAATAGATACTATTTTGTTTTAAAACAGATTAAACAAAATAGAAAATCACACAATGTATTTAAACATGGGGTTTAATATCAAGATGTGACCTAATCCCCTCCCCAAGGAAATCACCAAATTTTCCAAGAGGTTTATTAATGAATAAACTGGTCCATAATCTTGATCAGGTTTTACACAATAGAACATATTTCTTCTATTCTAAAACCAGCATGTTCTATAGTTCTATACGAGGGAAATAATATAAAAAAACTACACACAGGACGCCCAAGCTACATGACATCTTCCACAATTTTACGTGGGATTAAATCTAAAAATAAATTAAGAATGGTGTATTTAAATATCTAAATTAGTAATAGAGTTAGTTTTAAAGAAAAATAGTGTAAAAAATATAGATCTAATGTTAAACTAAACGAGAAGGAGAAAATAATAGAGATAATGAATATTCAATGTAACAATGTCTTACCAGATTCAATTGTTCAGGTGACCTTTAATTTATCTTTGAAAGCCCTCAAACAAGTTTTCACATAGGGTTTAGAAAAATATACCATCTAAGAGTGTTTCTAAGAAGTATTCTATGTATTTCTGGGAATGAATATGTTTCTATGTTATTTTATATATGTGTCTCTTACTTATGTCTCTAATTTTATCCATGAGGGGTTATTCTTTTACATAGAACCCTATCTCAAAGTATCTATTTGATAACATTCATTTAATCCTTAATTTGAATGAAACTAAAATTAATTATATAAAAATTTGTAATTGGATATTAAAAGAACTCCATTTTTTAGGTTAGGCCTAGTGACTTGGTCTCACATGTTCATGGTGACATTGGCTCATGGTTATTGGGAATGGTCTATTGGCATGGAAACAAGCCATAACCACTTTAATACCTTATGTGGTTACTATATTTTTTCATGTGGTTGGTTCATCTCTTCATATAGTAGGTACTATTCTTCTCATAATAACTTCAATTTGTTCTTGTAGTAGGTATATCTCATCATGCAGTAGGTACTCTTCTTCTCCTGGTCACTTAATTTTGTTCTTATGGTAGGTATATATCTTCATGTGGCCACTAAAATCACACATGTAGTTAGTATAATACTTATAGAAATTTTACTTACCTTCACATGGTAACTAGGCTTCATCATTCAATAGGTATTTTATTTTATGTAGTCACTTTGAGTTAAACATTTGGTTGGTTCATTACACATACAGTTACTTTAATTTTATTGCATGGTCATTATAAGACATAGATAGAATTTGGGAAAATATGTATTTTGTGCATATAGTTAGTACCACACAGTCACTTGACCTTTATGGTTAATGGGTTTTCTTGACACGGTCAGTAGGAATATTCACTTCCAAACTTATCCATTTTTACAAGTTTTCCCATAAAAATAGTTTACTAACATAAAATAAGAAATAGATTAAAAACATTATAAACATTATTTGGGGTCATTAAAATAAGGAGGTGGTAGTCTAAGACAAAAATATCTTCCTTTTCATTGATCACACATCATGACATTTAAAATGAAACGAATTAAATAAATCAAAAATATATTTATAATAAATTGAAACTTATATTTGTCCACATCTCCATGTTTTATCAAATTTTTTAATTTCATCATTGAATTCAATTGATTTATCATATATATTCCCCCTTTTGGGATTATCAATAAGTGAAATCAGGAGAATAGTTATTAATGAATAAAAAAATATATACATAATATTAAAACAAGAAAGGATATTTTATTAATATAAAAAGGGATTACAAAGGAAATAAAAGGGGTGTCCCTATCATGATTTCTAATAAAAATCTAAATTTGGAACATCCTAGATATTTTTAGGAAGTATTGGTTCCTTTCCATTAAAAGCACATGCATGGAAAGAATATGTTTTCTGGGGTGTTGATGTGGTAGAAGGCTCACTAAGGACTACAATTCTAGAAATAGAACTAACATTATGTACTTATTGTCTAGTATACCAGAAAAATTGGTTAATGGTGGTGGTTGAAGATGTAGGGTCTCAGGTAATATGCAAGGAAGGTGGTGAATGAATAGTTGTATTGGCAGTTTATAGGTATGGTTACATCAATTGGGTGATGTCTTTGAATACCCTAGATCTATACTCCATATCTTGGAAATAATAATATTTATTTTTCATAAAATATTCCAACAATGGAGTAAGTACATTTAACTTCTCATGTTGATATTTAAAATCTTGGGTCAAAGATCACATCCCCAAATCTATAGTCAAAGATCTGAAAATGTTTTTGAGATAGGATTTGGTGAAGATTATGTTAAGGTAGTATTTAATGTCCTCCATTCTAGTTTCTCCATCTTTTCTAGCTTGTTTATCATGATTTCTGACTACCAACAAAGTATTTTCAACTTGTTCTTGAAATCATACAAACACTATTTCCCTTGTTTTCTAAAACTCATCAAGAAAAAAAATTTAATTCTTATAAAATTAGTTCTCTAATTATTCCTTCACTAGAATATGGTTGGACATAAGGAACAAGAGTTGTAGAAATACATGTAGAAGCTTGAAACACTATATTCAAATACCATTGGTCCAGCTGCAATATCATATCTGAACGGTCTTCCTATAGAGAACCTATCTATACTTCCATGTCCTCTATATCATTTTTCATTAAATGCATATTGAGATGAAATCTCGGTTGAAGAAGAAAAATATATGGAAATATTTTCTTCCTTAATATGGTCCAAGGAAATTTTAAAACCAACAAAGAGTTCTTTCATCACCCCCATAAGATTTGATTTTAAATCATCCAAATAATCATTCAGAATAAGGTAGATGGAAGGAATAGAAGAGTTACGACATGTTTAGAAGGATATGAATCATATTCCGACTTCCTTCCATCATCCTCAAGTTCCACAGCTCTAGGTTCCTCAGATTGAACTTCATTTACATCACTATCTTCTTCCTCAACCTCTAGAGGAGCCATATGAATAGATTCAACATGGGCATTTTATCTTCATTCTTTGGTTCCACAACATGATTTGAAGGATTGGAGTAAAATATTTATTCCAATACATGATCTAAAGAGGGCCTTGCATAAGACACTTAAATACCATTTTGGGAATATATATTAGTAATTAAGTATCCTTATTGTACCCTTTGAATAAATGGGATGGTAGGTCCACCATGTTTAGGTGGACTAGACCCATTATCATTATTAGTCTTTGAATAGACTAAGCTCAATATTGAATACCCATAATAATTATCTCCATTAGAAGATGCATATGGTATATAATTTCTTGGAGTGATTCCTATTAGAGGTTATTTATCTAAGTTGACCACATCTTCTACAGACTCACCAGAGTTATCACATTATAACTCATCCACAAAACCACTTATAGATACTTTTGTGTCAAAAGGGTGCTCGGATTTAATCACTTCTTTATAGGGTGGTAAGGGTAGTGAAGAGTCATGCATGTGGTCCAAAAGACATAACAAGAGGGACTCTCCTATAGTCTTTATGGTCCACCCTAGATTCTTCATCAATATCAACCATCTAATCTTCTCATTCTTATTTAACATCCTAAAATTCAACTAATTATTCTAAAAAAGATACTTCATCATCCAAATACTCAATAATTTTGATAGGTTCAAGACTTGGATCAACTAGATCGCATGGTCTAATATGATACTTCATGGGGTCAAAATTATCAAATAGTTTATCGAGTTCAACTAACCATTATTTATTCCAGGGGTTCCAATTAACATTCATGTGCATACAAATAATTGATGTTAGGATCATACCATCAAATTAATTTATCTTATCCTACCCCAAAATTATTAAACCTTTATACTCCCACAAGGTTGAAATAAATTTTTGATATGGCTAGGAATTGAATTTAGAAGAGGGTTTACACAACTCATCTACGTGCCTCTTCACATACCTTTCCAAGTTGATATAGATCCCATTTTTCATAAAAATGAAGAAGAAAAGATCCTGGTTCCTCTAGATAATAAAGTCCCTTTATCTGGGATAGATCAGATGTTGTATGAACTTATCCAACAACCTGCACTCACCACTGATCTCTATAGTGGTTGGTCTTATAGTATTTCCATTCACAGTCATCTCTTCCAAGGAACCTTAAAATTCAAAATGAGAATGGTGGATTACATAGGAACTCTAATAATCTTCAAATTCACTCTTATGAGATAATTTTATGATTTTATCCCAATCATTTGAAGAAAACTATAAATATTCCCCATTTATGATTATCTTAATGAAATCTCTTTTACCTCTAGGGATAAACTGCAAATATACATAAAACTATTTAACTAGCTTCATGTAATATGTCTTACTATTCTACTCGAACTAGTTATCCCATCATTGACTCTGAATTACTTTACAAACTATCTATCTTCTAGAAAATAGTCATTGAGAATATATTTCATTCTCATCACATACATGTCAATCAATTGAATGCAGATTATGTGGATTATCTAAAAAACATATGATACCTTTATCCTTATTTTAACATTCCACATGAGGAAAGTTGGAAGGAGGTGTGATGTCGAAAGTAAACTTCATCCTTTGTATTATAACACTTTAACACAGATGTGGAAGGTTCAGATTTATGTGATAAGTTTAAGATAAGAAGGTTCAGGTTGGAGACAAAGGTCTTGAAAAATAGGGTTTATATAGCATGCAAGGCTTCTAAAACAATAAAGGTATTTTATGATGGAAATTTATGTCAATTTAGATTATTGTTTTAATTTTATGTTCAAACATTTAGGGATAAAATAATAATAGAAATTTAAGAAAATACTATTAAAATGACTTTACTAAAAATACTATGTATAAATAAACATGGTATGTATATTGACCATGTACTTGTGGTATATTTGATGGGGAATAGTATTTATACTAACCATATAGGTAAATGGTCCATGTTAATTATAGTGGTCATTTGAGTTAAGTTCCATGGTAGGTATAGTGACTGTATGCCAAATGGTCATAGTAGGTATAATGCCCATGTGAAAAAGAACTCATGGTTACATAACTGACCATGTGAGATAAATTTCACGGTTACTTCAAGAAAAAACATTAAACACATCTTAAATAATGAGGAGCCAATTGTTGAGAAAAAAGACATAAATAAGTACATGATTAATAAAACTCCAAATTTAGAACTATTTAAAGGATTTGGGAATAGATAATCATTCCAAACTCATATATAATATAGTTCATTATATCAATATTCAATGGCTTCGTAAATATAATAGTAAGATGACATTTGATACCACTGAATTCAAGATTTATATAACCTTTTTGAAAATGACCTCTCAAAAAGTGATGTATTATATCAATATGTTTTTTCCATGATTGTGATAAATGATTTTTTGATATATTTAATTCACTTGTATTATAAAAAGTTTATATTCCATCCATATAATCTATAAACAATAAATACCTAAAGATAACAAATCAGTTTTAGTAGTGTATAATGAAACAAAATTCATCTTTTTACTATTCCATGAAACTAGAGACTTTCATAAAAAGGGAAATGTTCCAGAAGTGATTTTTCAATTTAAATTACAACCACTAATTTTTTTTATCTAAATAACTAATTTAATCAAATTCCTATCCTCTAGAATAATATATTCCCAATTTGGTTGTATTTTTTAGGAATTTAAAAATACTTCTCATAGTAATTAAATATGATTATTTTGGATTTTGTTGAAAACATGCACACATTCACACACTAAATATAATATCAGATCTTCTAGAAGTTAAATATAATAAACCTCCAATCATACCTCAGTAATTAGTTCGATCAACTAGTTTCCCAGTTTCATCAATATACAATTTACATCATGTACTCATGGGAGTAACACTACCTTTAGTATTATTCATAGAAAAACATTTTAGAAGATCCTTAGTTTACATTCATTGGTTTAGAATGATTCCTTCATTTTTTTTGAAAAGTATGAAAACTAAGAATTAATTTTAACTCATCCATAAAATTCAATTCAAATTCATTTTGTGCGATTTTTGAAAATTTAGTACATAAGGAGTTTTTGGATAATCTAAAAATAATATCATCAATAGATATTTTGACTACTAAAACATATTTTGAATTTATTTTAATAAATAAATTATGTTTAGATTTTCGTTTTGAAAAAACATTAGAAATTAGTTAAGCATTAAGAATATAATACCAAGATATATGATCATTCCTCTAAACCATATAAATATTTGGTTTATTTAAATACATGATTTGGAAAATGAGGGTTCTGAAATCCATGGGTTTTTCTAGAAAAACATCCTTACTTATATAACCATTTAGTAAGGAACTTTTTACATCTATTTGAAATAATTTTAAATCCAATTGTACTGTATAGGTAAGATTCATTCTAATAACATCATGTCTATCTACAGATGAAAATTTTTCCTCATAGTAAATATCTTCCTCTTAACTATATCCTTATGTAACTAGTATTTCTTTATATAAAATTATTTTGTGCAACTCATCTTCCTTATTCATAAAAAACACTTTGTTCCAATGGCTAGGAAATCCTTATGTCTTTATACTAGTTCCCATACTCTTTTCCTCTCATACTAATTAAATTATTCTTACATTTCCTTTACCTAGGACTAATAATTTATTACTTTTTTGATGTTCTTACATTAAATATGTAATAAAAAAGGATTTATGTTCAACCTGATTTCTAAGAAAATATATAGATTGTATTCCTATATATAGATATCCAACAATTGAATCTAAGGGATAGTCTCTATGAGACCTAATATTTTTAGGTATAATGGTATTTGAAACTTAATTTTCTTATATAGGTTATGGTTCAAATAGTTTCTCAGAATTTGGTGATTTTTATAAAATAGGTTCCAATGAATTATAACTAGGTTCACATTGATATCTAAATTTGAAAAGTCATCCTCAAGGTTCTATAAAGAGGTCTTAGGTTCATGTGGTTCTTTTCCATTGAATTTCACATGTACATATTCTTTAAAAAATGTTGTCCTTTTCTTAAATACCCTATATGATTTATGGGATCTTGAATAACCAAGAAATATTACTTCATCACTTTTGGAAGAAATATTTTCTAAATTCTTATTTTTAATGATTATAAAGACCGTACAACCAAAAAAATATAAAGTAATTAACTTTTTTTAATCCCATTACATAACTCATATGAGGGTTTATTTAAAAGTTGTATAATAATAACTCTATTAATATCATATAAATCTGTATTCACAGTTTATTAAAAAAATTAAATAGGTAAATCATATTCATTAAGAATGATTTGGGAAATTTTATAAGGAGATTTTTCTTCTTCTTTATATTACAACAATATGTTGTGGAGATGAATATTTGTGACTATATTCATGTTGTTATCCTAGAGATTTAAAGTCCTGGTTTTCAAATTCACAACCATGATCACTTATTAAGGTCATAATATATAGTCTGCTATGGTTTTATATAGATTTTTCATATTTTAAAAAATAAGAAAAATATTTACTTTTATGAGAAAAAATAATACGTAAGTGTATCTAGAAAATTAATCTACTAGAACATAAGAATAATGATAACCATTAAAACTTCAAACTCTATAGGGTCTATACAAGTTCACATGAACTAACTCTTGGGTTTTTGAAGTTGAAGCTTATTTATTTGGTTTGAAAGATATTTGATATTGTTTTTGTTTTTTATATGGATTTCAAAATTTATCTATTGGGAATTCTTGTTTAGGAATATCCTTGACTAATAATTTCATAGGTAACTTCCTATTTAAGTAAAGGATGTAGTGTCCTAGTAACCTTACCTAGATCTAAGACACTTTACAAAAGTCAGTTAAATAAGGAATATTTTGGAAAAAAAGAATTCAAATTAACCGCTTAAACCTTATCATTATAAAATGTAGATAAAACTAAAAAGTATTAGAATTATAAATTTTAGAAGAATTATTTTAAAACATAACATGATAACCATATCCCATAACTATGATAAGATAATAAAATTATATTTTAATTCATTTGTAAATAACACTTTACAAATCAAAATTGTGCTGGATTTACCGATTTGACTGATTCAAATTATATTCCCTTTGACATTATCACCTAAAATGACTTTTCCACATTCTACTTTGATAAGAATCATAAATCTTGCGTAGAAAATTTTCATGTTTCTGGAACACCAACTCTCCAGATAACAAATATTTTTACTTGTACTCTTCATAAAGGTTTACTATATAAAAATTAAACTAGAAATTATTTTGGTACCCATATTTTGTTGGGTATAGAAATTTTATTGATAAGAGCCTTTAAAATAAAAAGTTATTTAACTGGTTTCCTATAAATAGAAATTATAATTTTAGAAATTAAAACCTCATTATGTAAAAAAATAATAAAAATTATTTATAGAAATAACATAACTTGAACTAGGAACATATTTGTTCTTATAAATCATCTTTTTTTGGGTTGCTAACAAATCCCAGTGGTATATTTAGGAGTAGTTTGTTTATAATGAGTCCTTGTAAGGGGTTCTATACCATTTTTAAATATTTCAAAATCCTTTTTAAGTTACTAATTATACATTTTTTGTTTATTTTTATCCTTTAATAATTAATAAGTTTTTCCTTCTCTATAATAAATCCGATTTAAAATGACCATACAAAGCATGATACTTATTTAAACATTTAAATTTATCATTTTTCTCAGTGAATGTTTCCTCCAACATATTACAATACTCAAATATATCCTCACTAGTCATTTTTTCATAATTTTTTTCCTCTTAGAATGCTTTGAAATATGAATAGGAGATGTGGAAATAGTATTTAGTACTTTAGATGTGTTTTTCATGAAACACATGTTAGTCCTATCATTTTTATCTTATCTGGTAAAATAAAAGTCACTTGAACTATCTCGAGAGGAACTCCATGTGGATTTCATAGACTTTTTATACTATTTTCCTTGACCCTGATAAATTTTATTATATTTCATCTGGGGATTATCTTCCATGATGTTTCCTTTTATTTTTCATTCATAAAAGGTTTTCTCATTAGTGGAATCGACCTTTTTCCACTCTTTCCTCCTATTTCTAATATTGTAATACATAACTCTGTAATTGGATTTCATAAAGAATTTATTCTTCCTATAAAATTTGATAAATATTCTAGCTAGTTGATCCATTTTCTCATTAATTTATAAATAAGATTCATCATCAGTCAAACTTTTATATTTAATTTTCTCTTTACGATTTAAGTTATAAGCCTTGAAGGATGCTTACTTTATCTTTAGTTAATCTCATTCCCATTTGTTTACTTTAAATTCCTCCTTCAATATCATGATCACTCAAATAATCTCTTTTAATATAATCCTAATTATATCATAGGTTTATATGATGGAAATAAAGGTTCCTCTCCACCTATCAGGTAGGAATATCAAAAGTCATATCACTTTATCTTTTTCTTCAATTTGTTTCCAAAGTTCATGAATTGTGTTCAAAATCTAATTGTATTTATGATACATATCATAAATGGATTCATGATGATTCATTTTAAATGTATTTTGATTAATTTTATAATTATTAAAATAAATCTGTTTAACATTGGATGTTACTTTATGGGAAACAAACAATGTATCACATATTTCAAATGTAGTAGAATTAATAAATATTCTATTAAATTCATATTCTCAAAATGCATAGTATAATTAATTCATTGATTTACAAATTTATTCATAAGTAGGCTTAGTGGAATCTATTTGTTTAGATATATAATCTTTGTATTTTTCATATTTTTTCTTGATAATGATTCAAATATCAATGCTGATTCTGTCTATAAATATTTTCATTTTGTTCTTCCATTAAGAATAATTTTTTCTCTTACATTAAGGAGTCCAATTTTTGGAAGTTAATTATATTCAATTATTCTTTATAAAAACTAAAATTTATATGTAAAATAAATTTTTTGATCTTTTAGTAAAACTATATTATAGTATAAAAGTAATTTTAATTACCTTTGATATGGAATGTTGGTCAGAGTGGATAACTCAAGAGTGGGTGAATTGAGTTCTAAAAAAATTCTATTTAAAATGAACCAAAAAAATAAATCCCCTCATTTATAAAACAAAATAGTTCAAAAACTAGTAGAATTATATAATTTTATATATTTAATATATTTCTAACAATCCCGACCACAAATTAGCTAAAACAAGTTTATATAACCTTTTAAACTTTTTAAACCAATTTAATAGTATCAGACATTTTATATAAAACAATTTTTAAATAAAACTATAAAATAAATGTTTATTATATATGTTTTATAATATATACATGTTTGTTTTAAAATATATTAAAAAAATAGAGAATCAAATATTGGAGATAAAAAGGGGGTTTATCCAAGTCCTTATCCCCTCCACTAGAAAATCACATACTACCAAGTGGATTATAAAAGAATAAAACGATCTTCAACCTGAATATGGTTTTCAATAATATAAAAAAAGTTATCCATTCTAAAAATAGCCTCTCCTATAGTTCTACATGGTAGAAACAAATGAAAAACAAATTTATGAAAGTAGTCCAGGCTGCAAAACTTCTTATGTAGTTTTACATGGGAGTACAGATAAAAATTAGTGAAAGAGAATGCCCTATACTCTCCAATATATTACAGGAGCATGTGTCTATAGATAAATATATAAAAACAATAAAAATATAAATTTAAACTAAAACCGGAAGGGAAAAGAATAAAGAGGGTGAATATTTAATGTAACTCAGTCTCATCAGCTTCGGTTGTTCAGGAGTCCTTGAATTTTCCTTTGAAAGGGATGAACCAAGTTTTCATAGATGGTTAGAAAAATAGAGTGTTGTAGAGTGTTCTAAATGAGTCCTTTATTCATCACATTCACAAAAACATATTTCTTTATTATTCTCTATATGTTTCTCTCGCTCATGTCTCTAATTTTCTTGACAATTGGTTCTTCTTATTAAAGAGAACTTCATATAAAAGTAGAGGTTGTAGAACATTCTTTGTAACCTTAATTGGACTAACTCTATAATTATTTTTTTAGAATTATCCATTGGATGTTTAAAAAACATCACTACTTAAGTTAGGCATAACCACTAGATATACCTTATTCTTAGTTATGTTGGTTCATAGTTACCACTACTAAAAAATGCGTGTTTAATAGCGCTTTAATTTATTAGAGCTAGGAAAATTCAATGATAAAGTCCATCTTTATCTGTGATAAACTAAGAATTGATAAAACAATCCCTTTATCATCGCTAAAAAATTATTGATAAAGGGCACCATTCATCAACACTTTTTTTAGTACTGATAAAAGATATCATTTATCAATGCTTTATTTTAGCATTGATAAAGGAAACTTTTATCAATACTTTATTTTTAGCGCTGATAAATGATTCCTTTTATCAGTGTTTTTTTCACTAATAAATTTATCCCTTTATCAACACTTTTTTACCACTGATAAACATCCATAATAAAATGAAAAGTTAAACAAAAAATAAATAAAATGTGTAAATTAAGAAAAAATATGAAATTTTATTAATTAAATAATTATTGATAAAAGGTAATAAATTTAATATATATACACACACACACACATATATATATATATTATAAATATTAATAAATATTATACATTAAATAAATATATATAAAATGAATGAGTATAATATATATAAAATTTTAATTAAAAACATATAAATGTCTTATTGATTTTTATTGTTGTTTTATTTTTCAATTTACCCTTTATGAAACATCATGTGGTGAATTTATTTCATGTATATATATATATATATGTTAATTAATTTGTATATAAACGCATACAAAAATATATTTACACAATATATAGAAATACATACACCTAATATTTAAGTAATTTATTCAAATTTTAGTATATTTTAGAATTTCATTATAACATGATTCATTTAATATATAGTATATTTTTAATCGATATATTTTATTTATTTTCATTTAATACTACAATTTCATTTCTATTTTTTTAATTTTATTTTAATTTGATCATTTTCTATTATTTATTTATATATATATTTTTTACTATTTTTTTGTATTTTCAATATGTATTTATCCACTTCAATGTATATATATACCCATAATTTTTTAATAACTTATATTTAATTAATAAATCTTATCCATTTTTTGAATATTTTTAAACTGTACTCATTTTGAATTATTCAATTTTACTCATTTTTAAAATGCATGTATTTAAGTTTATATACACATTAATAATGTAAAAAATATATATTTAAATAAATATTTATAAATAAATATATCTAAAAATGTATACTTACTATATTTATAATTATTATAAATAGATAATTATTATAGATAAATAATTATTACTTTTTATATAAGCATTTAAATAATTATAAATAAATAATTATATATATTTAAATAATTATAAAATTATAATAAATTTATTTAAATAATTATAAAAATATAATAATTTTATTTAAATTATTGTAATTATAAAACTTTTATTATAACTTTTTTAGCGATGATAAAGAACAATCTTTATCATCACTAAGAAAGAATTGTTAAAAGATATAATTTTCAATGCTAAAATGCTATCATTGATAAATATGGATTTTATTAGTGCTTTTTCAGTTCTGATAATGCTTGAGATTTATCAGCACTAATTTTTTTGATATATACTCCTTTTATTAGTGCTTATAAATTTAGCATTTATAAATGGGATCTTTATTAATAGTTTTCAAAAAGCGATGTTATACGTTCCCCTGATATATTTAAAAAAACCATGACCATGACTTAGTCACTTGTGATTATCAAGCTCTCAAAGAACTCCTCTGCAACTAGCACAACTCCTCTATGTTCCCTCAGATTAATCATGGCTATAATCAAATGTATTTTATTTTATACTCTTTTTCTATTGTCATTTGATGTTTTGGGTTCTGTGTTTTGGGTTTTTGTGCTGTTCTTAAACATGAAGAACCCTATATCTCTTCTCTTCATTTATAAAATACTATGATTTTGGTTCTATTTGTTCTTCTGCTTTCATATTTATTTGAGTGTCCAACCCATTTTTCCCTAGAGACACACATATATGGTTTACTCTACTCTAAACATTAATAAGTTGAACTCTCACCCCCCTCAATTTTCTCTTCATTTGAATAATATAGGGTTCCAAAATATTATTAGTTTCTAAAATATAATTCATCTTATTTATTAGATTATATATTATAAAGGCATAATTATAAGTGTTTTTAAGGATTAGGGGATACCATGTTGCAACCCTCATTTATGGGTGATGAACATATAGGGACCAGGTTAAGTGTAAAAATCATTAAAACATGTTCTTTGGATTTTGGTTATTTATGTAAATTTTTAAACCATGAAATGGGTTATTTATATTTATGATTTTTATGAATAAATTTTTATTGAATTCAAAAAAATATTGAATTAATTATTCATGTTCTAAAAATTATTTTAGTGATGCATGTTTTGAGAGTTTTATTATTTTTTAATTAATTAAAGATTATTATTAAGCTTTAACCATGAGTTACAAAGAGTTATGGGGAATTTATTTGGGGAGAAATTTTTGTTCCACAATTTTTTTAAAATTTTCCTAGATTTAATAGAGTTGAGAAATCATTGGTTAAATGAACTTAGAAATACACAACAACATATAAAGAGTGTGTTTCCCAAAATTAAGTTAGTTATCCATGGTTGGATAGTTGATCAAGAAAACTATGAGATGTGATTTATTAATATATTTACTAATCAAAATAGAGATATAATTAATTTTTAGTAATAAAATAATTTGAAAATTCATATAACATGGTTAATAACCATAGAGAGAGTAAAAATTGATTAAAATCTACATTTGAGGGTTTGGTTATTTATATCCTATAAGTCATGTAATTTGTTATCCAGGTCCAACATGCACAAAATAGAGATATGACCCCCTATTGAAATTAACCCTTTGTCACGTTCCATATAAAAACCTCTCTTATTAATTGGTAACTATTTATCACTAGGTTACAGAACTAGCACTCCTTCAGTAATCATAAGATGATACCCTAAAACAAATAAATGTTATCAGAAACGTATTCTTCAAGGATAGAATGTATTGATCTATTAGTTTTTTGAATAAATAAATGACATATTTTATTATGTTAATATCATATATTATGATATTGAGGATTTATTTGTTTATCCATAGAATATAGATATTATATATCATATGGTATGACATATAGAAAATCTAAAAATTTGAACTACATTTTACCATAAAATTTATGATATCATAAAATATCACTCTATCCTTGGTTTGTTTGAAAATAGGGGATCAAAGAACAAATACAATGTCATCTCAATTGTTAAATACGATAAAAGAAATACGATATCTCCTATCATATTTGTTGAGAGAAATCATGGTGTATAATTAAAGTTTCATCATAGAATATGATTAAGTTACAGGAATATCTCTCTCTAATTTTATATTTTACATATAATAATATCATTATCAACCGTAAAGTTAGACATTCCTAGAGGTAATTTCAGATCTAATTCGAGCTATGTGGTATAATTTTTAATGATGGGAAGTATCTATGATTTCTCAAAGATCTTATAGTAATATATCATAATAATAAATTTATGATTGCATTTCATTTATTCATTTAATTTATATGTGTAAAAAAATTCTAGATCAATACTGAGAAAAAGTTGAAAAAATATCCCTTTAAATGGATTTATGTTATTTGAGGGATATTATGGTGGATTAAAAAATATCCAAAATTGGAAGGCGAGGAGTCCTTGAGTAGACAAAAGTGATGTCCAATGTAGGTGTGGTGAGATTAATTTCTTCAAGACCATTAGAGTAGAGGTATTACAATTCCTCTTCAATTGAGGAGACTTTTTGAGTGATTCAATTAGTGTAGGTTACTAGGACACTTCAATCCTTAGACACTTGATTGAATTCCATCACTTGATGATGGATTGGACTCACACTTTCAAACTTCCCTTTCTCCCATTATCAAGAGATGGAAGGAAATCAAGCATTTGAGGATGGATTAAATAAAGCTAGTAAAGGTTAGTTGTACTATAGTATTGAAGTAGTATATCTCTGTTCAATAAAGTAACAATTTTCATGAAATATGGACCCAATTGTGGACATTTATGCATGGAGTGTATTGTATTGTTGTTAATCAAGAAAAATTAAATGTTTAACAACCCATGAAAACAATGTCTTCTGAATACGATGATATTTCCAATCCTGAGAAAGAACAGATTGTTAGTGATGAAACTATGGGATTATTAGGGGATCAACAACATGTTGATGAAAAAAAACCAAAACAACGAGCATCATATTTTTAAATCAAATTATCAAGGAAAGAAGTTAGGGTATAAAATTTGAGGTTGGTTGGAATCTACATGGCCAACCTATTAAGCCCAACAAGTCAACGTTCATTAGTTATATTGGGGTCAGAATGAGGATTAATGTGCCAATTTATATTTACTAATGGTACCATGTCCAACCCATAACAATGGAAATCCTTTGGATATATATAACGGTAATATTACAATATACTTTCTATATTTTACTGAAAATTTATATGAGGAAATTTTGATTTTGATTTAATTATTCCTTGAAGATTTATTTTATTTTAGGATCTTGCCATAATAAAATTTTATTAATTGCTGTTGGAAAATCTCATAGAGTATTCAGGACTCTTTAAATGAATTTACATCTTAGGGATGCTGAGGGGAAAATAAATCTCCACCCACCACTTAGTTATACACACATTATAAAGCAGGAAACATGGACTACTTTCTACAGTCGTCGTAATGAAAAATCCTTTCAGGTGTATTTCAGTCAATATTATATTATTTGACATTATTTATTTTATCCAACATGTTTCAAAATTATTAATTTATGAAACAACAAGAGTGATGAAAATAAATAATATGCATCAAAACCAATATACCCATATCGTAAAGGAAGGATGAGGTATACTTCATTATAGAAGAAATTGGTATGTATTTTAAATCAAAAATAAAAGTTTAATTATGTGATATTAAACAAAATATGTTCCTTTATTTATATGAATATTGATGAATCAAAATATGAAGCCACTTTCATCCCATTTCATGTGCTATGGAAGGAGGCTCATGTAAATAAGGATGGTATATTAGTTTATGAAAATACAAAAGCAGTATGGGAAGCATGTGTAAGTATCAAATAATTGAAATTATTTATTATTTATAAAAATATTACATAAAAATAAATATGTTCATATTTTTTATATGGTTTAGACACAAGAATCAGCAATGACCATACCAGAAGAAAAGTGACTTTCTATAGATTTGATGCGGCCTAAAAAATATTTTCATGTTAGAGGATTAGGTTTAAGAGTCTCTCCTCGAACATATTTCGAGAAGATAAAACCACATGAAAATACATATAATATGGTGATATGAATTAAGGTAAAAATAGACTCACTACAAGATATTATTTTGTGGTTTGTTTTGGTATACCAATGTATAAGAAAGGATCAAAGTGAATTGGAGGTGGAGCAAAGATCTACATATAAACAAAATTATCCCACTAGATTTGAGGCTAGTCATTCCCCCAACCAAATATCTTACCCAAGGTAATCAATTTTTTCATTACTCTTTCAACTAAATGTGAATCAAAAAACCTTTTATAACTTTATATTACTAAAAATTTCCAGGGTATAATTGTATGTGATTTTTATCTTTCAACACCCACGTACCTCTGTGTTGTGATGGGTATAGTGTATAATATCCCAGGATACCAGCTACATAATCAAAACCTCCCAAAAAATCACATGAGAGTGGGGATTGAGGTAGCTTATGAGCCGAGTGGTGAGTTTCCTATTCCATACAATGGAATGGATATTACAATGGTCGAAGTGGCTATTGGAGCTTTCATATCATGGCCATCTAGTCTTATAAAAATACCTGAGGTACGTATTTAAAAAAATCATATGAAAAAATGTAACAGTTTATGACAAAAGGTATGAAGTGAGGTATGATATTATAGATGAATAAAGCATTGGAGAAACAAAAGGATGAATCAAGAAAATCTAATGAATCAATCAAGAAAAAAAAACGACCTTCCAAGAGTACCTTCTCCCCACCTGTTTCAGAGAAATATTTATTATCATTATGACTTCATTAAGAGACAACATTTAAATATAAAACTATTTCTTACATTTAATATTAAGAAAACATATATAGATAATCCTTCATAGATATAATTGGTCTTGAGACTATAATTGAGATTATAAAACATAAATGGATGGGTGTCTCAGTTGTGAATACATATATAAGGTACATTTTCATAATACATCTTTCCAAATAGTGAGATAAATATGTTTATTAAAGTTAATAACTATTCATATTAGTATAGGTATTTATATTAAAAATATATAAAGTGAAGATCATGTGAATCATGATTTGGATTCATTATTCCTTGTATCATTTCTATGGAAAACATTACTTCAGATAAAGAAGAAATAGAGAAGAATGAAGATGAATTACCCAAAGTATTTAATAAATAAGTATCATACAACATAATATTTTTGATACCTACAATGAAAAGGTAAAAATCTATGATCTAATCACAAAAAATATATTTTTAAAATTTTCATTACTTAATTATTTTTAGGTAACAATGGATGCTGATAACAGTCAACATAGACACCCTAAATATTTATTTTTTTGGATTGAATGCATGGATTTCCAACCAAATGACCACACATGATGTGTATGGGAATATATAATACACTAAAATAAAAATTATATATATAAAATTCAAATTACATGTTTGGTTTATGTTTTAATGAGATTTTTTATGATAGAGGGATCTCTCAATACTAGCTAGATCATGGCATGAAGTCGGTGTCTGAAAATCTAAAGCATGTGGATTACTACAAGTGGAAAAAAATTAAGGGATATATAGAAAGATTTAACTATCAAAATATTTCAACACAATTTAATTATTTTGGTCAATGTTTCTATAGTGTTTGAAATAAGATAATGATATTGATTGTGGATATTATGTTTGAAAATTTATGAGAGAAATCATATATCATGAAAATACCAACATCCCCTAATTGTTAATTTTTTAAGTTAATTAAAATTTCATTAAATATATTTCATAATAATTTGTTTTATATATTTTTTTAGTATTATCATGATTTTCGACAATAGAGTTACTCAAAAGAATAAAACAATTTGTTTAGAGATAAATCCGAAGTGTACACTTTGTCAGAATATATGCTGATAAAAATTTTAGGTGATTAACTATATTGTTTGTGATCTAGTAAAATTTATGAACTTTGAAAGATACTTGGGGTTTGAAGCATTAGTGTTACAATACATATATATTATTTTTGATCTCTTTCTCAAGGAGAAGACTAATAGAGGAAATCAATTTGTTTCGAAGTGCTGAACTAAAAACAATAAAATCGTTAGGAAATAAAAGAGTTGGAGGTGAAGGTGAAGGAAGAGAAAGTGGTTAAGGCGGAGGTGGAGGTGAAGGTGGAGGCAGAGTTGGATCTAGATACCAACATGGAGGAGGAGGAAGAGGCAGAGGCAGAGACTGAGGTGGAGACCGAGTTAGATGAGGGTAAGAAGTGATGGTTTGAAAAAAATAAAATTATTGGGTAATAAAGTAGAATAAGGATCATACCATGATTTTGTTTGAGAAAAATTATTTAAATGTTCACAAAACACTTGTCATTTAAGATAAGAGTCATTGTGCATCTTTCCTATTTAAAATGGAATTTTAATAAAAAATTAACGTGGCATAATAAAAAATAAGAAAACACATTTGAATTATTTTTCTATATTAGAACAATGATCCATACATCATTTATGACATATAGGGATCAACCACACCTCAATCTGACACATGGTGTGACCAGTATGACTCTAAGTTTCCGTTATCAGTTTAAAATTGACATTTTAAAATAAAAAGTTGCACTCCCTAAAAACCAAGAAAACACACACGTATTGTATTAATAATTTGGGAAAAATATTTTAATTCATAGTTAAATTTTATGAATTATTCTAATGTTAAATCGACACATGATTCCACCTGTATGGCTCAAAGTGTGTGTTTCCAGTTTAAAATGACATTTTAGTAAGAAACATAGGTCGCATACTCAAAACCGAGAAATAAAATTCATAATTCTTTGGTACTTTTGAAAAATGATACACACATCAATTGTGACATTTAAGGATAATAATCACCTCAATATGATGCATGATGTGATTGGTATGACTCTAAGTACTCTTTTTTATTAAAAAATGACAATATTTTTTATAAAAAAATAACTAACATCCTCAAAACTGAGAAAACAAATTCATATTGTTTTGGAACTTCAGGAAAATGATCCACATCTCATTTATGACATGTAGGTATTAGCCTTACCTAAATCCAATGCATGGTGTGACCGATATGACTCAAAGTATCCATTATCAGTTTAAAATTGACATTTTAATATAAAAAAGTGCCACTCATTGAAAACTGAGAAAAAACACTTGAATTATATTGAAATTTTGTGAAAATGATTCATATTTCATTTGTGATGTGTATAAATTAGTCTCTTGTCAGACCCATACATGATCCCACCTGTATAGCTCAAAGTGTGTGTTTCCTGTTTAAAATGAAATTTTAGTAAAAAAACATGTAGCATACTCAAAATCAAGGAAACACATTCCGATTGTTTTTATACTTTAAGAAAATGATCCATGAGTCATTTGGGATGTGTAGAGTTCATCCGATGCACGATTTGACCATTATGACTGCAAGTGAAACATTTTATTCAAAATTGACAATAATTTAAATGAAAAAAAACAACTCACACACTAAAAAATGACAAAACACATTCGGATTTTTTTGATACTTTATGAAAATGATCCATACATCACCTGTTACATATTGGTATCAGCTACACCTCAATCTGATGTACGACATGACCTCTATGACTCCAATTGTATCTTTTTATTCAAAACTGGCATTAATTTTAATAAAAAAACAACTGACAAACTCAAATTTAAGAAAATGAATTCCTATTGTATTGGTACTTTAAGAAATTGATCCATAAGTTATTTTTGATGTGTAGGAATCATTCACATCTCTATTCAATTCATGTTGTGACTGGTATGACTCTAGTGTGCCTTTTTATTCAAAATTTAAATTAATTTTAGAAAAAAAACTTACATACTCTATAATAATGTCCTCCTTTTCTTGTATTTGTGTTAGAAATTTTACATCATTTAAATTCAGTATTTTTATCTTATTTTGGTAATTTTTTTCTACTTCTATTAATGTAGTGTGTTGTTGTAGCACACTACACCAGTTTTTGGTGATGTTGCATGCTGTAGCATTGCAGTACAATTTTCACCTTTATCAGTGATAATAAATGAACTGATAAAAGTATTATTTATCCGCACTTTTAAATGTGATTATAATTATTCCATTTTTCAATGCTTTAGATAGAATTGAAAAATAGTACATTAATTAGTGCATTTTAAAGTGATGATAAATGGTATATTTATCAGCATCAAATAAAAGCGCTAATAAATGTGGTATTTTATTGGTTATTTTATTTACTCTGATAAATCTACACTTTATCAGCACCTTTTTTTCACTAATAAAATCCATGGTCTTCTATCTACACTAAGGTGATCATCTCTTTTACAATGATGATAAAGGATAGTTCTAGAGCTGAAAAAGGTACATTTTGTAGTAGTCTACTAGGCATGGTGACTAAGCACAAAAAATAGTCACAATCACTTTAGTCCTTTATGTGGTCACTATATTTGTTCCAGAGGTAGATACATCTCTTCATGAGGTAGGTACTAATTTTTTCATAGTCAATTTATTTTTTTCTTATGGTAGATATATATCTTCATGCAATAGGTACACTTCTTCTCATAGTCACTTCATTTTTTTCTTGTGGTTGGTATATCTCTTCATGTGGTAACAATAATAACACTTATGGTCAAGAAAATACATCGAGAAATTTTACTCACCTCCACATAGTAACTAGGTTACTTCAGGTGAGATTTACTTTCTTTTATGAGTTCGTGTTGAGTTTTACTTACAGTAGGTTCATTACACATGTGGTCATTTTAACTTTAATTCATGAATGGTATAATAATTTGATAGAATTGGTCCATAGTATGTATTTTATGAATGCGTTCAGTACCACATAGTCACTTGACCTTCATAGTCATTAGGTTGTCTTTATATGGAAGGTAGGCATGGTCACTTCCATACTTATCAATTTTTACAATTCTATATAGAAAAAAAGTTTACTGACATAAACTAAGAAATTAATTAAAAACATTATAAACATGATTTGGGATCATTAAAATGAGAAGGTTTTTTTCTAAGACAAGATGAAAACACTTGGGAGAACATAGAGAATTAATATTCTAAATAAAACCTATTTATTATCTAAAGTAGAGCCAAAGTTTTTTTAAATAGGGTTCTAGATATAACAATTGGGTAAAATAAATTCATGAAGATATTTAAAAAATTGAGAATAATGAGACATGAGAAGCTAATCTGAGGCTAGAGGATAAAAATGTAAATAAAAAAAATTGGATTTTCAATAAAAAAAATCAATGAATTTGGAAATATTATTTAGAAAAAAACACAGCTAGTGTACAAGGGGTACTCTTAGATTAAAGGAATCAATATTGATGATACATTTTCACTAGTTTCCGAGTTTTATATAATTGGACAACACATAGAAACATCAGATTAAAAGGATTAAATGTGTTCCAAATGGATGTCAATAATTATTCCTCAATGTATTTCATGAGGATGGAGTATACATCAAGTAGTTGAATAAATTACTTATAGATGAATATGATAGAAATGCTTGTTACTGGAATAATTTTTTTTATGGGATTAAGTGAGAACTAAAAGCTTAGTATTCTAGGATTTATCAATACTTGAAAAATCTTGGATTCCAATGAGGTATAGTTAATCACAATATCTAAATCATGAAGGAATATGATTAAATAATGGTGTTATCATCTATTTAGATGATATAATATTTGGAGGATAGTATGAAACAAAATGTAATTTTTTTAGAATACATGATATGTGAATTTGAAATGTCCATGATAATAGAATTAACATTTTTCCATAGTTTATAAGTAACTAAATTAAGGCATAGAAAATTTATTTCTGAATAGAAATATGCCCAATAAATTCTCAAGATATTTAGAATTGATGATTCTTGTATGATTGAAACATCAGTGGCTATCTAGATGAAGTTTTCCAGAGATGATGATTAAAAGAAGGTTGATGTAATGAAGTATATCTAAATTATTAGAAGTATATTATACATAATAGTGAAATGAACTGACATTGGGTTTGTAAAATGTCAAGTCTCATTGTGCAAGAATTTTCCATGTTAAATAAGAATTCTAGAAATGATAATAATTCTTTTGTATTTCAATATCATAGTTGATTTTATTTTATTTTATTATAGAACATGATAGTAAGATTTGTTGGGATACAATAATGTAGATTGGGATGGTTTAGTGGATAATCACAAATTGGAATTTTGAAATTCTTTATATTTTGGATATTTTTTTATTTCGTGGTTGGGTAAGAAGAAAGACAAGATTTCACCAATAATTTTATATGATAAATATATTTCATCCACTCAATAATGTACATAGTTACTATAGATGATGTAAAAACATGAGGATTTCAGAGTTAATGTGAAACATATTATTTCAGTCACCTATGATAACATGAGTGAAATTAAAATCTGAAAACCTAATATCCATCATTCATGAAAAAATATATAAATTATCATCTCATAAAGGAGAATGTTGAACAAGGGTAGGTGAATTTGGAGTATGTTGCCTCACTAAATTTGGTTAGAAATATCATAAAGAAGTTTCTAACCAATGATGTATTTGCGAAGAATCTGTTAGATCTTAGAATCTAACCATATCTATCTAATAATACGTTTTGTAGAAGGTACCCCCACTATCCATGGTATTTTCTATTCATATAAAGGTATGGTAATTCGCTTGCATTCATTTTTTTTATTTCTAATCATCATTTGTGAAATTTTATATAATTTCTCTTTGGGTATGTTCATAAATGAATATAATTTTTACAGAAGTCACATAAGAGAAGATATCTATAATTATAGAGACTAGTAATGAAAAATAGGGAGAAAATCCATTTATAGTGTTTTTTAAAGGGAAGAGTGTTAGGATGATTATTCAAGGATAATAGTAACCTAGAGTATATATTGTGAGCATGAAGATCAAGGAATTGTTTTCAGCTGGAACTTTTCATTAAAATATTATTTATCCTGATGATATTGAGTAATATGGTATTATAGTTGATTATTAATGAATCATTGATGTATTATATAAGAGAAAAAGTTTTCACATTATTTAGTTGGTCAATTTTGAAGTTTTGAGATGAGAAGTTATTGAATATGTGTATGAAGGGTTGTCAACATACCCAAAGGGGATATTGTTTTAAAAAGTACCTTACAAATTTTGAGTATTGTTGGTAGAAAAAAATTTTGTTTAAGATTTTAAAATTTTATTTCATAGTGATGGGAAAATCTTGAAGGAGTTTTGGAAGAAGCTTAGAGAATTTCTATATATGGGAAAAATTCATGGTGTGATTTGTGTTCGAAAGAAATAAAAAAGGAATGGAATTCCGTATATGTAAATACCCGTAAATTTCAAGTGAAATTTTTTCTTAATTTTCTTTGGGATTTTACGGGTACACAGTTTCTGACGGCACCTGATTCCGAGGCCTGGTGTGCCCGGAATCATTTTCCGAAGTTTAGCTCGGGTACGTTCAGTGAACGAACGGGCGAGTTTTTCTAACTTTTGAACCGGTGCTCGGAATCGAAATCTGAGGGCACCGATGAAACTGCAGCGCCGATAATCGCTTAGGAAGACCCTTTCTAGAGTTCCGTTTTCTTGGGTGGTATTGTTAAATAATTGGGTTAACTAAAGAGTGAGATAAAATTTGCGCCACAATTTTATTTCTAACCTAAAGAGTTATAACCTGTGCATGGGAGTTGAGTGGGACCCACTGCATCCTATCAACTTGGTAGGGTATTTCTTGAGTTGGGGCCCACACGAGTCCCCACCTCCTTAATTTTTTCTAACACCCCATTAAACACCCCTCTTTATGTTGGCAACCCCCCCTTAAATGTGTAACACACCCGCACCCCCTTTTAATGACAGGTCAACTCTCCCAAATTAAATGGTCTATTAAATACTCTTCAATTAATATAATTAATTGGATGAGATCTTTGAATTTCAATTTAATGATGGTGTGTGTGTGTGTGTAAATAAAATAAGAAAACGTCTTATTTTATCGTGGGGGAATTCGCTATGTGGAGGAGAGAACTCTTGAAGATTTTCTTCTTCCTTCTTGAAGAACGCGAAGAACACCGAAGCTTCGACGAAGAACACCGTATCATCTTTGCATCTTCTTTCGGTGTCGAAGGAAGCGAGATGCCGCATTCTTCATCGGGTGAACACCGACGACACTTACAGAGCCTCATCCTGTGATGCCGTCTTCCGCGACATCTTTTTCCCGTGACAAACCTCGATCGACGACTTCATCGAGGTAGGGGTTTGAGTTCAAATTTAATGGATTAAATTTGTGCTTGCTTTGGCGTAGATATTTTATTTTTTTGGCCGCCTTTTATCGTTGTAACGGGAGGAGGTCGGACCGCATGAACACGGCTAACCATCCTCCCTCTTTGTTGTTGTTCTTGTTGCGGCACGAACAAAGGCAGCGCGGTGCAACGACACCACACGGGGACAAGGAGAATCACAGTGAAGAAGCGCGGCGTCGTCGCGCCGCACTGTTGGTGCCAAACGAAGCCACGGACGGAGTCGGGCCGCAGCGAAGGGGGCGCAACGCCGTCGCGCCATGCCAGAGAACCTCGAAGAAGGCCGCGGCCGGGCGGGGCCGTGACCGGACCAAGGTCACGACTTTTGGCCGCGGTAGAGAAAGGGAGGGCGTCCGGAACCACCGGCCACCAATGCACTGGAGGGCGGGACCAACCAGTCCCACGGGTGAGCTGGTCGGCCATTTCGGCTGGCCAAATTCCGGAAAAACCTTGGGTTTGAACCCCGGTCAACGTAGCAGGGCGGACCTCCGCATGTCCGCCATTTAGTCTGAAGGGGTGGCGGCTCTCCCCTTCCGCGCTCACGCGGTACGCGATGCCCACCGGGCCGGGACTCCTAGGCCGGGACGGGCTGGGCCGCGCCCTCGTGGGCCGGACCCGGACCCGGGTCAGGTCGACCTGGTTCGGGCCGACCCAGGGGGTCTTGGGCCGGGTCAGTCCGGGCCCAAAACCCCTTAAAACCGTGCAGGTTCATTCAAACGCCCGTAACATGGGATAAGGACATCAGATGGATGCACCGTCAGTTGCGATGCGATCCTTGGATTGAGACGGTCTTTTCGGTATATTACACTCAAGGTTTCAGAGAACTTTGAGTATGACCAGGTTGGTTCAAACACGAAACCAACTGGGCTCTCGGAGCGGAGACACGTATAACTTGAGCTCCGGACGTCCGATTGACGTGTCGTCGACTTTGTTGGATTCCTCTTAGTGAGACGAACCTTTTGGATTACTCCAATCGAGGTTTGGACGCAGTTGGTGTGCGGTCGGGTTGGTTTTGACTTAAAAACCAACTGGGCCCCTGGAACGAAAAAGACAATAACTCTCAGACCGGGCGTCCGATTGACACGCCGTCTGTCGCGTTTTATTCCTTTTGACGTGAAAGAACTTTGTGATACATCAACTCTGGTCTACGTGATAGTTGGTGTATCGACCTCTTGGCGCATGGAGCGGAACCTCCCAGAACGAGCGTGCTGTGTGCGGAAACCCTAGAGCTAGCTGAGACTTGACGACTGCTGATCAATCAACTCGGAGTGTTTCGATATCCTAGTGGGGAGAGCTTGGTTGTAGCGGCAGACCCACGGCAGAGGAGAACTTGGTTGTAGCGGCAGACCCGTGGTACTCAACAGAAGGAGTACCTCTGTAGGCTAGGAGGGGGAGCGCTTGGTTGTAGCGGCAGACCCATGGTGGGAAGCGCTTGGTTGTAGCAGCAGGCCCACAGTACTCGACAGGTAGAGTACTACAACAGTCCAAGGTTAGCAGGAATCACTTGGTTGTAGCGTCAGACCCACTTTACTCGATAGAGGAGGAGTTCCCCAGCAACTATGGGTTCGACGGTAAAGACTTCGTACTGGAATCCTCCGTGGGTTCGACGACGACAACCATACGGGAATCCTCCGTGGGTTCGGCGGTGACGACTTCAATACTTGTATCCTACGTGGGTCCCAACTAGATGAATCAGTAACTACATCTAATCATCTCCTTTTGTTTTACAATGATGTATACCTGTGTGAGATGAGTCTTGACTTTCAACCATTATCTTCGATGTGATTGACTTGCTTTCCTATATGGATTGGGTTGTGTTATCCTGTGTGGATCGGATTGTGCTATCATGTGTGGACGTGATCGAACTTGGGCTCGGATGTTAGAGCCGAACTGGAATTGACGACTTAGGTATATGTAAGGGAATATACCTAAGTAGTGTTGGATGTTACTTCGTGATTGTATCTTTCCTTTGTGAATTATCCTTTGTGGATTCTGGGAGACCTTCGGGGGTGTCAGGGTCCCTACTGAGTACCGTATACTCACCCCTGCATGGGATATGCCTGCACTACGTTGTGTTGGATGCAGTCAACGGATAGAGCTGATCGTGGTTGAGGCTTGTGGAGAAAGTCGGTACCTGGAGGTGGACCACTGGGTAGGACGTACACAGAGCGGACGACTAGACCCGAGGAGGTGAGGAGACTATCTGTACCCACCCTTCAGGTGGGACTTCCAGTGGACGGCTCGACGTTGGTGCTTTACTTTCAGTTGCTACACTTTCTTTCCAGTTTCACTTTACTTTTAGTTTGGGTTTTTATTTTGGCCCACTTACTTTTCCGCACTTACTATTGTACCCAGTTTTACTTAGTGTTTACTTTTGCTTGCTTACTCTGTGGTGTTTGTTTACTATATAAAGGCAATGCCTTCCCTTTTTTTTTGGTATTTACGCCCCTGATACCAATTTGTCAGGACCCATCCTCGGGGCCCATGCCATGACTACCCCAAGTGTCCCCACTAACCTGAAAACTCAAATTACAGCCTCCATCCAATCCTCGGCTGCCTGAGGGTCCGTCTCCACGTGGAACCTGGGCGGTCTCTGATACTGAAACTCATGCAGTGCACTAAGGCGACGTGCACTCTCAGGGGCAGGGGCTGGTGGAATCGGTTGCTCGGTGGGTAGAGGTACCGACGGTGCCCCCTCTGTAATGGGGCCCTGAACCGAGGCCTCATCGCTCGATGGGCTGTCGTCTCGCACAAAGCCCCAAACCCTAGCTGGATGCCATCATGGGGCCATCCTGGAAAGAGATAGGTGTGCCACGGTCAAAACAGTATACTTGGTGAGCTGACACAAAGTAATCACAAAGAAAACTTTTGAAACACACATGCAATCAGTGTTTTCGTGCACTGAGTCGGAACCTTCTATCAGGGGCTCAGGTGAGAGATTAGAGCATCAGTTGTTTCTCAAAGCATCCCGACGCAGACAAGGGTGTTGGAGCGAGCCCACTTAGTGGAGAGTTTCCTTGATGAGCAGTCTCCAGCAGCAGGACCCACCACTAGCCAGCATGCGGCAGAGTCTTCTGCAGCGGGCAGTAGACAGATGATGCAGAGGTCCAAGAGGACCAGACCTACATGTGGTCGACCGCATGACACAAGATCGTGTGTGTGAGGCACCCGGGGTGGAGAAATACTTACCAGGAGTGGATAGTGTTACTCCTGCGGCGGGGTTGGTCACATGGCACGTGACTGTCCAACCGTCCATAAAGATGACCAGCGGATAAACGAAGGACCTCCCAGGCATAGGCAGAGGTTCGATCGGGGGCAGATCGAAAGGAGCAGGAGACCGAGGCAGGGGAGATGGCCATGCAGCTGGAGGTGGATGATGATTCGAGGTGTTGCCACCACCACCCCGAGGAGGTCCACCCCGACCGCAGGGAACATGTGGACATGGGAGAGCTTAGCTTCAGGCAGCTGAGGCATTTGACTATGGAGCTCCGGAAGCTGGCGGACAGGAGTGAAACTAGTTCCAGGTATGGAGGCCTTCTTGTTGGTTCTTCTAGCTTTCTTTTGTTGATGTTGTGGTTGTATGTGTCTTTGTTCCTTAAGCTGAAGTAATAAAAGACACCTTTCTTTGTGGAGTTTACTTTCCTGTCCTCTCTTTATGTTATTACTAAGAGGTTCTGGTTTAAAAACCGTTGACTTGACCCTCACTTTTGAGATACCTACTGGAGGAGACCCAGTGACCACACACTGATGCCGATAGTGTGACTCAACCCTTGGAGGTGAGAGTAATGGTTGGATATCTTGGTAGTAGCGTCATGGACTTACAACGTCATCCTTGGTATGAATTAGTATCATCCATGTCGGGATTGACTTTATTAGGAAAAGAACGTGGTTCATCCTGGGGATGAGACCAAATTTCTCTTATAGGCAAAGGTGAAATCTTAGCAGCACTAGTAGGACCATAGAAGGTCCAAGTCATCCAAGAGAGAATGAGGATAGATCAGAGCCGACAAAAGTCTTGTGCTGAAAGGAGGCGGAGACCACTAGAGTTCAAGAATGGTGACCACGTTTTCTTATGGGTCTCACCTCGACATGGTTTATGGAGTTTTTGGCCGGGGCGGTAAGTTATCTCCATGCTTCATCGGACCCTTTTAGTTCCTCAATGGGGTAGGCGAGGTGGTTTACTGCTTGACCCATCCACCTCAGTTGCAATAGGTGCACGATGACTTCCACGTATCTCAACTGAGGAGATACGTGCATAACCCGACTCATATCTTTGACGATGGGGTGACTTTTGTAGAGGTCCCGATGGAGATAGAGGATCAACAGGAGCGAGTCCTATGTGGGTGGTCGATTCACGTAGTGTGGATCATATGGCAGCACAGAAACCTCCAGGAGAGCACTTAGGAGCAGAAGGCTCAGATGCGTGCTCAGTACCCTCCTTTGATTCCCTAGTTTGTGTTGTATCTTTACGGGGACGTAAAGCCCTGAGGTGAGAGTAATCTAAAGACCCATAAATTTCAATGGAAATTTTTTATTAATTTTATTTGGGATTTTACGGGTTTACAGTTTCGGACGGCACCTGATTCCAAGGCCCGGTGTGCTCGGAATCATTTTCCAAAGTTTAGATCGGGTACGTTCAGTGAACGAACAAGCGGGTTTTTCTAACTTTTGAACTGATACTCGGAATCAAAATCCGAGGGCACCGATGAAAACGCAGTGCCGGTAATCACTTAGGAAGACCCTTTCTGGAGTTGAGTTTTCTCGGGTGGTATTGTTAAATAATTGGGTTAACTAAAGGGTGAGATAAAATTTGCGCCACAATTTTATTTCTAATCTAAAGAGTTATAACCTGTGCATGGGAGTTGAGTGGGACCCACTGCATCCTATCCACTTGGTAGGGTATTTGTGAGGTGGGGCCCACATGATTCCCCACCTCCTTAATTTTTCCTAACACCCCATTAAACACCCCTCTTTATATTGGAAACCCCCCCTTAAATGTGTAACACACCCACACCCCCTTTTAATGACAGGTCAACTCTCCCAAATTAAATGGTCTGTTAAATACTCTTCAATTAATACAATTAATTAGATGAGACCATTTAATTTCAATTTAATGATGGTGTGTGTGTGTGTGTAAATAAAATAAGACAACGTCTTATTTTATCGTGGGGGAATTCGCTCTGTGGAGGAGAGAACTCTTGAAGATTTTCTTCTTCCTTCTTGAAGAACGCGAAGAACACCGAAGCTTCGACGAAGAACACCGTATCATCTTTGCATATTCTTTCGGTGTCGAAGGAAGCGAGATGCCGCATTCTTCATCGGGTGAACACCGACAACACTTACGGAGCCTCATCCTGTGATGCCGTCTTCCGCGACATCTTTTTCCCGTGACAAACCTCGATCGACGACTTCATCGAGGTAGGGGTTTGAGTTCAAATTTAATGGATTAAATTTTCTATTGCTTTGGCATAGATATTTTATTTTTTTGGGCCGCCTGTTATCATTGTAATGGGAGGAGGTCAGACCACACGAACATGACCGACCCTCCTCCCTCTTTGTTGTTGTTCTTGTTGCGGTACGAACAAAGGCAGTGCGGTGCAACAGCACCGCGCGGGGACAAGGAGAATCACGAAGAAGAAGCGTGGAACCGTCGCGCCGTGCCGTTGGGGCCAAACGAATCCACGGACAGAGTCGGGTCGCAGCGAAGGGGGCGCGGCGCCGTCGCGCCACGCCGGAGAACCACGAAGAAGGTCGCGGCCGGGCGGGGCCGCGACGGAGGGGCACGACGTCGTCGCGTCGCGCCAGTCAGACCAAGGTCACGACCTTTGGCCTCGGCGGAGCAAGGGAGGGTAGTCGGAACCACCGGACGCCGGTGCGCTGGAGGGCGGGATCAACCGGTCTCGCGGGTGAGCTGGCCTGCTGTTTCGGCCGACCAAATTCTGGAAAAACATGGGGTTTGATCCCCGGTCAACGCGGCAGGGCGGACCCCCGCGGGTCCGCCGTTCGGTCTGAAGGGATGGCGGCTCCCCCCTTCCGTGCTCACGCGACGCGCGGTGCCCGCCAGGCCGGGCCATGCCCTAGTGGGCGGAACCCAGACCCGGTTCGGGTCGACCTGGTTCGGGCCAACCTAGGGGGTCTTGGGCCGGGTCGGTCCGGGCCCAAAACCCCCTAAAACCAGGCAGGTTTGTTCAAACGCCCGTAACTTGGGCTACAGACCTCCGATTGACACACCGTCAGTTGAGATGTGATCCTTGGATTGAGGTGGTCGTTTTGGTATATTACACTCAAGTTTTCAGAGAAATTTGTGTATGTCCAGGTTGGTTCGAACATGAAACCAACCGGGCCCTCGGAGCGGAGACATGTATAACTTGACCTCTGGACGTCTGATTGACATGCCATCGACTTTGTTGGATTCCTCTTAGTGAAACGGACCTTTTGGATTACTCCGCTCGAGGTTTGGACATAGTTGGAGTGCGTTTGGGTTGTTTTTGACTTAAAACCGAACTGGGCCCCTCGAACGAAAAAGCCAATAACTCTCAGACCGGGCGTCTGATTGACGCGTCGTCTGTCGCGTTGTGTTCCTTTTGATGTGACAAAAATTTGTGATACATCAACTCTGGTCTACGTGATAGTTGGTGTATCGACCTCTTGGCTTATGGAGAGGACCCTCCCAGAACGAGCGTGCTGTGTGCGGAAACCCTAAAGCTGGATGAGACTTGATGACTGCTGATCGATCGACTCGGTGTTTTTCGATAGCCCAGTGGGGAGCGCTTGGTTGTAGTGGAAGACCCACGATAGAGGAGGTCCTGGTTGTAGCGGTAGTCATGCGGTACTCAACAGAAGGAGTACCTCTGTAGGCTATGAGGGGGAGCGCTTGGTTGTAGCGGCAGACCCACGGTGGGAAGCGCTTGGTTGTAGCAGCAAGCCCACAGTACTCGACAGGTAGAGTACTACAGTAGTTCAAGGTTAGTGGGAAGTGCTTGGTTGTAGTGGTAGGCCCACTGTACTCGATAGAGGAGGAGTTCCCCAGCAGCTATGGGTTCGATGGTGAAGAATTCGTACGGGAATCCTCCGTGGGTTCGACGAAGACGACAACAGTACAAGAATCCTCTGTGGGTTCAGCGGTGACGACTTCAGTACTTGTATCCTACGTGGGTCCCAGCTATATGAATCAGTAACTACATATGATCATCTCCTTTTTCTTTACAATGATGTATAACTATGTGAGTTGAGTCTTGACTTTCAATCATTATCTTCGATGTGATTGACTTTCTTTCCTATGTGGATTGGGTTGTGTTATCCTCTGTGGATCAGATTGTGCTATCCTGTGTGGACGTGATCGAACTTGGGCTCGGATGTTGGAGTTGAACTGGAATTGATGACTTAGGTATATGTATGGGGATATACCTAAGTATTGTTGGATGTTACTTCGTGATTTTATCTTTCCTTTGTGGATTATCCTTTTTGGATTCTAGGAGAGCATCAGGGGTCTCGGGGTCCCTACTGAGTAGCGTATAATCACCCCTGCACGGGATATGCCCGCACTATGTTGTGTTGGATGCAGTCGATAGACTGAGTTGATCGTGGTTGAGGCTTGTTGAGAAAGTCGGTACATGGAGGTGGACCATTCGGCAGGACGTACATAGAGTAGACGGCTGGACCCAAGGAGTTGAGGAGACTATTTGTACCCACCCTTCAGGTGGGACTTCCAGTGGACGACTCGACGTTGTTGCTTTAATTTAAGTTTCTGCACTTTCTTTGCAGTTGTACTTTACTTTCAGTTTGGGTTTGTATTCTAGCCCACTTACTTTTCCTCACTTACTATTGTACCCAGTTTTACTTAGTGATTACTTCTGCTTGCTTACTCTGTGGTGTTTTTTACTATATAAAGGCAATGCCTTCCCTTTTTTTGTTGGGATTTACACCTTTGGTGACAGTCGCCAGCCCCTGGCCAATGGAATGCGGGCTTGGGGTAGTCACGACACGAGACCCAAGGATGGGTCGTGAAAGTATATATAAAATATTATTTAAAATAATACATAATAATTATTAAATACATGTGTAAGGTTTTGTAAATTTTTTCTACGAGGAAGAATATAAGTCACTCCATGACACCTATGTTCATGACATGACCGAGGTATATAAAAGTAGATAGTTCAACATTAATTTTTTTCTTAATAGTAATATGGAAAAGTACCATGATGTGAAAGATTTTTTATTGAGTAGGTGAAGAACCTATATAGGATTATTTTCTTTTATAGTAAAATAGAAATTAGTATGTCGTGTTGTGGGAAGTATGTCTACACTATGGGAAGCTAAGGATGATTTTGATGGTTTTATCATTCAGAATGTGTCCATGCTATGGTTGAGAATCACACTCAGAAATATTCAAAATGTACCAATTAGTATTCTGTGAGTACATGTGACCACACCAGGATGATGAGATATAGGTCATGTGTCACACACAAACATCATTTTTCCTATTTTATTATTATTTTTAGTTTATTATTTATATCATTTTCTGAACTGAATTTCCTTGAAGTTTTATGTTTTTGTGAATGAATTTCATGTCGCATGGGTAGCACCCAATTAGTAATAAACATGCAAAAACTGGGAGACATGGCTATAATTTTTAGCATAACAAATCACATTTTCGGTGCATGTTTATTCCAACTATTAACCCTACCAAAGAAATGTTCTCTATATCAACTAGTAGGAGGTTCACAGTCAGCATATGGTTTGGAAAACATTGCACAATGTCATGTTTTTTAAAATGTGGATATTAAATTTTTAACCTCCATTATTTTTACCTAAAATCAAACCCCACGCCCCCTCCTACATCACTCACATGACAACCCCCTTCCCCCGATGTGTGACCCTCCTCCTCTGAAATGTTATCCTTATGTTTTCATGGATAATAATCTTAGGTTAGGAAATCTCCTCTTATTTCCCCTACATCATATCCTTTCCCTTCTATTATCCTTCTTCCCCATTACTATGTGTAATATAAGTTGAACCCTAGGCTATAGGGTCGATTGATTTGGGGTGTTTTTATTATGACTAGGATGTGAGTTATCATTTCTGAGTTCCTTTCATCCCTTATTTGATGATTTAGATGTTTCAAATTCGATTTGAGGTTAGATTTCTCCATGCTTAACTCTTTTATTTTAGAACCTTTGATAACATAACTTTTAAATTGATGTTTTTTATAACAAATGATAGTGTTTTAAATGCTTATATAATTTACAAGGATAAAATTATATTTTAATTTGTTTTTTATGGAAATCACAGATTCTTTCTATTTTGGATTTTACTTAAATTGTGATTTCCTTTACCTATGCACAGATATGGTTTATAAATTTTTTGAATAGTTTTCAAATAGGTATTTAAAAATTTAAAAATGCATCCTTGGTTTTCAATACAATTATGAAATAGTTTATTTTTACTTTACTGATATGATTGGTGATTAAAATAGAAATTTCAAACCATTTTTGTTTTAATATATTTTAAAAATACAAATATATATTGATGAATTTTATGGTTATACACTTATACATGGGTATAAATATATTTAGATATATGTACAAATTCACATGAGAATATATGAATTTATTCGTTAATACACACCAACACACTCAAAAATATATATACATGTATATTAATATATATATATATATATTTGTAAATGTATATGAGAACAACGATAGAGGAAAAATTTGGGAATTTAAATTTGATAATAAAACTCTGTTTTCAAACAAGTTTTCAAGTGTATTTCTAAGGTAAATCCTAAAGGCCCAGTTTACAAGGTTTACCTTGATAGATATGTTTTATAAAGGTTTTTTTAAATAATTAAATCTATTTTATGATGGAATTGATGGTTGATTTTATGTCTTATGGGTATTTTAAATGTTTCCCCTTAATTTTAGAAATGAAAATGTTTAAAGTGTCTTATTGTAATTTATAAATGAGACAATTTTCTTTGATTTAATTATAAATAGGTTAGAACATGGGAACCCCAGATAGGTAGGTGGGATGATGAGGACTATCCACATTAGAATAAAATACATGAAAAAACAATAACTAAACAAAATACAAGGATGTTGTTATCACTAAAGCTCTAGTTTTGTACTCTCGAGTATCTTGTGTAGGGGAAGGGTTGTGTATAGTTTGATCCCTGATAGTATAAGGATCCTAATATGAGGCCCAAAAAATTGTTTTATAGGGTTTCCAATGTTTGTTTCTCTTATATGATTTTTCTTCAATGGTGATTTATTAGTTATTTCCCTCCACTAACTTATATTTATTTTTTATTCACTTATTATTTATTGTTGTTCTTGGTTCACTAATTTAAATTTTTTCTAAAAAAACTAAAAATGGTTCTTTCTAAAATGTATTAGTGAATGATTTCTATACTGGATGTTTTCAATAAATTATTTATATGCCAATGGAATTTCACTTGAATCATTGTTTTTATTTAGTGGAAAATGAAAAGGAATATTATAAGGGTTTGAAATATGATATTGTATTTTCTTATAAAATAGAAGACCTATTAATACACATATTTTCAAACTAGTATAATAATAGATCCTTTATTAAAGGGTAAATATTTTTTAAGGAGGGTGGTGACCTACTAAACATTTTTATGCTCATGAATATATTATATATTTTATTTTCATACACTGGAAGTTGATGATAACTCTTAGAACATTTATCATTTTTGGTCTGGATAGTAACTTCAGGGGTCATTTGAAGGTTAGTTGGTTGTTTTTTTATTTTTGTTTCCTTATTTAATTATCCAAATTGAACCTTTTTACTTTATTTTTTCCTTATTTAGAAATAATGAGGCTGTACCTATTTTATTAAAAAGAAATAAAAATAATGTAACCTAAAAGAGTGTAAGAAAAAAGGAAAAAACCAAGGAAGAAAGCTATCTACCAATCTTTTTTATCAATCTAGAACTTAGATTTATTTCTTCTTATTGAATTCAATAACATTCATCCCTTATGAAAACAAAGCCTGACCTCTCGATATTCCCCTACTAATAGGAAGATTTGGAATCCTTTCCAAAAGTGTCTCAACATTTGTGCTATCAGAATCAGATCTCTCCTCTAGATGCTCTTTCCCTTTGTTTGGAGAATCATCTCCCTCCATTGTGGAATCTGGGGAAAGGATATCCTAAGTGTCATCAGGAGACCCTTGAATGGTACCCTACATCTTAGTGGAATAATAAATATATTTATTAAAGGAAGGATTCAGTTTACCTGCAATTGAAATATATTTAGACCTTTTCTTCTTGTAGGAAACAAGATGAAAGACCTCACTATCCAAAACTGGTTTTGAAGAAGCATGAAAAGTTTTAGAAATGACTGGGGAGTTATATTATAAAATTTTCTTACCCTTTTAGATACATTAAGTAACCATCCTACCACGGGAAATCTGATGGTCAACTTATTTATAATTTTCTTATTCAGTCTCCTATTCAGCTCTTGAGTTTTCATCATGGCCTTAAATTTGAGGAGACAAAGAAATTTGATTTTCTTACAAATCATCACACATTCCTTGGAAATAAGTATCAATTTTTTTTATAGTTTCCTCTTAGTAAAAGATGGAATCCCAAGACTACGGATTATTATCAGAATTAGAGGCGAAGACATTATGTGAGTTACATGACCGACTATCTTTCTCATCAACCGTTGGTTTGACAACATCCTTATGAACTAATCCCTATGCTTCTAGAATTAGTTTGAGATTATCATAAGGAATGGAAGGTCCATAATCATGACTAGAATTTTATTTTCTATCCTCAGGCTGGTGTAATTGAATATCAGTCTTCTAAGCATGTGTACTTTTATTCTTTTTAACACAATTTCTCATCTCATGTCTACGTGAAGAGCAGTAGCTACAAACTATTGAACACCTATATGTAGATGGTTCATGACCTATAATGATATAGTCCTTGCAAAATTTTGTCATTTTTTCATAAATGATATTAAACTCAATAATATAATCATCAGTTGAAAGCATAACCTTATCAATTTGTATTGATCCCAGTTCAACCTCAACTAAGAACCAGGGGAATTGACCAAATCGAGCCACTTTCATTTCCATGTCAATTTTGACAAGTATTCGAATTGAAAGTGCTATATCATAACAAATTTTGGGGTTCCATAGTATCCAATTAAACCTATACACTCTTACCCAAATTTTTGTGGAGGTGTTACCAACATCAAAGGGATTGAATTTATTATCCCATTCACGAAGGTGAACAATCCCGAGTTTGAGCGAAATTTAACCAAATACCCAAGTTCAAAATATCAATTCTTCCATGGGGAAAAGAATATTGAAGTATCCACATCATAGGGAGACACATTTCTAGGATGAAAATAAAAAAATTAATGAAATTATATTCTTTAGATCATCAATTTTCTAAGGCTGAGAGCCTTTAGGAATAAATAATTGAGCAATGATCTAGAACTCACCTATTTTAAGCCACCCAAAAATAGTGTTGGGGTCCTCTTTGATGTGAAAAATAATCCCATTTATTTGAATGGAAGGATTAGACACACCGTTGAAGCATGTAAAGGATCAATTCATATAATTCCCCTCATCAGGAATAACAAGCCTTTCCTAGTTTTAGTTTTCCAATCCTATAGAGGAACCTTGACTGCCCTATGCATTTCCCAACACCACCAGCCTAGATACATCTGTCAACTAAAGTGTCTGAGGTACGTCATCATAGGCATTATTTTATTTACCTGAAATTTCTTTCTCGACCACCCCTACATCAGTTCAAGAAAAAAAATACACATTTCGCTGATAACCATGTGTCGTAGAGGGAGACTTATAGAAGAATACCACTACTCCAGCTAGAGAATCATAGACATCTGACAAAAAATCCCTATATTTTGATGGGAATAGAATTAGTTCATGGATGAATAAATGAGGAATCATCATGTACCAAAACCCTAGATCTCGGTGGTGCCATCACTGGAACCCTCGTGCACCTGTATCCCATCTATCTTTCTACTTTCTTTTTCCTTAAATGGTGGTTAATTATGTAAACAGGGAGACTAAATGATGGGTCTTAGGGGATATTTATATTGTGTGAGTTAATGGTGAGATGAGGGAACTTTATTTTTCATTATATCTATTTTATTTTTTCCATTTTTTAAATTATTATTTGTTCTACTTATTTTATTTGGTAAGGATGTTTGACTTATGGATGGGTCAAGAAATATTTGTAAGAGAATGATTCCTTATGATTTAACTCTTATTTATAGTAAAAAATTGTCCCAATTTATTTCACGTGATGCCTTCAACACTTTTCATTGGCCTAGGGGGATTAGAGATGTCCCTTAGGTACGTCCCTGGCTGACTCGAGAGCACCATTTACAGGATACCAGATTTGGTTCATGAAAAAATGGTATCATAGACAATGTTTTTATAGAAGTCCTTGGTTTGAGAGATACACTTTACTATTTTAGGTGTCTAGTTGATAATAGATAGATATTTTTGAACTCAATGGGTTAGTTTGGGTAGATCATTGTGAGTTATTTCTCGCTGAGAGCCTTGAGTTCATTAGGAAAGTTGGTTTTTAGTTTTTTCATATATACAAGGTTTTCTTTCCTTGTGTTGATGGTTTCAAAATTTTATTGATGATTCATGAATTGTTTAATGAATTTATTTATTTTTAGGGATGATAATGGGAGTGAACCAACATCACCTGGTGAGCTTTCATGAGCTAGAAAACTTTGTAGATCCCAATTTATAGGTTTGATATATCATCTTGTAGTGGTTAAACAATTGGAAAATTGTATAGTAAATAATTGGTTTAAGTAATACAAGACCAATAGTCCCTATAGAATTTGACACTTAAGTATAAAAAAATTATAAATAAATCTATGGGGATTTAAAATGGTTTTCAAGGGGTATATATGGGATTTTAAATTTAAAATGAGATTTTATAGTGAAAGTTTGATTTTAAAAAGGTGGAAATGGGGTTTAAATGTATGAATAATTAGTGGATTTGGGGGTTTGAGAGTGATTTTTGCAAAGGAATGTGAGATTTTGAAAAGATAATTATTATTTTTGAATTTAAAACGGGGTATAAGGGGGGTATATTTTTTCATAAGTTGAAGATTTGTTGAGTTATATTTTGTTATGATTTAGTGGGATTATTTGTGATTTATTCTTAGTACTTTATGATAGGTTTTTTATTGAATTAATTGATTTATATTTTATTTTTTATTGATTGAGTTTTATATAATCTGTTATAATGAGTTTTCCATTGAGAAATATTTTGGTTAATTATTGAATGTATGTCCTTATAATTTAGTTTTAGGAAAATTTCTTCTATTTATTAGGTGTGACTCCTTATTTTGTCTAGTTTTAGTTTTTCATGAGTGTATAAATTTATTGTAAATAGGAGGGAATCCTAATTTCAACTACGACTGGGGTAGTGAATATTTCATGTTTTCAAGTGGTTTTAGTTAAGTTTAGAATATGGGAGTCTTTATAGGTGTTTTTTCTTGGTTTATTTCCATGGGTGTTCGTTTTACATGTTCTTATGGACTATTAGTGGCTTTATAAATTTCCATTATTATATGATGACTTTTATTCTATTTTTGGGTGGTGATAATTTTGTAATGAGTAATTGTTATTGAAATAGTGCATGTTGGATGACTTTAGTGGGTGTTTGCGGTAACATGGGTGGGTGTTATTTTTTTGGGCTCACCAGGATCTGGTTTTCCATGATAATGAACCCAAGTTACCCTCACTTGAACCATGGTTAGACAATGTAGTTATTTTCAAGTCTTGGTTTTTATTGAGGCCTTTATAATTATCTTTTGTTGGTTCAACAATTGATCTAATCTAGTTGTTTATCCCAAGAGTTGTAACCTTTCAATAATTTCATCTCCTGATGATTATCAAGTACTTATATCGGTTATTTGAAATTGATTAGTCATTTTGGTAAGAATTGGTTATCTTGTTAAATCCTAATATGGGGGGAAGTCCACCATATTTGTTTTGGACTTAAATCCCTCAGTCATTTTTTGGGAGTCCTAGTGGGAACTTGTGGATAGTTGATGTGTCTGGTAGTGGGATGCAACATTATAGGTTATTTGGGAGATGAATTTATTTTCATGGTTTGTTTGTAACGATTATTGTTTGGTGTATTGTTCTAGTAATGTTCATGGTTTCATTGGGATTTAGAATTGATTCATTTTTGATGAGGTATGGATTTATCATTTCTAGTGCTTATCTTGACCAACTAAATATATTGAAGATTTATTATGTAATAAAGGGTTATGGTTGTGTTAATTCCTGCAAATTGAGTATATGAAAATATATAAGGGAAGAAATACCCAAATAATGGGTATTATTTTAACTACAAAGCAAAGGAAGAGAAGGAAGACGACTCTCGTGGATCACATAACCTTTATAAGAACCTGTGATCTCTAGACCCTTAGAATGTCATGTAACAAGATCATGTGAAATTCATGTTCTATGTTTTATCATGATAGGCCCTTTTTACAAGGCTCCTTATTCTTGAAAATCCACTCAAAAAATCATTGAATATTGTGAGAAGGTTTCCAAACAAGCTCTTTTGACCACACAACTTATCAACCAAAATGCTTCTAAAAATAATTCAAAACGACTTTTAAAACAAAGGCTAAGAATATGAAAAATGTGCAGGCCTTATGTGTTTGTTGATTTTCACGAGACAAGGTTAAGTGGTTCACAAGACCTCACAAATCCCCTAGCGAAATTTCCACCTTACCATGTAAGAAATTTTTTAAATTTCACCTTCGTCATATGAATGGTCTCAAACATGTTCATTAAATTATGTAATGACCCTATGGCTCTATAAGACAAGAATATGGGTTTTCCATGACAATTATCATTAATCACTGAAAGATCCATTATTGGTCACATGGCACATAATGAATAAAGAGAGTGATTGTTTTTGACAACACCCACATGGCTATGTGAGATCTTATATCCTTGTAGATTAAAGAACGGAATAAAAAGGGGAAATGGGGAACTTTATACGAATAAAGGATATATTGGAATTCTTAAAAAATGAGTCATACACCTCAGGAAATCCCCATAGATCATGTGAGGCCCCTATCGACAGGATGACTTGATCTCATGGAGGCTCCCTTGAAAATAAATATTCATCTCACTAATGAAACCAAATGAGTCCACTTCACTCACGTGAAAGAATTTCCATTTGTGTCCTAATCTCTCAAAAAATCCTAGAAATATTGGTTTGACCTTTTAAAATTTCCTTGAATTGTCAATATGGTTCGGAGAAATCCCATTAATTAGAAGGGGTCTAATAAACATGGAAATGGTGGAGAAATCTCACAGTTGTGGATCATCACATTGAACCATGGATAACCCATGGTAGGATCATACGATGTGTGTGATATCAAAATCCCTCCATAGACTCCATCACAAATTCATGAGACACACCCTGTGAAAGGTGGTGTATAAATAGGGCGGCAAGGCCTATAACCACCCCCATCAAAGAGGGAAAGTCAATACAAAAAATGATAGTTGAAGGGAAATTACTACACGAGAGAACATTAATTGACTTATTAAAGTGAAAAATAACACAAAGGTCTTCCACCATGAAAAATCTAGGGAATGACCTTAGTGATAATGTGTCATTCATAGCCACTTCACATGATAACTCTATAGATCATGTGAAGTACTTCTGGAATGTCCATCATATTATGTGAAAGAGGTCCTGTATATTGGCTGGGTCACGTGAAACTGAAAATAGGATAATATTTGAAAAACTCAAGTCACATATGTGATAAAGGCTCAAATAAAAGACTAAAAAATGATGGGATACTTATGAGAATATGACTATGCTGATATTCATGATCTTCACATGACCTAACTTGATCATATGACAACACTAGAAAATGTCACCCAAATTATCTGATGTTACCTAGATATACCATTTGGATCATGTGGTTCCCCTTGGACATGTCAATCAATTCATGTCGTGCTCTCTAAGAATGTACCTAATGTCTTGTGAAGCCCTTCAGGAATTCCATCCAAATCTCACGATGTCTCAAGGGAAAGTCATATAGGTCTTGTGATGTACTCCAAGCATGTCCTAAAGGTCTTGTAGAACCATCTAGACATGTCCTCCAAGTCATGCAACACACTCCAGATGTATCATAATAGATGATGTGATAGCCTCATGGACATGCCATCTATATCGTGCGATGTACTCTAGACAAGTCAGTTGGATCCAACATCACCCTTTAGACATTTTATTCAATATCTCGTGACATACTCCCATAAATTTCTCTCATATTATGAAAATTCCTTCATAAAAGTAGACTAGATCATATGAATTTCTTTGGTCATGTATTCCAGGAAACCAGGACATGTCAAGGCATCCTTAGATAAGTTAGGTAGAAAATAAGAAAATGATAGGTAGATAGTCAAGACATGTCAGGATGCCATCCTGGTACATGATAACCTCATCCAGTTGATATATTTGGGCATACACCCAACTAAACTACAAGAAATATGATTCCCTACATAACTTTTATACATAGGATTCTTTTCCAAGGCCTAATCTATAATGGGAATATACCTCGGTATAAGTCCCTCCATGTCTTCGACATCCTAACCATTGGGACCCAATAGATCCCATGGACTTGTCATTCTTCCACATCTATCAACTGGTTGATAGGCAAATTGAACTATAATAACATCGATTCCTTCAATAACCTAAACATAGAGGACACCTTTCCAAGGCGTGATATCCACATCAAATACCCCATAAGGGCCACTCTAGTCTTTAAGTCCCAAATCCATATATAGTGAGACTGATTACATGCTACCCATTGTTTCTCACACTGAGTATTGTTCATGTGGGCTTAGGGATTGGTAATTATCATCTCACTAAAATCATGAATCTACACCATCCAGTGAAACCAATGTGTGTAATCATCATTCAAAGGCATGTTACGAAAACCCCCATACAAGAAAATCCACCTTGGGGTAAGTCCTGAGAGCATGATAGAACTATGAAAAATCTTATTTCTACTATAACTAGGATATATAGGACAACTTTCCAAGGTTTTATCTCAATAATCAGTGCCTAAGTGTCATTATATATATCCTTTCGGCATGAAGTTAAACTGCATGAGTCCAAATAACTATGTGGGTTTTGATTACTATTATAAATGGGATATGTATGATGCATCATACAGGTTCAGTCCCATACTCTCAATATTAATCACCTCCCTATATGGAAGTAAAACTCTAGAGTTCATGTTTAAGTGGATTCAAAATATAAAAAGCTTCCCATTTAAAATAAATAATAATACATGGATGAAGAAAATAAGACAAATATAGATGAACCTATTAATTGAACACCCTTTATAGATAAAAGGATTCATACCATTGTCATTTTTTATGGTAACCATTTATATATCGGGATTTGGAAAAGATTCATGAAAATATCATAAATCTATAAGAGAGTCCCGAAGTAGGTAGAAATTCCCCCCAAAAGGGTGTGATGAGCACGACCTCCCATCCTATCGACCGTTGTGATATCCTAAGAATCATCAGGTCTATAACACTGAATGATATCATAACATTGGATATTAGTTTCATACTTAGTTATAGATGTGGTAAACATTGTGAGTTTCAATGAAAGATTAAAAATGAAAAACCCAACATGCGAGATTATATAGACATTGAACCTGCCATAATCAAGCATTAGGAAAAACCATCCACATCTGTCCAAAGAAACAAAAATAGTGAACCTGATATGAATGAAATATTTAACTACAACATCTCCTTAAATAGTTAATAATGATAGACTACTTAGTTCTTGTCATACGATTTTGTTCCTATCATGCCTGTGATCCTTCCAAAAAATAAAAATGGTGAACCTAGTGTGAAGATCCGAAATATAAAAATGATCAGTTAATAAAATTTATTTAAGGTTCTCATGAAATAATTTCATCCTCATTGTGACAAGTCCACATGGGAAGAATGGTTAGACCAATAATTAGAAATAAAAATTGTGTTGGATGTGTATATATGATTGAGAATATATCATGCCTACGATGGTGCACTGATCAATGACATTTTTCCTTATTGTCTTTGTAACTATAGAAAATTACCTTACAAAAAACACCCCAATCCAAGAACGTTCCTTCATTTAGTGACTATTTTGAAAAAAACTATTATGGTTGAAACCCCTGGGGGTCACAGAACAGCCTCACCAACCCGACACCTTATACATCGGGTAGAGAATGCAGTGGCCTGGGAATACCACCATGGTACAATCCTAAACCTTGAGGATTCCCACAAGGACTTAGAAATGTAGAAACCAACAAGTCTGCATAATCTAAAAAATGGGGCAGAAAATCTAGTGGGGATCTTTGCCACCACTAATCACTTTGGAAGCCAATATATAGAGCACAAAAATCACCACATTTAGTATCTAATGAAGGTGTTTCAAGGAGTCAACTACCAATCCCATTTGATTCAGGAGATGATGAGTAAGTATCTTATCAACCACTATAACTGGTGTTAATCTTTCGGTACCCCTCATTACCATGATGAGGGAACCACCCAACACATTACCACCTCTGACGCCCATGCATGGGCACCATGGATTTCACATTAGGATCGAAAAGATATAGATATTGGGAGTGTTCTCATATCCCTACATCTATTGGAAAATCCAATTGGCATATTCTGTCAGTAGACATTGAGTATCCTCATATCCCTACTCACTTGAATTATTTCAACAAGAATATTCCTACAACATACATAGGGGAAGAACATATCCCTACCCTTACACATGAATCACATTAGCATATTATTATGGAATAATAAGGAAAAATGTGGTCTTATATCCCCTCTTCAATGGAAGATATCTAACAGTATATATTAGATACAAAAAATGTGTAGTCCAACTTCCTGTGCACACTTTTCTAAAATGTCACTACATTATAGAAATAGCTGAATAACTTCACTGAAATATTTCAAAATTGGTATGAATACAATGACAAGATCATATTCTTATCCCTATAGCTAGGATAGAACAACACTCTGATTAGAATGAAAAACTGGTTTCTTCATAGAAAGTGAACATTATCTCTCCTTTATTAGACGATTATCGGTATATTCATGTAAAGTAAGAGGCAACAGACCAATCACATATTCCCATTACAACTGGGGCTCACAAAGTGAGGGTGTCACATTCCTTGAGACAGATGCACATTCCTATCAAAAAAGGCTAGATATATACTCCAAAGGAACCCAATCAGGTTCATATTCCCACTGTAGCCATGGCTCAACAAGTGAGAGTGACACATGCCCTGGGAAAGACTCATATTTCTATTGGAAAAGTCAGGCATCATACTCCAAAGGAACTAGAAAGATCTCTAACATGCCAATATGCATCATTGAATACATTTGGGTTGATATTATATTAGAAATTTATATTCCCAAACTAGTCTTACTACAAGGGTGTAGTAAAGTGGCAGTATAGGGTCAAACCCACGAGTAATACTAGAAGGTCAAAAACCAATTAAACAAAACCCATTAAAAGGATTCCTCACTTTCATTCTTTAGGACTGTTTTTACTAAAACTATGTAATTTGGATTTAAGGTAGATAAACAAGGAAGGTATTGGGGTCAATTTCAAGGTTCTTGATAGAAGATAATCCTAGGGTTATCTTGCGATAGTCTTATGGATTATGCTTTAAAGCGATGAAAATGTCACCAATTGGTTTTGGTAAAACCCATTGGATCTACCCCTACTGAAATTATCCCATGGTGATGGTATATTTGAAAAATTGTTTTCATTATTATTAGATTCTATTTAGAATGTATCACAGCCTAATTGTCATAGTCTTTCTCAAATCCAAGTAGGTTTGGTTTATTTAATTGAACATCCCATGGTCAAAGTCTTTCAAAGTAATTATATTAATAATTGTTATAAACCTAATTACTAGCAATAGGGTTACCAAGGTTCAATATATAGATTCATTAAGCTTGGAAACACCCTTAATCTCAACACCTAACCCAAGGTGTATTATCCTTTCATAAAAGTGATGTTTAAAAGTAGGGAAATGTTAAAAATTCTATGCATAATAAAGAAATAATGAATAAATAAACAATCCAAGAATAAAAAAACATAAGAATCAATGTTAAACTGTTAAAATAAATGTGAATATAATAAAAAAATGACTTTTCACAATGAAATAATGAATAATGATCAACCTGGAATCTAAATAAGTTTTTATGAAGAATGATCAAGTGTTGATTTTTTTTGAAAAAAAATTAAAATCTCACTATGAATGAAGAAAGGATGTTGGAAGCCACAAGTATTGATGAATAATGGAGAGCGGTGTTGAAACAGATGTCGAGAATGGAAGAAAGATTGAAATGGATGAATAATAGGTGTAGAATGATTAAAAACTCAAAATTATTCAATAAAGAAATGAAAGGAATGAATGAAATCTTGTTTAGAATGGGAACAAATGAAAACGAGAAGAAACAGTGGAAGAAAATGAGGGAAAATAAAAGTGTTTCGAATATCCTATACATAGAGGGTTCTCAAAATACTAATAGGCCTGGGAAGTATATTATAAGTATTCTATGCATTCCCTATACTAGAGTAAGTGAATTTGGCCCTGCCATATGCATGTCATGTATGTTGTGTGCAATCATTGTATTTGAGATCCAAATTTCCCTCTAAAGAATCGGTTCATATCTTTGTTTGAGTGAGCCTTTGAACTTTGCACATCGTTTATGGGATTTAATTTTGGTGGGTTTTTGATCTTTGAAATCTGCACATTGTGTAATGATGTTACATTACCCGTGATTCACACTCAAATTTACCCAAAAGAAAAAGGTAGGATGGTCCTTGTAGTCTAGCTTGGGTTGTTGAATCCTTAGAGACCTAAGAAGTACCTACAGACACGTACATTCTATGGATTTTTTTGGATATGAAGTGTCCAACTTGGGTTGATTTAAGATGGTTTTAAAGGATCAATAACAGATTTAAGTTAATTAAAATTAAGGTAATTATTTGATCCTAGGTTATCGCTTGGGGTGGATTGGATGAATTCCTTTTTAAATGATTTTAATTTCTTATATTTGAGATGGGTTCATTTAATAAGATCAAACAAAATCATCACTTACTGGTTTAATTCCTATGCAACATAATACTAATCACCTATACACTTGAAGGATCAATGTTCGAGCACTCCAAGGTAAAGGTTCGTATTATTACTTGAAATGTGTAACCTTAAATTCAATAAGGATGAAGTGGTTTTAAAATCATCAAATAAAAATCTCATTTAGAAGAAGTGATTAGCCATTAATGGAGTGAGAAATAACATCCAATACATACCCTTTCTACTCCCTTGGATCAACCCATAAAATAGTTATCCCTGCATTGATGAAATCTCTTCAACGGAAGTGGGAAGTAGACTTACGAGAGTGGAATTGAAGAAGTAAAAACAACAACAAAAATCGATCACTCCACCATTGTGTGATAAATATCACAAAGTATAGTGTGAATAAATTCATACCTTGAACCAATGGTATCAACTTGATATATAGAAGAACATAATTAGAGTAAAGGAAGAAATCTTATTAAGAAACTAGGGTGAATTAAACAACTTACATGAGAAAGAAATGCGATTACAAACACAAAACGACAGCATAAAACTACAATGAAACCAAGCACCAAATATGGAAAACTACCAAATAACCACTGCCTCAAATAGGAATTTTTAGAGCCTTGGGTCGATCCTCTAATAGTACAAATCAACCCACTTGATTATGGTAGGCCTAGGGTGGTGGAAAGCTTGTGGAACTTGGAATTTTCCACTATTGACCCGAGGTGGAAGCCAGCTTGCAACAACCGAACAGACCCGCTTGGAATACCTTCTATATGGCCGAATTATAGTGGGAAATAAAATAAGAAAATGGATCCCCAGATGTCTCATAACCTCCTGTAAAATGTGGTCCCATTTGGAGTTTTGGATTCGGAGATATGATTAGATTGGTAGGATGTTTTCCGGGCCGCAGAATCTGGGTCATAATTTTTTCTCCAAATTGGGACGCCTTAATAACCACCATAGAGGCTGAATTGGCACTGGATCCTGAATAGTTATTTGTTCCTCTACATGTCTTCTAGCATAAAACTAAATTTGGTCTTCATAAATCCTTTGTTTTGGGCCCCACATTCTCACCAGTGAGTTGGTGTCCAATCTACCTTCTCTAGAATTGTTTCCATTCATCACCAAATATCCACATCTTCCTTTATGAATACTCCATTGATCCCTGAATGAAAAATGTTCATATTTAAGTGTATATAAATTTCCCAAATATCAAATTAAAATATGGATAATTACATTCATTAAAATTAGATGAATCATTGGGCCTATATTGGTGTACATTCGTCATGAAGTGCACGAATGATGAGAATGGATGTTCAAAATTAAAATCCACTAACTCAGGACCATAATATCAAAAATGAAAATTTAATACCATTAAAATTTAATTAAATTATTTATTTTTATTGGCTAATCACACCCACAACATGATATTTTCTAGTCCTGATCAAAATGTATCTCAACAATATGAAATTCAAATTCCCTTTTCCTAAAATATTTTAATACACAATGATCACCAAAGATCCTTATACCAAAAAATCATGAAACCCATCAAAATATTTTAATACAAGATAGTTTCATAAGCAGATCCCAATCCCAATCCCGTTCCTTTGTTCAAATTCATTGCCATAATTCATCTAATATCAATTAAGAGTGATGACGTGTTGTTTATCAAATTTCACATAGGGTATCATCTTTATTCAATAGGGAAATTATGGAAGTGCTTGTTGGAATCACATTTCAATATTAAGATGAGTATTCAATTTTTTTTTATTTTTTTTATTTTTTTTGTTTTTGAAATTTTCCATGGTAATTGAAATTACACTCAAAAGAGTCAACCCTTGTAGTGAGACTTTTCTAATGACTCCCAAGCTCAAATAACTTAGGGAACCAAGTGAAGCCCACATACTCGAGCATCATCTCGAGTTAACTTAGTAAAAAAAATCAAATTACCAAAAATTGAGATAAATTTACTAATTCTGGGATAGGAAACTATGGATTCACGATCCCCAAGTGTCGAAAGCCACACATTAGGTCATTTCATTGCTCTACGTGCAAATTTATTGTTTTTTAATTTTTTTTTATTGAATACTCATATTAAAACTAAAATGATCACCAAACCTATGCTATTTATTTGGGGGACCCCATGAACTCAAACTAATACCCCACTATCCAAAGGACGTGCATTGCGATCTTTTTTTTATTTGGATGAAAATACAAACAATTAAATATAACATTATACAACCACACTTTCCAAAATCTATGCTCATGAAATTATACAAGGATTAAAATCAGAATCGGGGAATGCAAAATTATTTGATATTTAGTTTCAAAGTGTGCAATGTGTATTACCATGTTCAAAGTTAAAGGAATTTTTCCTTCCATTTACACATAGTTTTTTTTTAAAATCATTTATTTTTTGACACAAAATCATTTTTTGATTTTATCTCCCCCCCAACCAAAAATAACACTGTCCCTAGTGTTTGAAGAAAAGAAAATTTAGAAGGAGGTAGATCCAGAGAATGGGAGTTCAAAAAGGAAATTTAAAATGAGGATCATGGAATGAAGTCACCTGGTGGTTGAAGTTGATGTTCTTGCTACTCCAATTTAGTCCTTTGATATCCATGTCACTTTTAGAGTTCCATAGTAGAAAAAGGAAAAGAGAAAGAATAAAAAAACAAAACAAAACAATATATATATATATATTTATAAATAAAAAATAAAATAAAAAATATAAGTATATATATAAAAATTATATAATAAGGAAGCACAATAAGCTGTAGGTCAGTGGTAAGTGCGCACCCCTGTCTCCCTTCGGTCCCGGGTTCGAGTCCCCCCGACTTCACCGGTTGTGATGGGGTTTTCCCCATGACCTACGATGTGACCTTTATTATTATTATCATTATATTTTTATTTATTTTCTTATATTTTTATTTTAAAAATAAAACGAACTAATGATACATTGTCTTCTTTTTAAATTTCTTGGTAAGTTATTACTCAAGGATCACACCACTTGACACAGATGAATATGGTGCTCCCCTTTCATACCCATCCATACTGATAATAGAAGAATGGTTCAACAGTTTATTTTTTTCAAATATCAAAATGATTCATTAATCCTATTTAAAACAAATGACTCACAAAGATGAAAACCACGGGTTGCCTCCCATGCGCACTTTGGTTTAATGTCTCTATCTCAACTTAGACCCTTAATTATTTAAGTATTTTCCTCATCTAAGTTTGGTTCACACAATTTCTCATCAACTTCATTTTTTTGGAATGGTTTGAATATATGACCATTAACTTTAAATGTTTGACCATTGGTGGGATCATTAATTTCTAAAACCCCATGGGGGTACACCTTATGCACTTTTTATGGACCTAACCATCTATACCTCAACTTTACGTGGTGTAAATGATGTTTAGAACTATACAAAAGAATAGTTTTACCTGGTACAATGTGTTTGGTTTTAAGATTTTGAGATTGGTAGGCTTGTACTTTAGCTTTATTGATCCTTTAATTTTCATAAGCCTCCATCCTAAGTTTCTCAAGTTCATTGACATGTAATTTCCTTTTTGTTTTAGCCAATGAGAGGTCATAATTCATTTACATAATAGCCGAAAATTCCTTAAGTTAAATCTCCACTGGAAAATAGAATGATTTACCATAAACCAACCTATATGGGGACATTCCTAAAATGGTTTTATATACAGTTTGATAGGCCCAAAGAGCATCCAAGAGTTTCTCAGAAAAATCTTTCCTAAAAGGATTGAAAGTTTTTTCAAGAATATTCTAAATATCTATATTTTATAACTAAGCTTGACCATTGGTTTGAGGATGGTATGCAGTGGAAACATTACGAGAAATCCCATACTTAGACATGAGTGAAGAGAATGGACAGTTGTAGAAATGGGTTCCACAATCATTGATTATATCCCTAGGAATTCCAAATCGAAAAAATATGTGCTCTTTCAGAAATTGGATCACAACATGATGGTCGTTAGACTTGGTGGGGATGGATTCAACCCATTTTGAGACATAATAAATAGGTAAGATGATGTAGAGGTATCCCCTAGAGTTTGGGAAGGGACCCATGAAATCGATTCCCCAGCAGTCAAAGATTTGAATCACTAAGATGGGAGTGATTTGCATTTGATTCCTTTTTGTGATTGACCCTACTTGTTGACACTTAGGACAACCTTGAAAAAATGTGTAGGAGTCCCTTGAGAGGGTGGGCAAGAAGAGACCACACTGAAGAATCTTATAAGATGTTTTCTTAGAGGAAAAGTGACCTCCACATGCCTCACTATGACAAAATTTAAGGATGGACTCTTGTTCAGATTCTGGGATACACCTCCTAATGACATGGTCAAGGAAGAACTTATAAGGGTATGGATCATCAAACACATAGTTTCTAACATCATAAAGGAATTTCCTTGGATCTTGAGTCCCTAATAATTTTGGAATGACTCATGTAACTAAGAAATTGGCTATGTCAGCATCCCAAGGGCAGTCACTCACAGAGTATAGGTGTTCATTAGGAAATTAATCAGACAGAGAAAGGTGATTTGAGTTGTCTTTGAATTCCAACCTAGAGAGGTGATCAACTATAACATTTTCAACACCCTTTTTGTTCTTGATTGTGAGGTCAAATTCTTGTAAGAGAAGGACCCACCTAATCAGTCTAGCCTTAGAATCTTGTTTTTGGAGGAGGTATTTTAGTGCAGAATGGTCAGTGAACACAGTGATGGGGGATCCTAAGAGGTAGGAACTAAACTTCTCTAAGGAAAACACAATAGCAAGTAACTCCTTTTCAGTAGTGGTGTAGTTTATTTGGGCATCATTTAAGTATTTCCATGCATAAGAAATGACATAAGGATTTTTATCACAACGTTGTCCTAACAAAGCTCCTACAACAAAGTCACTGGCATTACACATAAGTTCGAAAGGAATGTTCCAATTTGAAGATTTCATAATGTGAGGAGAGGTGTGAGAGGATTTGAGGGTTGAGAATGAACCCTCATAGATTTCTGTCCAAACAAATGGAGCATCCTTTAATAGTAGATCACAAAGGGGATGGGAGATTGAACTAAATTCCTTGATGAATCTTCTATAGAAACTAGCATGTCCTAATAAATACCTCACTTCCTTAAAATTTTTGGGTGATGGAAGGTGACGAATGATTTCAACCTTTTCTTTATCAACTTCAATCCCCCGACCCGAGACCAGATGACCTAGAACAAGTCCCTCTTTAACCATGAAAAGGCATTTTTCCTAGTTTAGGACCAAATTATTTTCTTCACATCTTGATAATACTCTCTCTACATTCTGCATACATCCCTCAAATGTATCCCCAAACACAGATAATTCATCCATGAAGACCTCTAGAAAATCCCCTACCATGTCAGAGAAGATTCCCATCATGCACTGCTGGAAGGTTCTAGGTTCATTGTATAAACCAAAGGGCATGCGTTTGAAGGAAAACGTGCCAAATGGATAGGTGAATGTAGTCTTCCCTTGATCTTCTAGGGATACCTCAATCCGATTGTACTCCGAGTACCCATCTAAGAAACAGTATAAGGCATGACCTGCCACTCTCTCAAGGACTTTGTCAATAAATTATAAGGGGAAATTGTCCTTCTTGGTGAATGAGTTTAGCTTCCTATAGTCAATGAAGACCCTCCATCCACTACTCACCCTGGTTAGAAGAATCTCTCTATCCTTATTGGTTATCACTGTGATTCCTGCCTTCTTGGGAACCACTTGGATTAGGCTGACCCACTCACTCTTAGCTATGGGATATATGATACCAAATTTTAACAATTTAAAAAGTTCCTTCCTTACTACCTCCATGAGATTAGTATTGAGTCACCGTTGAGGTTGACGACATGGATTTGAATCAGATTCCAGAACAATCCTATGAGTCTCGATAAGTGGGATAATCTGAGGAATATCAGACAGGGTCCAAAAAATGGATTTCTTATGTCTCCTAAGGACATCTAGAAGAATCCTCTCATGATTGGATTCAAGAGAAGAAGTAATGACAAGAGGATGTGTTTGATTTTCCCCTAGGAAGGCATACTTGAGTACAGTGGGAATTTCCTTCAATTCAAGATCAGGTTGGTTTAAAATTTCAGCAGAAGATTGGAACATTGAATCAAGATCAATTTTTTTCGTATAGTTTTAGATAGGATTGATTCCCCACATGTATAAGGTTCAGCTACTAGATTGTCTTGACTGGATTTAGGGAAGGAAGTTGAAGTGGTCTCCATGAAATTGGTTTCCTAAAATTTTTCACTGATTGTTGGACCTAAGACTTCATCATAAGAGAAATATGAAAATGATTCAAGCCAAGGAGATAAAATTACTTCATGTGAACAAAGGAAATCAATCTCATCTTGACTTGAACATCCATCAAATATTCCTTGATGTTCTATGGATTCATTATCAATGCTTCCTATCATGTTTACTTCACGAATTCCCTCATCATCCCCTATTAGTGATCTTTCATTATATATGTTCAAGTCTAGACTCATGTTTCCTAAGGTGATCGTCATGTTCCCATTTCGGACTCGGATAACAGAGTTTATTGTTGCAAGGAAGGGATGACCAAGGATGATTGGGTTTTGTTCCGTATTTCCTATGTTTGGATGGTTGTCAAGGATAATGATGTCAGTAGGGTAGATGAAGTTTTCAACCTTTACTAGAACGTCCTTTAAAATCCCCTTTGGAACCCTAATGCTACGATCAACAAGTTGAAGTGTGACAGATGTGGGTTGGAGCTCTTCTAGGTCTAACTGTCAGACACAACATATGGTATGAGATTGACACTAGCACCTAGGTCACACACGGCCTTGACAACTTTTCTCTCTCCTAGTTCAACATTGATGTAAGGGAAACCCGGGTCTTTCAACTTAGGAGGAATGGTCCCTTGAATGGTGGTAATCACATTTGTAGCCAAAAGGACTTGGTTTTTATGTGAAAATTTTCTTTTAAAAGTTCACAAGTCTTTAAGGTGCTTTGAGTAGGCAGTTATGGTTTGGATTTCATCGAGAAGGGGAAAGTTAAACTTGACTTGTGAGAAGATTTCCCTCAATGTTTCACTCAATTAAGGCTTGGTTTTCCCCCTCATGCATTGAGGAAATGGTGTAGATTGTGGGGTTCTTTGTTGAATAGTTGTTTATTTCACATTGTTATCGTGTTTTTCAGTTTGATCATGTGGTTCATTTAAATTTTCATCTAAGATTGAATCTTCAGATGGGTTTTGAATTAGCTGTTCAGGTTTCTCAATTGATTTCCCACTTCATAAAACTGTCAGAGCCTTTAGTTTTTCATGAGTTGTTTGAGTACAACTTGACTCTCCCCTTGAATTTAAGGATGGTACCGCCTGAGTAGGCATGGGTGCCTTTCCAGTTTTGATGGTTTGAAGTTCTTGTTTTAGGGAAGATACTTCCGAGTTCATTCTTTCCATTTGTTTTCACAGTTGTTCTAGTAGGCTTTGTGGAACAGTTTGGGTTGGTTCTTAAGAAGATTGGTTTATCCCAGGGGGATATTTTGGAGGTGGGATGGTTTTTTGAAAATGGAATGGTGGTTTTTGGTATTGGATAGGTTGGGTTTGGAACTGGTTATGGGTTTGGTAGTTCTGATGGGGGTAAGGATTTTTTCCTTGTGGTTGGATAGGTTGTTGGTTATCTTTCTAGAGGAAGTTTGGGTGGTCATTATACCTTGGGTTGAAGTTGTTTTGGTATTTAGGATTTTGAAAGTTCAAAGAATTTACTCCCGTTGGGAGTCCTCCTAAAATAACATCCTTGATGGATGGAATGGTTGGGAATTTTTCTGTCTTATGGTCATGTTTGTCACAAATTGTGAAAACATGGTCTATAGTTTGGATTTCAGGGACTTTCCTAAGGTATATCTCTTCAACCTTCCTAGAGAGTGTTGCGTGTTTATCCCTAAGGATTTCCTCTTATCTAAGTGTATGAATTACAATAGTTATTTGTGGTTTTTCAGAATTAGGTGAAGTTCCCCATGTTTTGTTTTGTTCAGTAAGGCTTTCTAGATACTCGTAAGAATTATTTGGGGCTTTGTTTTTAAAGGTTCCATTACACATCATGTCAATGAATTGTTTGTTCCGCAGATCCAAATCTTCATAGAAAATTATCACTTGTTCAGGAATATAAAAACCATGGTGTGGAACCATGTTTAGAGTGTCTTTGAACCTCCCCCATGTTTCATATAATGACTCTCCCTCTTTTTCAAAAAAGTTTTGGATACTCTTTTTAAGTGAAATTGTTTTGTGGTGGGGAAATTATTTTTTGTATAATTCTCTTTGTAGTTGGTCAAAAGAGTTGATGGATGATGGTCTCAAATTGTTTATCCAATTTTTAGCTTGATCCTTTAAATAAAAACGAAATATCCTCATCTTATATGATTCTAGTTGATGTGGGGGACACATGGTTTCTACAATGTCATTGAACTCCTTAACGTGAAGGTAGGGCATCTCAGACTCCAATCCATGGAATGTGGGAATGCGGTTTAGGACACGAGGTTTAAAGATGTAGTTGGCATCTCCTAGGGAATTGTGTCTAATGTATTAGGGGGTATTGGTACAGGTAGGTGTGAGGTAGTCATTCATGGTTTGATCAACTTCATTCCCCAAGTTTTAGGATGCCTCCTTTGGGTTTTCATTTTGGTTTCCACCCTGGTTTATGAGTTGGTTTATTTGAAGAAATTCCATTTAAATGGGCTAAATTTTGGACTCTGGAGTATTAGGAATATTAGGATATAATGGAAAATGTTCCCTTGGTGTACTTGACTCTCCAACCCCAGAACTATCCACCCCCACTAGACGGTTTTATTGATCGCGGGTGTAGGCGGACATGCGCCAAAAGAAAAAAAAAGAGAAAAGGACAAGATTAGAGAATTTGGATGAGAAAAGAAGAAATGGGGGAGAATAGAATGGGTATTTAGATGAATTACTTGGGTCCCTAGTAATGGCTCCAAAATTTGATTCACGCTCAAATTTACCCAAAAGAAGAAGGTAAGATGGTCCTTGTAGTCTAGCTTGGGTTGTCGAATACTCATAGACCTAAGAAGTACCTACTAACACGTACATTCTATGGATTATTTTTGGCAATGAAGTGGCCAGCTTGGGTTAATTTAAGATGGTTTTAAAGAATCATTAAAAAAATTAAGTTTATTCAAATTAGGTTAAGGATTTGATCCTAGGTTATTTCTCGGGGTGGATTGGATGAATTCCTTTTTTAATGATTCCAATTTCTTATATTTGAGATGGGTTCATTTAAGAAAATAAAAAAAAATCATCACTTACTGGTTTAATGCCTACAGACCCTAAAACTAATCACCTATACACTTGAAGGATCAAAGTTTGAGCACTCCAAGGTAAAGGTTTGTATTACCACTTGAAATGTGTGACTTTAAATTCAATAAGGACGAAGAGGTTTTAAAAACATCAAATAAAAATATCATTTTAAAGAAGTGGTTATCCATTAATGGAGTGAAAAATAACATCGAATCCATCCCCTTGATACTCCCTAGGATCAACCCATAAAAGAGTTATCCCTCCATTGATGACATCTTTTCAACGGAAGTGGGAAGTAGACTTTTGAGGGTGGAATTGAAGAAGTAAAAACAACAACAAAAATAAATCACTCCACCGTTGTGTGATATATATCACAAAGTATGGTGTGAATAAATTTACACCTTGAATTAACGGTATCAACTTGATATGTATAAGAACATAATAGGAGTAATGGATGAACTTTTATTAAGAAACTAAGGTGAATTAAACAACTTACATGAGAAAGAAATGTGATTACAAACACAAAGCGGCAACATTACACTATAATGAAACCAAGAACCAAAGATGAAAAACTCCTCCATCACCACTGCCTTAAATAGGCATTTTGGGAATCTTGCGTCAAGACTCCAAAATTACAAAGCATCCCACTTGATTATGGTAGACCTAGGGTGGTGGAAAGCTTGTGGAATGTAGACTTTTCCACTCTTGACCCGAGGTGGAAGCCATATTGCAACCTCTGAACAAACATGCTTGGAATACCTTCTAGATAACCGAATTAGAGTGGTCCATAGAATAAAAAACTGGATCCCTGGATGTCTTCTAACCTTTTGTAAAATTTGGTCTCATTTTGAGTTGTGTATTCTGAGATATGATTAGATTGGTAGGATGTTTTCTGGGCCGTAGAATCTGGCCCAGAATTTTAGCTCCAAATTGGGAAGCCTTAATAACCACAATGGAGGCTGAATTAGCACTATCTCCTAAAGAATTATTTGTTCCTCTACATTTCTTATATCATACCACGAAATTTGGACTTCATTGGGCCTGAATGTTGGGCCCCACATTCTCACCAGTGGGCTGGTGTCAAATCTGCCTTCTCCAGAATTGTTTCCTTTCATCACCAAATATCCCCATCTTCTTTTATGAATCCTCCATTGATCCCTGAATAAAAAATTTTCATATTTAAATTTATATAAATTTCCAAAAATATAAAATTAAAATATGGATAATTACATTCCTTAAAATTAGATGAATCATTGGGCCTAAATTGGTGTACATTAGGCATGAAGAGCACGAATGATGAGAATGGATGTTCAAAATTAAAATCCACTAACTTAGGCCCATAAGATAAAAAATGAACATTTAATACCATTAAAATGTAATTAAAATATGTATTTTTATTGTATAATCAACCCATACTATCTTCAAGTCATAAAAGAGCTTCACAGGTTGGTCTATGACCATACAACCATGCTACGAATGAGGTACACATGTCGTGTATATGATACGTGGCATATAAAGTCTATTTTTGTAACTTTTCATCATTTCATTAATTAAGTCTAGAATTCTGAATTTCCAGGAAAAAAAACCAAAACCGAGTACATTATCGAATAAAAAATGAATAATATCTTATTAAATATATCCGATATGTATATTTAAATTTATCTCATCAAATTCCCCCAAACATGAACAATTTATTATCCTAAAGAAAAAATGAATCTCAAAAGGGATTACAGAAGATTTTTTTTAAATAGGAAAAATTCATTAAAAATATTAAAATAAAACTATGTGTAAGAAGAAAAATTCAATCCTACAGAATAAATACTACAGATAGAACCAGCCATGACTCATAGTCTACATCATTATATTGATTATTTATTATTTTAATTAAAATTTCATAACTTTTCCTTAAATTCTATACCCATTTTTCAATTTACCTCACAATAAATTTTCTTTCATCACTCAAGTTAAAATGTTACTAGTGTAATTATCATACCAAGAATACATATTCCTAACAATTTTCTGGAATTGGTTCTATAATATCAGCTTCGTTAAGACAAATACAAAATAAATCCTGAGGGATTCAATAAAAAGGGTTCAAATGAATCTGAGGCTGAGGTAATGTGTGTAGAAAGTAGAAAATTAAGATAAAAAGTAGGGTAATATCTAATTTATAATGCATGATAGATGTAAACAGTGTAATGAAGTAACTCCTCTAAGATAAAATGGCATCCATGAACCAAATTTCTCAAATAGGCTCCATGAATATAATAACTAGGTATCAAAAATGCATCTTATTCCTTTCTTTTTTATTTTTTTTATTTCTATTTTTTGAAATTCATGTTGAGGATAGATCACACATCCATCCCATAACCACATATAGTCCATTATAGGACTCAATGACCTGGAAATGGTGATTTTTGACCTTCTTAATACGCAACCAATTTTTTTCCTTTTTATTTTCTTTCTATGTTTTTTTCTTTCAAAAGAACTTGGTAGGTATAGAAAATTTAAAAAGTAATCATGGACTACATTATATCAAAATTTGGTGAAAGTTCCATGGTACATATATTTAATTATAACATCCCCTATCCATTATTAGTGAAAATTCCCCCACACATCTTAAAAGGATAATCATGAATAATACTGAGAGAAGGGTATAAATGGATAATCAACTTAAAATGGATCTATCCTAAATAGGTCGTTCATGAAAAATATGGGATAAATAAGAAAAAATGTAAGGTTGGTATCAAGGAAAATTGGCTCACAAAAATTGCCACAATCATATAAAAATGTACTTATTCATTCATAGATTCAATAAGATATCAAAAAAATTTCTGATAGGTTTACATACCCCAAGTGTCTCTCATGAAATACTCTCAGAATAGAATATGAAATCATGGGTCTATAATACTCATAGAAATGGGAGTATACAAAAATAGCTGGCAACCACTTAGGGTATAGAATATATTAATAATTTATTCAAAATAAATTTCACAAATTTTAAATTTGAATAAAATTTAAAACTCTACAATCATGATAATAAAAAAAATTAGAGTAAAACTTGAATTTTAAAATTTTACAACCTAAATAATTCTTTTATTCAAATGGGTGAAATGGATTTTCCAGTTTAAATAATGATTTCAATGAAAAATTTCTCCTAGATAGGTAAAAACTAGCAATAATCCAAGTGTATCATCAATAAATCTAAATAAAAACTCCCCCACACTTAAAATGAGATATTTTCTTTATTTTCCTATAATGTACTATGAGAGGGATATCAAAAATAGCATAGAAAAAATAAAATGGAAATTTGAAATTGAAATTAGGGAATTGAGAGCTCCCTAAAATGAGTGTCATGCCATTGGGAAACTTGGATGATGGTTATTTCAAATTGGGATGCCTGTATAATTTGTTAGAAAGAAAAAACCTACACTAGAGAAAACATTAGCTCACAGGGTTTAAACAGGATAAAATTAGTGAAATGGGTCGGTTCACCTAGTGAATAGTAAATAAAAGAAGGTCATATAAATGTAGATATGTTGGTATGGTTATGTTATATAATGACTTATGAACAATAATTATACCAAAAGGAAAAAAATTAAACTAACCACATGACTGATAATACAGAAAAAATTAAAATATGGGTTGCCTCCCATAAAGTTATTACAAATACATTGTTATCTAGAAGGATAGACAAAAGGATCTTGTAGTGTCATCCATCTTCTTAAAAGTTTGCTACATCCTAACAAAGCTGGTGTCTATGTCATTAAACTTGTAGGGATTCCTGTAGGCTTTACCACCTCATGGTCATTCCATTCAGGAATCTCATGAGGAAATAATAGAATCTATTTTCATCATGGTGGGGATCTCTACTGAGCAAGAATATCTAGTGATAGCTTCTCAAGAGGTCACTCGACATCATATGGGTGATGAGTCATCCGAAGTATGAGTTTAGATGGTGGGAGGACTTGCACATCAATGACCATAGATGATTCAGAAGAGATTGAAATGGATAAAGTAATACAGTAATAAAATGATAAATGATAAAATTAGAAGAAAAAACAAAATTTATATCCCATGTATATATAGAAGAAATGATACAATAGGTAATAATGGATACATTGTAATCAAAATATAGACCCAAAGAGAGTATAGAAGGGTCGGGGTGTAAGGGAAAACTAAGACTCAAGTGCACTCACGTTAGCTGTTGCATATGTTTTACCCTCCCAAATGGTGGGTTTATTGATGTGGCCCACCATATTGATGTAATTTTTGGACATGGTCATAGGATCATCAATAATATATAAATGTTCCATGAAACTAGTAATAATATTGGTGGATGATAGGGGTGAGGTTCCTATCTTTATAGTGGCCATTTTTTTGAAAGTAGGGTCAATAAAAGGAACCTTGGTAGATGGTGGGATGGTTGGGCCCTTGTCCTGATGGGATTTATTGTCTAGAAATTCCTAATTGTATGAAAGATCTGTGAGCTTTGAGGGTTGGTTTGTTTGGGTGGGATCTAGTGAGGGAATGAAGGTGCATGAAGATCTTGTAGAGGTTTTTGGGTGGGAGGTGGTTTTTGATGGTGGTGGGGGAGGGGTAGTGAAATGAGAGAGTTTTATAAAGGGAACGTCGAGGCAGTGGCATACTTGATGCCAGTTCCCCATCACACATTAGATATATGACCATATGTCATATTCCTTGGATGAGGTGGATATAGGTATTGTAGGTCCAATGGTGGTGATGGTAAAAACAAGGGAAGGGGGAGTGGAGGATGGTGGGATAAAAGAGGTGGTAGGGGAAGAGGTTGTGGTGGTGGTAGTAGGGGCATGATTAGGGGAGGATAGTGTGGCGAGGTCATATTCATGTTGAGAAGAGGACTCATCATCATCCTTCATATATGCTGGTGGCCATTGGTAGATGTCTCCATCCATCATGAGAAGCCCGATCTTGTGGAGCAGTATATGGGTGATTCTCTTTATTGGGATGAGTTATGTGGGGGGGTAGACTACCCAAAAGGAACCAATATGCATAGACAAATGGGCGATGAATGATCTACACATCAATGTGACATGATTCCTCTTTTCTAGGGCCCAATAGAACTCACCAAACTTTTTTGTCCATGTTGAATGTTTGGCCACCCATGGATGATGTAAGAATAATGACCTCGATCTTGATTACCCCTCCATGGGCATCACCCTGGACCACCAAAGAATGAGTGAGGGACTTGTCTAGGATTTAGAGGGAAGCACCTCAAAGCACAATGATATTTGTAGTGTGAGGAACATAAAAACTCTCATAGTATTTAGAGAACCTAGCCTAAAGGCGTATAGCCTCAGCCTTGTTAGTCTTAAGCTACAATGTTGCAAAGATGGGGGAGGTGACGAACCCATATGATTAGATGAATAGGTCAACTAATAAATCATCTAGGATGAGCTCCCAAGGCCAGTCTCCTAATATGAAGTGGACTAAGTTTATTCTCAACTTAAAGGTGGCAAGGAACTTGAGGAAGATATCCAAAAAATACTCCCCTCACAACTGAGTGATTGGGGTCAGGTGCATCCAGTCCATGAGGTGAAGGATGCCATAGTGAATGTTTATTTTCTCTAGAAATGCAAGGTCCAATTTATTGTTTCTCCACATATTCTTGTTCTATAAGTGGACCAACCTAACTAGGTGCACATGGTCAAGAATGTGGAGGTAGGGATAAAGGTGGGGACTTGAGGGGCCATGAGATCCTCCAGATGATGACTACGAGTCCACATATGTGGAACAAGATGAAGAGACAGAAGTGGAAGATTAGGTAGATCGATGAAGGGGTGGAGGAACTGGAGCATACCATTGCCATTTGTGTGGCAGAGGTGTGTCATCATGACCGATCGCACGATCAGTGGGAGGGATAAAAATGTTTTGGTTATAACCATTTATGAGGGACAAGAAGGCGTGGGAGAGAATTGGGGGAAGTTCAGAGTTTCTAGAAATGATGGGAGTAAGGACAAATAGGGGGAGTGGCTTCAGGTGAGGGTTCTCGCTATAGGGAAACTGTCACGAGGGGGGTGAGTGGGAGAGGAGGAGTGGGGGGGGGTCAGTGTGAACCATAGTTTTACAAGATTTTGAAACTGACACTAAAATTTACATTCCATGTACTATATTCATGGTGTGTAACTAACGATTGTGAAAAAAATTTAGTCGCCCGAATTTTACACGACCTGTATAATTTAAATGGAATGAATTTTTCATTTTGTGACCCATTTAGGATAGGTCCTCCAAAAAATATTTCAATACTCTCTAAAGAGTTCTAAAGATCAAACCTCCCTACCCTATCCCATCCAACTTATATTGGTTTTCCTCCATGTCAGTTATTTATTTATTGTTTAGAGATAGACATTTTTAGAAGTTGAATACTTTAACTTGGAGTTGATACCCCTTTAGAATAATTTTTTAAAATAGAGGGGATGAAAGGTGGGATGAACTCCCTCTTCATAGGTGCAGTGAAATTTTTATTATTTGGAGCATTGGATATATGGTAAACATGAGGTGTTTTATTATTGCCATCAATTTTCACATGATCTTCTTTTTTACTATCATGAGATATGGTTTGAAATTTTTTCGACACGTTATATTCCTTAATGGTCTTCTCCAAATAGAACACAACTTTTTATTCACCAAATCTAAAAATAAATATCACTAGGTCATCATAAAAAAATTCCTTTTCAATTGTGAGAAATGGTCTTCCAATAATTAGGGGAATATCACCTTCCTATTCCATGTCCAGAATGAGGAAATTAGTATCAAAAAATATTTTTCCAGCTTTTAATAAGATGTCATCCAGAAAAAATTGAGATTTCTTGACTGAGTGGTCAAAAATTTGGAGTTCCACCCTTATTTTTTTAGTTCACTAATCCTCATCTTCTTATAAACACACATGGACATTAGATTAATACCTTTCCAAAAACAACATAAGGCTTCTTCAAAAGTATATGCCCCAATAGTGCGATGGATTGGGAAAATTAAAATGTATCACATTTTCATAGGTACCTTCCTTTAAGAAATTGTGATGAAGTATTCATTTAGAGATATAATTCCTAATTCTAAAATTTTCTTTTTTTACTTGAGTGCAAGTCCTTAAATAATCATTCATAAGAGAGTACTTGGGAATTTTCCTCTACAATGGTGATATTTATATTCACTTTTTGAGGCAATAATAGGAATTTTTTATATTTCCCCTACATTTTTTCCTTATTTCATCCATTTAATAAAATGGAGTGGTGGTTTTTATGTTGATGACTCCACATAGAAATGTCCATTTTCATGATTTTATTCAACTTGAGAAGTATCGTATGGTTGTATTTTTTTAGTTTTTCCCTGACCATCTTAATTAGATTATTTCAACTGATGTTTATAAACTTAGTATGGTTGCTTAAAATATACCACATTTTCATTTTTAAAAACTATATCTTTAACCTCGTACCTTGGATGAGCTTTGTTATTACTGGGAAAATTAGTCAGTATCTAATCCGACAAGACTTACAGATCTGCACTATTTGATGCTTCAGGTTGTGTAGTGAATCATTATGGTTTTTTATTTCCATATCTTGGTTTTTAATTATTTAATTTTATTTCGGTATGAAGTTAGTGAGTAGGTTTTAAAGATGTATTTAGAGAGGAAGGACTTGAGGAGGTGTTATTAGTGGAACTTGTGGATTTTGCTGCTATTTTTCTCATTCTAACTACTATGATCTAAAAAAGGGATGTTGGAATTGTTGTTTTGGTTGAGGATTTAGAACTTGTGGTGGGTACCCAAGTGGTATCTGATTCCTTTTTATAACCTTTCCATCCTCTACTAAAGATAACCTTGGTATTTTTGTGGATGTTGATCCGATATTTGTTGGTCGTTTTGTTTTTGATAATACTATAGCTACTGGAACTTTTCTCCTTGTTGATTGTAATTTATATAATTAAAATATTTAGCTTGGAATTATTCTATCCCTTCCATTAAATATTAGTAACAATGAATGCCTCTAAACATCTCATAGGATTAAATTTCTATTACTTGACTAGGAGGAGTGGTGGCGCAATAGTTAATTAAAATGGCTCCAGCTTCTACGTCAGAGCCTCAACTTTAACTACTAGGTGTGTAATCTATTCCACTTGATGAATTCTATACTGAGGTATTCCTCTATCAATTTTCCATACATTGTCATTATGGGAGACTTCATCAAGAATTTCTCGTCTGACTTCAGACAACTTGATCACTAATCCTCCATCATAAGTGGCATCTACCATAGCAAGGGAAGTAGGAAAAGGTCCCTAGTATAATGTCTATAATTAAATCCCCACATCTATTAAATTATTCAATAATTTTCAAGTTATCTCCTTAAATCTATCCCATGATTCCCATGTAGATTCTCTATCTAACTGAGTGATGTTTTGAATTTCTTTCAATAGATTCCATGCCTATATTTTTTGGAAGTATTTATCAAGAAATTTATTTTCTAATTTGTCCAAAGTCTTGATTGACTTAGAAGATTGAATTTTTATCCAATCCTTGGATCGATCACATGAGAATAATGAGAAAAATATCAATCAACTCGTATCTAATGATACACTTTGGTTGTGAAATGTATCAAAAACCTCAAAAATGTTTCAAATGTGCTCATGATGGTCTTTACTTTGAATCCCGCCGAATTTCCCAATATTATAGACCATGTGAATGAGTCCAGGATTTTTCTCAAAAGTGTGTTCCAAAATAGTGGCTGCACAATTTCGAGCACAATTACACTAATTTATGACTAGTCATAATTCATACTGGTGTACTCCTGGAGTGATGGTCGCTCACCCTGAATATTAGGTGGTGCATAATAGGGGTCTTGAAAGTGTGGTGGCACAATATTTATACACTCAACCACTATGAAATGATGACATGATGTGATTGTTTTGTCAATATGAGGATCAATGAGAATTTTTTTCTATGAAACTAGGATTCTTGATAGAGTTAAGGGTCCCTGAGACATGAATTATCCGAGAAGGATAGTGAGGGACAGAGGGGAGGGGGAGAGAGAACTAGTTTAAAGTGGTATTTAACATCAAAATTTTAACACCGGTTCATAGATACCGACATGAAAAGGCCATATGTCGAACTTTTAGCATTGATTTTTTATAAAACCGATGCTAAATCATTCTTACCAATGATTTTTTTCATCATTTTTGGATAAAAATGACACCAAAAGTTCAAAATATATATCTTTTTTCATTTATTTTCATAAAAAATGATTCCAAATGATAAAAACATTCTTTTTGGCATTGGTTTTCCAAAAAATAGACATAAAAATGATTACCAAGTTTTATTATGTTTCATAATCATAGAATTTACTAGTCATAGAGCTAAAATAGACTTACCGATGAAAAGTTATAGATTTCATAAGTTTAACTCCTCTAGTATATGTCTTAGAGAATTACAACATTCAAAGGCCACAAATTTTGATCCATAACTCCGTTTGAGATTAATGACCAATGAAATCGAATCTTAGAAGACAAAATACAATTTAGTAATCCTTTTTCATGTTGGGTTTTCCAAAAATATAATGTAAAAAATGATTACCATGTTTTATTATGTTTTCTAATATTTGAATTTACTAGTCTTAGAGATAAAATGGACTTATGGATCAAATGTTTTTGATGTCATAAGTTGAACTTCTCTGAGAGAAGTCTTAGATAATTCTAACTTTCAAAGGTCATAACATTTGATATGTAACTCCATTTGATCTCAATAATGAATAAAATAAAAGTATTTATGATGAGATACAACTTGGTAATCCTTTTTGACATCATTATTCGAGAACAAAGGATTCCAAAAAGTCAACTTTTAAAACTTTTGGCATCAGTTTTCATAAAAACCAACACTAAAAGTTAAAAAAACAACATTTTGGCATCATTTGTTTCCAAAAAACAATTTCAAAAAATATTACCAAGTTTTATTATGTTTCCTAATATTAAAATTAACTGGTATTATAGCTAAAAAATACTTACAGATCAAAATTTACAGATGTTGGATGTTGATCTTCTATAAGAGAAGTCTTTGAGAAGTCCAACATTCAAAGGTCATAAATTTTGATCTGTAACTCCGTTTGAGCTCAATGGCCAATCAAATCTAAGATTATAAGATGAAATAAAACTTGGTAATTCTTTTTCAAATAATTTTTAGGAAATAATCAACATAAAAAATGATTAACAAAATTTATTATGTTTCCTAAGATTCAAATTTACTAGTCTTGAAGCTAAAGTCGACAAACCGATCAAAATTTATGGATATCAGATGTTTAAATTCTATATATAAAGTTTAAATATGGATTTTAACATAGGGGTTTTCATTAAATGATGTTAAAATTAAAATTTCAAATATGTGGGATTGATATTTCGATATTGTTTTCACAAAACACGTTAAATTTTCAAAATCCCACCTACATTTTAAAGAAAAACCTTTGAAAATATTTTCATTTATTATATCTATATTATCTTTCTTTCATCATTTGGACCTCTTTTATTCAACTAAATTTTCAACACATCTTCATTCATTGATTGAACATGATATCTATTATAATCATGTAATTTATTTATTATAATTTTCTTTCATTTATAAACATCTCGATAATTTTCTTTATAGTGATTCTTTATTCTTATGATCTAGTTATTAATTTAAAACATCTGGATGTGATTTACCAATCGAGATGAAAAATTCATTATCGATCACTGATTTCATTATCACATGGTTTGTACTCTAAAAACAAGAGAAATGATGATAAATAACATATCAAATTAGAAAAAACTTTTAAAATAATTGAAATATGTTCAAAGAATTAATTATTATTTTTTCATTTGGTGTTCATAATTTTCATTCATGTTTCTCATGTTTTGTTTGAAAAAAGTTTTATTAATGAAAACATAGAAAATTCCAACTTCTGACAAAAATAACTTTTTATCTGAAAATCCATTTTAGCTTCATGACAAGTAAAATTGAAGCCTAGGAAATTATCTAAAACATGATAAACATTTTTAACATTTGTTTTTTGAAAAACTAACACTAAATATGACTTTTATTGTCAGTTAATGAAGAAAATATTGTTAAAAGTATTCTATGTAGGATTTTAGCATCAGTTTTTTCATGAACCGACATTAAAAGAAGGGTTTTAATGGTTATTAATGAATAACTGGCATTAAAAGACTTACATTATGAAAATAATTCCTCACATTCACTTTCTAGGAATATTTTTTAATAAAACGATATATTTTAGATTTATGTTAGATAAAAAAGGAAGGGATCAAGGTTAATTTTAGTGTTCTAGAAAGAAGATAATTCTAGGTTTATCTAGGAATAGTCCTATGTCTTATGCTATGAAGTGGTGAAAAAGTCACCAATTGGGATTGGTCAAACAAATTGGATATACCCAAGTAGAAATTATCCCATGTCTAGGTTATATCTAACAAGATAATTGAATTACTCTTAGCTTCTATATAGAAAGCATCATAGGATAATGGTCATAGACCTTCTCAACTTCAATTAGGTTAGGTTGGTTGAATTTCACTTCACATGGTCAAGGTTGTTCAAAATAATATGATGAGAAATTATTATTTACCTAATTACTATCCATATTGTTTCAAATTTCCAATTTATAGATTCATTAGGCTAAAAAACACACCTACTCTCAACCCAAACCCTAGGAGGATTATCCATTCATGGCGGTGGTGATCAAAAGTATAGAAATATTAAATAATATTTGCATAATCAAGAAATAGTTGAGAAACAAACAATCAGAGAATAAAATAAATAATAATAAATATTAAAAAATTTAAATAAATGTAAATATATTAAAAAAATAATTCTCATGGTGAAACTATGAATAAAGAGTAATTCAGAATCAATATTAGTAAGAAAAGAAAATCAAAAAATCACTACAGATGAAGAAACAATGACGGATGATGCAAGCATTGATGAAGAATGAAAAGAAGTGTTGAAACAAACTTCAAGAATAGAAACACGATTGAAACAAATGAAGAATTGGTGTATAATGATTAAAAACTCAAAATGATTCAATAAAACAAAGAAAAGAATGAATGAAATCTAGATTAGAGTGAAAATGGAAAAAAATAAGAAGAAATGGAGGAAGAAAACAAGAGAAAATAAAAGTGTGTCAGATGTCTTTTATGAGGAGGGTGCACAAAATATTAACATGCCTAATAATTACATGATATGTAATTCATACATGTTATGTACTGACTTAAGTGACTTTGGCCCCGACATCTTCATGTCAGGTAAGTTTTCTCCACACTATGTATTTGAGATCCACATTTTCCACCAAATAATTAGTTTGTATCTTTGACTGGGAGAGCCTTTGAACTTTTCACATCATGAAATATCTTCATGTCGTGTATGGGATTCAATTTTTATGGGTTTATGATTTTTGAAATATACATCGATGTGTGCTATGTTCACATCATGAAAATGATTTATTGGTTGCTTTGCAGTCTTATAGGTATTTTGTTAATGAAGTCAACACATCATGTATATGATAAATGACATGTAATATCTAATTAGGATCTTTCCATCATTTCTTCATTTGCATCCAAAATTCCTAGTTCCTCTAAAAACAAACCGAAACACATTGCATTATCAAATAAAACATGAATAATCTCTTATTAAATGTATCCTATATATATATATATATATATATTCATCTCATCGAGATCATATTCCCCTTCCAACTAGGGCTCACCAAGAGAGAGCAGAACAAGCCTCAGTACAGGCTCATGTTCTTATCATAAAAGACCAGTGGTAAACTCAAAAAGCACCAGACAAGGTTCATATCCCTACTCTAATGGGGCACCACCAGGTGAGAGTAGCACACCCCTCAAGAGAATCTTATATTCCTATTAGTGAAGCTACATGGAATATTCCATCACCTTGAGAAAGGCAGTCTCATACCCCTACTTCTTACAATTAATGACTACACTAGAATCCTTTTGAGGCTATATAGGAGGAGTCTTATATCCCTTATCTCATTTTGGAGGTCTTTCAACATATCCTAGTGGATAATTCATTTTTAGACTAGGAACATATCCTCTCTCCAACTAGGGTTGACCAATATATTTTAGAAACCACCCACAAGTTGGCTTGTATTACTAGAAATAATGTATAAATTGATTAGAATACTCTAATAATTTCTCGTCAGTGGGATAATATTCCCACATCACCATATGGTTATCAGCATATTCCAACATTCATCATACAAGAAACTCATATCCCTATATAACCTTGAAAGTAAGGTCAACATATTCTAGTTATGACGTTAAATGAGGCTCATATCCCTACTTTACTCAATGTTGCTTTCTTTGAGGCCATTTGAGAAAAATTCTCCTAAGGGTCCTCCAACTCTTAAACTTAAGAAGAAGAATATAATTACCCTTATAGTCCTCATAATGGTTGTGTGGAGATGGATCACATGGACTCTACTCATAACATCTATCGTGATTAACCTGCCCAAGGTGACATATCTCTGAGTTAAGGAAATCATCACTTTTCCCAAAATCCTAAATATAGAGAGGTTCTCAAAAAATATATTCCTTCATAGAGAAATGTGATCAGAACACTGGGATCAATAGTATATAGTCCTTGTCAACTACCATACCCCCCTCACTGTGGTCATCTAGCGACCCCGAGAAGAAACTTCTATGGTCTGACCAAATGAAGGCATGTAAGTCTAATGAATAGGAAGATTAAATTTACATATAAAGAGATTTATCAAGAAACAACATTCCAACTATGTTCTTTCCCTATGCAACTTTTTATTGTATGATCCCATACGATCTAGAGAAGGAGTGCATGCCTTACCTAAGACAAAATATGTGGGAAACTCATCATCAATTGAAGCTTGACACCTCCCTTACCAAGGATACAAGGACCACCTTCAGACCATTAATATTCTATATTGTCATATAGAACTCATTGGTATCACCATGGACTAAGGCTCAAAACCAAAAAATTATAGTCAAAATCTATAACATGATTGCCTTCATTGCATCATAACTCTTCTAAAACTGATCTTAAAATCCTTATAATGTATATATATTCGAGGATGGAGAAATTATGTAGAATTTCACATTACCACACCCGTAGAACAAAAAAACTCCTCAAATGTGTCGTCCTATAATTTTGTAGCCTCCAGTGGGCTTAGGGTACCAGTTAATATGCGATATAGTTGGTCACTATAATAGAATTCCTCCACTTTAACGATGCTAAGACATCACATATGGAGGGAGAAGACTACCGACAGATCTTTAAAATGGTTCCCATAGAAAAATGGGGATGCTTTTTATATAAAGAAGATGAATTTACAATTAACCCAAAAACATCCTATAAGGGATTACTCCCATCATGGGATGCTATTACTCCTAGCTCATATAGTAGCAAGACTATTCAAAATCAAGTGGGTCGTAGTAGCAGTAGCCATATCAGCCATCTAGGGGTGGACCCATCCCATTGGGTCAGAGGTATATCTACCACCACCTCTAAACTTTAGATTTTCAATCCCTAAGAGGATACATGATGTATTAGTAGTAGCTACAAACCAACCCCAGCCTACCGGGTTGGGGAAATTTATATCTCAATCAGTATCGTTAGGTTCATCACACCCCAAGAGGGTCATAGATAAATCAACTAAAGTTCTAGATCAACCCCATTCCATAGGTATTGGGTAATTTATAACACATTCCCCATCCCACGAGTCATCGATTCCTTGAATGGTGTCATCATATCTTCAACAACAGTATTAAAAAAATCCAATTTTCACCCTGGATAGTCCCCATTCCACAGGGCTAGGGGAATTTTCATCATCATCATCACTATAGAGGGAATCAATCATATTATGAGGTAAATATTGACAGTTGGCATCCCATATATTCCTCCCACCATAAGACGTGCCTCTATTATTAAGGGCTCATTCGACAATCATGACCGAAAACTACCTCAAAGTCAATGTTCATAGGACAAGGTATGAGGAACGTACAACAAATGAAATAAAACCTCATTGGTGTAAACCAAAAGGTTTTAATTTTTCTTGGGATCAAAAAACTTACCTTGATGCAAGCAGGGTAGAAACACCATATTTCATCAGGATTAATGGTTCAACTACAATTTCTCAATAAACCTTAGTTAATTTTTCACCATCAACATGATAGATATTTTTTATCAATATGAAAATAGAGAGGGATAAAATATGGAAAATAGAACTCAATATGAGTGTGATATAGATGCAAAAACTAAGGCTACATGTGTGTTGAATCAAAGGATAATAAAAAAATTGAAACCCTTGAATTTTAATACACCACCTCTATGGTGGAACACTACCGAAGTTAAAGGGAAAGGTGTGGCTACATCCCAATAACAAATTAGAAGAGATGTAGTTCCCTCTCTAAATTAATGGATGAAAAAAATATGATAATGAGATTCAAAATCTTAGAAAAATAAATGGGGAGATACTCAGGGGAAACATTCCCACTCAACTTCATATTCTGACAGAGATGAACATCCCTCCTCCAACATATCAAGAAAGAGATGATCCACCTACAAGAGAATCATCTGAGTATTAGGCTATCTCCAGATCTAGGTTGTTGGTCTACATAAATGAGGAAGTTAATGATGATAATAGAAACCCCACATTATAGTGATAGATGATCCCCTTCCCGGGTGATTATTCAATATTAGAAGAGATCAATAATCAACAAGAGAAAAAAGTGAGGCCACCTTATTAAGCCCCTCCCTCTCCCTATATATAGTTGGTTACTCAGACAACAGTACCTCTAGAACCACTTAATACCATCGAGTCCCTGGCTTCTCAAATGGAAGACATGGAAGGGAGTTGCACACCGATGAAGCTTAAGAAGAATACATGTCCTGAATGGGTGGATTATACTTTTATCGCACCAAATTTTCACAATATTAATTACTACGCCTTTAACAGTGTGGTAGATACATAATAGCATTTCACTCACTTCATGTCCCAATGCTGTCTAATGATGGACCCTTGAGATCAATAAGAGGTGACCAAGTTGGGGTTTTTTGTATAGACTCAGACTGGGCCATCCATGTTTTGGTAAAATAGTCTTCTAGAAGGATCCTTTTTAGAATGGGAATACATTCTTCATCATTTAATTTATCAATTCAGCTATATGATGAGAAAAACAATAATTTTCAACTTGAAAAACTAAAAGGAACGTGAAAATGAGAGGGTTTATATCTTTATAGAATGATGGACGGGTTTATCAAATTCATTCATCATCCCTCTATCATAGGAGAAATTATAGGAACTCTATGATGAAAATCTCTAGGATGAGCTACAGACACCCTTGACCCGATGAAGTATCTAGGAAGATTATGTTAGTTTTCAAAAATAGAACAATTTTTGGAAGATTATGTTCATTAAAACAAAGATAAATCTTGGTCTATGTTTTCAGCATGGGGAAAATGGATTAGTAAGGTAGATACTTATTTTATTAACCTCAAAAAATATTAATTCCCATATAAGAAACTAATGTGGACCTGAATCATCTAGTGCATCCCATCGAGCAGAAATAATAATAAAATCTCTCTAAAACATAAGATAAAATATATTATGGTCACCTAGGATTTTGAGGAACAGATGAAAAAAACATAATCCTTCCAAAATGAGAAAGTACTAGGTTTTTTCTAGAATCCATGGAAAATAACCTACTCAAGTTGACACAACCCAGGAAACCGAATGAGGTCAACCTCATTGATTTTCCAGACTACTACCCTTTCTATAAGAGGATGGGTCACACCATCCTGGATGATTTATCTTCAAATAAGTCCTCCAAATAATGGTTGATTATGGACAAGTGATGTTAGAAAACTACCCAATATAGGAAACCTGTATAACTATTTACCAGTTAAAAGAATAAGTTTACTGTAATGAAGTTCCGACTAGGAATGAGAAGAAGTTTAAAAATTGGATGACTCAAAAAATAGTTGACTGAGCTCATTCCACCCTCATATAATAGCTTTTCAAACCCATAATTATTCCATCTCATAGGGATATAACATCAAATATACCTCTCTTAGGTGGAAATAATCATTATACATAGAAATATACAGATTAAGAGGAGTTATATTCAGCTCCAATGTAGGATCTGACTATAGTAGACTTCTTTCATACAACATCTGAAAAATGGGCCCCACCCCACCAAACAAAATATTCATCAGAAGAAGTGATCATATTGGGTTTTGTTAATGTGATACACCTGGAAGGCCACTTCTCAAATGATGAATATTCCTTTGATTATGATTTCCTTGTACATGGCCAATGAACTAGAGGCTGATGGCGCAAGAGCCATGGATACATGTGACAACATGGGCATAGTCAAACCAAATATCTTGGACACATCCCTACTTAATACATATATGTGGAAAAAAACCACGGGAAAAAACTCCAACAAGCCCAACAAAAACATAGAGGTGTCCCAGAACCCCAAAGTGGTCATTAAAGCCTAGTTATCTTACAAAACTGCCTGGTGGAGGTGTAATTATCTTATCACCCCAAACAAAGAGGAATATCAGTGCAACCTATGCCACTATATGTATATTCTCTCTTGAACTCTTCTTAAGAAGTAGGACCCTCTACAATGAACACCTCAGGAACTGAGATTCATAATAAGGATAAACCCTACCTTGGGAAGTGAAAAACTATAGAATAAAAATATAATATTTTGAAATGGATAGCATTTATCCTAGCCAAACATTAATCCTTGATGTTATTCATCTTTAAAAATAACATAGAGAGGCATTCTTCAAATACCTCCATATTCTATAGAAGTTCAAGATATAATTATTAGAAGATTAAGATTATCAAATAGAGACAATGCCATCAGAATTTCATGTCATTATCTCCCTTATAGAGAAGGATTGGGAAGAGGTCATCGAGGGACAAATCAAACCCCTCTATGTTTTCGGAAGACTCAATAAGTTTGACATCCAAAGGAATCTTATTGAAAATGGTTTTGAGATCAACCTCACCCTTTTATAATTAGGATATAGAAAGGGATATTTATCTCCCAAAAAGCTAACCAGTTATGTTTATGATAAGAGAGATAAAAGACCTCTCAAGAAGATCAAGATCAATGTTTAGTTTGGGGATATCACATATAACAATGAGTTCATGATTATCTATGAATAAATTTCATATTTTTATACTTTGATGGCCTTATATTGACATCCATGTGGTGGTACCTTCAACATTTTACCATAATTTGAAATACCCCATCAATGTGAAGGTTAGAATACTAAATGGTGATAGTTACCCCTTAGAGTCTTGAGAATCCATATATGATGAGGTATGTTTCTATAGAAGGGAGGGATGAAAATCAATGGTAGATGAAAATATAGAGTGTACATCCCCTAATGACTTAGGGACCACCCCTATGAATCCCTAGAGTATGCTTGGCAATGATTCTGTACAACCCATAAATATGGTTGAGGCAGTAGACATAATCCCATATACCCAAGACCCTCTTGTCCCTAATGATAACATGAAAGAAAATAATTAGCTCCATAATCTCTCTACAATGACTCTATTGGAAGAGGATGGAATTTCTCTTCTCATGGCCTCTCTCACCCCAATAGTGATAGAGACTTCTCCAGATTTCTAACCATATCTTAGGATACTTCCATGGACCTAGAAGTGTATGATAAAGTGGATGAACTCAAAAACACCCCTCCCACATTTGAGGAAGTAATTCCCACCACCATAAATGATATTTGTAAGGTAAATATAGGAATAAAAGAAGACATGTGGCATACATTGACGAGATCCACCATGCCACTTGAGGAGAAGGAGATGTACGTATAATTTATAATAAAACATCAATATGTGTTTGAATGGAATTATATATAAATTACCAGACTAAACCCTAATGTTTCCACACAACATCTTGACATACCTGATGACCATCAGGGTTTAAAGCTAGTATCTAGAAGGATTCACCCCTCTTGTGCTACATATGTATAATAGGAAGTTGATAAATTGATCAGAGCAATCTTTTTTGGGAAGTTAAATACCCAATATGACTCACCAATATCATCCCTGTCAAGAAAAAGAATGGGAATATTAGCATCCTTTTATATTTCAAAGAGCTTAATTGACATTTCCTAAAAGACTATTTCACATTACTAATAAAAAAAATCTTGATCGAAGCAACTATTGGATTATAAGATTATTCTTTCATTGATGAGCATTTAGGGTACAATCAAATAAAGATATCCCCTGAAGATGAGGAAGCCACTACCTTCAGGGAACCATAAGGATTCTTCTTCTATAAGGTTATGTATTTTAGATTAGTTAACAGTGGTGATACTTATCAACAACCAATGTATCGTATCTTTAATCCATTATTGGGATGAATAGTAAAATTTTATGTCAATGACCTGGCTATCAAATCTTGATAGTGATTTGATAACATCATAGATCTTCAAACATTATTCAATAATTAATTATAGGATAGTCTAAGGGTGAGCCCGTTGATGTGGGATTTTATGGAAACATCAGGGAAATCACTTAGATTTGTGGTATTCCACCATGAAATTAAGGTCAACCCTGAAAGTACTAGTTCAATTCTAGAAATTTAATCCCCTCCGTATCTCAAGGACTAAGAGGGATCAGAGGGAAACATGCCTAAATTTGTTGTTTCATAGCTATCATAGCTAGAAAATATCTCACCTTCACCAAGATAATGAAGTAGAGAATTTCCTATCAATGAGATGGGGACTGTAATGAAGCCTTTGAGAGTCTCAAGAAGTACCTACTACAACCATGCATCCCGATTCTTCTAGTGTAAGGAAATCCACTCATCTTATATGTGGCCACCATGGAATGGTAACATGGTGCACTCCTCGTATAAAATAATGATGTGGTGAGTGAAAATAGTCTCCACTTCCTCATTCAAATGATGTTAGGTAGTAAGACTGGATATTCCAATATCACAAAAAAACTGTCCCACACTAATCTTTTTAGTGTAAAAGCTGAGGCAATACATATAGAACCATGAAGTATAACGTGTCTCTCCTATTGAACCACTCAAGTACATCCTTGGATTCCTTATGTTGATAGGGAATCTGGCCTGATGGGTAGTCATTCTACAATAGTATTACATCCAGTTCATGTCACATAAGTTAGTAAAAGGCCAGGACCTAGTTGATTTCCTTGAGGCACATCCTCACTGTAAAGTACACCAGTGGAAACTGAAATTTTAGATGACGAGGTTTTATATTCCCATGACACTCCCTAAACATGGGATATGTATTTTGATGGCGCCTCCCAAATTCTTATTGGCACGAGGCTTGGAAATACAAAGCTTAATCGGGTTGGTTTAGGGATTCCATTTGAATCTCCAAACAAATAAAAGTTTACCTACTCCTTCTCACCATCTGAAGGCTGCATAAATAATGAGCCCAAATACCAAGCCCTCATTTTTGTCTTGTAAATAGCCCTAAAACTTGAGATAGATTACCAAGACATCAAATTTGATTCAAATCTAGTGATAAATTAGATCAACAGATAATATTCCATCAATAAGGAAGAATTGGACACTCTCATTTTCTATATCATAGGAGTGACAAAAAAATTCACTTTTGAACCCACATTGCTCCATGTACCCTAATAACATAATGATCACACTGAAGTAATAGATAATGTAGCCAGAAGTTATATCTAAATCTGATCAAGATGACGTGTTCTTATGCATCACACATCAAAGTATGGTCTCATTAATCAAAATTTGTGAAATGGAGGAAATAAATTAGATTAACACATCCCGATAGCACGACTAACTGATATCCAACGCTAGATGGATGGATTCCATAATTGATTATCACAAAAATAAGACCCTTATAACAGATCAAGATTGAAGGGAATAGATTTCGTGCTGAGAAGTGAACTTTACCTTACAATATGGGTTAAATTAGAACCCCCCCTCTAAAAATGAGGATTTTATGGAATCCTCATCATATGAATAGTAAAAAGGTAGATTCCCACCATCATGGAGGAAGTCCATGTAGGATCCTATGGCCCTCATCATTCTAGGACCAGGATCTCCCATAAAATTAGGATGATTGGATTCTACTAGAAAAAAATGATATTGGACTATGTGGAATTCACTCAGAAATTTCATGCAGGTCAGATTCATACAAACTTCATCCATCAAGACCTGAAATTTCTACATACAGTTAAATATTCCTATCCATTTGAAATATTAGGAGTGGATATTTTGGGGTCATATCCCCCAACCACTTATAAGTAGTTTAAGTATATCTTTATTATTAACAACTTATTTTCTAAATGGGAAGAGTCAATACACCTCAAAGAATTTGGTATGTAGAATATCATTAACTTCACAAAGTCTAATATTATCACCAGTCGTGGAGTCCCTCACACGATATTAACAGAAAATGGAACCAACTTTTACTCTGTCATATTGAAGAAATTATACCAAGAGTATAACATCAAGTCCAACCAGTCACCCCTATATTATGAAGAAACAAATGAAAAATGAGTCTGTTAATAAGACTTTGTCGAAAATACTCCAGAAGATGGTAGATAAAGACCAGAAGTCCTGGCATGGTAAGCTCCTCCATTCTCTAATGGACCTACCATACCACTATGCGTACTGATAAACAATAAAATCCATATTTACTTATTTAAAAAACTGAGGTAGTTTTTCCCATAGAAGTTTAGTTTCCCTTAATGTGAATAGTTGTTTGTAGACAAATCTCAGATGATGATAAATAAAAAAAGTGGTTGGATGAGTTGGAATGAATTTAGGATAAAATGTTACTTACAATTAAAAACCTTGATTTCCATCAGAATTGGATCACACAAGACTTCAATAAAAAGTCCTGCCTCTATTTTTTCAATAAAGGAGAACTGGTATTGGCTCCCAAAACCGCAATGACACCAGGAAAGAAAACTACCATGATGTAACCTAGATGGAAAGAGCCTTATATCGTACATAAGGTCTATCATAATGGATCTTAATCACTAGTCAAAAAGTATGGGGAATGAATCAATCCACCCCTCTACTAATGCGAGGTTCCTCATGAGATATAGACATTGTCAATTCCCCCACATCCTGACCACATGACATTAAAATGTATGGAAGACATACTAAACACATGGAGTTAAACTGTACAAGAAACATCCTGACCACAAGACATTAAACTATGAAGGAATCATCTCAGTCTCATGATGTTAAACTACAAAATACTTTCTAACCACATGATGTTAAACTATACTGAATAATTCCTAGAAGAAAGACTTTTAACAGTACACCATCTCTCATCCTAGTCACCTGATGTTAAACTCCACAAGTACATCCTGAACACATGACTTTAATTTTTATGGACCACATCCTGAACACGTGACATTAAATTATATAGAACTCTTCATTACCAAATTTCATTAGATTCAATGAGAATCATGGTTTTCCAATGATTCATCGCACACATGATAGATCTGTGAAAAAAATAAATGATGTTCCCTCACTCCTGTGTGTGATTCAAATCCATATAAGGGGTTCCCCATCCAATAACATTGTGTGGATTGATTCCTTAAATCATTGGATAGATAATGATACCCATATCCCAAATCCTAGGTCTAGCCATAATATATTCATCCCCTTCACAAGACATAAAATTGATTAGAAATGTTCAATACTTCTTTTTCACATTGGGTAACCTTTATCCATACCACATGATGTCATAATGCATGGCTATACAACATTTCACTTCATTCACATCGAGTTACCTTTGTCCTTATCACATGATTTTAAACTTCATGGATGATTTCCTCACCTCTTGACACCAAACTAAATGGTTTTGGAAAATTATGTATGGATTGATTCTCATTAAAATGTTATATGTTGGGATGATTAGTTCTTATTTCCTTGTCCATTTACCACATGATACACAATTCCCATGTCATTCCTTTTGATTTCCTCTATGCGGTGAAGGAATCCTTTTCCTTTCTTTGTTTCTCATGGTGAGAATAGATCACATGGTCTTATGAACAATCTTAAAATTATCCACACACGATCAAGACTGACCAGTTCACAAAAGGGTAAGCATGTTCCTGTATATAAGAACTTAAGAGGAACACTACGATTTGTTACTGCATAACATTAAACTACATGGATAATGTCCCTTTCATGGCATAAAAATATGTATTACCATGGACCTTGGTCAAGAGGACCATTATCCTTATTGTTGGCCCCCACTGAATCCTCTATTCAAGAACTATGTGTGGCTTGATTCCTGTCATTACAGGATACACAGTGACACCCTAATCTCTAGTCTTAGGTTTAGTTTCAATATTTACTTTTCACAATAGGGAACCCATATTCTTACCGCATGAATTTAAACTATATGGTTTCTCAAGAACTACATATGTCTTGATTATTGTCACCACATGATACGTAGTGTTTCCAAAACCTCCGATCCAAGGTCCAACTACAATAATCAATGGTAAATATTACCCATCTACATATGGATCAAACATATTCAAAGAGTTTCTCATGCAGGAACTAAGTGTGCTTTGTTTCCTATCATCACAACATTCATAGTGCCTCCTGGATATCCAATCCTAGTTCTAGCTACAATAATCAATGGGAAAAATTCAACCCTATGTTTATGGGCCAGACCTGCATAGAGAGTTTCCCATTTAAGAACTATGTGTGTCTTGATTCCTATCATTACAAGAAATATAGTGATTCTTGAATCTCCAATCCTATGTTCAACTACAACAATCAATGTGGATAATTCCCCCTTTGCATATGGGTCAAACCTTCGTAGAGAGTTTCCCATTTAAAAAATACATGTGGCATGATTCTTACCATCACCAGATATGTAGTGATGATCAAATCTCCATTACCAAGTCAAAATGCAATAATAAACATGATAATGACCCCCTCTCTATGTATGGGATAGACCTGCACATGGATATTTTATACATGAACTATGCATTACTTGATTCCTAACGTCACATGACACATAGGGACACCCGAATATTCAATCCTTGGTCTATAAAAAACATATAAGAGGATAAAAATGAACCCTAAACGGCATATGGGTTGGACTTATGTCACAATCCATCTAATACCTACTCTTTCACAGCTTAATGGAATGCCTAGTTGTCCCTTGTTTCCTACACTAATCATTGATCATGTGAGCTTAGGGAACCTGGAAGGATGATTCGTCCAACATGATGGTTCCACAATTAATATTAGAAATATCATCCATACCACATATAATTAAACATAATGGAAAACGAACTTACCGCATGACATGAGACTCTAAGAAATACATCCTTGTCATGTGATGATAAATTGCATGAAAAAAATCCCCCCAACATGATGTTAAAATATAAAGGCCATCACCCATTTTCATTTCATATAAAAATACCAAAATATCATAACCCAGATAAACAAAATAATGGGATGAATCCATCACCTTTTTAATAACCTCAACCCATAAATCACCCTTCATGTATTAAGTTCCTTGGGTTGCTGTAAATATTCCATGTCCCTTGGAATAACAAATATTTATCTCTTTTTGAACATTCTATCAATTAATAATGGATTTAACCTACCTACAAAAGAAATATTGGCCCTATAAGAATGGATTTATGATCCTTGTGATCATGACTTCACCATGACAAAACCCATCACCATGGAGTGTTCTAGGACATCCCTGGCCTAATTTTCCTATATAATTACTCATGACCCAAGAACCTTAAAACCGTGATTTAAAATATATTCACCTACATATCAAAAGTATTTTGAATTACTCTTGACCCTGGGTATCCTAAATAGGTTATTGTGTAACATTACCATCACAATAGGTCCATGTGCATCACGACCTTAAACAACCTTCAATTTGGTCTAAGTTATATGAACTTAAACTCTCTCCTTTGATTTTCCAATTTAAAATACCTTAAAATTATAGTGAAAGAGACACAAAAAATGTCAGTTTGAAAACCCACAAAGGTATTCTTGAGCGTAATTAAAGTATATGCCCACCAAACACTTTATCTCCATATTTAGTCAAAATTTAGAGAATAAATGAACAAGGAATAAAGCTCAAAGGGCCCACTTTGGGTCCCTAGTAAAAGATGATTCATTCTCACTAGAACCCTTAGTCCAAGAAGAAGTTAAAGTAATTATTTTTCACATCTTCTCACTACGAAAATACGTTCACTAGGTGGTTACACAACTTTTAGGGTGCTTGAACCCTTCTTGAATATTACATTTTCCATAAATCAAACTTCATGATTTGAGCACCGCATATCACTGGAATCCTTCCATAGACTTTGGAAAAGGATACCCAGCTTCAAGAGACCCTTTGTTTGACTATTCATGTATTTCTATGGCTCCTATGTATGAACTTCTGATCATAAACCAAATACATCATTGTCTTGTAAAAAGTGATTTCTAATCCTTGTGAGACCTAATGTCACTATGGTGGAATACACCACCTTATGGTGTTTTTGGGTCATCCCCAGAATGATTTCTCATATCATCCTCATGACCCAATTACTTTGGACCATGATTTATAATCCCCATAAACAAAATATCCAAGAGAATTTGACATTCTCGATGTTACGACACCATATTTTGTACCCTTTATCATTGTTAGAATGCGAAACTCAACTTACAAACCTTTTGATATCCCAAACCATGTAATTTTAAACCACATGGTCTAGGGCCTAAGCCTCCCCATAAGACACTAAACTGCTATATGGTTCCAGAACACATCCTGGACTACTTTTTATTTGTTTTATACTTCATCACCCAGAAATTTGAGTCTTTCAAAATCTTTCACAACCCTCAAGAAAAGGTGGGTACACCTATGTTTAACCATGATATTGACTCATAAAATCATTTACCTTTCAACCATAGGCATCTAATCTATGAAGGAAAGGAACTATCATCCTTATGATCCCTTGAAAGGCTGTGGTGGAACCCAACACCTCAGGGTGTTATGAGTCATCCCTAGTTTGTCTAAATCATTCCATGTTCATCTTTTAAAACTTTTGGGTTAAAAATTACAAAATCTATACTTCAACTGTCCATATGAAATCAATTTCCCTAGTATTTCATCATTCATCCATACCATTTCCACAATATTTTATGACCCTTGGAAAATATTATGGAAAACAATGTTTGACCATGATAATGACTCATAAGGGATCTAACCAACAAACTAGAGGCACATCCTCCTTTCTAGAAAGGAACTCTGATCCTTGTGAGCCCTAGAAACACTACAATAGAACTCACCACCTTAGGGTGTTTTGGTTCATCCCTATCAGGTCTTCCCCATTCTATATTCATTAATGATGTCCTTACAACAAGAATTTAAACTTCCCAACATACAAATATCATTACCCCATGATCTGAAAATGAACAATATATGTACTTATTTCATGACATTAAACGACATGGAGAGAATTAATTTGCAGATGGTATATTACCAATAGTAAAAGTTCCGAGCTAAAATACCTTAACCTACAATAATAGAAGGTCCAAGCTAGAAGACTCTAAACTGAAATACAACAATGGTCTAGTTTAAAATACCTTAAAATAACCATCCAAAAGATACATGATACTTTCTAGGTTTGAAACTCAATAAGGGTTTCCAGAGTAAAATTTGGGCCTCTTCTCACTAGGAATGCACTTTGTGTGATATAAGAAATATTGAGAAGGGATTAATGGAAAAGGCATAAAAATTTTCAGGTTTTAAAAATAATAGGGGATTCCGAAGAAAAACCCACATCCATGATTATTAATTATTCCCCTATATTAATCTTAGGCAAAAATTAGGGTAATATAAATAAAGAGGTACAAATCCTGTGGAACCCACCTTATGGTATTATAAAAAAATCATGCTCACTAAGTCCATTGACATCAGAAAAAGATAGATCATTATCCCTCTAGGAAATTTATGTTATGGAAATTTTCCTTTTGTAAATCAGGTGATCTCAAGACAACTAGTGTAAGTACATCAATTAGGAATCTCATGTTGGTGGGCATTCATGAGAATTTCTCAAAAAATTCTATTATGATTTAGGCATTCAAATCAAGGAATTTATATTATCTTAGTATTATGCAATGGATTGGTATCATTGATGATCGATGTAACATCTAGTTAATGAAATTTAATGAACATCATGAATGAAATAAAATTGGACAATGAAATAAAATGTTTGAAAGATCTATTCATCTATAGCATCCATAAATATGAATCTATACATGTCACGACCCGACCCTACCCGGGCTCGAGCCGCAACTACCCCAGGCCCGCCTCCATTGGCCAGGGGCTGGCGACCAGCGCCGAAGGAAAAATAAATCGGGGAGTCCTTTGCCTAAGTACTTGTACAAACACACACGCAGCACACTCAATGCAATAGTGCAGAGTAAAAGGAAAGACAAGAAAAGAAAAGGAAAGGGCAACTACTATATATATACCACAAAGTGCATCGACCTCTAAATAGTACATGTAAAGATGAAGGAAAACTGTAAAGAAAAGGGGAAAAACATGCGGCCAACCAAAAAGTGCCACAACCCGGCAACAGGTAAACAAAAAGAAATAGCAGACGGGTATCCCACATGGAACCCGGCCACGACCACCGTACGCGGTCCAAGCTCCCAAGCTCCTACGCTCCACTGAATTCACGCTCCACTTGTCCGTCGTCTGCAAGGGCACACCAAGTGCGGGCAAAGCCCAAGCATGGGTGAGTATAAAAATACTCAGTAGGATACCCCGAAGGCTCGAGGGAGAAACAAAGGAGGTACCGAAGGGTGAGCAGTAGAGAAAACAGAAAAAGTAGAGGAGTACAATTGAAAGTGCAGTAAAGAGTACAGTAAATATTCTAGATCAACCCAACAAGAGGAAAGAAGGTAGACTAATCCAAACAAAAGGAGCTGGAAACGGTGAGAAGATGAACTTCTCATCGAGTCTTCGCTACCTATAGCAGGAGAGTAGACTCATCCAACCACGAGAAGCTAGACACGGAAATCACGTGGCATACCCTGCGCGTCTTCGTCTCACCTGGAAAGAGGGTAACCAAACCCAAGAAGTGGGTACCATAACAAGGTATATACATATCCATATTCTCAACAAGAATCCCGAACAACATCGTAAGGGGATCTTCATCAGGTAGATCATCCCAAGAAAGAGTAGCCAATAGTCCCAGAAATAACACCATCAATGCCCAGCATCCCACACGTCTTCCCCGAACTACAAGTCAAGGGCTCAATCACCGCACCTCGACACTATCCGCTCTGGGCGGCACTGACTCGCCCACACAGTTTTAGGTTGCGTCACAAGGATTCATCTCGGTGGGGGAAAGCGCTCCTCATACTTGAGAGTTCTGGGGGAACGTCAACCACAACTCGTCACTGCCCCGCAGTCGAGAGGTCTGCTCAAAGTCGACAGGAGACCCCCTACCCAGCCTCCCTGGAGGGTCCCTGGAAGTCAACGGGTTCCCACTATAGGGAGACCCGAAAAGTCGACGGGTGCCACACTACCCAGTCCCGTAGAAGGGTAATCCACTGGAGGGCGACCCGGCTAAACTCGGCAACGAGACCACTGCCCAGCCCAGCTGGAGGTAACCCGACATCAGGGACCACTGCCCAGCCCAGCTGGAGGTAAGCCCGGCATCGGGGACCACTTACCAGCCCAGCTGGAGGTAAGCCCGGCATTAGGGACCACTACCCAGCCCCGCTGGAGGTAAGCCTGGCATCAGGGACCACTACCCAGCCCAGCTGGAGGTAAGCCCGGCATCGGGGGCCACTGCCCAGCCCCGCTGTAGGTAAGCCCAGAACTGCTCTAGCCATCCCTGCTGGATGGTACTGCTCAGTGAACACCACTGTACTGGCCATCCCTGCTGGATGGTAACCCACTGGCGAGCCCTGCTCGAAACAACCTCAGCCTTGCTGGAAACAACCTCAGCCCTGGTGGAACAACCTCAGCCCTGCCGGAACAACCTCAGCCTTGCTGGAACAACCTCAGCCCTGCTGGAACAAGCTCAGCCCTGCTGGAACAACCTCCTAGGTAGAGGATCAGTGCCCATGTAAAGTGTTGGTCACAGCGAATCCACAAGCTCTACCAGGGAACACAGAGCAACGGGAGAAACTCCTCAGGCCTCACAAGGAGATCACGCTCCAATCCGCTGAGTCACTGTCAAAGAGGACCGAGATATCTCACTCCAGAATGTGGGGAAAACACCCACACTGTACAAACACCCATAGTCGCAGATGGTGTCGCAGTCCGGTGAAAGGGCACGACACTGGAACCCCTCACAGCTGAAGAAACAGAGGAACAAACCATCTCTGTCGGCCAAACCATCGAGAAGAGGACTTGGGGAAAACCAATCAACCCTACTAGTCAAACAAAAGAGCACCGGTCCAGGGGAAACTCCACCCTACTGGTCAAACAAACGAGCACAGAGGGACCCTCTACGTCGCGAGAGGTCAAAGTACGTAAAGCATAACACGACACGCACATGGGGCCCACACGACGTGTGGCCCCAAGTCAACCCCAACCAAGCGCACAAACATTCTCAGGTAAAAACCACACGTACCTCCAAGCGCTCCCGTATACTCCCAGAGTATACCTCGTTCTATCCCAAAGGCTATCGTGCACACGGCACCCATCGTCAACGCGAAGGCGTGACGTAACAACTCCACCTCAAAGGCCCCGGGCATGGCCAACCACATCTCGTGAAACATTTATATCACTCTCCCCAGAGTGCGCGACCAAACGCCATGGGTCTGCTACAAACAAGGTAGGACGAACCACCACCGTAGCACCTCTCATGCTCCACATTTAACAAGATCGTGCAAGAGGCTCTGTGCCACCAAACAGATCGCACCATTGTAATCGTCGCGGAAAAACATGAGAGATCGACTACTTACTCGCCTCCACCGGATATCCGACGGAAAAGTCACCAACACCGCCTCACGCCCGAACGGCACCCCGTGATCCCGAGCCTTAGCCCCGAAAAGAGTCGGGCAGGTCGCACCATTTCGATCCCATCAGGAAAAAAAGTCAAAAGCACTACTCACATGAGTGCAATGAATATCTGGAGAAAAAGGTGCATTCTGGTGCACTACACATGAGCGGTGTCACGTGGGACCCACAACCCAGTCCTGAAACACAACGAACGGATCAGACCATTGCGATCCTCTCGAAAAAGTACACAAGGTGGACTATTCACTTGTCCAAAACGGTCACCTAGTGATTAAGATGGAAAATAACCGTCGATGCCCAAATGACCCTCGTGGGCCCCACACCATCATGCAGAATTATAGCGGGCAGACTGCACCAATGTGATGCCCTCGAAAAAACACCCAACATCGACTGCTCGCACACCCCGAACGGAAGTCCGATGAAAAAGTTACAAAACGCTGTACGCATCTCAAAAGACGGGCCATGGGGCCCACTCCACAACTACGGCTTCAACGCCCAAAACTGCCCTGGAAACCTCCGCCTCAGTGCCAGGGTCGCAACGCCGCTGACAACGCTCAAAACGGACGTCGGACGCGTCCGCGTCGTCCAAAACAAGAATCTCGGAAAAAACGCTCGTCCACTTAAAGACACGTCGCGCCTCTGCGACCCCTCCTCATTTCGGGAATTCAATTCCCAAAACCATCTCAAAAACTTCTCCTTGATGCCAGGAAGGCTCTGTCATAGACGACACTCAAAACGGACACCCGTAGCCGAAAATACGGGTGTCCGAACACCGAGGGGGCAAGGCCCATGGGGCTGGACCGACTTGGACCGGCCGGTCCGCGGCTTAGCCGCTCGGGCCGGCCGCGGACTCGCGGTCCGCGCACAGACTGGCCACGAGGGCCGGTCGCGGAAGCCGCGTGATGACCCGCGCGGCGCGGGTCTTTGTCGCCGCACGGGGGTCGCGCGCCGCGACCCCCGCGGTCGCCGCTCCCTGGCGACCGCCGCCTCGCCGGGCGCTCCGCCTGAGCCCCGGCCTCCTCCGAACGCTGCCCCCTCTCCCTCGGCTGAAGGCATGTCGCACCCCGGCCTCTCCCAGCCGCTCCGCCGGACACCCGCGGCGCTGACCGAGCACCCCGCTGCCACGCCGTCCACCCTAGCCACGCCGCCGCTCGAACCCGCCGGAAACCGAAAACCAGCCAACTTTGGCGGATGATTGCGGATGCCACAAGGCTCAGAATTGAAATCCGAAAGATGCGTTTGAAAGTGAATAATCTCCACTACGCATTAATGGGATTCGTTAAAAAATCCAACAACAATTTGACAGTATTAAGTATTCTAAAAGTAGGTGCGGTAAGACAAAACACAACAAGACCCTACCTCGTGGGCGTTGCCCGGAGCTTCGCCGCGATCTGCCGCCTTGCCAGAGCTGCCTCACCGGAGACACCTCGCCGGAGTGGAGGAGGAGAGGAGGGAGAGCTTCTGCCAGGAGATGAAGAGAGGGGAAGAGAGGGGGGGGGGGGGGTGGGGGGTTAAGTGTTTAAATAGAAACACACTTAACCACCCGCCCGCCGGCCCGAACCCGAACCCCTGGCGGGGTCGAGGTTAAGCATCCTCTAGTCCAGACACCACCTCCTGAGCACAACGGAGGTCTCAAAATTTTAATCTGAGACCCCGTTCAAAAGTTATAAAATTTAACGTCTGAAGCCGCTAGATTACAAAAACGCCCCTGGGGCCATTTTTCACAAACGGCCCGCGCCCGTGAAAATTATACCCCTCCTAGGGTAAACAACACGCTCCAAACTCAAAGGTGCCCTCTGTTTTCCAATCTGAGCCACCGTTTAAGAGATACTTGATTTTCAACATTAAACAAATTAATTAATTAATTAATTAATCCGTTTAACGTTCCAGAAGCGGGCAAGGGGTCCAAACGTCCCGCGCCGACAAGTTTTATGTCGTTCCTAGGGTAAACACCCCATTCCGGACCTATCCGTACAATCAGATCTCTGATCTGGAACTCCGTTTAGGAGTTATCCCATTTATTTAGCGTTTCCAGTGTGAACGCACTGAAAATTTAATTTCGGCCACTCTGGGGCTCGGAATCGCACGCCGTCCGAACGCACTGCTCTGGAATATCATCAAGAATATTACAAATTCTTTCACAGAAAAAACCGGGTTCTTACATCATTCCCTCCTTCTAGATTTTCATCCCCAAAAAGCAAAACTAGGGAGCAACATAGGGTACTAAGCCCACACCCGGCACTTCTGTACCTAGAAGAACCCACACACAGCTCTGCGTCACCGCACATAGACCAAAGGATTGATCAGTTCACATGAGGTCGGCCCTTTCCAATGTCGTGCACCCACTCCAGGATTTGGGGTTGGGGAAAGGCGGTAGGGAACCTCACCATCCATTTGCATTGTCTCAAACGGCCTGAAGGATCTCGGGGGTAGCTCACCTCCCCGAACGAACCTCTACGTCGCACGCCGCGACGGGAATCACTACCCGCACCTGAAACATGGCCCGGTGATTCCCTCCTTCAGAATATCCATATGGTGAAACCCCCAAGGATATCTAGTCACACAAGATTCCACAACCGAGGCTCTCTTACACGCTCGAAAGGCGAAGGAGTTGACACCATCGACTAAAGGAAAGGGTCCCACGCCTTTTACCTTACCAACACAGGGTTACACCCGACGCCCTATGTCACCCTGGTAACACCTCAAGCAAGGACCAGGGAGGAAATCATTTCATAGGCAGAGTCTAACAATTATACTGCAAACGGTATAAGAGCTGTAGAGCGTACCTCCTATCACCTCATGCTCTGTAGGATAGTAGACATCCAAAGCTCGCGGCTGTCCGTGTTCCCAACTGTCAGCTCCCAGAGCCTGACGTGGACCACCTATTTGTGATGGTAAGACCTCGTAAAGTCGTCCCCCACTACCAGCTCCTCCCTCTCCTCTGCTAGCACCACCTATCTGGGTACTAATCCGATCACGGCGCTGCCTCTGTCATGGTGGTGCACCGGCTACCTGCCCGAAGCTCTCAGTAACTCAGGCCGGACAGTCTCTTTCCAAGTGACCTTGCATGTCACAAGCATAACACCAACTCTCTCTGGGCTTCACTGGTGCCCTCCGGTGCCACTGTGGTGTACGACCACGACCCTGAGTCCGGTTGTCAGAAAGCCACCTGTGTCGAGGTTCTGCTCGCCGACGCCCACTAGATGTGGCAGACGTCTCGGCTCTGACGTGCCTACTGCCACCACCATCTCTAGAACGTGACAGGAAGCCCTCTGTCACCAGCTCCTGCTCTAGCACCCCGACATATGTGGAAATGCCCAAGGGTACTATGACAGCACAAATCTCTTGGCGGAGACCCTGCTCAAACTTCCGCGCTCGGATGTTGTCGTCATGGATCAAGTCCAGGTAAAAGCATACACGGTCTGCAAAACTAGCCGTGTACTCGGCCACCGTCATCCCTCCCTGCTGAAACTGCAGGAGATCCTGAATATGAATGGAGCACAAGCAGGAGGGGCAAAAATCCTCACGAAACAACAACCGAAAGTCGCCCCACGAAAGTGACGACTCGTTATGAAGCTGAGTCACCAGACTCCACCAATGCCAAGCTGCCCCATTAAAAAGGGTGGCTGCCAAAGCCACTATCTGATCTGTCGATGTCTGCACAGGCCTAAAAAGGATACCCACTACCTCTAGCCAACCCTCTGATGCCTGAGGGTCTGGTTCACCACTGAACCTCAGCGGTCTCTGCCACTGGAACTCACGGAGCGCGCTCTACCTGCGCTCAAGCCCCGTATGTTCTACTAAAGCTGCCTGCTGCTCAACAGGTGGGGGTGCTGCTACCGGCCCTCCCGGAGAAAAGGGGCTCGTAGGATGGGTCCTGGAATGTGGCCTCGTAGCTCACAGGGTCGTCATCACGCACCCAAGCTGGTATCTTGGCTGGCTGTCTTGTCGGATACATCCTGAATATTATAAAGGAGTTCTGCGGTCAGATGAGCATATATGTATATACCGATAACAACAACGATGGGGAGCTGACTCAAGAAGAATAGTCAAGACTCAGTCCTATGTGTTTTAGAAACCAATTTCCCTGTAACAAGTGTCTCAGCATGCCGAGTCGATAAGAGGGTTATCAAGGTCCTGGTGAATGGATACGTCGGCCGCCGCACCATCACTGGACTCCCTGGCCTGAGAGCCGCTCTCGATACACGTTAACACTGTTTCCCTAAATCCCAACCAGTTACTTTTATTTTAGGGACGTCCGAATAGCGTCCCAAGGAATGAACTGGCTCTGATACCACTTTGTCATGACCCGACCCTACTTGGGCTCGAGCCGCAACTACCCCAGGGCCGCCTCCATAGGCCAGGGGCGGGCGACCAGCACCGAAGGTACAATAACTCGGTGAGGCCTTTGCCTAAGTACCTGTACAAACACACACACAACACACTCAATGCAACAGTGTAGAGTAAAAGGAAAGACAAGCAAAGAAAAGGAAAGGTAAACTGCTATATATATACCAAAAAGTGCATAGACCTCTAAAAAGTACAAGTAAAGATGAAGGAAAACTGAAAAGAAAAGGGGTAAAACACGCACCCAACCAAAAAGTGCCACAACCCGGTAACAGGTAAACAAAAAGAAACACCTGATGGGTCTCCCACATGGAACCCGACCACGACCACCGTACGCAGTCCAAGCTCCCAAGCTCCTACGATCCACTGAAGTCATGCTCCACCTATCCGTCGTCTGCAAGGGCACACCAAGTGCGGGAAAAGCCCAAGCAGGGGCGAGTATAAAAATACTCAGTAGGATACCCCGAAGGCTCGAGGGAGAAACAAAGGAGGTACCGAAGGGTGAGTAGTAGTGCGAACAGAAAAAGTAGAGGAGTACAATTGAAAGTGGAGTAAGGAGTATAGTAAAGAGTCCAGCTCAACCCAACAAGAGGAAAGAAGGTAGACTCATCCAAACACAAGGAGCTGGAAACGGTGAGAAGATGAACTTCTCGTCGAGTCTTCGCTACCTATAGCAGGATAGTAGACTCGTCCAACCACGAGAAGCTAGACACGGAAAGCACGTGGCATACCCCGCGCGTCTTCGCCTCACCTGGAAGGAGAGTAACAAAACCCAAGAAGTGGGTACCAGAACAAGATATATACATATCCATATGCTCAACAGGAAGCGCGAACAACGTCGTAAGGGGATCTCCGTCCCATAGATCAGCTCAAGAAATAGTCTCCAACAGTCCTAGAAGTAACACCATCGATGCCCAGCATCCCACATGTCTGCCCCGAACTACAAGTCAAGGGCTCAATCACCACACCTCGACACTATCTACTCTGGGAAGCACTGACTCGCCCGCACAGTTTTAGGTCGCATCACAAGGTCGCATCTTGGTGGGGTAAAGCGATCCTCGTACTTGAGAGTTCTGGGGGAACGTCAACCACAACTCTTCACTACCCCACAGTCGATAGGTCTACTCAATGTCGAGAGGCGACCCCCTACCCAGCCCCGCTGGAGGGTCCCTGGATGTCAACGGGTTCCCACTACAGGGAGACCTAGAAATTCGATGGGTTCCACACTGCCCAGTCCCGTAGCAGGGTAATCCACTAGAGGGAGACCCGGCTAATGTCGGCAATGGGACCACTGCCTAGCCTAACTGGAGGTAACCCGACATCGGGGACCACTGCCCAGCCCAGCTGGAGGTAATCCCGACATCGGGGACCACTGCCCAGCCTAACTGGAGGTAAGCCCGGCATCGGGGACCACTGCCCAGCCCTGCTGGAGGTAAGCCCGACATCCGGGACCACTGCCCCGCCCAGTTGGAGGTAAGCCCAACATCGGGGGCCACTGCCCATCCCCGCTGGAGGTAATCCCGGAACTTCTCTGTCCATCCCTGCTGGATGGTACTACTCGGTGAACACCGCTGTACTAGCCATCCCTGCTGGATGGTAACCCACTGGTGAGCCCTGCTCGAAACAACCTCATCCTTACTGGACACATCCTCAGCCCTACTGGAACAACCTCAGCCCTGCTAGAACAACCTAAGCCTTGCTGGAACAACCTCAGCCATGTTGGAACAACCTTAGCCCTGCTGGAACAACCTCCTGGGTAGAGGATCGGTGCCCGCGAAAAGTGTTTGTCACACCGAAACCACAAGCTCTACCAGGGAACACGGAGAAATAGGAGAAACTCCCTAGGCCTCACAAGGCGATCACGCTCCAATCCACTGAGTCACTGTCTAAGCGGACCGAGACATCTCACCCCAGAAAGTGGGGAAAACACCCACACTGTACGAACACATGTAGTCGTATACGGTGTCGTAGTCCGATGAAAGGGCATGGTACTGGAACCCCTCACAACTGAAGAAACAGAGGAACAAACCATCTCTGTTGGACAAACCATCGAGAAGAGTACCAGGGGAAAACCACTCAACCCTGCTGGTCAAACAAAAGAGCACCAAGCCAGGGGAAACACCACCCTACTGGTCAAACAAACGAGCACAAAGGGACCCTCTATGTCGCGAGAGGTCAAAGTACGTAATGCAGAACATGACACGCACATGGGGACCACACGACGTGTGGCCCCCATCAACCCCAACCAAGCGCACAAACATTCTCAGGTACAAACCACACGTACCTCCAAGCCCTCCCGTATACTCCTAGAGTATACCTCGTTCTTGTTGAGTCAATAAGGTTTTCTTTATGACTTTTCCATTCCTTCTTGTTTTGAAAATCACAAACACCTTATCTTTAAGGAAAATCGCTTTTATAAGAAAAATTATCCTTATCATATTTTCATTAATATTTTTCTTAAGTATGAAATTCGGATTCACTTTCTCGGAATCATTAAAACTGATAAAAAGCATTCTGTTTTAGGGTTCGGATTCTGGACAAGAACTATAAGGAAGTTTCACTCCGAATTCCGGTTATGAATTCTGACTAAGTTCTATTCCAGATTCAGGATACGAATTCTGAAGAAGAATTCCCATTACGAATTCTAATGAAGAATTCTCATTACGAATTCTCATTACGAATTCTGAAGAAGAATTCCCATTACGAATTCTAATGAAGAATTCTCATTACGAATTCTCATTACGAATTCTGAAGAAGAATTCCCATTACGAATTCTAATGAAGAATTCTCATTACAAATTCTCATTACGAATTCTGAAGAAGAATTCTCATTACGAATTCTAATGAAGAAATCTCATTCCGAATTCTCATTACGAATTCTGATGACGAATTCCCATTACGATTTCTGATGACGAATTCCTATTCCGAATTCCTATTCCGAATTCTCATTCCGAATTCACTCATTAAACAGAATCTGGATATCATTGTTTTATACACTCTGAATTTATTCACTCCAAACTTTCACTCCGAAATTTCTATTCCGACCTTTATGTTAGGTTTTAAAACGATGTCGTACTTTCTGTTACACTTACTTTGTTATAAAACGATGTCGTCCATTTTGTTATAAACTAACCGTTGTCTAAGTGACACGTGTACAGGTCCCTCCGAACTTTAAGGGAAATATGACCGTTGGAGAAGGAGCCGACCTCACCTATAAATAGGAGCTCATTTGAAAAAGCTCATGACGAACGGATGGATGAACATTTGAACTTTGTGCATACATGCTGTTGAAGTGATTTCTAGAGAGAGAGTCTCTTATTAACTCTCAAAGCTTCGTGCGACTCCGAATGTTGGTGATTACATTCGAGGGCTTCCGGGGATAGGAAGACAGAGGTGCCGACTACCTTAAAGATCGAGGGCTTTCTTGCTGAGAAAGACAGACGTGCCGACTACCTTAAAGATCGAGGGCTTTCTTGCTGAGAAAGACAGAGGTTGCCAACTACCTTGAAGTTGAGGGCTTGCGGGGATAGCAAGACAGAGACACCGATCTTCGTATCGAGGGCTTACCCTGGTGTGGGTAAGACAGACTTGCTTGAAAGTATAAATCAAGGGACCTTTATCCAAGGTTGTTGGATACCCTTCTCTTTGGGTTAAAAGACTATTATCTTGTTACTAGTAGTTTTACTACTCGTTTCTATTCCGCTGTAATTTGTATCTTAAGGAAAGTATAACATTCTTATACTTCCTTACTTACTCTGATTCATTCAGATTCTATACGCTTTAAGGTAGAATCTTATATTGTAACTTTTGTTAAGTTTCAAATTCCGGAACCATATTTCCGGAACCTACTTTTGGAATCTCTTTCCAAGTTTAGTTCGGTGTTAGAGGTGTTGTGAATTTACTTAGTTTAACTTTGTTAAACTTAGTTCTTTCCTTTTCTTAAGGAAACTCTAGTTATTCATAACTAACTTTAAAGGTTCCTAAGGAATTTTTAAAAGTATACAATTCACCCCCCCTCTTGTATATTGAGCATCTCATATTATATTTCGATCCTACAATTGGTATCAGAGGTTGGAAACCTCTTACTCTATACCATTCTTACAGTTCTAGCCCAAAGGCTATCGTGCACACGACACCCAGCGTCAATGTGAAGGCATGACATAACAACTCCACCTCAAAGGCCCAAGGCACGGCCAACCACATCTCGTGAAACATTTATATCACTCTCCCCAGAGTGCGCGATCACACACCAAGGGTCCTCTACAAACAAGGTAGGAGGAACCACCACTGGAGCACCTCTCATGCTCCACATTTAACAAGATCGCGCAAGAGGCTCCGCACCACAAAACGGATCGCACCGTTGTAATACTTGCATGAAAACATGCGAGATAGACTACTTACTCGCCTCCAACAGATATCCGACGGAAAAGTCACCAACACCGCCTCACGCCCGAACGACGCCCCGTGATCCCGAGCCTCGGCCCCGAAAACAGTCGGGGGCGTCGCACCATTTCGATCCCCTCGGGAAAACATGTCAAAAGAACCACTCACATGAGTGCAATGAATATCTGTAGAAAAAGGTGCATTCCGGCGCACCGCACATGAGCGGTGTCACATGGGTCCTGCAACCCGGTCCTGAAACACAATGAACGGATCACACCATTGCGATCCTCTCGAAAAAGTACACTAGGTGGAATATTCACTTGTCCAAAACGGTCGCCCAGTGATTAAAATGGAAAATCACCGTCGACGCCCAAATGACCCTCATGGGCCCCGCACCATCGTGCAGAATTACAGTGGGCAGACTACACCAACACGATGCCCTCGGAAAAACACCCAACATCGACTGCTCGCACACCTCGAACGGATGTCCGATGAAAAAGTTACAAAACGTTGTACGCAGCTCAAAAGACGGACCGTGGGGCCCATGCCTCAACTCCGACTTCAACGACCGAAAACTCCATGGAAACCTCCGCCTCAGTGCCAGGGTCGCAACACCGCTGACGACGCTCATAACAGACGTCGGACGCGTCCGCGCCGTCCAAAACGAGAATCTCGGGAAAAATAATCATCCACTTAAATACACGTCGTGCCTCCGAAGCCCCCCCTCGTTTTGGGAATTAAATTTCCAAAAACATCTAAAAAACTTTTACTCGACGCCAAGAAGGCTCTGCCGCTGACGACACTCAAAACGGACACCCGTAGCGGAAAATACAGGTGTCCGAATACCGAGGGGGCAAGGCCCCTGGGGCGGGACCGGCCTGGGCCGGCCCGCGGCTTAGCCGCGCGGGCCGGCCGCGGACTCACGGTCCGCGCGCAAACCGTCCATGAGGGCCGGTCTCGGCAGCCGTGTGAAGACCCGCATGGAGCGGGTCTTTGTCGCCGCACGGGGGTCGCGCGCCGTGACCCCGCGGTCGCCGCTCCCTAGCGACCGCCGCCTCGCCGGGCGCTCTGCCTGAGCCCCGGCCTCCTCTGGACGCCACCCCCCTCACCCTTGGATGAAGGAACGCCGCACCCCGGCCTCGCCCAACCGCTCCACCGGACACCCGCGGCGTCGACCGAGCACTCCGCTGCCGTGCTGTCCACCCTAGCCGCGCCATCGCTCGAACCCACCGGAAACCGAAAACCCGCAAACTTCGGCGGATGATTGCGGACGCCACGGGGCTAGGAATTTGAATCTGATAGATGCATTGGAAAGGGAATAATCTCTACTATGAATTCATGGGATTCTTTTAAAAATCCAATAGAAATTCGATAGTATTGGGCATGCTCAAAGTAGGTGCGGGAAGACAAAACGCAACATGACTCTAACTCGTGGGCGTTTCCCGGAGCTTCGCCGAGATCCGCCGCCTTGCCAGAGCTGCCTCACTAGAGACCCCTCGCCGGAGTGGAGGAGGAGTGGAGGGATAGATCCTGCGAGGATATGAAGAGAGGGGAAGAGAGGGGGGGGGGAGGGGGTTAAGTATTTAAATAGAAACACACTTAACCACCCGCCCGCCAGCCCGAACCTGAACCTCCAGTGGGGTCGAGGTTAAGCATCCTCTAGTCCAAACACCACCTCCTGAGCACAACAGTGGTCTCTGAATTTTAATCCGAGACCCCGTTCAAAAGTTATAAAATTTAACGTCCGAAGCCGCTAAATTATGAAAACGCCCCTGGGGCCATTTTTCACAAACGGCCCATGCCCGCAAAACATATACCCCTCTTAGGGTAAACGGCATGCTCCGAACTCAAAGATGCCCTCTGTTTTCCAATCTGAGCCACCGTTTAATAAATACTTGAGTTTCAACATTAAACGAATTAATTAATTAATTAATTAATCCGTTTAACGTTCCAGAAGCGGGTGAGGGGTCTAAACCTCCAGCGCCGACAAGTTTTATGTCGTTCATAGGGTAAACACATCATTTTGGACCCATCCGTACACTCGGGTCTCTGATCCGAAACTCCATTTAGGAGTTATCCCATTTATTTAGCATTTCCAGTGTGAACGCACTAAAAATTTAATTCCGGCCACTCCGGGGCTCAGAATCGCACGCCGTCCGAAGGTACTGCTTTGGAATATCATCAAGAATATTCCAAAGTCTTTCACAGCAAAAACTAGGTTCTTACAATACATACTAGAGTCTCACCCATGAATACATAATTAAAGGAAATGTCACAAAATTACAAGATAATCACAACATGTATTCAGAGGTATCCTTGATATATTTATAACTTTGATCTAGGGAGATAATGGATTGATATAATTGATCAATTGATTCAGTTTCCACCTCTACAACCCACTACAACTCCTCCGCTATGGAAACAGTGTCAAGCCTGACCTTCTCTTCCATGTCAAGGATCCCCTATTTCTCTAATATAGTTTTCTCTAATATTTTAAGATCATTCTAAAACTGATAGAACTATTCTTGAAGATTGATAATTATAGAATTTAGAGGACCAATATCAACCATCTAGTTCTTACCATGTCCTGATGAGTTTATGCCTCCACCATGCATTTGAAAGATTCATTTAAGGCCTCTTCCTAAATTCACTTTACTGAAGATGATGCCTCAGCTACTACTGCCCTCAATTAAAGGGCCCTATTTTGATCCCTCAAAGAGATCACCTCCTTCACCTAGGTGTAAAGTTAAATATAATTAAAATAATCATAACCAAGGGTGTCGAACATGAACTGAAGATTACCCAATTTATCCTTCATCCCCTCTAAAGATACCTCCAGAAGTATGGCATAAATCTTTCTCCACACTTACCACCACATCGACCAATAAAGTGACACAAACTCTAAACCATGATCTAAGACCAACTTGGGAGTAGAAATATATTATGGTAATAAGTCACTAAGTGAGGGATTCATTCTCATGGTCTTCTATGTAGTAGGTAAGAAGCTGACCCCTTCATTGGTTGACTCGGTCAGAGGAATTCCTAAGTTAAAAGGGGATGGAACCTTCAAGATCCAAGGTCAAGGCACTATAAAAAAAGAAAAATGATTTATCAATTAGAGGATGTGTGGTATGATATTATGTGGTGAACTGTATTTATTATCAATTTTTAAAACATATATTTTTTTTATTTGTATCATTGGAAACATTCGACGCACCAACCACATCTTTAGGAGAATTGGAACTGCCCTCTTGTGATGAGAACCTTGATTGCACCAACAAAGATTTCTCTATATTCATGCATTGATCTCAGCCATTTAGGGATGAAAGAGAAATATAAATGTTATATGACATGACAAAATAAACCATGTGTTTTATTTCTGAAGAAGTATTTACCTTATCCAAAACATGCCTTTATCAAAGAAAAATCAGTAGTAGAATAGATACCTATATTAGTATCTTAGAAAAGAAAATTATCCTATTCATGGTAAAATGGAATGACTGATAGAGCATATTCAGTATGATTTGGGACTAACATGGTTTTCACAATAGTTGTCCTTTCTTCTTGATTGGTCGGTCCCAATAGTGAATGTTCTGTAAAAGAAACTGAGTTCCTACCTGCATCCTCAGTAGTAGATACATGATCATCAATGTGGGATCAGTGGGTAACTATGAATTTTTAAAAAATTAGGATTTTATACTTGAATTTTAAAAAATATGTAAAGAGTAAAATGCTTCACTTCATTAATAGTTCTGGGGGAGAGGTCTCTGATAATTTATAATGCTTCCTTTTCCATTTCCCCTATGATGTAGTATCCCAAAAAGGTACTGATGATGAGGGCATTAATGAAAGACCCCATAAGGTACTAATGCATATTTAATATCTCCATGAATGGTAATAACCACCCTCATTAGAGCCATTTGACTTGGGGATTCCTCATTATCTCCCCCCCTGATCGCCACTCAATGTATCTCCAATAGTCATACCCTAGGAAGAATACACAGGGGATGACAGAAGAGGAAAATCTTAACCACTACCCTTCAATATAAGAGGAAATGAAAAATATTTCAATATATTTTCAACTAATCCATTTACCTTTTATCATAGAAAAAATATTAGCATTATTGTTTTCTTGATTATGGGATATCCCTATTCATCTACGACAACCTCTAGTGTGCACCAAATGAAAATTTGATGTACCTAAGGTGAATAGTGGACCCAAAACTTCTCTCTTTATATCATTATGTCAAGGTATTGGAGGAAATACATGAACTTTATATGTCATAATTTTAAATTTATTCTTATGGGAGTGATAATGTGGGAGAAACTTTATAAAGGTGACTCTCCCTGGTGTAGTATCCCCCAGAGCTCAGCCTTTGAGTTTTATTTTCTATAAGTCATCCATTACTGAAATGCAACATGAAATAATAGTTTAGGTGAAACCTCAATAATATGAAATACACTAATTTATTCCATTATAGTTGAAAATTCTATTATATATGAGAGTAATGGAAAACACCTCACTTCCTTTCGATGTGATTTCGAGGCTGTTGGTCCTCTCTAAACCAGCTTCTTGCCAAGCCTCAGATTGTCCCCAATGATTGATGTCAATATTGATGCCCCATATAATCTTATGGATAACACCCCATTAGGATATGAGAGGATCTAAATATCATCATAGTTTTCGGAAAAACCAATCTCTACATCGTGGGGAGGAAATTCTATCTTGACCTGAGTCTCCTTTTTAGTGAACATCAACCAGAACTAGAAATCCACCATCATATGATTCTCAGAGAAAAAATTAATTAGGAGAGGTCATATTAACTCCACACACTAAAATATATGGATAAACCAAAAAAATTTATACTATTCATAGAAGAGACTCCCATAAATGTGGTATGTATGGGTGCCCTCATTAAGTGACATAAGCTATGCTCGAGCCATAAGGATTACCCCACCTTTATTGAAAATACTACTGGTGGGAAATTCCCCATATGAATAAAAATATAAGTGCATATAACATCTCATTAAGGGACCAGTCTCCTATTATTTTAGTGTCATTGGCCTTACCCTATAGATACAATACAAAAAATGGTTAGAAGAAAACATTCGGGGTGTTTTGGATTCTTAGACACTCATAACCTTCTAAATGAGCCCCCATCTAACCCCTAACACCTGAAAGGGTTATATATTATATGAGGGAATATTCCACTATAAATATGACACTAAAGGTGATATAATTTGGCCAACATGAATGTGGATAACCCAATGCACTATCCTCCTACCATAGAGGTCTCCTTGATGATGGTGGATACTCGGACTCCACCATTTACCTTCATTAAGAGAAATTACTCTCTTAGGTACATGGTAAGAAAACAGACCAACTGAATGGTATGGTCAACATCAGAGATAACCTCCCACCCCTAGATAGTAACTTTTCCTTCTTAATCCATGGTCTAAGAGGCCCCCTCAACACTATAGGATTCCTTCATAGGGAAAGAATTTGGGTTCTTGGATTCTGGCTCAGAACAGACATTCTTGATGATGTATCTCACCAATTTATTGAATGGGATATATTCCCCAAGAAGTGGGTCCTTTCTCAACATCCTAGAGACTAATACCTACCTCACCATGTGTTAGGTGGAATTATTTTGTATATAGACTCCAGGGAATGAAAAATCCCTCCATCAATCCCTTTTTACAGTAGAAAAAAGTTTTTGAGATCCAGATGGACTTGTACATCCCAATCCATTAATGATCTATGGAAAATTCAGAATAAATATACCACACCAATAAAGACCAACCCCAATACATTCTAAAACATCTCCCCAATCAATGGACCAAGTTGGGAAACCACCCGAACCTCTAGTTTGTGGTGGATTTACTCATTACTGAGAGGTACATATGGATGTATAAATCTAGTTAATGATATTGACCATGGAAGTATGTGGGCATAAAATTCAGTGTATTACCATATTTTTTTCTCCTTAGTAAGGAAATAACCTATATGAGATATGTTAATCCAAAAGTTATTTCGGGTTTTCAGAGTCTAAGCAGGAGGCATGATTGATGACCATGGAAGATATATGGGAGTGTCGTTGGTAAGACTAAACCCATAGAGAGGACGGAATTTTGAAAGAGGGTATTCCTTAAGGTTAAATCCCATTAGGTCCATCAGAATTTTCTTTGATGATTCTAAATTACAGTGGAATATAGAATAACTATTTTCAATGACATCATTATAAAGAGCCACCGATATTGTGGTCTCCTTCATGGAATACTTATGAGAAATTTTATGGGATCTGTAATCCATATATATAAAATTTAGAAGTATATATCAGAAAACTAGAAAACCCATCAAAAGAAATTCATAACTCAAGCAATATCAAGTGAATCACATGAACCATGAAGGGATTTTTGATTGAATGACCTAATAACTATCTCACAGGCTATGTAACCCAGGGAGGCCTTGTGAAGAAAATGACACACGAGGCATCTATCAGCTGTTCAAACAGTCATAGTATCCACAATCACATGACATTGAAATGGTCATGCGAACAACATGATTTTCAAGCGATCATGTGACCAAATTAGTGGATCGTGTAAAACCTACAAGTTGTCCATACGACCAGGTAAATGGTTTGAGTTTAAAAAAATTATGATATTTTATTCAGGGATTGATTCAAAAAAAATTTGGGAAAAAGAGGCTGAGTAGCTTACGGATGCAACATAGGAACAAAAACAGTTCTCATTAAATGGACTTGTAGATAGATATTGTGATAACTTTTCACAGAGTGTTCATGTGAATGGGATCTTGTGAAGAGGGTATTTCTAAGGGATCATGTGATGGAAAAAATATTAAGAGATATAGAAATTATATGTTTCTAGATAATTGATCCACTCCTTCACCTCTATTTATAGGGCTCTGTGGAATACCAAGGGTCCCCCGTAATACTAAATATCACTCAAGATTCTAATTAGAAATGATTGAGAGACTTAGATAGGCCTTCAATTTCCTCATAAGTGAGTCATTTTTCCCACGGATGTTGATACTAGGCATTGAATTTGTTGATTACCACCAAATTATCATATAAAAATATTCATGTTAAGAGACACCGAAAGAATGGTTATTATTTTATCTTCAATGAAAAGGAAGAAAAGGAGGATAACTGTCATGGATCGTGTAACCATTAGAAGGACATGTGATCAAATGACTCTAGTAAAGTCATGTGATTGGATCATGCATAGTACATGATATTATATTTATCTTGTGGGGAACCTTGGACAGCCCTCCTTGTTCTTTTGAAGGCACTCTGACAATATCTAATGATCGTATGAGAACTTCTAGACAACCTCTTCTGATCACAAGAGTTTTCAACCAAAAGATGCCAGCAAATAATCCAAAACCAATTTTAAAAAAAGGGTGAAAATATTCAAAAGGTGGAGACATTATGAAATCATTTATTTTTATGTGAAAATATTAAGAGGTTCACAAGACCGTGTAAATCCCCTAGAGACAAGTCCACATTATCATAGAAGAGCTTGTTGACATGTCTCATTCATCATGAAAAGTGTCTCAGGCATGTTATGTAAATTATTAGCTACCCATATGGATCCATAAGACAAGAAGAGGGGTTTCCCATGAAAATCTTTTTTCTTTACCACAAGATACATTATTTTTCATGCCACACATCATAGACAAAGAGCGTGATGGTCTTTAACATCACTCACACTACTGTGTGAGATATCTTGTCATTATAGAATAAATAAGGAAATGATAAATAAAAAGGTAGAAGATTATTGTGAATAAAGGAAACACTATACTTCACTTGAAAGGATTCATAAACCCTGGGAGATCATCATTCATCACACGATTCCCCCCTTTGAAAAGTTGGTCTGATCACATAGAGGCTCCCCTATTAACCAATATCATCTCACAAATGACCTCAGAAGAGTCATCTTCGATCAAGATAAATCTTTTACACATGAATCATGATCTTGAGAAGACTCTTAGACATGTCATCCAGTCCATATGATAGCTCCTTGACATTTCCAAATTCTTAGCATAAATATCTTTGGTCGACCGGGGTCTAATAAACAAGGTAGTGGTGGGGAATTCTCGCACTTGCCGATCATCATGCGACACCATGGATAACCTAGGATAAGATCATGAGATACATGTGATATAAGAATCCCTTCACCAACTAAATTCTAAATCTGTGATAAATACACCATTTAATGAGGCATATAATTAGGGTGCTGAGGCCTAAAAATCCCCTCTCAGTAAATATGGAAGATTAATCCAACACATGACGAGTGACAAAAGAATGCTACATGAGATCACCTGAGAAGACTTCTCATAGTGACCAACCATGAAATCACAAAGTTATTCCATCAGGTAAAATCTTTTGAATTAATGAAGAGATCAAGTGACATTAATAGGTTCTCCATGTGATCACTCTATAGATCATGTGAAGGACTTCTAGTGTGTCTACCAGATTATGTGAAGGAGGTCCCACATATAAGTTGGGTCACAAAAAACAAAAATAGTCTAATATTGGAAAAATATTCAGGGAAATATGTGATAAAGTCTAAAATAAAAAACTAAAAAGGGATGGAATACTTATTCGAATATGGATATTCTGCTCTTAATGTGCTTCACATGTCCTAACCAGATCATGAGACAATACGAGAACATGTTTCCTAAATCATGTGATGCTCCCTAGACATTCCATTTAGATCATGATAATCCCCATTGGATATGTCAAGAATTTTATACAATGCTCTCGGTTCATTTCACCCAAGTCTTTTGAAGTCTACTAGGATTTACAGTGGAATCTCGCTATTTAACTAGGAAAAATCAACCCGGTCTTGTGATGTCCTCCGGAAATGTTGGTCAGGTCATGCGACAATATCCATAAATTTTTTGACATGTCATGTGGAACCCTCCAAACTTGTTATACTGGATAATATGAAATCCTCCTATAAATTTCATCCAGATCTTCCAATTCCCTTCAGGCAAGTCAACTGGATCATGAAACACCCTCTAGACATGTCAGCTTGGATCTTGATACAACCTCCTAGACATGTCATTTAGATTATGCGGACACCTTTGGAAACGTTTACTAGATAATGCGATTATATTTGTGAATATTTTCTATGAAATCAGGAAATGTTAATACCACCTCAGATAGGTCATGAAAACAGTCAAAAGATGGTAGGCAGAAAGTTAAGACATGTCAAGAAGACATCCTAGGACATGATAACTTCATCTAGTGGATATATTTGGGCATCACCCCAACTAAACAATGAGAAATGTAATTCCTTCCATAACTAGGATATGTAGTAGGAATTTTCAAGGCCCAATCTCCAATGGGCATCTACCTTGGTGTGAGTCCTTCCATGTCTCTAACATCCTAACCATTGGGACCCAATCTTTCCCATGGGCTTATCATTATTCTTAATCCATTAAAGGGTTGATAATCAAAATGAACTATCAGAATTATAATTACTTCCCTAACCACAATATGTATGATGACTTCCTAAGGCTAGATATCCACATTAAACACCCCATAAGGGATACTCTAGTGTGTAAGTCCCGCATCCATGTGCAGTGAGACAGATTACTTACTACCCCTTGTTTCTCATACTGTGCATGGATCATATAGGATTAGGGATTCACATTGATCATATCACTCACATCATGAATCTCCACCATCCATGGAAACCATAGTCTGTAAGACCCATTCAATTACATGATATGACAACCCCCATACAAGGGAATCCAACTCGTTGTAAGTCCAAGTAGTATGCACAAACAACAATGAATTTGATTATTGTAATGACCAGGATACATAGGATGCATTTCTGAGGCATGATATCAACAACTAATGCCTAAGGTCCCTCATATATTTCCTTTAATCATGATTTTAAACTGCATGGGTCCAAGGAACTTTGTGGGTTTTGATTCCTATTATAAATGAGATACGTAGGATTCCTCATAAAAGTTCAATCCCATCATTTAAATATTAATCGCCTCCCAAGATGGTAATAAAACTTCAAAGTGATAGGTTATATGGATTAAAAATATAAAAAACTACTAATTTCTAGTAGATAAGGGAATATGAATGAAGAACCTCATATACCTATAGATGGACTTGTTAATAGAACCCATTTATAGATAAATAGATTTATCCTATGATCATTTTTTAAGGTAATATGTTCTGTATTAGGATTAATACGAGATTAACGAACACATATTAAATCTGTAAGAGATTCTAGAATCAGGAGGTAATACCCAAAAGGGTGTGATGAGTCTGACCTCCCATCCTCTCAACCATTGTGAGTTCCTAAGAGTCATCAGGTCTGAAACCTCAAATGAACAACTAGATTTAGAAAATAGTTCCATACTCAGTTATGGATATGGGATCCATTGAGAGTTTCAATTGTAGATTAAAAATTTGGAAACCTATCATAATGGATTTTATATAAATTTTACCCACCATAATCAATCATCAGGAAAACTATCCACATCATTACCACAAAATGGATAACCCTATGTGAATGAAACATTTAACTAAAACATCTTCTTCATAGGTTAAAATGGATAGACTACCTAGTTCTCACCACACAATTTTTTTCCTATCAAATATTTGATCTTTCCACAAAATAGGTGGGTATAATTTCCACACCCCAATATCTTTTTTCAACTATTAATTTATTATTTTTATATTCCATTATTTCCATCTCATTATAGGATGATTTACCTTAATATTTAATGTTTTGGGGAATGTAGTTCATGTCGTACAGTTAGTTCATTTTTAATACTAATTCTATAGAAACCATTTCATATTAATATAGTTTTTATCATATTCATCCACATATTTGGTGTATAGTTACTATGATTGTGCATCCTACTTGTATGGGGTTCTCCATGTTCTCTAGTAAGAAGTGCGCAGTTTGACTATATGTGTAACAAAATCATTCATAGTGTATAGCTTATTAAAAATATTGAGTTTATATTTTTACCCCTACTTTATTTTTACTTAGAGTAAAAATTATATCCTTTTAGATCCCCACAAGAGTGACAAGGCCACCCCCTTACCCATGTGTGAAACTATCCTCCTCTGAACCCCTCTCATTATTATTTAAAGGAAAATCATCTTAGGTTTGGGATTATCCTCTTTTTCTCCTTCTTCCTCTCATATATCTTCCTTTATCCATCTTCCCTCTTACAGTGTGTGAAATATACCAAACCGTAGGATGTAGGTTTGATAGTTTTTTGGTGTTTTTCTTATACCTAGGGTCTATGATCACTTATCTGATTCCTTTCATAATTTATTCAAATCTTTGAACATTTCAACTTCAATTCGATGTAGTATTTCCCCATGATTTATTTTTAAATTGATGTTTTTGATACCTAATAATAGTGTTTTGAATTTTTATAGAACTTAAAAGGATAAAATTATATTCCAATTTGGTTTTTATAGAATTTATGGAGTATTTTCATTTTAGTTGGTGGATAAATCCTGATTTCCTTTACTATTTTGAATATATGTCTTATAAAATCACTAAAAGTATTTCAAATAGGTATTTCAATAAATTTTAAAACATCCTTGGTTTTTAATTCAATTTTAAAAATTTAATGATATGTTTGGTTTTTAAAAGATGAATCTCAAACCATTACTGGTTTAATATATTTTATAAACAAAAATATCTCTTGATTTATTTAATGGTTATACACATGTACATGGGAATACCTATATATATATATGTGTGTGTGTGTGTGTGTTTATGTGGGTAAAAATTTCACATCAGAATATTTGAATTTGTGCATTAAGATATATATATATATATCTATGTGTGTGTGTGTGTGTGCGTGTGTGTGTAAATGTATATGGGAATAACAATAGAGGGAAAGTTTATGAATTTAAATTTTATACTCATTTTTTTTTCAAATATGTTTTCAAGTAGATTTAAAAATTAAATTATAAATACTGAGTTGTCATGTTTAAACTTTAACTATATGCTTTATAAATGGTGATTTAAAAAATTAAATCCATGTTATAATGTAATTTATGGTTTATTATATTCCATATGGATATTTTAAATTTTTTCCCATGACTTGATAAAAGAAATGGTTTAAATAGGAATTTGGTATTTGATAAATTGGATAGTTTTCAATGAGATTATTAGGATTAGGTTAACAAATGAGAACCTTGAGTACCTAGGTGGTATGACTAAGAAAAGTGTGCAATGAAAATATCTAACTTCTCCATCCATTTTTCCATGACACAAATCTAACTAAACAATATGATGATATAGATGTGGTTACCACTTGAAAGTTTCTGCCATCCTCTCTAGTGGCTCATGAATGAGAAGGGTTATGTATGGAGAAATCCCTAGGAGAATGAGGATCCTAGGACGAGGCTCTGAATTAATTTTCATAGGGTTTCTCCATGGCGATTAATATTATTTTTATTTAATTTTTTGGTGGTTTATTAATTATTTCACTCCACTACCATGTATTTTATTTTTGTTCATTTCTTATTAATTATTGATCTTGGTTCTTAGTCATTTACGTAAAAAATTTCAAAAATATTTTAAATGGTTTGTTACTAAAATAATTAATAAAATGATTTTTAAATAGAGTTTTTTTCAATAACAATGGAATAGGTCTACAGAATTTTTTATAAGTGATAATTTTAATTTCAAAGAAAATGAAATTGAAAATTATAGGGGTCGATGTAGTGATTTTGTTTTTTCTTATAAAATTAACAACATAATTTAATTTCTATTTTATAACTAGCATGTTATTTGATCCTTTATTAATGTGTAATCATGTGGTAAGGTGGGTGGTGACAAAATGGGTATTTTTATTCTTGGATTGTTTATAGTTTTGGTTATAGATAGTGACTCATGGTTTCACATTGAGAATAGTTGCTTTTTTTATTTTATTTCTATTTCCTTACTGCATCAGCCAAATATTTATTCCATGTTTTCCTTTTAATTAAATAGTGGTGAATTATATATATTTAGAGATTGGGTGATGGATATAAGGGGACATTTTAGTGGTGGAAGTTAGATGCAAGGTGAGGGAATTTTCACCTGCTTTATATTTTCTTTATTCTAATTTATTTTCTTTAAAGTCTTACTTATTCTACTTATTTAATTTTTTTAATGGGAGTCTAAATTATGGACGGGTCATGAAATATTTTATATAAAAATATATATTGTTGTTTAACTCTAATTTATTATACAATATAATCCCCTACGATTTCATGCGGTGACATGGACACTTTCTATAAGACATGGGGGTTCAAGGAGACCCCTTGGGTATGTTGTGGGCCAACTTGAGTGTCTGATTGATGAGAGGGTGGAGTTGGTTTTTGAAAAAAAATTATAATATCCAACATTCCTTATAGGGACTAGGTTTTGGGGATTTGTTTTCTATTTGGGGTGTCTAGTAGATAGAATTTAGGGATTTTAGAACACGAGAGGTAGGAGTCAGGAAATCATCATGAGATATTTCTCGCTTGGATCCTTAAGTGGCATGGATAAGTTGGGTTTTTAGATTTTTCATTTATTGATTATATGATTTTTCTTATATTTATGATTTTAATATTATAATGATGATGTCTGAATTGTTTAAAAATTTTCATTATTTTTTAGGTATGGAAATGGAAGTGAAATCATGTCACTATGTGGGCTTGCACAACCTAGAAAATTGTGTTGATCTTGAGTGCCTAGTTAGATTTGACTTCTATTTGAGGTCACAATATTAAAAAAGGATTCACTAAACCATGTGGCCAATTCATTCAAGACCACTAGTTCCTATTGAACATGTTTTTTGTGTTATGTGATGCTATTGATGTGGTTTTGATTTCCAAGGGTGGGTTTACAAAATTAATTTAAAATGGATTAAGAGATTTTTATAATAGTAAATTGGTATAATAATTGAGAAAATATCTTCTAAAATGAACTAAAAGGTGGAATTTATAATTAGGAAAAGTGGTTTTTAAATGAATTCAAAATTATAAAACTAACATGTATGGGATTAAAAGGGTTTTGATATTTAAAATTTTGAAAATGATTTTATAATGAAATTCATAGGGTTTTAAAATGGTTATCATGTGGGATATTGGGGATTTGAAATTTAAAATGAGATTTTAGATTGAATGTTTAGTTTTAAAAATGGGGAAATAGGGTTTTAATGTATTAATAAATGGGTTTTTGGAATTTTGAGAGTGGTTTTCTAAAAAAAGTGGAATATTTTGAAAAACATAAAGTGTTTTAATTTATAATGTATTTTAAAATGGGCATTTTGGTTTTATCATGGATTGTGGTTTTATTGATTTGTATGATGTCATTGTTTTGTTGGATTCTTTATTATTTATTATTTGTATTTATTATTTGGTGTTTCTACCAGCTAAATCGAGTGAGATTTAGTTTGGTGCTTATTAAGTTTTATGTATTATGTTGTTTCAAGTACACCCTTGAGAAAGACTTGGGTAAATTTTAGAAAACATATTTTTAGAATTGGGTATTAGGAAATTTAATTTTGTTTCTTATATATGACCACTTCCTTTTTCTAGTGGCAGTTTTTCAATTATTTTCAAATTTCTTGGGAATAATAGGGTCTCCATTGTGTAGATCAAATTAAGGCAGTGAGTATTTTCTATTTACAATTACTATTTTATTTATAATAAAATAGTATTTGGATTTGGTTCGTGCTTGGTTTTTTTCGTTGGGTGTTACCTTGGATAGTTCTTATGGATTGTTGACCATTTTTTAAATTTCCATGCCAATTTTTTGAGTCATGTTTCTATTTTAGGGTGACGGTAGTTTTTTGACGTGATCCTGTTCTTAGAAGGGGGTAAGTGGGAAACATTGGTGGGTGTTTAAGATTACTATTTAATGTAATATATATTTTAGTTTCATTGGGATTTGGTGTTCTATAATCACAAACCCAGGATACCATCACTTGACCCAAGGCTATACCATATAGTTATTTTCAAGAAATAGATTTTATGAATTTCAAACATTCTTATATTTCTTTTATTTTTTATCATATCAAGTTATTCCTCTCTAGATTTATAACCTTTAAATAATTTCATATTTAGTTGAGTCTCTAGTCCTCTTATGGGGTCTTTTAGAGGGATTAGTCATTTTGGAAAGAATTGGTGATTTGGTTGAATATTTTATAGTAGGGAGTCCACCATATTTCTTCCAACCTTAAATTCCTAAGTGATGTAGTTGGGAGTACTATTATGCAATAATTCTAAGTTGAAATGTTTTGTAGTGGGTGTTAACCATATACTTTCCTTGGGAAATGAATTGATTTTGATGGTTTGTTAGTGCTTTTTTCCTTTTATGGTTCTAATCTATTAATGGTTGTGATTTTATTTGGTATTTAGAGTGAATTCATGTTTTAGGAGGTAGGAATTTATCATTTCTAATGATTTTTTTTAAAAAAATTGAATCTAATGATGCTTTATGTGGGAATAAAGGTTCATGGTGGGGAGAATTTTCACACCCCAATCTTGATTTTAAGGTATTATTTTATTATTTATCTCTCCTTTCTAGCCTTATTCACTAGAAATTTTAACTGTTTGGTCATGTAGTGCATTCCACATTTTAAACATATAGTTAGTATAACCATGAGGAAACTATGCTATAGGATTATGTTTTTTGTTTGAACCAACCACATTTTTGGTGCATTGTTAGTCTAACTATGCCTCCTACCCTGTAAAGACTCGTAAATTTCAAGGAAATATTTTTCTTAATTTTCTTTGGAATTTTACAAGAGCGCAGTTTCTGACGGCACCTGATTCCGAGGCTCGGTGTGCCCGGAATCATTTTCCGAAGTTTGGCTCAGGTACGTTCAGTGAACGGACGAGCGAGTTTTTCTAACTTTTGAACCAGTGCCCGGAATTGAATTCTGAGGGCACCGATGAAATCGCAGTGCCAGTATTTGCTTAGAAACGCCTCTTTCGGAGTTGCGTTTGCTCGGGTGTGGTTTTTAATTTTCGGGCTTAAGGTTAAGAAATAAAATAATTGTTCGACAAACTTTATTTTATTTCACTTAAGCCACTTGAAGCCACTTGAAAGCCACTTAAACTGATTTTAAACGGATAGGGTGCTATCCAAAAATATCCTACCCTCTTGGTAGGATATTTGCGATGTGGGGCCCGCACGAGCCCCGCCGTTTCTTTTCCGCTAAGTAACGCACCCACAAAAACCCGTCATTATGAAAGTCAACTGACGCGTTTCTTAAATTCTTAACGCACCATTTAATTGGGCGGTTTTATTCGTTAATTAAATGGGCGGTTTCTTTCGTTGAATTAATTCTAAGAATTAATGGGTCGTTACTTACCTCTTTTTCATTTGTTGGCGTATTAATAAAATAAGACCAACACCGACTTTTGGGGGATTACACGTTGAGAGGTTTTGACAGAAGTTCTTGTGCCTTCACCCTTCTTCGCGAAGAACACGAAGAACGCGAAGAACGCCGGCCTCCGACGAAGAACGTCGAACCCGTGGAAAATCGACAACGCGCCGCCGTGTGCCGCAATGCCGAAATTTCCTCTTCCGTGACGTTCTTCGGCGACGTTCCTTAATCCGCAACAAAAACCTTCGATCATCCACTGAGGTGACAGTTTCAGATTTTCTTTTAAATTTTCCTTTGTGGTTATTAACTCAAGAATGATTTAATTATTTTTAATTAAATATTTTGTTCTTGAACCTCGGAGTTCGTTGACGCGACACCCTTCCGCGACGACGCGACGATCCCCTCCTTCTGCGACGATCAATCCGCGAAGAACCCGCACGTGCGACTTGACGAGGTAGGGATTTTATTTTGGAAATTCCCTTATTCCCGTGAACGTTTCTTTAAAATTAATGAACCGGTTTCAAATGACCAATTTTAATTTATTAAAATTGTTGATGCATGTGTTGAAATATTTTCTCCCGTTGTTGTTAACTAACGCGGAGGGTGCGGGCCAAACGAACACGGCCCGACAACCCTCGGTCGTTCTTCGTGGTTGTGCGGATTTGGCGGGCGAAGAAAAAACGTGACGCAAGGGAAATTTTTTGATTCCGAAGTGAAGAACGGAACCTGGGAGGAACACCGCCGTAGACAGGAAGGAAAACGGACCACCGGAGCAACTCCGGTGGCCCGCGAAAGATTCCGGCGGCGCCCCGGCGCGCCGTCGGACGAGGCCGCCGCGACTGAAGCCGCGGCGGCGGCGGCCAACGGACCCGCGGGTCCAGCTCGGCCGCACGGGACGCGGCTGAAGCCGCGTCCGTTGCTCCAGCGCGGCCCCAACGCGGGGCCGCGGCATCTCCAGACCGCGGGGGCAGCACCCCGCGGCGCTCGGCCACTCGGCCGCTCGGCCGAACTGAGCTAGGCCGGTCCGACCGGCCGGGCCGCGCCCTGGCCGGACCGAAACGGGTCGGACCGGGTCGGGTCGACCCGGTTCGGCTGACCCCGGGGGGGGGGGGGGGGGGGGTTGGCCCGGGTCGGCCCGGGCCCGGACCCCCCATCTTCGGACCGTTTTCGGTCAAATGCCCGTAACATGAGCTACGGGCCTCTGAACGACTCGCCGTCAACGGAAACACGATCCATGGATCGAGACGGTCGTTTTGGTATATCGAACTCAAGGTTTCGGAATACTTTGTGTTCGGCCGGGTTGGTTCGTACACGAAACCAATCGGGCCTTCAGAGCGAAAACTCCCATATCTTGAGCTACGGACGTCCGATTGATGTGCCGTCGGCTTTGGTGGATTCCTCTAAGTGAGATGGATCTTTTGGCTCACTCTGCCCGAGGTTTGGATGCAGGTGGAGTATGTTCGGGTTGGTTTTGCCTTAAAAACCAACCGGGCCTCTGGGACGAAAAAGCCAATAACTCTCAGACCGAGCGTCTGATTGACTCGCCGTCTGCGACGTTGAGTTACTATTGACGATACGGAACTTTTGGATACATCATGTTCGGACCTTGTGTCAGTTGATGTATCATCCCCTCGGCTCATGGAGCGGACACTTCCGAACGAGCTTTCTGTGTGCGGGAACCCTAGAGCTGGCTGCGACTGCTGTTGTGACGACGATGACTGTACAGAGATCGTCAGTGGATTCGACTGCGACGATTATGAAAACCGTATGGGAATCCTCCATGTTTTCGGAAGTGACCACTATGGTACATCGTGGGATACATCAACTCCGGACTACATGTTAGTTGATGCATCGACCTCTTAGCTCGTGGAGCGGACCCTTCCGAAACGAGCATCCTGTGTGCGGAAACCCTAGAGCCGGTTGAGACTTGACGACTGCTGATCGAATGACTCGGTGTGTTACGGATAGCCCGGCAGAGGTGCGCTTGGTTATAGCAGCACAGAGGAGCGCTTGGTTGTAGCGGAAGACCCACGACAGAGGTGCGCTTGGTTGTAGCGGCACAGGGGAGCGCTTGGTTGAAGCGGCATACCCACGACAGAGGTGCGCTTGGTTGTAGCGGCACAGGGGAGCGCTTGGTTGTATCGGCAGACCCACGAAAGAGGTGCGCTTGGTTGTAGCGGCACAGGGGAGCGCTTGGTTGTAGCGGCAGACCCACGACAGAGGTGCGCTTGGTTGTAGCGGCACAGGGGAGCTCTTGGTTGTAGCGGCAGACCCACGACAGAGGTGCGCTTGGTTGTAGCGGCACACTTGGTTGTAGCGGCACAGGGGAGCGCTTGGTTGTAGCGGAAGACCCACGACGGAGGAGCGCTTGGTTGTAGCGGCACAGGGGAGCGCTTGGTTGTAGCGGCAGACCCACGACGGAGGAGCCCTTGGTTGTAACGGCACGGGGGAGCGCTTGGTGGTAGCAATAGGCCCACAGTACCCGATAGGTGGAGAACTACAGCAGTCCAAGGTAAGAAGGAAGCGCTTGGTTGTAGCAGCATAATCACTGCACTTGATGGAAAAAGGAGTTTCCCAATAGCTTTGGGTTCAACTTCCTGAACGATCCTGTGTAGGTCATTGCAGGGGTTAGTACCTACCGATCCTTTGTGGGTCCGATGGCTTAGATGAATCAGTGGCTACATCTGATCATCTCTATCGGCTTTTGAATAAGTATACCTGTGTGAGCTGAATCCTGTGTTACTCTTCTTTGTGGATTGTGTTGAGCTATCCTATGTGGATTTACTGTTTACTCCCCTTTGTGGATTGTGTTGAGCTATCCTGTGTGGATTTACTGTTTACTCTCCTTTGTGGATTGTGTTGAGCTATCCTGTGTGGATTTACTATTTACTCTCCTTTGTGGATTGTGTTGAGCTATCCTATGTGGATTACTGTTTACTCTCCTTTATGGATTGTGTTGGGCTATCCTGTTTGGGTATACGTTTTCTTTCCTGTGTGGACTGGGTTGTGCTTCGGCTCGGATGTTAGAGACAAACGGGGATTGATGACTTAGGTATATGTATGGGCATATACCTAAGCAGTGTCGGTTGTTACTTCGTGATTGTATCTTTCCTTTGTGGATTATCCTTTGTGGATTTCGGGAGATCTTCGGGGGTCTCGGGGTCCCTACTGAGTATCTTATACTCACCCCTGCACGGGCTATGCCCGCACTTCATTGTGTTGGATGCAGACGATGGACATCGCTGATCGTGGTGGAGGCTTGCGGAGCAGGACGATACCTGGATGTGGACCACTGGGCGGGACGTACTCGGAGCGGTCAGGTGGACCCGAGGAGCAGTGGAGGCTATTTGTACCCACCCTTCAGGTGGGACATCCAGAGGACGGCTCGACGCTGTGGCTTTTATTTTCACTTGATGTTTTTCCCTTTCAGTTGTACTTTAAAGTTGGGCTTGTATTTCCGGCCCCCTTTTACTTTCAGCACAGCTTGTTACAGTTTTTACTTAGTGTTTACTTTTCCGCATTCTTACTCTATGGTGCTTGTTTACTTTTCAAAGGCAATGCCTTCCCTTTTTCTGGGATTTATGCCTTGGTGCTAGTCGCCAGCCCCTGGCCTATGGAAGGCGGGCTTGGGGTAGTCACGGAACGGGCCCCGAGGACGGGTCGTGACATACCCATACAGGGAGCTCTAGGTCCTCTAGTAGGTGGTGCATGGTTGGTGCATGGTTTGGTAAATTATGGTGTCAAACCATTCATAGCTATAAACTTATTAAAAATATTAATTTTTACATTTTTACCCCTCCCTTATTTTCTCCTAACATCAAACCCCTCTCCCCATACTACTTAAATCACATAAAATGGACAACCTTCTACTCTATAGGTGCATTACCCACCTCCTCTAGTCTCCTCTCCTTGTTATTTCAAGGAAAATCATCTCAAGTTAGGTATTATCCTCTTATTTCACCTAATTTTTCTATCTTCCCATATCTGTTTCCCCTTTAATGTATGCGCTATAGACCAAACCATAGGGTATAGGGTTAACTGATTTTTGGATTTTTATTGTACCTGGGGTGCATAATCAATTTTTCAAATTCCTTTTATTTTGTATTGGAAGCTTCAACTCACCCATCTTCAATTTTATATAGTGTTTTCCCAATTATTTACTCTTTGATTTTAGAACCTTTGATTACACTGATTCTAAATTGATTCTTTTGATACCTAATTATTGTTTTATGATTTTTATTTATTTTCAAAGGATAAAATAATTTTTCAATTTTGTTTTCATAGAAAGGGAAGAGTGTTTCCATTTTGTATATTGGTTAAATTATTATTTACTTTACCTATGTGAACATATGGTTTATTAAATAACTGAATAGATTTCAAAGAGGTATTTAAAAATTTATAAATGCATCTTTTGTTTTCATTTCAATTTAGAAAAGGGTTATTTGGTCATTAACAATATATTTGTATTTTTAAAGAGGAATCTCAAAATATTATGGGTTTAATACATTTTTTAAATTCAAATCCCTATTGACATATTTGGTGGTTATACACAAATACATATGTGTATATATATATATATGTATTCACACGAGAATATGTGAATTTTTACATTGAGAGACTTGTGTGTTTGTGTTTGTTAATGTATGTAAGCATAACAATAGAGGGAAAATTTAGGAATATAAATTTGATACTCAAAATCACTTTCTTAACAGGTTTTGATATGGATTAATATAATAAATTATAAAGTCATAGTTGGAATGGTTTTTCTTTGATATCTATGTTTTATAAAGGTGTTTAATTAATGAAATATATGTTATTATGTAATTTATGGATGATTATATGACTTATGGGTATTTTAATTTTTCCTCTTTATTTGATAATTGAAATGGATTAACGAGACATGTAGTAATTAATAAATTATATGGATTGAAATAATTTTTTAGAAATATGTTTTCATATGGGAACCTTAGGTACCTATTTGGGATGACTAGGATAATTAAATTAGGTAAAGGTACTACATTCCAAGTCTTTGGTCATTGACACATTAATAACTAAACAAAACAATGATATGGATATGGTTATCACTAGAACTTTGAATTTTTCCTCTCTAGTGGATTAGACATAAGAATGGTTCTCTATAATTCTATAATTGAGAGTATGTGGATCCTAGGATGAGTCCAGGACTTAGTTTCCCTTGGGGTTCCCTATACTTATTACTCTTATAGTTTTTTTATTTTGTGGTGGTTTGTTCATTATTTCAATCCAATTCCTTGTATTTTAGTTTTTCTCATTTCTTATTTATTATCGCTCTTGGTTATTATTCTATTATATATATTTTTCCAAACTATTTTATGTGTTGTTTTTAAAAGGTTAGTAAAATAATTTTCAAATGGTTTTTTTGAATAAAATTGACCTATGCTGATGTAATGTTTTCTAAGTGATTATTTTCATTTAAAAAATGAAAATGAAATGCATAAGGGCTGATGATGTGATATTTATTTTTCTTATAAAATAGAAAACCTATTTTCAATTGTATTTTCAAACTAGTATGAGAATAGATCCTTTATATTTGATTATTTCTATTTCCTTATTACAATATCAAAATCTATCTTTACTACTTTACTTTTCATTATTTTTTGTGCATTTTATATATATAGGGACTTTTTGAAAGATATCAAGGGCTATTTCTATGGTGGGAGTTAGATGTGAGATAATGGAATTTTTATTTTCATTAAATATGTTTTATGATACTTCTTTTTTTTAAGTCTTATTTTTTATACTTATTTGATTTGGGCATGTACATCCATATTATGGATGGTTCATTCCAAATTTTATAGAGAAATATTCATTTTTCTTCAAAACTGATTTATTGCAAAAAATCCTCCCTAATGACTAATTATGATTCCTTTGATGTTTTTTGTTGACCTAGGGGGGATCGGGAATTCCCTTGGGTAAGTCATGAGCAGGACTAAGTGTCTGGTTAATGGGAAACTAGAGTTTTTTCATGACATCATGGTATTCTAGTTAAATAAAAATCTTGAATGTAGATCCATGAAATGATTTAAAAAAGAGATAAACAAAGTTTATAGATTATCATTTAATTTTTTTGAGGATTTATGGAACATTAGGGAGGTGATACAGTTCAATGGGGTAGTTTCAAAGGAATATCATAATCACATGGTGATGATTATTGTAATACCATGAAAAATCTATGTGAACAGAAATATAAATTCATATTTTCTATCTTTAATAAGAGAATTAAGTTAATTAAATGGACTATCTTTACTCAGTTTTGAAGAGGGTTGTTTGAAGAAATTTACACACTTAACACATGTATTTTGACGATCTATGAAGTGGGAATGCGGTTATTATTTAGAGATATAAGAGATATATTTCTCTTCATTGGTGGAAGAATGGTCTTGGATCTGTACATAAACACATAGAGAATAAAAGTGAGAATATAATAGTGGATTAATACAAGTATTGTGTAGGGATTTTAGAAAAGAGACATGGGAGGTATTCTCACTAGAGGATCAAGAAGTTCATCAGGTTATTAAGTGATGTATAATTAATAAAATCCCACTAGTGTAAACTCACTCATTATTTAAAAAGATCAATAAAACAATAGTTTGTAAAACATTGAATTATATTAGTGATTGATAGTGTTGAGTTTTTTATTTTTTCAATGGTTATAAAATAGGGGTTAATGAGTCAGTTCAAAATTATAATCAATATGTAGCATGTTTAGTATTTTATATGCACGACACATTATTGATATATGATACTTAGATTAGCATAGTTTGGGTGAACCAAGTATGATTCCATGTTTACATATACTATTTAATTAATTTATTCATATCAATTATAATGGAGAGGTGTGTTCCTAATAATGATGAAACAAGATCACTATTAAGGGTTTATTATGGATATATTGACACACCATGATTCACCCCCAATGTATTTACCTTTCCTAGGGTAAAACCCCATAGGTCTTTTTATCCTCATAGGGACAACCATTACCTAGATTTTATGGTTGGATATGATTATTAAACTATATAAAATAGAAGTAGAATATGTTGTTATCACTAAATTATTGAAAGAACTAATATGGGTAATGTGTTTATTAGATGAGGTTAGAATATGTTGGTAAATTGGAATTTTATTCTGTTATAATCAGAGTAAAATTTATTTAGTTGAGAATCCTGTGTTTGACTTTTGGAAAAATCACATTGAACTAAAATATTATTTCATTTTAAATATGATAAAGGATGGATTGAAAAAACTTTGTAATATTGGTGGAATTCATATTATGGTTTAAATGTTAATATGGTTTTATTCAATGAAAGTTTGAGGAAAAATTGATCCTCAGTGAGGCTAGGGTGACTAGAAGGTGGATAGAGACACTATTTATTTCATTAGAATTTAGATGTTTAGTTTTTTACCTAAGTGTTAAAGGGTGCTTGAATCCTTGATATTATTATTCAAGTAGTATAATTTTATGAAATGTGAAGTATCTTTAAAGCTATGATTTAATACCTATAGAAAGAAAAACTATAGTATATGTGTTTCAAAATAGCTAAGACACAAAGAAGTAGATGGTTGGAAGGAGGCTTGTTGGCTTGAATGTTATGTTATGAAAATAGGAGTGGAAGTGTTCATCATCTAGATTGTAGATGAGGGAATGATTAGACATATGATTGGATCATTGATAAGGATAAGTTATGGTTCTTTATTTTTTATAAAATTTTTGTGTAAGTGTTCATTGAAATTAATTATATGAATTTTTAAGAGTTCATAACTGTTCAATAAGGGGACACATAAGGGTTCATCATTTAGTTTCATAAGAGTGAATTTTTCAATTCATAAAAATTTGGATGTCAAGAAAAAAGAACCTAAGGGAAATAAAATGTGTCTAAGGAAAATTTTTGGCCACCCATAAATATAAAATGATATCTGAACTAGTTTACTGATTGAACGCCACTATAAATATGAAGTGATGCTACCTATTCTTGTGTAGGATGAATGAGTTTTATATTATAATATTGATGGTTAATTAATTATTGTGATTATAATCTTTGTAACTTCTATGAAATAAAATGAAGTAGTAGTGTTCTCCCATAGTGGTGAGAGTAATGTCTGAATCACACAAATATTTTTTGTCATTTCTTATTTTATTTATTTCACTTAAATGTTTATTTCTAGGAATGGTGAATATTTGAGTGTATGAGGGAATCAATTTGGTGCAGTGACTTATAGGTGAAATGTGACTACTATGTTCGGGTACATCGATGTCAGATGATTCAACTAGTTTAGGTAGTTCTATATAATTATTCTATAATTAAATATTCTAGAGTTTTTTATTCTTATGATAAATGGTTTCACATCCCAAAAATTATACCCCATATGGTTTCTCCCTATTTGGAAATATAATTACTTTTTTCAGTAGCTAACTTCTTCAGAAAATTTATTAGGCCTATTAACTTGTAATTGATATCACTAGGAAAATAAATCTCATAAATGTATATATCATTACTGAGAAATACATCATGTTCTATCTCATTCATCTAAATTCCAATACATACCATTATACACATTCAAATAATAAAAGAACATAAAGTACTAAAATGCATAAAATATATCATCAATTCATGTTTTCCAACATCTATAAAGATATAAACTTTCATAATGTTCATAGGTGTGGGTCACTCGCACTATGATCCCAAATTACTCATCATTTTATGATAAACCATAGGTGGAACTCAAATAAATTCTTACTCAATGATCCCAAATCTTGAATTCACACATATGTCCTTTAAATTCTATAATATTACGAAAGTAAGAAATTAAAATTTTCATTCAGTTCATTAAAAGAATAATAGATAAATTCAAATGATATAATATAATTCTTTTTACTATTCATAAGAAACTAATAACTTCCATGTTATAATACTGTTATTCCAGTCATTTCTGTTCATTCAATAAAATTCTATATCTAAAACTACATGATATATATGCCAAAAAATATCATCTATTATCTTAGTCTCAACTCTCCATGTCACAACCTTTGATATATTATGTTCCATCACATTATCTGTTAACATTTCCCACTACCTCTATAATAAAACCTTTATCCCCTCAACCTATAATATTTTTATAAAACAACTAAATTATAGCTCATAACATACAATGTTGATATCAATATATCTATAATCAATATATCATAATAAAACTATTCTCAATTCAATTAAATCATGAAAATGAAGATAATCATGACATGAATATATATAATGAATGATCCATCCTAATTTTTTCCCACAATAAATCCCCTAATCTCTTGAACTAGTCTGTAGACTATTAAATCCATTTCTTATGAATTCATTGTCCACAATACCCTATTATTTGGTTTTCTGGTCTAACATGATTGAACAATAATATTAGGGCATTATTTCCTTAGTTCCTTACCCAAAACCTGACACGTGTAAAACATGAACTCTAACATAATACTCTTATGTTAATCTATCACATACCCACATGTTAATAAATAAACTCCCCAATAAAATCTATAATAGATCATGGGATAACAATGAGAACTGATTTATCGACACAAAATAATACAGGCATTACCTTATAAAAAAGTATTTATCCTGATAACATACAATGCTATCCACCATGGTATAAATAAATAATCAATAATTCCGTGTAAATGATTAATATATAACAAAAATATATACAAAAAATAAAAGGTGACAATAAAAATCACCATGTACAAATAAAACATATAGAGAATATATAATGAAAAATAAATATAAATATATATATAATCATTTTGATTTACATTATGAATAATTTAATCCACAAAATATTATTTCTATAATCAATATATAAAATATAAGAACATTCACAAGTTATAGATGTTAATCTATTTAGATATAAGAGCAGAAATGTGTATGTGTGAATGTAGTAGTGACTAATAATACTCAGTATAATCTTCCCTAAGAGTGAGATTATCCCTATAAACCATTAGTATCTATGTGAATGTTCAAAATATATTGTATAGAAAAAATAAATCATTATAAAACATGTTATTAGTGATCACATTAATATATATAATTCCTTTCATTTTAAGGATTCACATATCTGAATGGAGTCAATATCATGAAATAGAAATGTATTTGTATAAATATATATAAATTATCCATAATATCATGATGAGAAGTTCCCTTGTCAACCACATCTTCATAAGTCCACTGAGAACCTATACAATTGACTCATTCCTAAATTTGACCCTCGATTAACCAAATAGTAGAAATGGTTGTAATAATCAATCCATTCAAAGAATCACTATATACCTACCTTACAAGATATGGTAACTTATCCTCCACACATGTAAATGTTAATTGTGTAACATAACATTCCCCTACTAGTGTTCCTCACTAATACCCATTACAAGATTATTGGTACAAAAAAACATATTGAAAATAACATAAAATAGTGATAATGATATCATATCTCACAGTCTAAATTCAACTTCATGTCTAATGAATCACCAAGGATGAACCATTATATTATCCTAGAGAATATTCTCTATGGATAATCTCGTTACAAAGTATCAAATTTATTGATAATTTTTATTGAACCCAATGACGAGGGTGAGAAAAATAATAAATACTTGATGAATCATCATCTACCTTGATCCCGATGTTATAGTAGAGAAATAATGTAAACACTTGGGTGAATTATATTCAACTTCAAAACCAAAACAATGGATCACAATAAAAATAAATGAATAGTTTTATTATTAATGATATATAAACTAAGGCTAAAATTAAAAATGATAATTGATATATGAATGTTTTATTCTTTTAATCTAATATAGTTTATTGAGGGGGAAGAAAATATAATATTGAATTTCTCATCTGTCTATAACCCAAGTTAATTGTTGAGAATGATAATGGATACTTTGATGTATAATCACCATCTCATCAACAAATTTCTTTGAATATAGTATATTTACAATTCAAGAAATTGACCATATAAATCAGACTACCCATATATGATCAATCAAACAGTCACATGGAATTTTTACATAATAATTCACTAGTCCTCATAACATCCTCTAGGGTTTCTATATTCTTTATCATATTAAGGTTAAATGAATGATTAGTGTCATTATAGATCCATCAATTAAAAAACATGTAATTATAACAAGATCATTAATATCTACATCATCATAAATTATTAATAACATTGTCAAGGGAATCTTGTGTCATCACTTAAACATAACTATATTATCGTAGAGGAAATTAAACTCCACATCTTCACTTAGAGTTTTCAAATTAATTAAAAATCATCATCATAAGATGTATACATCATTAATAAGAAGTATTTGTAGATTACATAATCATATGAGAATAAAAATTTTTCTTTATAGGTTTTCATAATTCACATTTTCTATAGGAATTTCAAATTTTTTCTCAAAAGTGAAATTCATCAATATCTCAAAGAATGATATAATCTATTCCATGTCAATAAAATCAGATATCTACTAAATTAAAAAAAATTCTTTAACATCATCACTATAGTTCTATTTTAACAACATAAATTACATAACATGGCTTATTTAATGATAATTATCATCATCATACCTATTTTATATCATTATAAGAGGTTACCGACATCTAGAAGTAGTAAACATTACCTCAATGCATACCAAGTGAATTTATATTGATGATATTGAATGAATTATTAAGGGATATTGAAGAGATCATGAGAAGTGGGTTTCCAAATAACATTAGAAGATGCGATTATTTTTGTACAAGTTATTTTTCTTTACAATGGATGATGGAGTTATATTATAAAAATTATTCTACCTATTAATGTTGTGGTTAGATAAATCTAAAATTGGGAGTATATTATGACTAGTTTATTGAGTTATTAATTCATCATATTTGAGATTATTTTCGTTTTGTATTCATTATAAATATGATCATGGGGTTTTAAAAAATTATTAGAGATGAGTTGTCCATGATTTAATTAAGAAAATCAATGAAAATAGAAATGGTGTCATGTTGGAACAAGTTCATGTCATGGTCATGACTAACAAAATAATGGAATATCACTCATGTGAAAAACCACATCACAATGAGTTGAAAAACACATAATGTTTATTATTTATAAAAATATACTATGACGAAAAGTGTAAAACTTGCACGATTCTGACCGTGGTTTCTGAAGATGAAGGGAAGCACTCAATGGTTTCCATGAGGATAAAAATAACATGATGTTTCTAGAAACCATGTTATATTATCATTAAAATTGTCATGGCCATTCTATTTTTTTTTAATATAGGATGTTCAACAATGATTTTAAAGTTAATATAGATCACATTAATAAAAACGACATCATGGTTTCTTTAACTATGTTGTGGTGTGGAGATAAAATGGTCATGGTTTTATTATCGTGGCCCTTGAAGGAGCTATAAGTGCTTTAGAGAAAGAACTTTTCATGGAGGATCACAAAGAAAATAATTTTTTCAATAAAATATATAGATATAAAAAAATTAAATTTCTTCTAAATTTTTAATAGTTTTTGAAATTTGTTCGTGGTTGTCAGGTCTTCAGTTAACCAAGTGAATCTATGTCTAAGTTCAATCCATGAAATTGTAGTTTTCAGGACTCTATGTAAAATTAGATAATCAATTAGAGAGAATATATAGGGAATAGAAAACCAAAATTTCTATAGGGATTTATTTGGAGTAAATATTTGGTTTTGAGGGAAGAATAGAGAACTCACATTTATATTGGATCTAACATATTTGAGGATGAAAAAAGAATATCATCTATGTTTATGCATTCTTAGTGTTGATATTTATTCTTGTTGTATTATATATTTAATATTTTAGGGATTCCAAGACTAAATTTATACTAAATTAATTTTTTTTCAATAATAATAAGGAGGGCATGATCATGGGATACCACCCACCGATGAATAAGGAGTTTCCAATCCTAAAGAGTTAGTGAATACTATAAAAAAATAATATGTTCTTGTTTCATTTTTTCATTTTATTTATATCCCTAAATATTCATTTGAAAATTTTAATAACCAATTAAATAATCTATATAAAATTAATTTTTTATAGTAAATGATTGTGGGAAGACCTGTCTAGACCTTATCCACTTATTGGTCCTCATTTACACCTTTATCAGAACACCAAGTCATAAAAAATATAAATACATTAATTAATTAATTATTTAATTAATAATACCTTTTTTATAATAATATTCATTCAGATCACCATTAATTTATTTTTTCATCATTCTGAGGAGTCCAAGTAAACACCATAACAACTCCATGTCACAAATGGAATTAATTAATTGGAGTTTGGATTGAAAAAATACCAACATGATCTTATCAGTCTAATTTAAAGAAAATTAATCAAATTTAACTATTAAACTTCACTAGAATTACTCGAATTGTGTTTTATTAAGTTTATAGGTTCAAAGGACTCTAATATAATTTTTAGTGTTGAAAAATACCTCTTTAATAATAAATGGAAATTGGTGGTACCCCATGAAATCTTAGCATTTTACTCAAGACCAATACACATCATGTGAACCAAATTACCTATCATTTTCTGATCCACATGTATTGAGGGACCAAATAGTTAAATTTTTTGAAACATAGGATAATCAATTCTACTTATTCACCTCCATTAGTAGTCTAATTTCATGGATTGAATGGTCACTCTGACGCAACATAGGTCACATCCCACCAAACTAGGGAATGGGCCATGAGGATTATTCCATACTATATGATCAAGAATATAATGGTCTAAAATAAAATTCCATGACTCCACCACAAACCACCATTTTAATCATCACATCCACTATCCATCATTGTCAATGAAATATAAAGATACCTAATTTTCAAATTTTCAAAAATTCGTTTCGTATGTTTGTATCATTTATAGGATCATAAAAATGTACATTTCAAGTCAGTGATAAAGAAATAAATCCATAAAAATCTAAAAAGGATGTTTAATTCAAGAAAAAATATATCTTTAATATATTTTATTACTTTCCTAAAATAACCATATTATCAGTCTCATTAGATTCATTTCATAACAATATAAATAATGGTACATGATTTTCAAGATAAAACATCATTATTTGAAGTGATTATCACTTTTATTAAAATGATATAAAAATATATCTCTAATATATTTCTAAAACCATAATAAAAAACATCAATAAAATTACATATTTATAATAATCTTATTTAAATGAACTTATATATATATATAAATAATTTATAATTAATTTCATGTTAAGATGATAAATATTATAGGGAATTTGATAATTATCCAGGTTATTTATATGAATAAAATCAATCCATACATGATATTGATGTCATTATAATTTCGTAAAATTCATCATTGTTAAATATTAATTAAAAATAATTTCATTTCAATAATTAATCTATATAACAGGAAATAAAATTTGTATGAGATGTGTAAATTATAAACAAAAAAGGATTTTAGATAAAATAACCATACCTATTTTTTTTTAAAAAATAATGTTCTATAATAAATTATTGCTTCTTGGTCAATAAATTTCATTTTTTTTTGAAAAAATATATTTTTTATCTTAAAATTCACCACAATACTAAAAACACAAATGGTTTCACACTAATATCAAATCTCACTCCAAAATAAACTAACCATTATAAACTCAGTTAAAAATATTTGTTTTAATCTAACACCATATTAAGAAGTAAATTATAATTTCTCTATTTCCATTCCAAAATTAGTATATTATTTCAAAATATCATGGGTTACTCAAAGTTATAAACACATGTCCACATTTAATAATATATCTCTTAGATAATCCAATGAAACTAAAAAATATTTCAAACAGTGGGCATAAGATAGTTCATTCTAAAATCAAAGTCTGAACCACAATTCTTAGTAAACACATTTTTCCATAGTTACATAGTATTTTTAAATGTTTTCATAGAACATTTTTTATTAAAAAATGAAATATTTAATAAAAAAGTATATATATAAATCCGTTAAAATTATATGTTTCTTGAAATTTTGAGTACATGGTAAGTAATTCTAAGAGATAATTGAGAATACTACAACATCACTCATCTCCACCTCCAAAAACACCAACAACTAGAACTATCCCCCATAATGAAGACTCACCTATAATACTAGAAAACCTCAATAACACATTTCTCCTCATTCACCAATATTTATTGGGAGTACCACAACCATTCTTCACTTCATACATCATTCCTAAATTCTGAATTGTTCCATGTTCCATCTTTGACCACATGGACACATTTAATACACCATATCAGTAGAGTCTCTACACTAAAACACTATCCAATATTTCTCTTTTCAATAACCTTGACCACCATCATTATATTAGATAAAACTAAATATTTTTTTTAAGGGGTGTGATCTATGATGGTCACATTGTGGAAAGGGGGAAACTATGCCCTTCTAACTATGATGGTGTTATAGGAAAATGTGGTGTTTAAAACTCCAATCACCACTAAAATTTATTTATGATATTGATAAAAATAATTTTATCAAAATTATTGTTATTATAAATGTTATGATATAAATTTTAAGACCATGTAATATAAATTCAAACACACTAATCAGAATACATAACCTATTTGATTGAGGGATTAAAAAAACTACCTTAGTGGGGGAACCTCCTCTTTGAAAACTCTATTGAAATTCATTCTCTTGAATCAAGTTCCATGAATTTGAAAGATGTGAGGAAAAATCCCATTTATTAAATAATACCAAAAACAGAATCATAATGAGCCTAATTCAGACTAATAAATTATGTCACTAATAAACAATACACCAAAACTTGAGTTATACTACATTTATAAAATCCAAATATGATGTATTTTTTAAAAAATAAATTTATTACAAATAATATTTAAATAAACAGAGTTTGGACATTGAGTATTTAAATAATTAAGTATAAAAAAAGTAAAAAAATACCATGATTATTGCTAAAAAATATCCCAAGAGTGAACAAAATATTCCAAATATAAAAAATCCTTAAAAAAGATTTATCATGGGTAATTTTCTCGTTAAGATTATAATTTTTCACTTTTTAGTATAAAATGTAAAAATATGTATTTTCACTCCATACTTCTTATGTAGCTTAATTAAATAAGATAAAAATATTAAATATGGGCATGAATGAATCTAATGAAATTAAAACATGATCCAACATATGATCATAAGATAAGAAATTATCAACTCAAACTTGGTTCATTATATTCTCCCAACCTTTAATGTTTTTTATTCTGAAAAGAAAAAATATCAAGAGAATTTAATGAGATTGTGTCCTTATATCACACTCACTAAAATTCAACTGAAATAAATACATACTTTTATAGATCTCATGCCAGTAAAATCCTATTTCTATAATTAACTTCTCTTACATTTGAACACCAAATCACCAACCACTAAATGAATATAAAAATAAATTTAGAATATCCAACTCAAGTAAATTAGTGAAATTTTGGTTTTAATACATAGAATATATATGAATCACAAAATATATATTATATTCATCAAAACACGATGATAATAATTAGGGTAGGTTACCTTTCATATATCTCATAGATATGAAAGTATTTAGGGAATATCATGGATAATTCACACCACCAATCAAGGTTTTCTAATCCATAATACAAATAGATCACTTTTTAAACCCAATACGACAATACTTATAATTATTATTCATAATTCTTCTACATAAACTCATAGTATTGCCTCAAAACACCTAGGCGTGTCTCCATTATAAAAGCATGAAACTCACCAAAAAAAATCTTGAGCTTGACTAACTGAATCATTTAGCCCCAGGGGAGGACACCATGATCCTCACCTTTAATAATAAACCTTTTAGTGGGCCATTTAACACATTTTTCACATATAAAAAATATAATATATTTATAGGTTCATTATATTCTTCAATCACAAATTGAATTTGTTACATCAATGATACCAATATCTCATCATGATGAAAAAACCATCCATCTTATTTTAATGGCTATTGTAATAGCTAGAACATAACTATACCATAATACAATATTTCATATAAATATTAAAACACTAAAAGTACCAATTCTTTTAGGTTTAGAGTTTTAGATAATTAGGATATACAAATCTTAATAATATATAATAAATCCCTTTTTTTAAACATATTTAGAATCCATTTCTTCTAAAATATATGTTCTTACCACTCACTTCATTTCTAAATAATCATCACAACTTGAATTTAGAATTCTTTGTCATCCTTAATTATTCTAAATCCCCATTAAAATTATTGAAAATATGGGAGGAAAATATAAATCTCATCAAGGGATAATAAAGTATAAGAAAATTTTTAGGATATGGAATAAATGAAATCTCAAGAAGAATAATATTAAGTGATACATTGAAAGCACATAACATCATCAAATTATATTCAATCATGAAATTAACTATTTTATTATTCTAAATTGAATTAAAATAGGTTTATAGGTAAAAATAAAATGTAATGTGAATTATAATAGAATATTCTTGAAGGATTCTTGGAAAATCATATTTATATCACCTAGAATCAGGAACAATCACATGTAATTGAATAGTATAACCTGTTAATTATGATTAATCATAATGGAATAACTTAACTGGTTAATTCTTATAAAGTTTTTCTAAATAATAAATCATTACCCAATGCATTAAGGGTTTATATATAGGGTAAACACATTATCATATATAATTTTTAATTAACATGTCATAAATAAAACATATAAAAGCTATCATTGTCATCCCACAAATATAATCATTAATGTTATCCCTATAGTATAAAATGAAATGGGTTAACCAATTAGATAATTAGAGGAAAATAAAATAGAATCATATAACATAGATTAATAAATATTAATAAGAATATCGGAAAAAATATTCTTAACAAACATTAAAGGGAGAGTTTGAGAAATAATTCAAAATAATAAAGAAATTGTTTTAAGAGAGACCCCTTACAACAATGGTAATATATGTGTGAGAGATAAGTAAATATATAACATGAATTCAAATTATAATTCCAATTAATTTAATGTAATTTATCATAAAATAAATTCCCAGGGAAGTATATACACCATATAAATTACAATAAATGAGGAGTATGGAATATATAACAAAGATAGAAAATTGAGAATAGAATCCTCTTACCTTGAGTCAGATCTCACTTCATAAATCCTCTAACTTCATTAATAATATAATTTATTAAATAATTACTTTATTCAAAACATTTTTCATTATTATTCATTTATATTAACTTATTATCATTTAATTTTTGGTTTAATTTTTCATGCATTAGTCATTTTGAGGTAGTTCAGTCCATAATTAGAATTCAACTTCAGTATAATAAAAATGGAAAAAGATACTTTTCTAATAATTTAATAAGATCTAGATGTATCAATGTATATGTATGATTTCATTATAGAATAAAATGAGTTCAATACCATTATATATAGTTACAATTTAGAAAATATAGCATGGTAATTTTGTTTTAGATGCTTTAAGATGGATTTGATTAGTTAATTTTAATATCTTTATTGTCATAACAATTTAATTATTAAAAAATACAAAATAATAAATTAATTGATTATATATATTATATTATATTACAAATTATATTTTTTAAAGTATCTATGAAGGTATCAACCAATAAATAATACAACATATTTCACTTGGTTGTATAAAACCACTTCGAATAAATGATGATTTCTAAAAGAGTTTAAAACAAAAGAAAGATTAATAACTATTTTAGTATTATGAAAATATCTATGTATAATTGAGATAATATTTTTAATTTAATTCTAAAAATTATATATGATGTTTAATTAGTACAATAAGGATTGAAATAAAAATTTATAGATTTTAAAACTCATATTTTGATATAGTAATGGCTTATGAAAAGAGTTTAATGATATGGAATGATTGTTATCTCATGAATAATGGATATAAATTATTTTATTTACATGAAAATAGAACTATAGAATAAAAATAATATTATTTTTAAAATATTTTTAATGTAAAATAATCTTAAATAATAATGGAAAGAGTGACTTGGGAACCCTTACCTTTCTCTTTAAGTCGCCTCCTTTGGATTGAGTCAAAAGACTTTAAAAGGGGGATTAATCTAGACCAGATCCATGTGAATGTGGATATAGAAGTTTAAATATTTTTTTGGGTTATATATATATAACTATTATTTAAATGTGTACTGGAAATGATAGAACGAGTAACCATTTATAAATAAGATTCATTGATATTTTCAGAAATATTCAATCATTAAGAGTCAAGAATGAAATTTTTATGTGGAAATTGGATCACAAATAGAAAATATAATATATCTTAGATCATTAATTATCATTATATAACTCAATATAATATTTATTATTTTTTATTAATAAATAAATAATTTTTAACAAAAAAACAATTTAAAGAGTGTTTTCGGGTTTTTATTGTAATTTGAGTTTAAAAATATCCATATGATTATTAAATTCATGTTATAATATTTAAAGAAATTATTTATTATTATATTTATCCCTTAAATTTGATAAAAACTCATATTTATCAAATATTATCACTAAATCCCCATTTTATTCTTTTCTATTGTAAAGAAAATCATTGCATTAGCATCAATAAATATTTACATATTTATCTTGACATAAAAAATAATTTACATTAATGGAATAATTTTTATATGATATGTTGAGTATAATTTAATTTAATATATATTCCATTTTTTTCTATAATGTTCTATAACATTTTATAAAAAATACAATAATAAGTAGTAAAATCTTATTCGAAATCAGACTCTTATTTTAGAAGGAGTTCAAATGTTTTACTGAATATCTTACTTGTTAAAATTAACAATTTGAATTTAAAAATAATGTTATATACATATATATGTAAATTATTTCACTACATTTAACATGTTTATAAAATATTCCAAATCATTCTAGATCAAAATATAAAAATTAATAAATAATTCCACTTGAAATAAAATTCTTATTTTAAAAAGATTTTAATTGTGTTACTCAAACTCTAACCAATGTGAATTCATATATTGAAAACATAATTTTATTTCATATGTATTTAAAATATTTTTATATATTTCATATATTTATTAATTTTTTTATAACTTTCTAGACACGTATTTAATAATGGATTATAAAGTTTGATTTAAATCTGAACTCTTATATTTTTTAAAAGAATTTAGCTTTATTACTCATCCTCAGATCGAGTGGAATTTTAATATTGAACCATTAAATAATAATGTTTTATATGTTTATTATTCTAAAATATTATATATATTTGTCAGTTTTTATAAAATATTATAGATCCTTATAAAACATTTAGTAATATAATTAATTTTGGATTCAAACAAAGATTTTTTAAAAATGAATTAAAATTCAAATGTATCATCAAATTATAACCATATTGAATTAAAATATTGTATTTTAGATTTAAAAATTTTACTATTTAAAAATAATAATATTTTATAATGTTTTATAATAATTTCTAATTGAAGCATTGAATATACATCAAATTTACTATTTGTTATCATATCTTTCTTTTCATAAACTTCTAATGAAATACTTTCTATATATTTTTTACATAGTAATTATAAATATAAAATTTATTTCATTAAAATCAATCCATAACTATTAAATATTAACCTTTTAATATAATACAAACAATATATAAAAAATATATGTTTTTAGAAGTATAAATATTTCTTTTAAAATGAAAACCCACATTCATATCTCATATTATTAGATAATAATTCATAAAATTATTTTAATTATAAAAACTATATAAATCCATAGTATTGATCGAAATATATATTTATAAAATATATTATAATTAAAAATTCTTAAAATAATTAAAAATAATTAGTCATATTAAAGAAATATATTTAACCTTTAAATAAAACATATTTTATGTGGTGAAATAAGCATATTAATTTTACTTGTATAGTGAGAATGAAAATAATTATATAATATATTTTAAGTCGTAAAATAATCATAAATAAATTTTAATTGAAATACCTCTTGAATATATATAATTTTAGGACATGAATAACAGTAAAACATAAAAATGATATATTATTAAAAATTCTTGGGTTGTCACATTCTACTCCATGAAGAAATTATATCAACTTAATTTTTTTGTTTCTCACTCCTTAAAAAATGAGTGAATCATAAAAATAACATAGCATAATATACAAATATATATATATATTATTGAGTTTATGACGTAAATATATTGGGTAAGCCTATAAAACTCATCATCTCTATTATAATAGGCATATGTTTTTATTTCTCATTAATCAAAACTATTTAAAGAATGTATGTTTTTTATAAGAAACATGAATGTATATCTTAAATATATAGTGTTTTTCCCACATATGTTTTTATATGTGTATGAGCTTCTAAAGCCATACCTTGAATGTATAGTGTTTTATCCCACATAAAACTTGATAGATTTATCCACCTTTTTCTTGATTTTGAGGAAAAATTTAACAATTTTAAGATAGATAGTTTGAGAAAACATACTTACTTAGATTATTTATATTCCCCAGGATAAATTCAATACTTTGGTTTTGTGTTTTGATTAGTTTCTAAAACAAATTCACTTTACATTCCAAATGAAAAAAAAGGAAAATATGGATTTTTTAAACTGGAAAGAAAAAAAAATATTTTATGTCATGTTGTTCTATATTTATACCTTAATGGATTATGAAATCTATTAATGTATAGTGGTTTTCGTTTTATAAATTATTCTATAATGATTTATTCCTCTTATTGCACACCATTTTCTAAAACCAAAATGTTTTATGTGATTAAAGATAATATCTAATAAAATCAAAAGAAAACATCATAAAAATAGGAGAAAAAGAATTTTAATATGTTCTAACCTATTATATCTTCTATTTAGACTATGAAATAATTGATTCCATATATGAAAATTTTTATTCCACCTATTACTCATTTTGATCAACCTAGACTTTTTTTATTTTTATCCACTTATTATTCTTAACCTAATCGCCAAAAATTTCTAAAGCCTAAAAGAATATAAATATCATTTTTTTTAATACTCTAAACCCAAAATATTTATAATCCTCAATTATATATACTACAAAAAAATATATTGATTTTATCCCAAAATAAAATTAATCACAATAACATACTAACCCCAATGATAATCTAAAAATTATAACTTTTGTTATCAATATAACATATTAACACCTAATATTTTATAAACCCTTAAAATTATACCCACATAATGAAATCCTAACCACTAAAATAATCTCTACCCTATTATGATATCAACTATAACAACATAGGACTAACAAACCCATAATTTTATATTTTTAATAAATATTACAACACTAACATTCCCATAACTTTTAAGTTCATAGATTTACAAAATTAGGATAAATAAAACACATACAGAACAAGCCACCCATTTTTAAGACTTTTGAGAATCCATTTCTTTAATAAGACAAGTTTTTACCACTTGCATCATTTACAAATAATCCTCTCCACATGAATATTGAAAACATTAGCATTTCTATCCATCCTTAATCCAGGAAAAAATAATTGAAAATTGTCGGCTGAGAATATAAATACCAGGAAGTGGTAAATAGTGATAAAAAAATCATAGGATATGAAATACATGACAAAACATAAAGAAAAATATAAATATAATCATTGAACTCATATAAGATCAAAAATTTATATTCAATCATGTTCTTTACTTATATTAATAGAATTTAAATAAGATCATATAGAAAATTCATATGGATGATGTAGTAGAATATAATAATAATAATAATAATTTATTTAAAAATAATATTGATATCACCCATAATCACTCATAATCACCTATAATGGAAAAAATTAACCCGATAATGTTTTTTCTGGATGACAATGAAGAATAAAAAGACCCAATAGGGGTGGTGAATTGTGCTTTTCAAAACATTGATTGATTCAAAACACATATCTTAGATTACATCGATCCATTTCTTTTATCTTAAATTTGAGTGAGAATCAGAAATAAATAATGGAAATGAACACAGTGATGTATAATGGTTCAGGGCACAAAGATCCTTTAGTCCACTCCACTAATTCTCAAGTCCATGAGCTTGGGGATTTTCACTAGTTTTTATTATCCTAATACCTTTAATAAAAAACTAAGTGTATGAAGTTGACACCTTTACAATAAGTCATTATAGATCCTTTTAGTTCTTTTACAAGGAATCATAAATACATAACTTAGGGAAAGAATCTGACACTTAAACCCTACTGAGTCCGAGGAGTCAAAAACTCAAAAAATAAATAAAGATTGATTTTATTTAGGATATAGATTAAACTTCATAGTTGTAGTAAAAATAGATAGAGGTATTCATATCTTCAATAATACACATAAAAAATAAATCTTCAATGTCACATAATATTTATTCAAATAAATATATAGAAAATACCATAAAAATGTTTAAATGTGTTTATCTCAAAATTTTATCTATGAAAAATGATTCATTGTTCTTGCTGAAGAAGATGTAACAATAAAATTTAGAAGAAATGATAGAAATAGTGAAATGATATATAAAAATATATATGTCTCCAAAGTGTATCAATAACTATACCAAAAAAATATATTTTTATATCTAATTTTCTATGTATATTTTATTTTGTTTCACTACCTATACAGTCCAATGAAAATCATCTCAATATTTACACTACTGGTCAAAAAACTATAGGTCAAAACAGATCCTAAAATATCACACAATAACTTGTTAATATTTTAATTCAAAATAATTCAAGAGTGGTCGTAACTTTCCTTAAGAATAGAAAGGGTTTTCCTTATTGAATATGAGACTTTGAAACAATCATAATGTGCTTTTGAATCATTCATAAATGAGCTGTAAATAGATCTTTATCTCTGCCAAGTCTATTTCATAAATCACAGATAATATCATAGATTTAAAATTCCATCATTGAATATTCAATTGTAGGGTTCCTCTATGTAACAAAAAAACTTCAAAAATATGGTTAAAAACGTATATTTGATCACAAAAATGGTGTTTATGTACAATATACATGTTTCCTCAAATGTTGGGTTTTTCATAATTTTAGGGTTGATGAACCATAATTTCCTAATAGTGTAAGGTATATAATCCATACGTGTTGCTTCAAATGTAGGGTTATTGAATGATATATCACACTTACTGAAGTAGGGTAAGAAAAATGTTTCTAGAATATGTTTAATCACATCCTGATCACTTCAAAAAATATTCCCAATTAGCCAATGACTTGATAGTAATTCCAAAATAAATATTTTGATGAATAATAATTTCCCGAAATTCACATAAAATAAAATTCATTAGTAACAAAAATTTGTGTGTTTGTGAGAATAAAAACCAAAAAGAAATTAACAAAATTGTTGAATAAAAACATTCTCAATAATATCCCAATTTTTCATGGTCCCAAAACCAGTGATAATATACATAAAATTTAAGAAATAATAAAATTCTCTCCCTTTTAGTATAAAATATTATTTCTTTTATAAAGGAATCTTCTCCCTTATTTCCATAATATACAAGTTTTCTTTTATAGAAAAATTATCCCTTTTTATAAGTATCAATACTTCTCCAATTTTTCAATTAATAAAACTATAATCATTCCTCATAAACATAAAACTATAAAATCCCCCCCAAAAATTAAAACTATAAATTTCTACCCCTTTTTTGAAATCAAACACATAAGAGAAAAGATTATTTTAAATACCTAAATTCATGATTTAAAAATATATAGATAGGTAAGCAAGGAGTATAACAGAATAGAATATTTTAATGAATAAATTGAAAATTTTCTTAAAACCTCCCCCTAAATCAAATCATATTAAAATGTTTTTTTTAAATTATCTAATGTTTTCACAAGTAATGTTTAAAAAACTATTATTATTATGAAACATTTAATTTTAAGTACATGATTATGTAAGATAACTAATAAAAATAAATTACAAACTAAATAGCAACACATATTTTTATTAAAATATATATTGAAAGCAGTAAATATAACATTGGTTTTAAAAAATTAAAAATGAAGGGTTATAAAGGAGCGGTTGGTTCACACGAACATTCCAAAATTCAAAATCATTCACATAGAGAAACTAAAACTCTTGACAACTCTTATAATATAATTTTAACATCATCTATTCATTGATAGAAAGTTGAAAAACACTATTCAAGTATATTCTTCTTCAACTTATCAAGATCTATCATGGTAGAAGATTCTCTTTTGAGAAACTCCGTTTGACTTAGCATTTATACCTTGAAAGATTCAAAATATGATTTCAAGATCGAACTTTATTTATTATGTTGATACTCCTTTTGTAATAAATCAAAAACCATTTTTGACAAAGATAATTTTTATGGGTCCGCATAAAACTTTTTAGATTCATCCAATGCAGCTTGTAGCTTCGACTTTTCTTCATTAAAGGAGATGAATTTTAATAGAATCCTTTAAAAAGATATTTTAGAAGAATAAACTTCATTTTATTCCTTAGTTTGAACTTCCTTGTTTCTTTCAAAATATTTTTCAAGTGAAAATTCAAAATATAAAATATACAAACCTGAAGGATTACCTTTTATCATTTTATAAGAAAAAAATTATTCTGAACTTGAATTACTTTTCTACATAATCTTGTTGTGACTATTTATCATAATCCTTTGAACCCAATATTTCAATTAATATGGTTTTATAATTTAAAAGCTTTAAGAAGAAGAAGAAACATTAGGATCTAACACACTGCAGACAACCATTCATTTTATTTAACTAAAAAATACCGAATAATACTTGCATATTACATAAGAAACTTATTCTATTTTTCCAAAAAAAAATTAAATTTTAAGAACATAAAATATAAATATTTTAAATAGATTTTAAAATATGAAAATAAAAGCCTTTAATAATAAAAAAATGTATTATTTATTACTATTATTAAGGATTAAAATAAGGTTTTAGATATATTTGACGTCATTTATCAAATAATAAATTGATTTAAAGAAAATATAGGAGACTTTATGATGTTTTTAGATATATTTTTCTCCTCATTAAAAAATAGTTAATGCATCTATTGTATATATGAATAAAAATTAAATACTTCCCTGATTAGTGAATATAGTACTAAATTTTTTTTATAATAAACTACTTCAGTGTTATTCAAATAATTTTTATATACCAATAAATCAACCACTAAAATATTTAATGATGTAGCTCATTGGTATATTCCTAAAAAAACTAGATACAAGTTGTTTTTGGTACCCATATTATTTTGGGTCTAGTAGTGTTAGCAATTAAATTTTTAGGTAACAAAAAATTTATATTTTGAGTACGAATTCTACTATTAATGCTAAACAACTCTTTTGAGCAATAAAAAATTTTAACACAAAAAATATGAGGTTTTATAAAACATCAATCATTTGGATAGTTTTCATTAATACTGTAATAGAAACATTTAACAATATAAATGTTCATTCAATTTTGACCTGGAACAAAATAATTTTTTTATAGTTTTGGTAATTTACCATTGTTAGCTATTTCAAATTTTTTATTTGGTATTTTATTTTTTATATGGATTTGATTTAAATAATTTTTAACATTTATCATTAAACTAGAAGCTTATTTTAAATTATCAAATTCCGTCAATAATTTTTTAATTTTACTATCATGAAAATCATTATAAATTTTATAAGAATATGACTTAAAATCTATAATTTGTTTTGGAAAATTTTATTTATCTATTTGAATAGTATCATAAGATTTTTTTATTTCTATGGTCTTTCATCAAATATTCCTATTTTTCTTAAATCAAAAAGAAATATTTATTTAATTCAATATAATACAATTTATCACAACTAATGTTTTGAGATTAATAAGATTGCACCTCATGATATGTATGATCCATAAGACATACCCTTTAATTTCTATGTTTATACTTGTAATCTGTAGAGGATTCAACATGTGATACAGAAGTGTTACTCCAAGAAGCCTTCAAAATTTATTGAATTTTCTCTTTTAATTGGATTTCCATTTATCTTTTATTAAAGGATAGTTATCCATGGTATGAACATTTTTCTTGCATTCATAACTACCATTCTTTTCAGTCCCTTAATTTTTATTTCTATATAGATTTTCAAATTTCATATAATGATCTAATAAATATTTATACAAATATGGATGATTTGAATCATATGATTCATCAATAGTAGTTTTTTGAGTATCTTATTGATGTTTCATATGATGTTTAGGCTCAACCTACATCTCAACTTAATACATCATTAAAGTTCCAATCAACTCCTTCATAGTTAGATTTTCACTGGTGTAGATTAACATATAGCTATATATATTCCATTCCACATAGAGGGTATTACTATGAGTAATTTTAATTTTTGTTTAGATTGAGAAATTATATTTTGAAAAGAAGAAATAGAGTTGAAAATTTATTTCAATCTGAAATTCATTTGAGTGATAGCTTCATCTTCATACATTTTAAACGTATCAAACATTAGTTTCACAGTATCATACCTTAAATTTCTAATATTTTTTGTTTCTTCATAGAAAACAACCACATTCTACCACAAATAATATACAGTATTACATTGATTTACTCGATTAAATTCATCTTTTACTAAATGAAAGACAATAGAATTAATTGCTTTAGAATTGAGATCATATTCCCTTTCTTGATGATTATTCCAATCTTCCAAACTATCCTTAGGAATATCATAAGGTTTAACAGCCTTCATATGAATCCTTATTCTATTATTTTTTAAATAAATAATAATATGGGGTTTCCAACATCCATAATTATCTACATTAAAATTTGGATTACATGTCAACAACATACCTTCTCCAGAATCATCCATTTCATAATTTCTTCATTTGACTCTTTAACTCAGTCTTATTTGATCCAGTACATACTTAGTAGAGTCTTATGATAGAACTTGTTGATGTCAAGTGGATAAAAAATATTCCACAATGAGTTCATCCTTTTAAATTAATTGTTAGTGTCGAATAGATCTAAAAATATTGAAGAATTTCCAAAAAGATAAATATATCAATTGATCACTTCTTTTGAAGTCAACAGATGATATCCGATAAAACATTTCAAGAAGAAAATATAACATTATAGAATTTCCTTTGATACCAATTTTTAGTTTTGGAAGATAATGATGAAGATAAATACACAATGGGGGGGGGGGAATTGTGGTTTTCAAAACATTGGCAGATTTAGAACACCTCTCTTATTTTGTTCTGATCCATTCCTTTTCTCTTAAAGTCAAGGGAGAAGAAAAAATAAATGAAATGAAATGAACACAGTGATGTATAGTTGTTATGGGCATAAAGATCTCTTAGTCAACTCCACCAATTATTAACTCCATGAGCATGGTGTTTTTCACTTGGTTATCCTATCATAATAACTTTAATCAACAACTGATTATAAGCAAGTAAATTATTTATAATAAATATTCTGGGATCTTTTAAGTTCCTTTATAAGGAAATATAAATCCACATCTTAGTTCAAGAAGTTGAAACCTAACCACGACTGAGTTTGAGCAGTTGAAATCTCTACCAAATCAATAGAGATTGATTTTTTTGAGGATATATATTAAACTTCACAGTTGTAGTAACAAATGATAGAGGTATTCAGATCATCAATAATGTACAACAAAAAATAGATCATCAACATTGTGTATGCTTTCTTCAAACAGTGATAGAGAAAACACTAGAAAGATGTTTAAATATGTATGTATCCAAAGTATATCTTTAAAAAATGATTTTTTGTTCTTGAAAAAGAAGACGTAATAATAAAATGAAATTGTAGTGATAGTATCATTGAGATGATAGATCAAAACATATATGTCGCCAAAGTGTAACATTGTCTATAATGAAACACAACTTTTAATATCTCATTTTCTTTTTATATTGTATTGCATTGTACTTCCAATATATTAAAATGAATATTATCTTGATATTTATACTATTAGTGGAACAACTCTAGGAAAAAACATCTCTAAAATACCACAAAATAAATCATGAATATTTGAATTCAAAATCATTGAAGATAGGTTATAACTTCTAATAAGAATAGAAATGATTTACTCCATTGAATATGAACCTTTAAAACTAATGGGCCTTTGAATCAGTCATAAATGATATTTGAATAGATATTATGTATGCCAAGACCATTTCATAAATCATAGATAATATCAGAAATTTAATACTCTATCATGGAATATTCAAATGTAGGGTTCCTCCATGTGATTAAAAAACTTCAAATGTAGGGTTGATAATGTATGGTTGATTAAAAAAGTAGGTTTGATGTCCTATACATTTAATTCCGTAAATGTACGATTCTAAAAAAATGTAGGGTTGTTGAAACATACTTTTCTAATATCATAGGGTATATACTCCATTAAATCTATTTCAAATTTAGGGTTTTCTAAACAACATATTACTCTTACTAACATAGGGTATGTATAATGTAGCCAGAATATGTTTAAACACATCCCCATAACTTCAAACGAATATTCCCAATTATCCAATGAATTAAAAAATAATTCTAGAATAAATATTCCGAGGAATAACAATTTTTTAAAATTAACTTAAAATAAAATTCATTAGTAACAAAAAATGTGTGTGTTTTTTAGAATAAAAACCAAAAATAAATTAATGAAATTGTTGAATCAACACATACTCAACAGATAATTGCAACATAATTTTTCCAAAGAATAAATTATTAACCAATGCATTAGGGTACTATATAATGATCCCACCGATGATCATATATAATATATATGTACTGTATCGTGGATAAAACATATATAATATTTCATTATAAACCCATAAACATAAACATTAAAGTTAACCCCAATAAATATAATGAAATGGGTTAACCAATTCACTATTTAGAGTAAAATACAAAAGAAGCATAGAATATAGATACATTAATATGAATAATAATATGATAAAGAACATTCTTATAAAAAAATAGAGAGAAATTTGAGAGAATGTCTTATAAACAAAAAAGGAAAGGTTTTAACAGAAACCCTTTAAACTATTGGTAATGTATGAGTCAAAGACAATGAAAGAGATAATAAGAATTGAAATTTGGATTCCCATGATTGTAATTTAAATTTTGATAAATATATTCTTTGGATAGATTATACATTATATAAATTAAAATAAACTATGAGTATGAAATATGTCACAACAAAAGTAAATTTAGATCAGAATCCCTTTACTTCGAGTCTTAATACTTTTTGAACATCCTCTAACCTTGGAAATAATAAAAATCACGTAATTACTTACTTGATTCAGAATATTTTTTATCATTACTATTACTTTATATATATTTATTATCATTTATAATTCATTTATTGGATTAATTTTTCTTAAACCAGTCATCTTGAGGTTGTTCGATTCAAAATTTCAAAATAACTTCGATAAAATAATTATAATTCTATGTTCTTTAACAACACATAAATATGATCTTAATAGAAAGGATTTAACATTTTTACATTCCCATGATATTTTAGGTTTATATTTTTAGATAATTGAGTATACCATTACATTACATAGGGATCACTGACACACAATATATATTTTTCATCCACAAACAAAGGGTTTCTAAGTTCACAACCCTAGTTTATTCATTCCACACATACTTCATTAAAGTTCAATATCCATTATTGTAATCTACATTTCATAATTGTACAAACTAATCCTTAATACCTATTAAAAACATCAAAAAAATAGGGATGATAATAAAAATATCATTAAGTGATATAAAAATAATAGAAAGATATTATTCTAGTGAAAAACATGAAAATCGATAAAAAAATTACTTTATCTCCATAAAACATTATTAACATAAATTATAGATATCCACATTATAAATTATACATTTTATAAAATAAAACCTTTAAATCCTGTTATAAATAATAAAAAAAATTTGAAGGCCTTATGAAGAATATGATAACTCAATAAAACATTTATCTAGAAAGAAATTCCTTTCACCTTTAAAAGTTTATAAACATTCATTACCTCATAAAATTAACATACTTTAATAATAACCATTTCTGGTAGCATAAAATATTATCATGGATCATCATATTAACAACCCATTTTTACTCATGTTTAACCTATTTTCAAATAACTAATGCCCAGTTAATTCCATAGGAGTAACCTACCAAGTTATTTCACTCATTTTTCACCTTCAAAGACTAAATCATTACCCAATTCCTTGGAGAGATATATCAAACCCACCCATCATCATGAGATATATCATAATAAATAATCATCATATGTATTATCCAAATACCATATCATGAAGAAAATATTTTTAATATTTCACTTTTTATCAAAAAACCCTAGAAAAACTCATTTGAACCCATAAGAAAAAACACTTTCCATTTTCACATAATCATATGGAGAAATATCATTTTTACTTGAAAATTTATAAAAGGAAAAATTTTCATAAGATTAAAAATAGGTTATAATTTGAAAAAAAAACTTGTTAACTTTTAGTGTAAACTTGATAATGGGTAATTTCCAGGACAATGAGAAAATGAAATCAATCTATTTATATTTTTTAAAAAAAATTGTAGAAGTAAAAAATAACCCATAAAGAAAAAGTTAAAAATATTCCTTTTAAATAATTTATAAATAAAGTAATTAAATAGAAAAAAATTATCATTATAAACCATTTAATTCTAATTAATAACATTATTGAAACATTTAAAATAATATGGATATGGAGGAGAAGTAGTTTAAAACCATTAAAATAATGTTTTAAAGGAGAATACCATACCTTAAGTCTTTTCCAACATCGTATATTCTCTAAATCATGAATAATAAAATTATATTAGTAATTTAATTTCTTAAGATCCTTTTTCTAGAAAATTCCATTATATTTATTCCATTTGTTACTGCATTTTACATATTTTCTAAAAGGTTAAGTTCACATTGGATATTTTGGAGTCTTTCAGTATATAATCTAAAAAAAATCAGTGTGTTGACCTTGGTGAGAGGATTTCTGGTTCCCTTATACATTAAATATTATTTTAAAATCAACCATGTAAGGTGGTTCGAAAAAATGAATCACTTTATTTAGTGAAGATTTTAATCTTTATGTATGCATGAATACCATTATAATTTTTCTATTTGGCTGAAAATAAATAAATTATATAATATTTTAATTTTATATAATAATAAACATGTTATAAATTTCATATTTATGCATTAGTTTCATCTTTATGACTATCCTTATAATGTTTAAATCAAAAATGAATTACATTGCTCTATAGAGGTGGTAGTCCACATATACGCATGAGTGGTGTTATCATTTTCCAACAGATGGTAGGGTAAGAAGGTAACTAATATATTATATTTAATTAATCAAAATTATTTCATAAATATATTATATATTAACTTTATCCATCACTTTAATAGTTCATATGATCTAGTCATGAAAAAAACACATCATTTCGTGGTGGTGGTGGTCCACACGTACACATGAGCGATATCTTTATTTCTCGTAGGATGTAAAAGAGGATGAAAAAAGGTTTTACCAAAATCGTAATAGTATTTTATTATATATAATATACTAATTTTATAATTTTAACACAATTAATGAATATTTAAATTTGGTTTATTAATAAATAAAACTCAAACACTCGGTTAAGAATTATACCTCCTCATTAGAAATTCTTCCTTGGCTTATAACTTAATCCTTCATAGGTTTGTATTTTTATGAGAAAATGACCTTTAATAAATGGGAAGAGGTTTTTTTAAGGAATTTTTGAAGTTAGTTTTTGAGCTAAATTGATAAATATATGTGAAAATGTGAGGAGAAGTGGTACTCTTTTTTAAGAGTGGGGTGTGGCACACTTATAAATACATAAAGAATTTAAATATATTAAATGTATTTCTCAAAATAAAGGGACAAATGATTGAAATATTTATAATATATGAGGATGAAGAGTCTAAATACACTCATTAAATAAAATTTAACCACGTTTTTATGATATTTTAAACCTTACCTCTTAGTTTTAACATCCTTGTTAACTATTTTGAACCTTACCATGGTGATAAAGTTTTTACTAAAGTTACTATTCATAATGACCGAAAATGATATTGATATTATTAAAAATTTTGAACTTATATATTCTAAATATGAAATCAATTTTACCATATTAAATTTACATAAGTGGAAAAATTAATTTTAATATAAGTATGCAAACCTCAATGAATTTGTATTATAAAAATTCCTTTTTAAGAATAAAAATGATTCTCTATCAATATTAAGTATAATGTTAATTTTAATGGAAGTAATTTAATTAAGTTAAATAAAAGGAGAATTATTTTACTTTAAAATCAATTTAAAACTTTAGAAAACCATTTAAATAGTTAATTAAAGTAAAGGAACAAAAATAATTATTATTTGAATAAAAACTTTACTTAGATTTCAAAAAAGTTAAACACATATTTTTAATCTCAAAAAAGTTATTTTAAAATTAATTATATTACTAATTAAATATATATTTATTATATAAAAATGTTTTTATGAAAATTAAAGTCATTATTATTTCATGATAATGCCATAAAAGTGACAATACTTGCAACTATTTTGCTATTCATTTAAAAATCAATTTTTTCGGAAAAAAATAAGGTAATTTTGAAATATGTATTTAAAAAATGATTTCCATTTTATAAAATAAAATTTATTAAATAGTTACAATTTAATCATAATAATAATACAAAAGATTAAATAAAACCCATTTCTAAATAAAATGTATTTTTAAAGTATAAAATGAATTTATACTCATTGCTTTTTTAGTAACCAACATGAGATGATTGTAAATATATTAGTTCACATGTTGAAATGAAAAATATTTTGATAACAATCATTTAAAATTGATTAATTTATTATGATAAAATAAAAACACCTTAAAAACATTTCAATGAAAAATATAGTTTTAACCATATCAAATCATTTCATTTTATAACTAATTTACTTGAATTATACATAGTGAAAATATAAGTCCAATAGTCTTATAGGCCCAATGGCTATATAATACCATAAACCATATGATACTAATGTATATATAATCCCAACACCCATAATACCTTTTTATCTAATCTTTCATAAATTCTTAAAATCATTACTTCTTTATTATCATGCTAATAATAATTTTACTTTTTAGCCTTTTATCCGTAGTTATGATAGGGAATATGATCTTAATGATGGAACATTAGGAAAAATATTATATGATCATGGTATTATTATATATATATTTTAATTTATTTAATTTCTAGTTTTTAGGAATTTTTATTATTATAGTATCCCCATACTGTATTAATGTTTATCTAGAATTGTAATATTTTTCTCAATAAAACATATCACATTGGATTTTATTTCAAGGTTTCATGAAACATAAGTTATCTAAAAAACTTATATAAATAAATATGAATTCCAAAATCTGAGAGAGTTAAATTATAACCCCCTTTATGAAATTGTGTCCTCTCAATTTTATCTTGATCTTGGTATGTAAGGGGTTATGAAGCGTTAAAACTAAAATATTATAAAAATCCATTTTAATGGGTAAAATTGGACTTTGAACATCATAATTTTCAAAATAATACCAACAAGGAACCTTGAAAAATATGTAAGGGTTATCGATAATAAATGTATTGTAAAAGATAAAACATATGACCTTGAAAGTAAAAGCTTTAAAATATTTTAAAAATAACTTTATATAAAACTCATATCATAAAAAGGTATAATAAAAAATATACTTTAAAATAGAAATATAAAAATATGAAGGTCAACTAGGATAACACGTAAATTGATTTTCCAAATAAAAATGAAAAAATCGATAAGAATAGAAAATATATACTTGAAAATGAGATTCATTTAAAAGATAATATTACACTTTTATTCAAGAAAAAATGTCATTTCCCTAGAATGAGAGAATACCCAAGATTAATCTAAAATGATCATACAAGTGTGGAATTTCATTTCAAAATACATTTTTTTATTTGTGGTATTCTATTAACATCATTTCAAAGAATATTATAAAATATACTGACTTGATTTCTTCAATTCCATAAAATAAACATTACCTATTTGTTTCATTTTTTGATCATTTTCTACTTCCTTTTCATCTCAAATTCTTAATAATAAATGACTAAAATTAATATTTCTTGTCTAAATCTTGAAAATAAAATCTTAATAGATCATGAGATACATAAAATGATAACAAATTATTCATTACATATTTACTAAAACTGAACAGGTTAGAATGAGATTTAGTAATACCTATAATTTACAAACCCTTCAAAATCTAAAAATGTTTTACAATAATACCCAATGTTCTTCATAAATAATTCTACAAATAATTAACCCTAAAACTATTCAAAATATAACTAGAAACATTTGATTCCCAAAATAAAAAAAATATTTCATGACAAATTCTTCCAAAATCAACTTAACATCTATCACTAAACACAATTTATTACTTATCATGTCACATACCCAAACAGATATCCATACCTTTAAATTTATGTCCCAAAAAATAATTGTATTCCTCCAAAAAAACCATCACACAAAATCACATGTTAAAACTAAGGGTTATGTATATCACAATCATTTATTATAATCCAATAAAAATCCTTAAAATTTTAATTAATCACTTTGAAATTACAATATGACAACCCCTATTTTTTATATATCTTATTCCAAGATTTATTACATAAATATTCACATAATAAAATCACAGAAGATCAAGAGGCCTAGTGTATTTAGGAATTATGATATATAGAAAACTAAATTGAAATATGGATAAAAAAGAAATTATTTATGTAAAATCCCAATATTTTGAAAGAAAAGACTTTGTTTGCTAGAATACAAGATACAACACACTGATCTTAAACAAAAAAACTGAATCTTATTATCAAAATGTGATTGTTATAACCTAGCCATTAAATTGGATAGAATGAATGATATTAATGGAATTATGAAATATATAATTGTAATACTCATTTATAAGTTATTAATTAATTATTTTTGAATAATTATTATAATTTTAGTAAATCCATTATATTAAATATTTAGTAATGTCATTGTATTCTTCAAAAAATATATTTTCATCAAAGATTTTTTTATTTCATTTTATGAGTGATAATTATAATTAATTTATTAAAATTTTAGAAAATTTATTTTATAATATAAAATTTGTTTTTTAAGGTAAATTTCAAAGTTATTCTATCTTGAAATTTTGATAATTTTTTAAAAAGTTTTATTTTCCAATGAATAGTAAAAAACCTTATTTTTGTTCAAAATTATGTTTTTATGTATTTAAAAGTAAAATTATTTTTTGTATTGGTTTTTAAATTTAATTAGATATGTTTTATATAAAATAATTCAATTATTATTTTTTTAAATGGGTTTTATGATTAGGTTGAGTATCAATGAATTTTATATTTTAAAATGACATTTTTTTGGAAATTTGTTTTTCATTTCATTTTTCATGGTTAAATATCAATTAAATTTTGAAAATTATGTTCTTTGAATTTTTAAAAATGGATTAAATATTTTAAATCAGTGGTTTCAAATTTATTAAAAAATTTTGTTTATTTTTTCAATTTGAATAGTAACCTTGGTAAATTTTGTTACTACGATAAAGGGTAAAATTAGGTAATTTAGTGTGATTAAGGATAAAAATAATTTGATAAGGATAATAAAATGACCCTTAAACTTGTAAAAATTTTGTTGGATGAGTAAATTTTTTCCATAATCATTTAAGGTTATAATATATAAGCTTTGTATACCATTTATAATTGATTGTGGAATTTATAATATTTTGTTTAAAGAAAAGACAAGATGTAACAATAATATTTTTAATAATAAAAAGATATTTAATATGGGGAAATCCATAGGATATGTTCAAATATAGATTTTTTTTAAATTTAATAGATTTATCATCATCATGGTAATTTACTTATTTTTTAGTAAAGAAATAATTATTTTAAAATCTTGCACAACGTTAATGAAATATTTATTTAATTAATAGAAAAATAAAATAAAAGGTATTAAAAGTATTAAAATAAAATATATTTGATTTGGGGTAATTATTTTAATAAAGAAATTTTATATATTACCTTGACATATTAGTTATATAATAAAATATATTTTTTTCGTATTATGAGTGTTATATTGATATTATTAAAACCAATGTAATGAATAGTTCTTCATCATAAAGTAATTTTGTATTCAAAGATAGGTAAACATAAGAAAACAAAAACAGATAGAAACAGAAAAAATAGATCATCCAGCCCACTCTTATGGGGTCCTAAAATAATGGAGACAAAGGGAATCCCCTCTATTAAAAGTAAACCTCTCAGGCTTCACGCAGACCCTAGTATGAACCCACACATTCTCTGAGTGAGTGAAATCTAGTGCTGCCAGATAGCCCGCTACTTTATTCCCTTCCCTCCACATGTGTGAAACTTTAGTATTATTGGCGAGGATAATTTTACACTTCCTAATGATATAGTCAGTCTCCCAAGGTGGGTTTCTACTTCCTTGTAGAGAAATTTGAACAGTCAATGAGTCTGTTTCCACTTCTATAATGCAAAGATTTCCTCACCCCTCACTTATAAAAGGGAACCTATTCTTATCATATATTACACAAAAAAAACCTTTTTGGTTATACTATGGCATACACAAATCATGTACTATAATACGTCCCAAAATTTCATAGGTATTCACTACTGGAAAACTGGCCTATACCCACAGTTTTGAAAAGAACCGTGGGTATAGGGTACCCTTATACCCACGGTTTTCGAAAACCGTGGGTATAGGGATAATATGGGGACCTATACCCACGGTTTTTCCTAAAACCGTGGGTATAGATTATTTTTAAAGACCTATACCCATGGTTTTCTAAAAATGTGGGTATAGGTGTTTTTTTGAAGACGTATACCCGCAGTTTTGGCCAAACTGTGGGTATTGGGGTTTTTTTTGAAGACCTATACCCACGGTTTTGAAAAACCATGGTTATATATTTCCCACCATAAGGGGGGGGGGAATTCGTGGGACAATGAAAAAAAAATTGGCGGGAACACGATTTTTGTTAATATAATTACAAATATAAAAATATAATTACAATTACCATACATAGGTTGGTTAGTTAGATCAACGACCTTGTTTAAAAGAGTCTTCTGTTCGAATCTCGGAGAATTATATTTTTCTTTTAAATGAGTTTAAATAATATAAGTAAACAGATGTATGAAAATGTTACCAAAATAATCCCAGGTTAGTTGGTCGGGCGTCGGATTATCCTCGCAGCGGTCGCGTGTTCAAATCCCGCTGTTACCGTTTTTCAGTAAGCTCCTACATTAATATATATATATATATATATTGAATAACATAGCGGCTCGGTTGGTTAGTTCGTGGTGCGTGGCAGTGAGCCTCAGCGTGAGACGCGGGTTCGAATCCCCTTGTCTGCCTTTTTGGTACACCACATAGATTAAATGAATATATATAGGTTGATGTATAATTATGTAAAAAAAAATCGCAGCTTGGTTGGTCCCTTGGTGGCGTACAGCGTGAGTGTGGGTTCGAACCCTACTAGCTGCAAATTTTTTGAATTTAAATACCCCCCGGTTTTCAAACCGCAGGGTATGTTGTGTGCCACGCTGGAACCTTCATGGTGCACACTACGACTCACATATACCCACAGTTCTCCAAAACCGTGGGTATAGGTTGAGACGCCTATACCGATGCCGTTCCAGCCCACGGTTCCGAAAACCAGGGGTATAGCCTATACCCACGGTTTTGGGGGCTATACCCATAGTTTTGAACCGTTGGTATAGGTCGCTTTTCCAGTAGTGATTTTATTAGGTATAATAACAACCTTAGTGGTCTTAAGTTGTTAAGGAAATGAGGATTTCCAAAGAAGAGGTATAATTTTTATCTGCATGTTTTAGTATTGTTTATTCTTAAATGTTCCTAAATAATACTTAAACCACGAAAAAATAATAAATATAATATCCTAAATATACTTATAAGTAATTATGTTAATTTTATTACCTATATCTATATCCACTTCCATTAACTAAAAAAATAATTCATCATTCTTGTGTACGGAGGACTACCGCCTCACAAATCGATGTAATTCATTTTCCATATCCGTCTCTCAAGATTGGTTATAATTATGTAATTAATTTTATTAAATGATATTAATAACATATTTATCATTATTAAATTATAATTTCTCACTTAAATTCTTACCTTTTCATGCATAGAAAAAGGATCACGTCGTTCGTGGGTATGTGTGGACTATCACATCCACGAAGTGATGTGATTCGTTTTTCAAAACCATATTACATTACTGATATATGTAAGTGTGTTTTAAGAATTAATATTATATGTAGGATATTATAAAAATTTAGTAAAGGTAAAATAATACTTACCTTTTTTCCATAATGATTGTTGAAAAATGGAAACGTTTCTCCTGTGTAGGTACGACCGACCATCTCTATGGTTGTAAAGTAGTTCATTTTTCTTAACTATATTTAATGAATGTATTTAAAAGTATAATTTATTTTTAAAAAATATAATTATGTCATGAATATTTTTCTAGATATGGTGGAATAATGACAACTTTGTCCGTAGTCCACATAACAAGGTCATTTTAGACTTTAGAACCAAATACCGCCAAAATATCCAACATGAACTTAAATAATTAAGTAATTTTTATAACATAGTAATACATGGAATAAAAGAAATAATAAACAAGAAAATTTTTCTAAAAAAATTAAATAATTAACATAGTTTTATTATTTATTCATTTAAGGAGAGTGAGTTACAAGTTTGAAAAATGTTAAGGGACTATTAAACTAAAAACCTCACTTTTAATGTTTTAATGTTTTATTTTATAAATATTTATTTTTCATTTCCATATTTTAAAATTATTTTTATGTATTTATTTTTATGGAAATTAATGTTTTAAAAATTTATTTTCTCTCAAATTTTTTAAAATATAAATATTTTTATTGTTTTATGTAAGAGAATTTCTTTTTTAAAAAAATCTACTTTTCATGTTTCTTTATATAAAAGTTAAAAGAAATATTTTTTGACTTATATTGCATGAGTAGATTTTTAAAAATTCATGAAAACATAATATTTTGAATCTTTTTATAAAATATTACGAGATTTTTTCCAAATAAATTGTTTCCTTTGTATGTGCACAGTATTCTTTGAAAATAATTGATTTTTCTCAAGGTTTTTTAGGATGCAAACATTCATGTTTTCTAATAATGTTATGGTTCTTGGGTATTTTTTATGATGATGGGTGGTTACATTATAAAATAAAGATAGGTGGGTCTATGATATCCCTCTAATTAATTTAGAATGTTGGAAGTTGATTGTGAGGGTTATTCCAAGTGTAACTACGATGGTTACATCCAATTATAACAGTGAGGGTTGTTTCATGGTATCCATCAGGTTTATATAAAAAGGTAGTCATGAGGGTTAAATCATAAGTAAGTATGAAAAGAAAATTATTCCCCAAGTAATCTATAATATTTATTTATTCTTTCAATGTATTTATATAAATAACCTATTTTTATAAGGTAAGTTATCGAGTTTTTGTTCAAGGGTATGAATATGTTACCTTTAAGTATGACTTTTTAAAAAAAAAATTCAAGCCATTATCATGGTTTACATAAAAATTATATAGATTTTATATTACCTTTATGATTTATTTTGAAAGGTTTTATTGAAAAATTTGGGTAGAAAAAGGTGATTTCTTGGGTAAGAAAATGTTTATTTTGAACCCAATGTATATTTTGGAAAAGAAAAATTTGTATAAGTATTTACTAACTATTGATTTCATTATTCCTTTTTTTCCTTTCTGAATTTTTTTTACTCATACCAAGTTTTAAAATAGTTTTTTATGGTTTAAGAGAGAGTATGAAAAATGATGAGTTCATGATGAAATTTTTTCGAATTTATCATGTAAAGAAATAATATTTTATTTTAAAGAATTTTGTTTTATGAAAATAATAGATATTGTATAGAAGTGTCCACTTGTAATTTACGGTTTAAATTTTAAATAGTTTTTCCTAATTATATAAACTATAAACCAAAAATATATTTGGGAATAAAATTAATTAAATTCTTGTCTAAATTCACAAGAATATGTAATGTTCAAGTTTGGGTCATTAATGTTGGTAAGAGTGTAGGGTTGTGAAAACTATAGAGATTACTATGTTTTCTTATGTGGTATTATCAAGAGAAATTGATATTATCATGGGTTTACAAATTTAAGGTTTATCATAACACCATTATCTTAGGAATAACTTTTTAATATTTATGGTATAAAATTTTAACATGACTAATGATATTTTTGGAGACATTTATTTTTTAAGTAATTATGGTTTATAAAATTTTGGGAGAAAAATGAAGGGTATGAGATAACCTACATGGTTAAAATATTTCATTAATTTTTAATAAATTAAGGTTATTTTTAAGATTTTATCACAATTCTTGGAATGTTATAACGATTATATTAATATAGATTTAGAAAAGGACAAAATGTAGACCGTGTGACAACCCATGACTTATAGTAAGGCCATAGGGATTGAACCCACAATTGAAGGATGATAGGGGTGAATCACCTACCGCTGGTCTATGTGATGTCTTTTTTATTATGAAATAGTTTATTTTATTTCAAATATATGATGGTTAAATGTTATTTTCATTTTGTGAGCATATTTTTTACGGAATTTATAATCATGGGATCACAAATTGTTTTGGTGTTTAAATGACTGAAGTTATTTCAGAAGAAGATTACTATAATTTTTGGGGAAGAATATATAATTTAGGTAAATATAATACTACAAGATTTTATTTGAGGAATAATTGTTGATTTATATTTTGGAATAATATAGGATTTTATTTTGAATTTATAGCGATTCTCATTATTTATAGAAATGATTAGCATATCTTAGAGATTATATGAATATGGAAATTACTTTTTTTTATAAGACTATAAGAGTGATTAATTTATCTTGGAAGATTATGAAATTAAATCCTTTGTATTTTTGGGTTTCAATATTAGTTTGCAATATTTTTAGGAATTTTAAAGACAGTTTTTTATTGAATGGTCTATGTTGAACTTTGGGAATTACTATTGAATTTTATAGATTAAATTAGAATTTTTCATATAAAGGTTAATTCTTTTTGGAGAATTTTCCTATATTTTACTAACCATTATGGTTTTGGTTAATTTATAAAGAAAATTGGAATGTATAGTTATAATTAAGTAGATTTTGTGATATGTAGAAGTTAATTCAAGTGCTTCAGACATAAAATATTTACACTCATCATTTGGATAAAAAGACGAGTTAGTGGGGGAAATTGATTAAAGGAAGAAACATTACTTTTCTAGTAATTATTTTCCTTATTATTTTAGAATATATAGTAAATAAATTACTCAACTATAGGGAAATTATTTTAAAACAAAAATTTTATTATTTTAATTTTCATAATGATAAATAAATGGCCTTTTAACCTATCATTGGTTTATGACGGTCCACTTTTTCCTGAATATGTTCTCTATCACTCTATAATAGTACACAGGTTTTATCTTTTCTCTGTCATGTACATGTTTTATACATGAAATCCTAGTGTATTTTATTCTTTATGACCTTCATACTTAAATTATCTTTATTTTCAAGTGGTTGTTTTATTTACCCTTTTTACAATGTGGGATTATGACAAAAGGTATTTTGAATAGTCAAACCCTAATTACCGTACCAAAGTAAAAATTATGATGACTCAATTTGTTATTGGGTTAGAATGTAACATACATATATTTTAAAAGGAAACACTATGTTCAATATCATAAAATATACAGACCATTGAGCCTAAATGAAAAACTGAATCTTAATATTTAAATGTGATCGTTATAACCTAACCATTTAATTGGTGGGAATGAATAGTATTAGTGGAATTGTGAAATATATAATGGTAATAATAATTGATAATGTATTAATTATTTTTTAAAAAAAGTACTATATTTTTAGTAAAATAATTTTTTTAATTTTTTAGAAAAGGCATTTTATTCTTCAAAAAACATGTTTTCTAAAAAATTTATTTTATTTATTTTTTTGAGTGATTGTTGTAATTAGTTTCTAGAAATTTTTGAGAATTTATATTTTAAAATGATTTTTTTTTGAAATCATCATATCAAAATTATAGTATGTTGAATTTTTTTTAATTTTCTAAAAAGATTGATTTTTCAATGAATAGTGAAAAACACTATTTTTTATTGAAAATTATATTATATTTTAAATTATTTATAAGTAAAATTATGTTTTTTATTATTGTTAAAATTTAATTAGTTAATTTTTATTTAAAATAATAAAATTATGGTTTTTTAATTAATTTTATACAGGAATTTAGTATAAAAACATTTTATATTTTAATATGAAATTTTTCTAAAAAAATGTTTTTCTTTGCGTTTTATGGGGTTAAATTTAAATTTAATTTTGTAAATTCTATTATTTTAGATTTAAAAAATTGATTCCATATTTAGAAAAATTGTAGCCACATTCATTAAATAGTTCACTTTTATTTTTTATCAATATGAACAATAACCTTTGCAATTTCGGTTACTATGGTAAAGGGTAAAATTGGGTAATTAATGGTAATTAATGCTAAACATAATTTGGTAAGAACTATAAATTAATAATTACACTTGACCCAATTTTATATTATGATTAAATATTATCCATAATCATTAAATGTTTTAATACATGGCCTTTTTTCATTTATATGTGATTATGAAATTTATACAATTTTATTTAAAGAAAAGACACATTGTAATAGTCTTACTTTTAACAAATAAAACATTTTTAATATAGGGTTATCTAGTTGATATTTTATACTATAAATATTATTTTTAAATTTAATAGATTTTTATTTATCATGATAATTTATTATTAATTTTTGGTGAAAAAATTATTACTTGGAAATATTTCACAACGTTGATGTAGTAATTATTTAATTAATTCAAAAATCAAGTAAATGATACTAAAATATTAAAATAAATATAATTTGAGATTATTAATGTGATAAATTAGTTATATATATTACCTTAACATGTTCAGGGTATAATAAAATAGTTTTTTAATTATAAGTGTTATCTTGATATTATTAAAATCAATATAATGAATAGTTCTTCAAATTGACATTATGAATATTTTATTGAAAATAATATTTTATTTGATGTTATAAAATTTATGAAAATATTAAAATTTTCAAAATTATTATTATAATGTTTAAAGTTTCAAACATGACATATTTATGGGTCTTTTTTATTTTATACTAACTATAATAAACCTCAAAGTGAAAAAATCCATGTTGTTGTGATAAAAGATAAGGGGGTTAAATAACGGTTAAAATAAAAGATAAGGATTTAAATTTACTAAAATCCAAAGAATATTTAATTAATAATATAATTTCAATCCATAATCATTATATATTCTAAATAAATATGTTTTTGAAGCATTTTTAATTTAAAAATAATTTTTGATAATTTAATATTTGGAGAAATGTCGAGAGTGCCCCTCCCCTCTCTTAAAAAATAGAGCCTCTTCTTCTCATCTATTCACACTTAAAAACACTTTTTTTTTCAGAAAATACCTACCAAAATACATTTATATAACCCATAATCAAATTTCTTAGGTCTTTTATTAGTAAAAATACCATCCTTAGTGGTCTTAAGGTGTTAAGGAAAGGAGGATTTCCAAAGAAGATGTGTATTTTTTATCTGCATGTTTTAATTTTCTAACTTATTAAAAATACATAAAACCTAATTTAACCAAGATACACTAATAAATATATTATTATAAATAAACTTAGATATTATTTTGTTATTTTCTTGATCTATATCCATCTCCACTTCCATCAAATGGGAAAATAGTTCATCATTCGTGTATACGGCGGGCTACCGCCTCACGAATCGATGTAATTTATTTTCCATCACCCTCTATCAAGATTGGTTATAATGATGGAATTAATTTATATATATTATATTAATTAAATATTTATAAATATTTAAAGATAATTTAGCGCTTAAATTTTTAACTTTCCAGGAAGAGAAAAATGATAATGTCGTTCGTACGTAAATGTGGACTACCACCTCCATGAAATGACGTGATTAATTTTTCACCGCCATATCAAGTGAATGATATATATAAGTATATTTAATGAATTAATATTGTATTTATTATATTATTATAATTATTAGAAGATAAAATAATATATACTTGTTTTCCATAATGATAGTTCAAAAATGGAAATGTTACTCATGTGTATGCACAACCAACCGTCTCCATGATTGTAACGTAGTTCATTTTTTCTAAAATTATTTAATGGATATATTTAAATGTAAAATGTATGTATAAAAAAGATAATTATTTCTTGAAAATTATTCATTATATGGGGGAATAATTATCTCTTTGACCATAGTCCACATAGATAAGTCATTTTGGGCCTTTGAACCAAATATCACCAAAACATCCGATGCGAACTTAAATAATAAAGTAATTTTTATAACATTTAAAAAAAATAATAAGAATAATAAAATTTAAAATCATCTAAAGAAATTAAATAATTAAACTAATTTTTTATTTAGGAAGGTAAATAAATTTTGTTATGATTCAGACTCAAGGTAAGGAACTCTACCTAAAAAACCTCATTTTAATTATTTTAAAGATTTATTTTGAAAATATTTCTCTTTCAGGTACATTTTTTTTAAAAAAATTATGGATTTATTTATATGGACATTAATAGTCTAAAATTTTAATTTCTCTAAAAAAATTCAAAAATAATATTTTTACGGTTTATGTAAGTGACTTTATTTAAAAAAATACTCATTTAATGTTTCTTTTTAAAAAAGTAAAATGATTTTTTTTAACCTATATAAAATGGGAAGATTTTTTAAATTTCAGGATGCCATAATGTTTTGAGTATTTTTCTACAACATTACATTGTTATTTTCAAAGAATTTTTTTTTCTTTGTATGTGCACAATATTCTTTTAAAATAAGTGATTTTTCTCAATCAGTGTTTTTATGATTAAATCATTCATGTTTTATGATTATGTTATTGTTCTTGGTCATTTTTCATGATTATGAGTGGTTCCATTATAAGCCAAAAATGGGTGGGTCCATGATATCCCTCCAATTTATTAGGTATGTTGAAAGTTGACGGTGATGGTTATTCCAAGTTTAGTTGTAATTCTTACATCCAAGTATAATTTTGAGGGTTATTTCATGGTATCCATGAGGGTTAAATCATAAATAAGTATGAAAAAAATGATTCCCCAAGTTTCATATATGATTTATTTATTATTTATATTTTTTTAGAAATAACATGATTTCATAAGGTATGTTGTTGAGTTTATGTTCAAGGGAAATAATTTGTTACTTTTAATTATCACTTTGTGAAAATGTTTTCAAGAGTTTATCATGTTCTCCTAGAAACCCATACAGATCTTATTTTTCCCTTTACGATTTTGTATGAAAATTTTTATGGAAATATTTGTGTAGAAAATGTTATTTCTTATGTAATAAATTTTTTTATTTTGAACCCAATGTATATTTTTAAAAGGGAAAACTTTTATAAATATTTACCGACCAATTACTTATTTCTTCCTTTTTATGTCCCTTACTACGATTTTTGTGCTCATCTAAAGATTTGATATTTTTTCCCATGTTTTAAGGGATATATAGAAGAAATATTAGTTCATGAAGAAAATTTTGAAGATTTATCATCAAAATAATTAATGTTTTATTTTGAAGACATTTATTTTAAGAAAAAAATTGATACTTGGTAGAAGTGTACACTCATAATGTATGGGTTTAATTTATAAGAGTTTCTCCTAATTATATAATAATATAACCCTAAAATATATTTGGGAATGAAATAATGTGAAATATTGTATAATGTAGCTAGAATAGATAATATTCAAGGATGTGTCCTTACAATTTAAACTCCATAACATACCCTTAAAAATCCATTGATCTTCTAATACTACACAAGAAAACCTGGGGATGTACATAAGAAAAGAGTGAGCTATAAATCCTAGTAAGGGAATAATAATATCATAAAATTATGAATGTAAATCATGTTAGTCAACAATTATATCATGGCGACATAAAATGGGTGAGAATAATAAACATGATCATCATGGAAATATAGGGATGTGATAACATAAGACCAGACATAATAAGCATAAGTCAAGGATAAAGAATGAGAAATCATAACACAGTATTCTTAGGATAACTTCCCATGCATCATACATGGAATATAATGAGATAAAAACATTACCTAATGCATTAGAGAGCTATATAATTCTTAGCCCACCCGTTATATTCACATCATGTACATGTATTTCTGTCCCGTATATATTACACAACATACAAATTCATTTTATCACTTTTAATCCCATGATTAAAGAGTGTGGGTTACATAAATTGAATTTTCAAATCTATTAAGGATAGTTAAATATTATTTAATACCCTTGTGTGGAAATGGGTATGGGTATTCACAACACAAATATTTGGCATGAAAAATCATCAGATAATTTCGGAAGCATAACAGGTGCACATAAAGGTTCATGGAAGTGTTTAATGAGAGTTTAAGGTGGTATCTCATTACTTAATAATAATGAGTATAGTAAAGGTATATGTAATAACATATTACAATATGAAAAATTGGAAGTAAAAAGGCATAATACAAAGAATTTACTTGAATAGATGAGGAGTATGCAATCCATTACCTTGATAAAGTGCTTCCAAAATATTTGGATGAGCATATTACGATCTTGGAAAACACTTGGGAGATATTTAGAGAGGTATTTGTAGATTAAATTCATTATTAATGGGTTCTTAGTAAACATGATTTATAGGATGGGTGGGTATTTATTGAAAAAGAGTGGGGAATTCATTATTAATTTTTTACATAGCTTTTGGTCTTTATATGATAAAATACAGAAAACAATAAACCATACTTGGGGTTTTCCCATGTATTCAACAAATGAGGCGTGGTTTTCAATATTTCATAAGGCCAATAACCAAATATATTAAAATAATACCATTGGTGATGTGGATGTGAGCCACGTTCATAATGACTTGATTTTTAAATCTTAAAATACCAGGAAAGCGTAGCCAGAGGTAGAACCCCTGACCATTTATTAAGATAAATTAAAATGACAGGAGAGTAAACATTACAGAACCATAAAAGTCACTGCAAATCCTCAAAATCATACCCCTCACCACCTCCATGATAAAAAGACTCTTCCTCAGTCGTCGTTTCCCACACCGAACTTTCGTAGTGCTTCAGAACCTTTGCATATTTCCTCCTCAGATTCAGCCACTCCAGTTCAAGAAACTCATTTGAAGATTGCATATTTCTGACAGACGATCTGGTAGGCATCGAATTTTCTAAGTTGGAGTATTATTTCTTCCTCCTTCCTCGCGGAGAAGCAATCACCTTGTCCTGGATCACCGGCATCGCCTTGTTCCCCACTTGGACAATCTCACTGTATGATGGCCTAACCATCTCCGCATGATTTTCCTTATCACTGTCAACGAGGTCTCCCCATTTCCCATGGCAATGTATCTCTTGATACTGCACTAGCTGGTTTTGCTGAAACTGATTGTTCATGTCAATAAAAGCCAAACAGTGAGGTTGGTCAGCCATTGTATGGTCAGCGTCAATCCCAGCTTTACACATTACTGCATTCTCCTTGCACTCATTCTGCACGCGACCACTGCCACATATAGGAGGTATATCTTCCCCAAACGCCATGTCTAACCCTTGAAATCGATTCCTAGTGGGTATGTTAATCAACACACAACTAGAAACATTAACCTAACCACTGCAGCCACCTACAATCTCTATATTTCGGTTCTGCTTACATCCAACAGACTGCAACTGTCTCACATCTGGGGTAGACCCCTGCATGATATACATTTCATGACTCAAATTAGACCCCTGTTTACACTGACTAATACCACCACTGCTACCCCCTTCACTATGAGTATCCGCACCAGCCTTGGACCAACCGAGTTGAGAATTGACATCCCTGTTCGACACAACAGATGCCTCAGGTTGCTGTTGAAGAACTGCCACTGTGAGACCATCTGAAGGGAATGCCGCCCCACCATCGCCATCACATTTGGGATCACATACCTACAGTTCCTTCCCCCTATTCAAATCCTTCCTGAGCCGTACGAAAACTGTAGACACCAATGGGTTCGCAGGAGCACCCGTGGATGTACTAAAAGGCAGCGTGCCCCGCGGTCTGAGATTTCCTATCTCAGTTTCCACCACAGCGGGTCTCCTGTCCTCAGCAAGAGAGCTCGGTATCGGTGGCCTCCTGCACTGTAACCCGGCATGACATCTCAAATAGGAATGGCCCAGTCTTTTTCAGCTTGAACAATAATCAACCCAGGATTCATAGATAACCTATTGCTTCTATCGAAATTCCTCTCCAACTGAAATCCACACCCATTCCACCGGCGGTCTCGAAACATCCACCTCAACACAGCACCAGGGATTAATCGGGTGGCACAGGGTAGATGTACGCACATCAGAACAAAGGAAGCGACCTATCATATTCCCAAGCATAAAAAAGATCGCTGGATTTTGAAAGGGTAAAGGCAGATTGGGGAGACTTACCCAGATCGTAAGGGAAGTGGGATCCCGATTCACACAGCATTCAATCGTCCAACGAAATAGGATAAACTTACACTCGTTGCAACGTCGAGGGGCGCTGGACCAAGCCCGAACCAGATCTTCATCTAAGGTGAAACGAATAATTAATTGACGATTGTCGAGGAGGCCAACCACTGCTCGATCCTGCAGGTCCCACTTGGAAAAGACACATCGATCAAATTCATCAACAGATGGCCCTCGCGAGTTGAATCGAGCCACCAGGGTCAGATCAAGATGCTTTGTCGCTTCAGAGAACTCCAACTCCGAGATCGGTAGATTAGGGTTCCCGAGGTGAAGGTCAGGCACCTTCAGATGTAATGAAATCGATGGAAAATTTGGGAGGTAATTAGGGTTAGTAAACGGCACAAAGGGGGTTCGAGGCTTCAACGTCAGAGGAATCGGATCAGCCTCCCCCCTCCCGCCGCCAGGAAGGGGGGGGAAGTCATCGCATGGCATTATGTCACGACCCGTCCTCGGGGCCCGTGCCGTGACTACCCCAAGCCCGCCTTTCATAGGTGAGGAGCTGGAGACTAGCACCAAGGCGTAAATCCCGGTAAAAAGGGAAGGCATTGCCTTTGTAAAGTAAACAAACACCACTGAGTACAAGCAGAAGAAGTAAACACTGAGTAAAAACTGAGTACATCAGTAAGTACAGAAAGTAAAGGGGGCCGGAAATACAAGCCCAACTGTAAAGTACAACTCGAAAGGGAAAACAGCAACTGTAAAGTAAAGCCGTTATGCCGAGATGTCCACTGGAAATCCCACCTGAAGGGAGGGTACAGATAGCTCCACTGCTCCTCGGGTCCCGCCGTCCGCTCCGAGCACGTCCCGCCTAGTGGTCCACCTCCAGGTACCGTCCTCCTCTGCAAGCCTCAACCACGATCAACGTTGTCCGTCGTCTGCAACCAACACAACGTAGTGCGGGCATAGCCCGTGAAGGGGTGAGTATAAGCTACTCAGTAGGCACCCCGAGACCCCTGAAGGTCTCCCAAAATCTACAAAGGATAAACCACAAAGGAAAGATATAATCACGAAGTAACAACCAACACTGCTTAGGTATATGCCCATACATATACGTAAGTCATCAATTCCAGTACTCTCCAACCTCCGAGCCCAAGTACAACCCAGTCCACACAGGAAAGTATACGTATTCCACACAGGAAAGCAAAACGTAATCCACACAGGATAGCACAACACAATCCACACAGGAAAGAAAACAGGTTTCAGCTCACACAGGTATACTTCTTCAAAAGTCGATAGAGATGATCAGATGTAGCCACTGATTCATCTAAGCCGTCAGACCCACAAAGGATCGGTAGGTACTAACCCCCGCATTGACCTACACATGATCGTTCAAGAAGTTGAACCCAAAGCTATTGGGAAACTCCTTTTCCATCAAGTACAGTATTTATACTGCTACAACCAAGCGCTTCACCTATCGGGTACTGTGGGAATGCTGCTACAACCAAGCGCTCCTCCGTCGTGGGTCTGCTGCTACAACCAAGCGCTCCCCTGTGCCGCTACAACCAAGTGCACCTCTGTCGTGGGTTTTCCGCTACAACCAGGCGCTCCCCTATGCTGCTACAACCAAGCGCACCTCTGTCGTGGGTCTGCCGCTACAACCAAGCGCCTGTCGTGGGTCTGCCGCTACAACCAAGCGCTCCCCTTTACCGCTACAACCAAGCACACCTCTGTCGTGGGTCTGCCTCTACAACCAAGCACTCCCCTGTGCCGCTACAACCAAGCGCACCTCTGTCATTCGATCAGCAGTCGTAAAGTCTCAACCGGCTCTAGGGTTTCCGTACACATCATGCTCGTTCCGGGAGGGTCCACTCCACGAGCTAAGAGGTCGATGCACCAACTGACATGTAGTCCAGAGTTGATGTATCCCAAGATGTACCGTAGTGGTCACTGCAGAAAAACACGGAGGATTCCCGTACTGTTTTCATCATCGTCGCAGTTGAATCCACTGAGGATCTTTGTACAGTCGTCGTCATCACAGCAGTAGTTGCAGCCAGCTCTAGGGTTCCCGCACATAGAAAGCTCGTTCGGGAGGGTCCACTCCACGAGCCGAGAGGCTGATACATCGACTGTCACAAAGTCCAGAGTTGATTTATCCAAAAGTTCTGTATCGTCAACAAGAATTGAACGCAACAGACGGCGCGTCAATAGGACGCCCGGTCTGAGAGTTATTGGATTTTTCATTCCAGGGGCCCGGTTGGTTTTTAAGGCAAAACCAACCCGACCGTACTCCACCTGCGTTCAAACCTCAGGCGGAGTATGCCAAAAGATCCGTCTCACTAAGAGGAACTCAACAAAGCAGACGACACATCAATCGAACGTCCGTAACTCAAGATATGAGTGTTTCCGCTCCGAGGGCCCGGTTGGTTTCGTGTACGAACCAACCCGGACGAACTCAAAATATTCCGAAACCTTGAGTGCGATATAACGAAACGATCGTCTTGATCCAAAGATCGCATCGCCACTGACGACGCGTCGTTTGGAGGTCTGTAGCCCGGGTTATGGGCATTTGAATCCAAACAGTTCGGTAACGGGGGTTTCGGGCCCGGGCCGACCCGGACCGAGACCCCCCGGTTGGCCCGAACCGGGTCAACCCACCCCGGACAGGGTCGGCCCGGCCCGGCCCGGCCTGGCAGACCGTCCAGCCGCCTGTCCGGCTCAGTGCAGCGTGCCCAGCGCGCTGCCAGCTCGGCCTTCGGCCGAGCTGTTTGAAAAACGGGGGGCGCCTGCCCCCCTTGTGTAACTGCGACCCCCCCTCAATAATGGGAGGCCGTTCAAGCTGGCCGGGGGAATTTAATTCCCCCGGTTTTCCCCATTTCCGACCGGCCCGATCTGGCCGTCCGACTCCTCCTCAACGGGACCGGCAAAGGCCGGTCCCCTTCCGGCTTCCGACACCGGCGGCCCGGCTGGCCGCCGGTCACCTTGCTCCGCCGCGGCCCGGAACCGGCCGTGGCCCTTGTCATCCGGCGCGGTGTGACGGCACCGCGCCCCCCGCCGCGGCCCCGCTCCGGCCGCAGCGCCTTCTATTTTCTTCAATGCGGCGCGACGACGTCGCGTTCTTGAATTTCTTTCCACGGTGCGGCACGACGGCGTCGCACAATACTTTCCGTGTGATTCCCGCGTGGTGCGACGACACCACGCCATCCCGTTTCATTCACAAAGAAACAATCATGAACAAAGGAGGGGGTTAGGCCATGTTTGTGCGGTCCGGCCCCCTCTCGTTAAACGATAACATTTAGTCGATTAACCACGAAGTTCGACATGCCAGAATCAAGAACGGAAACAATTAATAAAATAACAATAATCCCCAACCACGGTTTCAAGAGCGGAGCACGTCAACAAGCCGCGGAAGACAAGCGTCGCGGAGGTCGGGCGTCGCGGAAATCATACGTCGATTCCATTGACGTTGAGGTGCGTCCGAAGAGGTAACGTCGCTGGAGAAGCTTCGTAAGCTGACGGAGAAAGCCTGAGGAGGAAGCAGCGTCTCCTTTCGTTGAAATGGGAAGAAGATCGAAAGAAGTGGCGTCGTCGATCTTCGGAAAAACAGCGGCTGTGAAGAAGAGAAGAGACGACACGTCTTTCTCTTCTTATGGCGACGACGTTCTTCGTCGGAGCCTAAGTGTTCTTCGCGTTTTTCGTCAAGGTTGAAGAAGATGAAGAAGATGAAGAATATGCTTTTCCAACTCTCTGAAGGAGACAAAACTCTAACAAAAATAAAATAAGACTCTTTATTATTTTATTAACACAACAACACATTTGAATTTCAAGAATTTGAAATTCAATAACCACACACAACTTACCTCATTACACTCATTACATTTAAGTCATAGGTTATAACTTAAGTTAACATAATTTAAGAGGGAGTTGAGGGGGTTTTTAGAGGATATGAAGAGGTTGGGTTTGTGTGGGCCCCACCACCCTCATAACCTCCCAAGGGAGGTTGGGTGGTTACCCAACTTCCATCAAGAGCTAACACTTAGAGTAAAATAATAAAAATTGTAGTGTAATTATAAAATAAACTTCCACAATTTTTATTATCAACACTCGTGTAAACACAACTCCGGAAAAGGTCTCCTTAAGCGAATATCAGCGCTGCGAGTTCATCGATGCCCTCGGAATTCGATTCCGGGCACCAGTTCAAAAGTTAGAAAAACCTGCTTGTTCGTTCACTGAACGTACCCGGGCCAAACTTCGGAAAATGATTCCGGGCACACCGGGCCTCAGAATCAGGCGCCGTCAGAAACTGCGTTCTTGTAAAATTCCAACGAAAATTAAGGAAAAAATTTTCCTTGAAATTTCTGGGTCTTTACATTACTCCCACCACAGGGCTTTACGTACCCATAAAGCTTCAACACAAACTAGGGATACAAAGGAGGTAGAGCTAGGCGGTAAGCCACCTCGCCAATCCTGCTGAGGACCTGGAAGGGTCTGATGAAGCATGGAGACAACTTTCCACCTTGGCCAAATCTACGTAATCCACGTCGAGGTGAGACCCGCATGAAGACGTGGTCGCCATCCTCAAACTCTAGTGGCTTCCGCCTCCTGTCAGCGAAAGACTTCTACCGGCTCTGAGCTGTATTCATCCGCTCCTGGATGACATGTACCTTCTCTATCATGGACTGAACCACCTCTGGTCCCACAAGAGCTGCTATGATTTTTTCTTTGACGATAAGAGAAATCCGGTCTCATCCCTTGGATGAACCACGTTCTTTGCCTAATACCGTCAATCCCTACATGGATGATACTAATCCATACTAAGGATGACGTCGTAAGTCCTCGACGCTACTACCAAGAGATCCAACCGTTACTCTCGCCTCCAAGGGTTGAGTCACACTGTCGGTATCAGTGTGTGGTAACTGGGTATCCTCCAGTAGATGTCTCACAAGTGAGGGTCAAGTCAACAGTCAAAACTGGAACCTCTTAGAAACAACACAAAAGAGGACAGGAATGAAAACATCACAAAGGTATGCGTCTTTTATTATTCCAGCTCATAATACAAAGATGCTACACAATAGCAACAAGGAAATAGAAGTACAAAGGACGTATCCACTAGTTCCGCTCCTGTCCATCTGCTCCCAGAGCTCCATGATCGAAGGCCTCAGCTGCCTGAAGCTGAGCTCTCGCATGTCCACCAACTCCCTGCGGTTGGGGTGGACCTCCTGGTGGTGGTGGTGGCAACACCCCGAAGCGTCTTCCACCTCCAAATGCACGGCTAGCTCCCCTGCCATGGCCGCCTACTCCTTGCGGCCCGCCCTGATCGATCCTCTGCCTCTGCCTAGGGGGTTCTTCGTTCATCTGATGGTCATCTGTATGGCGGGTTGGACAGTCACGAGCCATATGACCAATCCCACAGCAGGAGTAACACTGCCCCCTCATGGCAAGTCATTGTCCACCCCGAGTGCCTCGCACAAACGATCCAGAGTCATTTTGTCGACCACCAGTAGGTCTAGTCCTCTTGTACCCCTGCGTCATCTGTCTACTACCCGCTGCAGAAGACCCTGCTATGGGCCGTTCTGTGGAGGGCCCTGTCACTGGAGCCTGCTCGGTGTGAAAACTCTCTACTAGAAGGGCTCTCTCCAACACCTCTGCCTGTGTCGGAATGTTGAGGAAGATCATCGAAGCCCTGATCTCATGCCTCAGTCCCTGCTCGAAGGTCCGGGCCCGGAATAACGGGTCCCGTACCATATCTGTGGAGTAGCGCGAGAGATCAATAAACCTCACCGCATACTGGGCTACTGTTATGCTTCCCTGCCGCAGCTGTAGTAGCTTCTGGATGCGCACCGCACAGAGGGTAGCTGGGACGAACTCGGAGCGGAAGATGCTCTCAAATTCAGCCCAGAGAAGAGATGCCTCATCGTGCACCTGGAGCATCAAGATCCACCATCGTCCCACTACTGCATGCAGTAGGCTCGCTGCGAGGATCACCATGAGGTCTGCTGGTGTCCTCACTAGCCTGAAAACTCATACGACTGCCTCCAGCCAGTCCTCGGCTACCTGGGGGTCCGTCTCCCCGTGGAACCTGGGTGGTCGCTGGCGCTTGAATTCATGCAGTGCGCTGAGGCAACGTGCATCGTCAGCGGATGGTGCTAGAAGCATCGGTGGCTCAGTGGGTAGTGTTACCGCCGGTGCCACTGCTGACAAAGGGCCCTGCACCGAGGCCTCGTCGCTCGGTGGGCTGTCGTCACGCTCGACTCTAGGAACCCTAGCTGGCTGCCATCGTGGGGACATCCTAAAAAGGAAACAGGTGCGCCACGGTCAGAACAGTATACCTGGTGAGCTGATACAAAGTAATCACAAAGAAAACTTGAAATAGACAGGCAAATCAATGTTTTCGTGCATTAAGTCAGAAATCAGAAGTCAGAGTCCTGGTGTACGGATATGTCGGCCCCCGCACCAACACTGGACTCCCTGGACGGATAACCACACTCAATATGCTAAACACTATTGCTTCACATAGAAAAGATCAGAGTTCGCGGTAGAACCGAACTCCTTTGATACCAATTTGTCACGACCCGTCCTCGGGGCCCGTGCTGTGACTACCCCAAGCCCGCCTTCCATAGGCGAGGGGCTGGCGACTACCACAAAGGCGTAAATACCGGTAAAAAGGGAAGGCATTGCCTTTGTAAAGTAAACAAGCACCACATAGTACAAGAGGAAGAAGTAAACACTGAGTAAAAACTGAGTACATCAGTAAGTACAGAAAGTAAAGGGGGCCGGAAATACAAGCCCAACTGTAAAGTACAACTCGAAAGGGAAAACAACAACTGTAATGTAAAGCCGCTATGCCGAGATGTCCACTGGAAATCCCACCTGAAGGGAGGGTACAGATAGCTCCACTGCTCCTTGGGTCCCGCCTTCCGCTCCGAGCACGTCCCGCCCAGTGGTCCACCTCCAGGTACCATCCTGCTCTGCAAGCCTCAACCACGATCAACGCTGTCCGTCGTCTGCAACCAACACAACGTAGTGCAGGCATAGCCCATGCAGGGGTGAGTATAAGATACTCAGTAGGGACCCCGAGACCCCTGAAGGTCTCCCAAAATCCACAAAGGATAAACCACAAAGGAAAGATACAATCACGAAGTAACAACCGACACTTCTTAGGTATAAGCCCATACATATACCTAAGTCATCAATTCTAGTACGCTCCAACCTCCGAGCCCAAGTACAACCCAGTCCACACAGGAAAGTATACGTATTCCACACAGGAAATCAAAACGTAATCCACACAGGATAGCACAACACAATCCACACAGGAAAGCAAACAGGTTTCATCTCACACATGTATACTTCTGAAAAAGTCAATAGAGATGATCAGATGTAGCCACTGATTCATCTAAGCCATCGGACCCACAAAGGACCGGTAGGTAATAACCCCCGCATTGACATACACAGGATCGTTAAGGAAGTTGAACCCAAAGCTATTGGGAAACTCCTTTTCCATCAAGTACAGTAGTTATACTGCTACAACCAAGCACTTCACCTATCGGGTACTGTGGGCCTGCTGCTACAACCAAGCGCTCCTCCGTCGTGGGTCTGCCGCTACAACCAAGCGCTCCCCTGTGCCGCTACAACCAAGCGCACCTCTGTCGTGGCTTTTCCGCTACAACCAAGCGCTCCCCTGTGCCGCTACAACCAAGCGCACCTCTGTCGTGGGTCTGCCGCTACAACCAAGCGCCTGTCGTGGGTCTGCCGCTACAACCAAGCGCTCCCCTGTACCGCTACAACCAAGCGCACCTCTGTCGTGGGTCTGCCACTACAACCAAGCACTCCCCTGTGCCGCTACAACCAAGCGCACCTCTGTCGTTCGATCACCAGTTGTCAAGTCTCAACCGGCTCTAGGGTTTCTGTACACATCATGCTCGTTCCGGGAGGGTCCACTCCACGAGCTAAGAGGTCGATGCATCAACTGAAATGTAGTCCAGAGTTGATGTATCCCAAGATGTACCGTAGTGGTCACTGCCGAAAAACACGGAGGATTCCCGTACTGTTTTCATCATCGTCACAGTTGAATCCACTGAGGATCTCTGTACAGTCGTCGTCGTCACAGCAGTAGTTGCAGCCAACTCTAGGGTTCCCGCACCCAACATGCTTGTTCGGGAGGGTCTGCTCCACGAGCCAAGAGGCTGATACATCAACTGTCACAAAGTCCAGAGTTGATGTATCCAAAAGTTCTGTATCGTCAACAGGAACTCAACTCAACAAACGTTGCATCAATCAGACGCCCGGTCTGAGAGTTTTTGGCTTTTTCGTTCCAGGGGCCCGGTTGGTTTTTAAGGCAAAACCAACCCGACCATACTCCACCTTCATCCAAACCCCGGGCGGAGTATTCCAAAAGATCCGTCTCGCTAAGAGGAACTCAACAAAGCTGACGACACGTCAATCAGACGTCCGTAACTCAAGATATGAGTGTTTCCGCTCCGAGGGCCCGGTTGGTTTCGTGTACGAACCAACCTGGACGAACTCAAAGTATTCCTAAACCTTGAGTGTGACATACCGAAACGACCATCTCGATCCAAGGATCGCATCGCCGCTGACGGCGCGTCGTTTTGAGGTCCGTAGCCCAGGTTATGGGCATTTGAATCCAAACAGTTCGGTAACGGGGGGTTTCGGGCCCGGGCCGACCCGGCCCGAGACCCCCCGGTTGGCCCGAACTGGGCCAACCCGCCCCGAACAGGGTCGACCCGTCCCGGCACGGCCCAGCCCGGCTGGGCATGGCTCGACCCGGCGCGGCCCAGCCCGGCTCGGCCTTCGGCCGAGCTGTTGGAAAAACAGGGGGCGCCTACTCCCTTGTGTAACCGCGGACCCCCCCTCAATAATGGGGGGTCGTTCAAGCTGGCCGGGGGAATTTAATTCCCCCGGTTTTCCCTATTTCCGGCCGGCCCGACCTGGCCGGCTGGCTCCTCCTCAACGGGACCGGCAAAGGCCGGTCCCCTTCCGGCTTCCGACACCGGCGGCCCGGATGGCCGCCGGTCACCTTGCTCCGCCGCGGCCCGGAACCGGCCGCGACCCGTGTCGTCCGGCGCAGTGCGACGACACCGTTCCCCCCCCCCCCCCCCCCCGCCGTGGCCCCGCTCCGGCCGCAGCGCCTTCGATTTTCTTCAACGCGTCGCGACAACGTCGCGTTCTTGAATTTCTTTCTACGGCGCGGCGCGACGGCGCCCCGCAATACTTGCCGGGTGATTCCCGCATGGTGCGACGGCACCATGCCATCCCATTTTCATTCACAAAGAAACAATCATGAACAAAAGAGGGGGTTAGGCCGTGTTTGTGCGGTCCGGCCCCCTCTCGTTAAACGATAACATTTAGTCGATTAACCACGAAGTTTGACATGCCAGAATCAAGAACGGAAACAATTAATAAAATAACAATAATCCCCTACCTCGGTTTCAAGAGAGGAGCACGTCAACAAGCCGTGGAAGACAAGCTTCGCGGAGGTCGGGCGTCGCGGAAATTGTACATCGATTCCGTTGACGTCGAGGTGCGTCCGAAGAGGTAATGTCGCTGGAGAAGCTTCGTAAGCTGACGGAGAAATCCTGAGGAGGAAGCGGCATCTCCTTTCGTTGACACGGGAAGAAGATCGAAAGAAGCGGCGTCGTCGATCTTCGGAAACACACCAGCTGCGAAGAATAGAAGAGACGACACGTCTTTCTCTTCTTATGGTGACGGCATTCTTCGTCGGAGCCTATGTGTTCTTCGCGTTCTTCGTCAAGGTTGAAGAAGATGAAGAAGAAGAAGAAGATGCTTTTCCAACTCTCTCAAGGAGACAAAACTCTAACAAAAATAAAATAAGAATCTTTATTATTTTATTAACACAACAACATATTTCAATTTCATGAATTTAAAATTCAATAACCACACACAACTCACCTCATTAAACTCATTACATTTAAGTCATAGGTTATAACTTAAGTTAACATAATTTAAGAGGGAGTTGAGGGGTTTTTTAGAGGATATGAAGAGGTGGGGTTCGTGTGGGCCCCACCACCCACATAACCTCTGAAGGGAGGTTGGGTGGTTACCCAACTTCCATCAAGATCTAACACTTAGAGTAAAATAATAAAAATTGTAGTGTAATTATAAAATAAACTTCCACAATTTTTATTATCAACACTCGTGTAAACGCAACTCTGGAAAAGGTCTCCTTAAGCGAATATCGGTGCTGCGAGTTCATTGGTGCCCTCAGAATTCGATTCCGGGCACCGGTTCAAAAGTTAGAAAAACCCGCTCATTCGTTCACTGAACGTACCCGAGCCAAACTTCGGAAAATGATTCCAGGCACACCGGGCCTCTGAATCAGGCGCCGTTAGAAACTCTGTTCTTGTAAAATTCCAAAGAAAATTAAGGAAAAAATTTTCCTTGAAATTTCCGGGTCTTTACAATTAGGTGTTTTTATAGATATCACTACTTGGGGTGTAATCTTTAAATCTTAAAATATAATATAAGTTTTGTAGTATTTTTTAAATGTTAATTAAATTAGTCAAATAACCTCAAAAAAATATTTTAAATATAAAATCTATATTTAGTATTGCTTTCATTTTATATACTTTATTAAATAATTTTTTGGCTATTATGATGTAATAATTTAGACTATACCTTTATATTGTATAAAGTTTTAACCCAAGAATTATTATACCACAAAACATTATCAAAATTTCTCCCTTGGATAATTTTGACATGATGATTTCAAAAATAATATTTATTATACCAAAAAATAATTTTCTAAATATGATAATTTACTAAAAAAAATTCTCATTTACTGTAAAATACCAATATTTATAAAAATAAAAATTTTGTGACCATTAAAAAAGATTACATTAAACATCATTAAAAAATATTATCATTTGTATATAAATCAAGATTATTTAATAATAATATTATATAAAAATAAAATTTATTTCAAAATTCATGATTTTATCAAAAAGTGTATTTAAATTAAAATCATATATTTTCTAAAAACACAATTTTGGTTTCTTCTATTTTTCATGAACTAAAATATAATTGTATAAGTAATATATTAATTAAAAGGGATAAGATTTTTTTATTACAAAGAAAATATAAAAAATTATACTACTAAGGTATAGATATATAACCCCTTATTAAACTAACATATACCCTAAGGCTATGGTGTGTGATGGTGGTACTTTCTTTGGGTGGTTCAGTGAACATGGTTTGAGTTATGATATTGATAATCTTGAACTTCTCCTATAAATGGTTTCATTCATGATTTAGTTATTGAATTTCAGTATGGTATTGGCCATGTTAAAAATTCAATGACACTTTCTCCATCATAATCTCTAATAAATAGAATTTATTGGGTATGATCCAACTATTTGCGGTCATTAATTATTCTATCTGTGTTAACTAGGCTTTATCAAACCCCTTAATATATAAAAATCATAACAGTCATTGTACAACCACTATATTATCAATGCTTATGATGCTTAGTGATCATTTAAATCTCACATGATATATTTTATACCTATCCCAAATAACCAAAGTAGTGCATGCTTTTTATATAACTATATTTCATAATAATCCATTCATTTGTTCAAAAGGGAATTTTATTTATAACTGTTTTGGTTATTAAATTCCCCCCCCTTCAAAAATTTCACTAATGAAACTTCATTTCATATACTAAAATAGATGAGGGTACTTCTATTTCATTGCCTCCTTTGGTTCCCATGTCACCTCCTCAAACTTGTGGTTTGGAAAAAACAATTTGGTCATGTTATTTTTCTTATTTAATAGAACTTTTCTCTATGATATAATATATTCATTAGAACCACATAATATAAAATAACATTCTCCAAAGGTACCACCTCTGGATTTAGTACATGTGAGGGATATAGTAAGTACATTCATAAGAGAGATACATGGAACACATCATGTTATTGAGATAGGTTATCTGGGAGTTCCAGTTGATAGGCCACAACTATTATATGATCAATGATCTCAAAGGGAATAATGTATCTAGGAATAATATTTACCTTCTTCTCATACCTCATTAATTTCTTTTATATGGATATTATAAGGAACACTTTTTCTATGCCCTCAAACACTAGGTCCCATTGATGATTGTATGAATAGGTTTTATACTGAATTTTTGATTATTTTATATAAAGTTTAATGGTTTGAACCTTCTATATCATTTCTTGGATATGATCAAGTCCCATAATATTTCAATTTCAAACTTCAACCCAGTATGTTGGAGTCAGACATCACTTCCCATACACAGCCTCGTAATGGGTTATTTGAATGAAAGAATGGAAAATGTTGTTACATGAGATCTCCACTAAGGGAAGGTGTTGATCCCAAAAACCTTGTAAATTCATTGAACATATATCAATATATCACGTGGAGTTTGAATAGTTCTTTTAGATTGACCATCCTTCTAATGGGGATGAGTAGTACTGAAAAATAACATTATATCAAATTCTTTCTAAAGTCTTCTCCAAAACCTTGAGGTAAACCTTGGATCTGGATGATATACAATAAAGAGTGTTACTCTATGTAGTCTTACCACTTATCTTAGGTATATCTTAGTGTGTTCATTAAGATAGAAATATTACCTGATAAAAATGATATTTGTTGAATTTTTAAGGTAATCAACCACCACCCAGATGGTGTTATTGCCTTTAGATGTCATGGGGAGTCCCAAAACAAAATTCATGGTCTTGTTTTCCCATTTCCGTACTAATATGGGAAATGGTTTCAACATACCCTTATATATATATCATTCTTCCATGAAATGTTGGAATACCAAGAATTAAAATAAACATTTTACAATCTCACTCTTCATGTTATCCCATCAAATGTTTCTCTTTAGATATTTATACATCTTAGTGATTCATGGAAGAATATAAACATCATACAGAAGTTTCCTCTTCGACTCTAGTTTTTATGGGATGCATATCCAATTTAAAAACATTATAAGTTCATCTTTAGAAAATTTTAAATATGGAATATTCATTACCTTTCTCTATATACCCCCATTATCTTTTTGGTTCTCTTTTATCCACTCAAGAATGTATGGTTGATAATTTATTTGATAAATGTTGGATAAATATCATTTTATTATTCCCAAGTCAATCCTTTTAATTTCTAAGAAGATTGTATCTTTTTAAATCCTCATCATGGATAGGGTTGCAAGGTTATTTCTACTCGGAGAATCTTCCACTTTTTTCACCTTACCCAGATGGTAATGGATTGACCAATCATAATCCTTGATCATATCCAACAACCTATGTTAGTGAATATTGAGGTTGTTTTGAATTAATGTATATTTGATGATTTTATTATCCTTATATATTACACACTTCTCCCTGTACAGAAAATGAAACCAAAGATTTAATGTGAATATCACTTCAACCAATTATAGATCATGGGTTATGTAGTTATACTCATGGATCTTTAATTTCTATGTGGTATTGGATATCACTTTATCATATTTCATGAGCAAAAATCCTAATACATTTGGAAACATCACTATAGATGAAAAATCCTTCCTAAATAGTGGGTAATGTGATCATAGGTGTATTAGTTTTCCTCTTCTTAAAAACATTAAATATAACCTCACATTCATAGATCCAAAAAACATCACTCATTTATGAGTTATCTTGGTTAGTGTACTTGAAAAACGTGAGTATTTTCTCAAAAATTGATGATAATACCTATATAATCCAAGGAAACTGAGAATATCCGTCACTAATGTTGTTTTGGACTATCCACCAAATACCTCAATTTATTACGAATCCAAATATATCCATTTTTTTGTTATAACATTCCTAAATAATGTTACTTTCACCATCCAAAACTCTAATTCACTATACTTCACATATAAATTTTCCTTTTGTAAGGTTGTTAGGTTGTCATTTAAAATTTTCTCATGTTTTTTACTATGTATATAGTATATAAAAATATCATATATAAATAATACCATGAATTTGTTAAGGTAATATTTAAATAATAAATTCATTGTGTCTATAAAGGTAGATTGAGCATTAGTGATTTGAAATATAATCACTATGAACTCATATTTCTCATACCTTGTAAAAAAATAGTCTTGGAGATATCCCCTTTCCTCACCTTCAATTGATAATATACCTACCAAAGATCCACCTTAGATAAGGGCTAGGACCCACAAAAATGATCGAAAGGTTCATCAATCTATGGAAGGGAATACTTATTTTTTATCACAGTCTTTTTGTGTTCATGATAATTAATGTAGATGCTCATTGACCCATCCTTCTTCTTTAGGAAAAGGATCGGCTAACAACTCAGTGAATCACTTGGGAATATAAACCCTTTATCCATGTTTTCTTTTAGTTTATTCTTCAACACTTTAAGTTCAATAGTGGAAATTATATATGAATTCTTAGATATTTTAAAAGATTCAAGTATAATTCTGATCGATAACTCAAACTCTTATCTAGGAGGAAGACTATGAAATTATTCTCGAAACACATTAGTGTGTTTCATTACAATGAAAATTTCATCAAGGATTTTCTTTTCCTTATTCTCATTCATTTGAGCTATATATTATAGATCATAAGAAAATAATATCTAAGAATGAGATAGTTATTTCAAATGAGATTTATCCCCCTCATTTCACTTGGATAAAATTGGGGTGTGATTATCAATAAAGAGGGTGATTTCCTTCTCTAAGAAATTTATTGTGGAATATAAAAGTAACCTAATCCATACATAAAATTTCATCAAATTTCTATAAAGGGGGTATCATAATGTTCTTTGGGAGGTTCATCCCATAATTATAGAAAGTGTAGAATTTATATACATAGGTTGGAATAATTTCCCCATTTTTTGTTTTAACTGATACCACTATTTCCTTGTTTGGGTATAGAGTTTGAATAGTTCTACAAAATTTTTGTGATATTAAAGAATGTTTAGAACCATAATCATATAGTATTTTCTCTCTCCTTTAATGAATAACTAGCATATCAGTCACTACATCATTTTTAAGATCCACCTTAGTAGTTGTGATAGAATAATATCTCCATTTATCTCTATTCCTTAAAGGTTTTTTTCATCATTTATCATCAACAACCCTTGTCTTAGTTCATTTATAAAATAGTTTCCTTATTCCTTGTAGTAAAACCATTATAAAATATCCTCAGGGTTTACTATATAATTCCTTCCATCACATTGGTGTGTTTCTCCCACCTACATTCACTATTTAGGTTCCCTTCTTTCTAACACCAAAAGAATTTACTTTTCCCATTTTGTAAATTTCTAGGATGATTCTTTCCAAACTTTCGAAAAGTGAGATGTTTGAATTTATTTACACTGTGATATTTCTCCATCGATCACCAAAAATTAAGCTTTATTATCCACTTCCTATATCTAGACCCATGAGACCCCTGGGATTTTCTAATCTCCATTTTGAATTTGAGGGCACATAGGCCAATTTCCCTATAACATTCAAAGTCTCAAATCACTAAATATTTTCATAGATTCAGCTTTATCCCACTAAAGAAGCTGTCAACTTAAATAAAGGGGGACAGTAAAAAAGATAAAGGTGTATTGTGGAAGTCTTTTAAAGTTCTCCATATATGTTCTGATGGATTCACCATCCTTTTTTTGTAGGATAAGAAAATCCCTCACCATTTTATGTAGGAGAGTGATTAAAATATTTATCAAAAACAATTTTCTATAATTCTTCACACCCTGTCACTTTAATCTTCTCCTTGGGATTCATATATTTTATCAAAATTCAATATTGGTCAGCTTCTCCCTTCATACGACAAATATCCAACAAGATACTCTCTTACTCAGTGCATTGAAGCATGGATAAGATATTTTCTAAGGAGTTGATACATTGTTCCATGGTTAAAGTATTGGAAGATCTATTAATATTCAGAGGCCTTTATTGAATAAAGGTATAAAATAAAACTTTCTATTTCTTATGGGGATGTGGGTTTCCCACCTGATTCAATTTTTTGTAAAAAACACGAGTTAATTGACTATATTTTTCCATGAAGTTCTTAGCTCTATATCCCATCAGGCTGGGTACCTCATTTGGTCCGTCATTACATTTCCCATCACATTGGTAGTTTAATAAGTTCTTCCTATTTACTTCTATTTACTAAAATAGAGGAAAAAATTGTGAATAAAAAATTTTCAAAATATTACACACATAAAATTAATACTGTGAACATTGAAGGTATAATTCATAAATTACATACATTCTGCATCCTATGAATTTAAAGGTTTCAATCTAGATTATCCATGGTTTATTTCCAAACATAATTTTTTTTGTAATTATTATTCCCTTTATAATGATTCATCAAGATTTTTTTAATTCACCAATTCATATCCCCTAAGAGTATCAAACCAGCTATGTATAAAGGCCTATTTTCAGGCACTAGGTGATGATTGAGTTAATACCCAATACACCCTTTTTTGTTATTACACCTAGGTATAACTATGCCAAATACACATCCACTATTAGTATCTAGATAGTGATTTGGTTTCTTAGAAAACACATACTCTATACTTTACCAAAATTTTGGTATGGTTTTATATTTTTAGTATCATTCCTATTACTTTCAAAATAGTTTTATAATCCTAATACCTAAAAAGAAATAGACCTTCCTCTGATACCAACAATGACAACCGAACTTTTTTAATTTATCTTATTTCATGATTTATTACATTAATATATACATTATACAATTCCAAAATATTGATAGGATTATTTTCTTCAGGGAATTAGATATACAGAACATTAACTTGAAATATGAATACAAATAAAATATTTATAACTTCATAACATGCAATTAAAAATAAATTAATCATATAATATTGTGAGGATAACATGGGGATGTACATAAGAAATTGGTGAGATATAAAGACTAGTAATGGAATAATGAATGTATAGAGTGAAGAAAGTAAAAAAATTGAGTTAATAGGTATATTAAAGTGACAAAAAATGGGTGAGAATCATAAAAATGAACAATAAATAAATATAAGAATATGGAAACAACATAAGACATGACATGGTGTGTTTATGATAAACACAAATAAAATATAACATATTGTTCCTAGGATAACATCCAATTCACTATACATGGTATATCATGAGATAAATACATTAGGAATGCATTGAAGGGATAAAAAATTATAGGCCCACAATCACATTCATATCATTTACATGAATTTGGGTGTTGTATATACCATACAACATAAGAACACATTTAATCACTTTTAATCCCATGATTAAGGAGTGTGGGTAACATAAATGGAATTTACAAATAAATTAATTATAGGTATATCTATTTCAATACACTTGAGTGGAAATGAGGACGGGTATTCACAACTCAAATTGTTTTTCATAGAAAATCTCATGATTATTTCAGAAGCATAAAGTGTGTATATTAAGGTTCATAGAAGGGTTTAGTGAGAGTTAAATGTGGTATCTAAATAATTTTTCATCATATGGATATAAAATGGATGTATAAAAATATATTACAAGATGAAAAATTGTAGTTAAAAAGGAATAATAGAAATAAAGTACTTCAATAAAGTGGTGGATGAGAGAAACCCTTACATTGAGAGGGTAAATATGAAAGCATGGGAGGATATTATTAAGATATTTTGGATACCATTGGAGGTATTTATAGAGGTATGGATAGGAAATTAATTCTCAATGGGTTTTTATTGAGGAGCAGTGGGGGGTTTGGTTGGTATTTATAGTAAAAGGGAGGGGAATTCTTCATTAATTTATAAACTTAGGTTTTGGAGTCTATATGATAAAATAATAAAAACCAAAAAACATAGAATGGTTTTCTCCCACATTTTATCTAAACTGGTTTTGGTTTTAAATATTATATAATTCTAGGAACATAACATATTAAAATAATACCATTGGTGATGTTGAAGTAATTTATGTTCCTAAGGAATTGATTTTGAAATCTCAAAGTATAATATATATTTTGGAGGTTTTACTAATGGTTTAAAAAATTAATAAAATAACATAAAAATAAGTTATTATAAAGGATAAATATATATTTTTTCATTGATTTCTTTTATATAATTTATTGCATTACTTTGGGATACTAGGATGTCATGGTAGAGACTGTATATTTATTTCATATTTAATTATTACCAAAAAACTCAACTTTCATAATATTATGTGAAATTCACCACTATATAATTTATATATGTTGATTTAAAAAATAATTTTTATTTTTAAAAAATAATTTCTAAATATGCGAATTAAATCATTTAAATAAAAATACTCATTTATTAAAAAATACAAAATTTTATGATGACAATAATTTTTTCTACATTATAAAGATTACATGGACATTATTAAATTATATTATCATATATATATATATATTATTTAATAATAATATTATATGAAAATAAAATTTATTTTAAAATTCTTTAATTTTTTAAAAAGTGTTTTTTAATTAAAACCAAATATTTTTAAAAAATACAATTTGGGTTTATCATATTTTTCATCAACTCAAAAATAAATATTTATATACAGTAATAGTAAAAATTTATAATCATTATTATATTATCTGTAGAACAGAAGAATCCATACTAATAGGGTCTAGATACGTGAAAAAAATATTACACCAGTGTTCTCTCTGAGGGTAAGATGTGCGATGGTGGTATTTTTTAGGGTGGTTCGGTGAACATGGTTTGGAAATGGATCTTAATAAGCGTGAGATTATACCCTAAAATTTTTCATTAGTGTTTAAATAATTAAATTTGATCTTGGACTTGTTGAAGGAAAAATAACAATGACTCCCTCTTCATCATAAGTTCTGATAAATGGGTTTTATAGGGTACGATCCTACCAATCAAGGCCATCGATTCTTCTATCTGTGTCAATTAAACTTTATAATATCCCTTAATATATAATAATATTAATAATCATTAAACAATATCAATATTAACCATGATTTTGATTCTTAATGGTCATTTATATCTTGTAGGATATATTTTATAATGGTACAAAATAACTATTGTAGTTCATTTGTTTTCTATAGCTACATTAATTAATATGGTCATAATTCATTCCAAAGGGAATTTCATTTATAAATGTTCAGTTCATCACATAAAATTAAATAAATCCTAAAAAATGGTATCTATGCATTTGAATTTATGATTATCCTTAAACATATCAACTATTACTTAAGATACCTTTACATCATAACTCTTGTAACCCAACATATAAACCCTTCAATCATTCAACTTTATTCAAAAACCATGGGGCATCAGTTTCCATCTTATCCCATAATAATTCCTTTACATGTTCATAAATATGAATTATATCACAAAATTCATCAATATAAATCTATTCATGTTTCTTTATTTAAACATAAATAACTCATACCTTTAAAATGTAAATCATTGTCCATCCAATCCTAATTTTGAAGATTTATGGCCCATAATTTACTAGGTTAAGTCCATACACTATTAGAATGCCTCAAAACACTTCCAATTTCCTTTTATTACTTTATGTTGGAATATTTATTACATAATTATTATAATTTATTTTTTCATGTATTGAAATTTTTAAATAGTCCTATTTTTTTAATATGTAGTGTCCATACATCATCTCAATCTTGTTTCCCATAATACATTAGGATATGGTTTGACTTAATTTTTAAAAATATTAGTTTTTGTTTATAATAATAAAAAATTAAATAACATGATAAAGAAATATACTACTCAAAGGTCACCCCCTTTTTAGCTAAGTAAAAGTTTAGAATTCCATTATCTAAGTAATTCATTATAAAAACATGATAAATCCCCTTATGGTATTTTATAAAATGGGTATTATGGGAATGTTTTTTTAAAACATAGCCCAATGTATCCCAATTATCTACATGATATGAAATTATAAAAGATTATTTGGATACCTTATAAAGTATTTTTAAGTTATTATAAATAATATATTAGGTTTTTAAATCACATGATCTTCATTTTTAAATTATTCTTGCTTGTGAATCCTATTGAAGAGTAATTAGGTATTTGTTTGACTTATTCCCATCATTCATGAATAATAAATTTTTCCTTGTCGAATAAAATTTAAGATTCAATAATCAATCATTTATTATGTAAATCAGAGTGAATAACAAAATAAATTTTATTAGTCTATATTATTAATTTCATACTCTAAGATACCCTCCCCTTAGTCTAGGAAACGTTTGATTCAACAAAGCTTCAAACTCAATTACCTTAAGTTTAGTTCTCTAATACTTCTTAAAAAATCATAAAATAAAAATAATTCATATTAACATACAAACCTATAAAGTTATATAAGAATTATAACATATTTTCCCAAACTTATATATTACACCTTTAGTTTCTCTCCTCAAAGAAAATCATAGCATCTATATTTATCTAAACCATCGATCTGATACCAACCATAACACCTCATTACATTAATAACCCATAAATATGAGTTTAAAAGAAATTACTTAACTTGTTTACATTATCATAATCTTTTAGGTTTATCATTTTATGTAATTAGTAATACTTTTGTATTAAATATTTAAAATTGGGACATAATTTACATTTTCTTCCACAAAAAATAGGTTTGTTGAGATTACAACCATGTTTCGTTCATGAAACACTTACTTAATTCAAGGTTAATTTCATTTATTTGGATCTAGAAATCATGATGTTTTCTAGTCATTTATAGTCCATAAGAAAAAAATTGAAAACTTATTATGAACATAAAAAGATCATTATGGAATATAAAAATAATGTAAACCCATTATTCTAGTGAAAACATGAAAATTTTTACCTTTTAAACAACAAATATTTTATCACATAAGTAAAACATATACATATTAGAAAAAAATAATTTCTGCAAGAAAATTATCGAAACCTATTATAAATAATAAGAAAACATTTAAGGCCTCATGTGGAATGTAAAAACCCCGAAAAACATTCATTGAAAAAGAAACATTTACCTTTAAAAGTTCGTAAATATTCAATACCTCATGAAATCAAAATATTTCCATTAAAAATCTTTTTGAAAGAATAAAATATTATCTTGTAGAATAAAATTAAAAATCTATTACCACTCATGTTCAAGCTATTTAGAAATAACTAATCCCTAGTTGATTCAATTAGAGTAACCTACCAGGTTATCTTACTCATTTTTCACCTTAGAAGAATAAATCATTATATAATGCATTAGAGAGATATATCAGGCTCACTTATCATCATGAGCTATATCATGCTCATTCTTCATCATATTTAATTCTTATGTACAATATCATGAACCAAAAAATTTAGGATTTCACCTTTTCATAAAAAACCCATTAAAAAATCATTTTATCCGATAAGTATAACACATTCATTTTTTTCATAATCATTAGGAGAAATATCTTTTTTCTTTGAAAATTTATAAAAGGAAAAATTCCCATAAGATTAAGGATAAGATTTTATTTGAAAATACATCTTAATTTATCAAAAAATATTAATAATTAATAACAATTAGGATGGCGGGAAAAGGTGGTTCACTCATATACATTAAAAACATACTTTTTCACTTTTGTACAAAGTTAAAAATAACCCTTATAGAAATCATTAAAAATATTCCTTTTAAATTTTTTTAAATAAAGTAAAATATTGTAAAAAATATCATTTGTTTACCTTTTAAAATTAAATAATAAAATTCCTAAAACATTTAAAAGAACATGGATATAGAGAAGAAATAATTTAAAACATTAAAAAACATTTTAAAGAAAAATATCTTACCTTAAGTCTCATATAGATTTTTATATTAACTAAATCCTGAATAATAAAATTATATTAGAAATTTAATTTTTTAATAAAACTTTTTATGTTCATTATGTTATCATTATTACCTTTATTTCATTTATTACTATGTTTTACTTAGTTATTAAAATGGTTAACTTCATGCTAGAAGTTTTGGGGTCATTCGAATTATAACCTCAAAAACAATTGGTGCATTGACCTTGGTCAAAGCGGTTTTTTTAAAATTACAAAAATAAGATTTAAAATGTTATAATTATCATATTTATACATTTAATAAAATTTTAATACCAACTATGTAATGCGATTATAATAAATGAATCATGTCATATTAGGGAGATCGTATCTCGTACATACAAATGAATGCCATTTTCATTTTTATACTAGGAGAAAAATAAATAATGAAAATAATATTTTAATTTTATAAAATCATAAATATGTTATAAATGTAATATTTACTCCTTATATTAATTCTTATGACCATCCTTGTATGGTGGAAATGAAAAATGAATCACATTATTTCCAGGAGTTGGCATCCCACACATACTATAATGCCCTTAAATTGTTATTATTTTATAAAAATCTTGTTATTCGTCCTTGTTTTATATTTATCCATGTTTTAAATAGTCTTGGGAGAATATATAAATTTTTTGGGGGATTAAAGGTGTTTTGAAAAGATTTCTCCCAAATCAAGGTAGTGTCATGTTGTAGCCTACGTGGATATTTCATAGTGGGTATCCCACTCCATAGAGGATCTTTCAATGATTCATGGGTGTTGTGATAGGGATTTTTCACTAAATCCTCCTTGAGGATGGATATTTATGGGGGTTTCACCATGGTCAGTCAAACCATTCCATATAGGTCTCCATTTGTGTCAGTTATAAATGTTGGTGTGGTCATCAGTCTTCGATTGTTAATACATTAAATGAATTAAACCAAGTATTTCCACGAATGTTGAATTAGAGTAAATATTTTAGAATTGAATATTATATTTATGAGGGTACTTTATTAGGTTTTTATGATATTTTATGAGGTCTCTCATGCAGAATAAACACCCATAGGATGAAAATACCTTATTCCCCTCCTTCATCGATAGACTTCTAGGAGCACCAAAGGGATGTAAAATAAACTCTACAACATAAAAGACATCTTTACACCACAAAATAGAATGAAGCATCTAGTTCTACACCACATTACCTTCTCTCTGTAGCTTAGGGGTTCGCTGTCAAAACACCCATGCAGTAGTTGACACCATAGTGATATTATGCACGGTGGTTTATATGTCGCAGGAGTGCCCCTGCATCGTGGTCAACACCTTTGAATTGTTGTAATATTATTCTCACGATTCCATGTGATTTGGTGCCACTTGCTTGTTATGTAGTGTATTTTATATCACAACCTCCACACTACAGCCTCTACCTCATGCCATAGAAACCCCCAATTTTCTAGAATCTCATCCTCCTTCCTTATTGCCCCAAACTTATGGATACCTTTTAACAATGATCGAACTATGGCAAGTTAGTTTAACCAATTTGGTCTTGTTTTATATTTTTCATACTCTAGAACATATTAAATGTTTTTTGGAACCATTTATAAGATTCATTGGAAGGTGATTACGTTTATGTTGGTGAAAACATGGTTTGGGTGATGACACCTTTGACAAAACCTTGACTTTTACATGAAAACCATGAGGTAGGATGTTCCTTACCATATTAAGATCTCATTTACACAGGTAAAAATTTTACCCTACTAATGACGGCATCACGATAGTAATTCAACCCAGTACGAGAGGAACCGTTGATTCGCATAATTGGTTATCGCGCTTGGTTGAAAATCCATTAGCTTGAAGAAATCATGCGTTGGATTATGACTGAACGCCTCTAAGTCAGAATCCAAGCTAAAAGTGATGTGTGTGCCCGTCACCCACCCATCGAACCCTAATAAGGTCCCTTGCATCCCTTGTGGCACGTGTCGAAGGCGACTCCGGCACGACAGATGAGTCGTGTCGGATTCCTTGAAGTGCAATTCCACCCGGGCGGCGGGTTTAATCCTTTGAAAATGACTTAAATACGAGACAATGAATTGTAAGCGGGAGAGTGGACTTGATTCCATGATCCATTGAGATCTAACCTTAGGCTGCTTTGATTTGTCCCTCCCCATGATTAAAGACGTCTACAGCTGAAGAGGCTTCTAATTTCCAGGGAATAGTTGTGCGGTGTTTCCCTCTGGGTTGTCTGAACCCCCCCCCCCCCAAGTATGTCTCCACATCAATGTTGATGTGTCGTGGTGGTATTTTTGGATGTTCATAAATGTCTCTAGGGGATGCGGGGTCGGCGACCACACCTAGGCATGTGGCTTCTCCTGCATGCCCTGAGCCGTCGAAGGACATGTCCGGTGACGTGGAAAACCTACTATGGTCATTTCCATCCAAGTGTGATGATCCGTTGGGGCCTTGGGGCTTGTCCTGTCCAACATAGTTCCCTAGAAAATGGATGAAAATGAGCTGGTGTTGTTCTCATATCAGGTCCTAAGTCCTGAAAATCACTTACAGGAAATGTCGTCCGAGTGAGGCGATATGAAGGGGACTCGGGGCTTGTCATGTGAGGAGCGGTGGGACTTGAAAGGAAAGAAATTGGGCCGAGGTTGGCAGCACCTAATAACCTAGTTTCTGAAAAGATAATTTCATCCAACCAGGGTGATTCGATGCTGGCTTGGTTCTTGTCAGACGTAGCTCCCTCAAGAAGCAAAGGATTCGGGCTGGGGTTTGATGTGGGTTCCAGGGCCTTACAATCATCCTATGGAAAGGGGGGAGGGTTCGGTGACCCCCTAGGAGTGGGTCATGTCCTACGTGACCAGAGCCGCCGAATGACATGACCAAGGACTTGGAAAATGGCCTATGGACAATTCCATGAAAACATGATGATTCATCTGGTGCTTGGGGATTGTCTTGTTCGGGGTAGTGCATGAGAAAAGTGATGACAATGAGCTGGGGTTTGTCGCCTGCCAGGTCCCGCGGACTGAAAATCGTGTCTAAAAAATTCCATCCGAGTGAGTCTATTTGAAGTGGACTCGGGGATTCACTTATGGGAAGCAGTGCACCTTGAAAGGAAATACTTTGAGTTGGGGTTTGTAGCGAGTGAGACCCCAATGGCTGAGATTGAGAATTCCATCAAAGTGGGATGATTTGGCATGTGCTTGGGGTTTGTAATCAACCTATGGAAAGACATTGAGCTAGGGTTTGTCATGTGTTTTCATTTCCTGTATGTAAGGACAATCACCTAAAGAAAATTAAATTCTTGTGCGAGGACGGACTGGGGACATGGGTTTTGTCATGTCCTCAGTGATGGACGATACTTCGGACAGATTCCATGACGTGTGGGTGGCCTTCCTGTGCTTAAGGGGTCACATCGGTGTTCATTCCAACATTTTCATAGGTTTTTCAGCGCCACAAGTGTGGTATTTCATGCATTGCGCTGCCCTCTAGGACGTCTAAACCACTCAGTATGTCTCCTCTTGAATACTGATGTTTCCTGGTGGGATAGCTAGAAATGCATAAATGTCTCTTTAGGGGGGGAGTGGTCAGTGACCCCCCTTGGGCATGGGTCTTGGGATGTGTTCCCAGAGCCACCCAATGACATGCCCACAGATATGGAAAAATGGCCTCTAGAAAATGCCATGAATGATTGATGATTCCTCCCATTTTTTGGGCTTGTCTTTCCCTAGGTAGTGCGCCATAAAAGTGATGACAATGATCCAGGGTTCGTCGCATGTCAGGTCCTACGTACTGACAATCACGTGGAGGCAATGCCATTCGAGTGAGAAGATTTGAATGGGCCTCGGGGCTTGTCTTGGTGGATGTGGTGTGACTTGAAAGGAAAGACATGGAGGTGGTGGTTGGTCATATGTTGTTGGGTCCTGTATGTAATGACAATCACAACCTTAAGAGAATTAATTTCATGCGTGAGGACCTGTTGTGGACATGGATCCTATCTTCTCAGCGGTGATCGACGATACGCAGGACAGATGACATGATGTGTCGGTGGCCTTCATGTGCCTAAGGGGTCACGTCAGCGGATGTTCCTATTGTTTCATAGCTCTTTTAGGGAAACACGTGTTGTCTTTCATGCGCTATGGTGCCCTATGGGTTGTCTAAACCACTCAGTATGTCTCCTCGTTAGTGATGAAGTTTCCTGGTGGGATAGTTGGAAATGCATAAATGTCTCTTTAGGGGGGGGAGTGGTCGGAGACCCCCCCTGGGCGTGGGTCTTGTCCTGCGTGCCCAGAGCCACCCAATGACATGCCCACGAACAAGAGAAAATGGCCTCTAGACAATGACATGAATGCCTGATGATTCTCCTGGTGCTTGGGGATTTTCTTGTCCGGGGTAGTGCACCATAAAAGCTTTGACAATGAGCCGGGGTTCTTCGTGTGCAAGGTCCTACATACTGAAAATCGCGTGGATACAATTCCATCCAAGTGAGACGATTTGAAGGGGCCTTGGGGCTTGTCTTGGTGGATGCAGTGTGCCTTGAAAGGAAATACATGGAGGTGGTGGTTGGTCATATTTTGTTGGGTCATGTATGTAACATCAATAACCAACTAAAGAGAATTAATTTCATGCGTGAGGACCCACTGTGGACATGGGACCTGTCTTCTCGGCAGTGATCGATGATACGTGGGATGGATTCCATGACGTGTCGACGTCCTTCATGTGCCTAAGGGGTCATGTCGGTGGCCGTTCCTATGGTTTTATAGCTCTTTTAGGGCAACACGTGTTGTCTTTCATGTGCTGTGGTGCCCTCTAGGTGGTATAAACCACTCAGTATGTCTCTCCGTTAGTGCTGATGTTTCCTGGTGGGATAGCTGGAAATGCATAAATGTCTCTTTAGGGGGGGAGTTTTTCGAGACCCCCCTTGGGCGTGGGTCTTGTCCTGCGTGCCCAGAGCAACCCAATGACATGACCATGGACATGGAAAAATGTCTTCTAGACAATTCCATGAGTGCCTAATGATTCCTCTCGTGCTTGGGGCATGTCTTGCCGGAGGTAGTGCACTATAAAAGCTTTGATAATGAGTCGGGGTTCGTCGCGTGTCAGGTCCTACGTACTGACAATTGCGTGGAGACAATGCCATCCGAGTGAGACGATTTGAAGGGGCCTCGGGGCTTGTCTTGGTGGATGTGGTGTGCCTTGAAAGGAAAGACATGGATTTGGTGGTTGTTCATATGTTGTTGGGTCCTGTATATAACGATAATCACCAACTAAACAGAATTCATTTCATGCGTGAGGACCCGTTGTGGACATGGGGCCTATCTTCTCGGTGGTGATCGACAATACGCAGGACGAATGCCATGAAATGTTGGTGGACTTCATGTGCCTAAGGGGTCACGTCGGTGTTCGTTCCTATGGTTTCATAGCTCTTTTAGGGAAACACATGTTGTCTTTCATGCGCTGCGGTGCCCTCTGGGTGGTCTAAACCACTCAGTATGTCTCCTCGTTAGTGCTGATGTTTCCTGGTGGGATAGCTGGAAATGCATAAATGTCTCTTTAGGGGGGGGAGTGGTTGGAAACCCCCCTAGGTCGTATGAATCCCATTTGGTGGAGATTGGGAAGGAGATATAATCAACAGGCTTTGCTCTAGAAAATTCCCAGTCTGAGCTTCAACTCATTAATATTAAACAAAATTGCCTATGGAAGAAGTTCAAGTTAGTGGAGCTTACCCCTCAGGTGATGTTATCTGAGCCACCACAAGAGTCCATGACCATCGCACACCTTACCCTTAGGTATTATGCAGGTGTTTTAGGGGTTATGTGTTAAGGCATTTGTTAGAACCCAAATCTCTTTTCAGGTATGGATCATGTTTTTCAAGTGGTTTTTGAGGAAAAAGGGAAGAAGGAAAATTTTAGGATTACAAGTCGTGTACTCGCTTGTACACGCCGTGTATTCTGGCTTCAAGTCGAGGCTGTGTTTGGTCGTGTCATAGCTGCGTAAATGACCATGTGACGACATTGCAAGGCCACTTAATGTGGGACCTAGAAAAGGCATATACACACCATGTATATTTAAAGAATGTGATGTGTATTTTTTATTTGTTATACCCGAACGGGGTTGCATCTCGTTCACAAAAATATATTCTTTTGTCCTTGTCATGTCCAAGAGCAACTGAAGCTGATGATTCTTCTCCAATCCCCCAAACCACGATCTGTTCTCTGAATCAAAATATGTCGGTTGCATTGGAATCATATCGGTGAGTTCTTCCTTCTTCTAGAGCCTCTTATATTGATTTATCCTCTTTCGTGAGATATTCTTAGTTTAACTTTTTAGATTTTTTTTGTAGATCTACGGTGTTTGAGGTTAAATCAAAGGCTGGGATTCAACAATATCGATCGTACAACGTCGAGGTAGGTGGTTTGTGCCTTTCTATATATTTTATTTGAATTATATGTGTAAAAAGTGCCCAATATCCTAGTTTAGGGTATTGCATGTTCAGGTAATTTAATCTTATTAAAGCCTACTAGGCCTTGTTTTCTTGATCATGGGTTTTTTATTGTAAATAGTGTTATTTACCTTGTTATGGATGTGTTTTCCCCTATTTGATATGATATGGTCATTGAGTCTATAATTTCATGTTAGGCTACTTGGTTTTCCATGCCTAGTATTGTTAGGATGGAGTAAAAGTTATCTGACATGCTTTTGATATGATATGTAGCTGTTTAACCAAGTAGTATTTGATATTTTCTTTGGATTCTGGATATCATTGGTGTGATTTATTTACATAGGGTTGTGGGAACCTGGTGTAGTTATACCATAGGGGGAATGGATGTTGAGGGCTTACGCAGAGTGTGTATTATACTTTTCATGTTACGAGACTATAGGGAGATGGACATGAGTGCTCCCTTGGAGTGTCTGTAATTCCACGTTGTAAGACCATAGATGGAACTGTATGTTGAGTGCTTCCCCATAGTGTTTAGTTTACCATTATGAGACCACATGGGGAATTGATAGTGAGTGTGTCCTTATAGAGTCTTTGTAAAGCTGAACCAGAGGGGTTAGACTCTGGGAACTTCCCAGAGGGTTGCTTGGCATTTTTTGTTGTTTATTTAATAAATGTAATTGAATGTAGTTGAAACTGTAGGATTTTATAATTTTGATTAATTCCTTGTTTATTACTTAATATTGCCTATTGCCAATCATATATATTCACTGATAGTTAGGCATAGATATTTGGGTGGATACCTACTGGGATTCATCTCACACCCTATTTGGGTCATTCTTTTGGGACCAAACAGATTATATTGTTGCATGTATAGATATGGGAAAGTTCCTTCTACTTCTGGTAATTGATTGTTGTGGAGGTGGAGAGCATGGGACCAAACTGAGGCTTGCGAAGCTATTGAAGTTTTTTACTTGTTTTTCCATTTTTTTACTTTGGTTTAGTACTGTATTTCAGCATTTTGACTTGTCTGGATGCTTTCCTAGGTACTTGTGAAATGCATTATTATTGAAATATATATATATATATATATATGCTCTAGTTGTTTATTTTCTTTCAGTCTTCTGTTGTTTACTTAATGTATGGAATTACTACTTTTTCTATTGTTATCTAATTTCAATTCCACTGTGTTACTCTTCCAATTAGGGAATAGTTTCCCCACTATCACACTCAAGGCCCTTGCTTCTAGTTGGTAGCCTATGATGTTCGTGGAAATGAACTTGAGTCCATGTGACCAACCGGGTACAGCGCACCTCTAGCAGCACCCAGAACTGGGATGTTACAAAGTGGTATCAAAGGAATTCTTTTCTTCTTGACTTACTTTTTGGAGCCTATATCCATGGATAGGAAAGAATAGGTAGTTTTTAATAAGTTATGCCCATGAGTAGCTAACCCATGTATAGGGAAAATCCTATATTATTCAAATATTTCATTTTTTATGGTTTTACAATTTTACAGTTGATTTGATTTCACATTTTGGTTGTTCACATGTTTTGTGATGTTATTGTTGATATTAATGATGTTCTATTTTAATTTCAAACTGATGAGATGAGGGTATTCCATCTCATTCATCATATAGACACTTTATAGAGATCACATGTCTTGCATTCTTGTCATGCCATTTAGTGTGAATTGTCGATTGCATGTTCTAGATATGAATGGTTTTCTAGATATGAATGATGTTGTGGTATATGCCTTGATAAAGTACCTACTATTTGATAGGGTATTGGACTATGAAATTTTTCATCTGAATGAATGCCAAACTTTGGTCCTGGAGGTGTTATGGGCCCTTATGGATCGGAATTTGGTGAATCATATATTTATTTCACTGTATTACAATGTTATATACATAAATATGATTCCAAATTTTGATTCACAGAGAGTATGGGCCTCCACGGATCAGAATTTGGAACTTTAATGTTTGTTTTAGGTTTTTTATGGGGTTCTAGAGTAGTTTTTGAGGATTATTGTCCAATGAAACCTAGAATACATAGTGTGTATTGACGAATACACGCCCGATATCCTTATGTTTGGGAAGGAAAAGTTTTTCTTATGTACACATTGTGTAATCCTTGACCGTGTGACTGACTGTGTGGGTAGAAACACGGAGATGGAAAATTTTTCGTGAAACACGCCGTATACTAGACGTACACACAATGTTGTGGAGACTATGTGTTCAGTCTTATGACTAATAACATAGGTGGATGGAAACTAGCTAGTACATATCGTCTTTAGTACAAACACACCATGTAGAGTCAACCTTGTCTCCGACCATGTGAATAATGACATGGGTCGATAAAGTTCTTCTTGTACACACCGTTTTTGGTACAAACATGTTGTGTGGTCTTGTTTAGAGAAAACCATGTGGTTTATCCATGTAGATTAACTCAGGTAAGGAGAATTGATTCAAGTACATGTCGTGTCCTTGGGAGGAACACTCCATGTGTTGGGGTGCTACACAACCAGTTTTGGGTAGAAGTACACGCCCATGTAAAGACTTAAGGGAACATGTCGTGTAGTGGTCATAAACAATGTGTATCTATGTTTTTTAAAACATGATTGTTTTATTCTACTGTTCCATTCTTGTGCATCTATGTGTTAGTTCTTGATAATCTTGAACTGAGATGTGCACTTGAACTTACAGATTCATGCCACTGAGACATCCTCAGTTGTTCACCAGATTTAGGGCAACGATCAGACACTGGACATAGTAGATCAAGGACTACCAACAGATCCTCCCATCATTCATGTCTTGGTTCAAAATATCATTTTGGACACAAGTTCAGATGCATAGTTTCGAGAAGGATTCATGAGGTTTATGCAGACATTCTAGGGAACATCGCATCCTGCTCCGTCTATGGCAGAATTGGCGTGGGTTTTTCAGCAACAGCGTCCTCCCACTTTCTCAGGGGAAGGAGGACCTCAAGATGCAAAGTCATGGTTAAAATCCATGTTGTCCATCTTCGATCATCAGTTGATGCCTCCATAGATGAGGGTGAAGTTCGCTACATACATTCTTCAGGATTCCTCCAAGAGATGGTGGGATGTGATTTCATAAGTGGGATTCCAACTGGTTATGGAGTGGGATGAGTTCCAGCGTACCTTCTATGACTACTTCTACCTAGATATTTGAGGGCCAATTGAGCCTGAGAGTTCCTGAGTCTAGATTTGGGTACACTCTCAGTGATGGAGTATTCTTCTTTCTTCACAGAGCTATAGTGCTTCACACCCATTATAGGGGGTGATGAGTTATTTCTGGTGAGAAAGTTTGAGGATGGACTCAGGCATGACATCCGATCTAAGTTGAACATATTTAGGTTGACTTCCATCAATTATATAGTCAACCGGGTGCTAATCATAGAGTGCTATCTCAAGGATTATGGAGTTTTGGGCTAGGGAAGATCCGCATCATGGGTTGGAACCCCTCCGGCAATATGAAGGGCCACATGTAGTCTATGCGTGGAGATCCGAGTAGGCAGGATACTTCTTCTGGTGGCCAGGTGGTGTGTTACTAGTGTAGGAAGAGTGGGCATACAATACCACCTTGCTTGAGAGACCCAGTGGAATGTAGATATTGTGGAATTATGGGTCATATTTAGTGTTTATTTCATTTTTTTAATAGAAGTTGGTGATATGAGTTCTTCTTTGACTCCTCTTTTAGTAGCAAGACCACCAGTTTCTCATTAGTCAGGGAACTAGAGTTATCCAGGCCATTCAGGACGAGGTGGAGGTTGTGGCTGTGGTATCCAGTCCCTAGGATTTCATCAACAATAGGGTGGATTAGCTCATGGTGGACAGGTAGGGTCATAGGGCCGCAATACAGGTCAAACTTTTGCAGTGGAGCAGACCTAGCAAGAGCAGGATCCCAGACCCTCCACAGTCAGAGGTATGATTATATTTACCTCATTATTAGATTCTACACTTTTCTATGCATGCGCTTCCTATAGTTTCATATATGCTGTTGTAGTGGTGATATTTGGAATCTGTATCATTAATTCTGGTGATATATTGATGCTAGACACTCTGTTGGGGAATAGAATGGAAAGTGTACATCAGTGCAAGGAGTTCCCTCTTGATGTTGGTGGGTGTCACTTCTTATGGGACCTTTATGTATTGGAGATTATGGGCTTTGAATTAATTCTTGAAATGGACTGGTTTGTTCCCTTCTTGGAAATTGTTGATTGCTATCATTATAGGGTGAGTTTCACATCACCAGAGGGAAGATCGTTTCTACATAAGGGCGAATGGGATATCCAAGCGAGCAGAGCAGGACCTGAGAAACATGGGTTGGGAGCAGTTAGAGTCCAGATAGCTATTATATATCTAGATGAAAAGGGAACTTAACATATGGACTTTCCCCTAGAATTGGATCATTTTAAGGAAGTCTTCCTATAGGACTTTTGAGGTTTGCCTCTGGAGTGATAGGTAGAAGTTTATATTGATCTTGTTACAGGGCCAGCACTGGGGTCCATTCCTCCTTATATGATGGCTACACCATATTTAAAGGAGCTCAAGAATCAGTTAGTGGAGTTATAGGAAAAGGGTTTCATCTGACCTAGTACTTCTCCTTGGGGATCACCTATCCTATTTGCGAAAAAGGTTGACAGTACCCTCATATTTTTCATTGATTATCAGAAGTTGAACCAATTGACAGTCAAGAACAGATATCCCTTACCAAGTATTTATGATCTCTTTGATCATCTTTGAGGATCCTGAGTGTTCTTGAAGATCAAAATGAGATTTGGTTATCATCAGTTGTGTGTTAGATCATTTGATATACCTCTTATAGCCTTTCAGAGAAGGTATGGTCTATACAAGTATGTGGTTATGCAGTTTGGTCTCACGAACGCGCCTACAAGTTTTATGGAACTGATGAACCACGTGTTCCATCCATACATGTATTATTTCATGGAGGTTTTCATGGATGATATCTTGGTTTACTCTCACACTTGACATGACCATTCTACCCATATTGAGATCATTTTGAGTACACTGAGAGATCATCAGTTATATGCTAAGCTCTCAAAATTCCACTTTTGGATGGTCCAGATTCACTTATTGGGTCCTATTATCTCAGAGACAGGAATACCAGTAGACCTAGAGAATGTGAGAGCAATAGTTTCCTGGGAGTATATGAATAATGTCTTTGAGGTACAGAGTTTTCTAGGGACGACTTGTTACTGTAGACATTTTATACAGGACTTTTCACACCTAGAAATTCCACTCATAGGCCTAACTAAGAAATGTGTGATGTACCTATGGATAGATTCCTATGATTCATCCTTTCAGGAGATGAAAGTGAGATTGACTTCAACACTAATACTTGTTTTTCCAGATCTGGGAAAGAGCTATACTATTTTCTATGATGCACCAGGTATCGGGATGGGATCAGTGCTCATGCAAGGGGAAGGAGTCGTTACATACGGTCCTTATCAGTTGAGGAAACATTAGAGGAATTACCTGACACAAAATCTCGAGTTGGATGTTGTTGTTTATGCCTTACGTTGTTGGAGACATTACCTTCTAGGAGATAATTTTGTGGTTTTCCCCAACCACAAAAGTCTCAAGTACATCTTCCAATCAACAGGATCTGAATTTGAGACAGTGAATGTTGATTTAGTACCTTCAGTCCTTTGACTTAGATCTTGCCTGCACGCCTGGGAAAGGCAATGCAGTGGCCGATGCGTTGAGCCTGAGGACTCAGATACAGGTATTTAAGGAGGCCAACAGTGAGTGGGAGCTTATGGCTATGTTCTCTGAGATGTATTTGGAGGTGCATGACAGATAGGCCTCGACCTTTCATTATTCTATAGTTTTTACCTATACTCTACTTGATCGAGTGCATATGTGGTAGCTATCAGATTATGGATGCCTAGTTCTATGGGAGATTATATCAGGAGATGACCCTATTTCTAAATAGACCATAAGAGAGGATGAGATCTTTCATTTTCATGGGTGTGTATGGGTGTCAGTAGATATACGCAAGGAGATGATGAAGGATTTTCATTCTGTAGTTTTGTGATGAGGTTTTCCACGTATTAGTAGGTGAAGGTGGAGCCTCAGCGACCAAAAAGGATTTTGCAGTAGTTACCCATTCTTGAGTGGAAGTGGAATAATGATGCAATGGACTTCGTGATAGGTTTATCAAGGTTTCCTTGTGGGAACGATGCATTTTGTGTTGTCATTGATAGACTAATGAAGGTTGCAAACTTCTTACCAATCAAGGATAATTTCAGTGTTGATGAGATAAGAAGGTTGTATATCCGAGAGATTGTGCATTTACATGGGGTTCCACACTCCACCATTTCAGATAGGGATTCCTGTTTTACTTCTCAGGTCTGGTAGGGATTACAGAGGGATATAGGTACACATGTACTTCTGAGTACAACTTACCATCCCAGATAGATGGCCATTCTGAGCGTACTATATAGGTGCTGGAGGACATGCTTCGAGCAAGTGTCCTAGTTTTTATATGTTCATAGGAGAAGCACATAAATCTAGTGGAGTTTTCCTATAATAATATTTTTCAAGAAACTATTCATATGGAACCATATGAGGCTTTGTATGGTAGGCCATTTCGATCACCCCTACATTGGCTGGAGGTAGGAGAGGTAGCTATACCAGGAACTTGCTTTTTTCTAGGAAACCACGATGTAGATAAAGTTGATTCAGAAGAGGATAACTACTGAACAGTCACGATATAATTCTTATGCTAATAAACAGAGATGAAATTTGGAGTTTGAGGTTAGAGATTAGGTTTTCCTATATGTCACACCGAGGTTGGGAGACATGAGAATTAGGAGACAAGGTAAGCTTTCGCCGAGATATGTTGGGCCATTTGAAGTTTTTAAGACAGTCAGACTGGTTGCCTATCGATTGTAATTACCTCAGAGGTATCGAGTTATGCATGACGTCTTCCATGTTTCTCAACTACAATGTTACTTCTCATACCCATCTCATGTTTTTCAACCCGAGGAGGTTGAGTTGGAGGTGGAAACATCATTCGAGGAGCATCCTATCCAGATTGTTGATCGCAGCGCGAAGGTTCTATATGGCTGGTCTATTCTTCTGGTATGGGTGCTATGACAGCACGAGAGTTTACATGACGAGACATGGGAGAGGGAGACCGATATGCGATCATAGTGGTCGGATATATTCAAGGATCCTTCTTCTATGCCACCTTGTTAGGGAAATTCATTGATGAATTTCATTAAGGTGGGAAGTTTGTAAAAACCCGAATCTTCTTTCAGGTATGTATTTGGTTTTCAAGTGATTTTTTAGGAAAAGGGGAAGAAGGAAAATTTTAGGAGTACACACTGTGTACCCCCTTGTACACACCATATACTCTGGCTCTGAGTCCAGGCCATGTTTGGCAGTGTCACGGCCACGTACACGACCGTGTGATGACATGGCAGGGCCACTTAAAGCGGGACCTTGAAAAGGTATATACACATCCTGTATCCTTAAAGAACACACTGTGTATTTTTTCTTTGTTATATCATACTAGAGTCATGTATCCTTCATAAAAAGATCTTCTTTTGTCCTTGTCAAATCCAAGAGAAACTGAATTTGATGATTATTCTATGATCTCGTGACCTACCATCCATTCTCTGAATCAAACTCTGCCAATTATGTTGGAATTGTATCGATGATTTCTTCTTTCTTCTAGATACTCTTCTCTTGATTTATCCTCTTTCGTGAGATATTCTTGGTTGAAAATTTTAGAGGTTTTTGTAGATCTTTGATGTTATAGGTCAAATCAATGGCTGGGATTCAACTATATCAATTATACAACATTGAGGTGGGCGGTTTGTGCCTTTCTATATATTTTCATTGAATTATATGTGTAAAAAGTTCCCAATACCCTAGTTTAGGTTATTTCATGTTTAGTGAATTTAATATTGTTAATGCATGTTATTCCTTATTTTCTTGAGCATGGGTTTTTAATTTTACATAGGGTTATTTACCTTGAAATGGATGTGTTTTCCCATGTTTGATCTAATATGGCAGTTGGGTCTAGAATTTCCTATTAGGATGCTTTGTTTTCCATTTCTAGTGCTATTAGGATGGAGTGGATATTATATAACATGCTTTTGATATGATTTTTTCTATTTAGCCATGTAGTATTTGAGATTTACTTTGGCTTATCGATATCATTAGTGCGATTGCTTTACACAGGGTTGTGGGAACCTGGTGTAGTTGGACCATAGGGGGAATGGACACTGAGGGCTTCCCCATAATTTCTGTTATACTTTTCACTTTGCAAGACCATATGGGGGATGGACGTGAGTGCTCCCTCAGAGTTTATATAGTTCCAAATTTCAAGAACATAGGGGGAATTGGATGTTGAGTGCTTCCCTAAATTGTCTATAGTTTACCATTATGAGACCACAAGGGGAATTGATAGTGAGTGCTTCCTTAGAGAGTCATTGTTAAGCTAAACCAGAGTGGTTAGACTATGATAACTTCCCACAGGGTTTCTTGAGATTGATTGGTTGTTTATTTAATAAATGTAATTGAATGTAATTGAAACTATAGGATTGTTTACTTTTGAGTACTTCCTTGTATATTACTTCATTTTGCCTATTCCCTACCATATATATTCACTGATAGTTAGGCATAGATCTTTGGGTGGTTGCCTTTTGGGATTCATCTTAGAACCTATTTGGGTCATTCTTTTGAGCCCAAACAGAATATATTACTCTAGGTATAGATAAGGGAAAGCTCTCTTCTACTTCAGGTACTTGATTGTTGTGGAGTTGGAGAGCATGTGACCAAGTTGAGGCTTCCGATGTCGATGGAGTTCTTTACTTTTTTTCCTTTGTACTTTGGTTTAGTATTGAATTTCAGCATTGTGACTTGTTTGGCTTCTTTCCTAGGTACTTGTGACATGCATTATTATTGACATAAATATATTCCCGAGTTGTTTATTTACTTTCAGTATTCCACTGTTTACTTATTTTATGGCATTATTGCTTCCACTATTGTTATCTGATTTCCATTTTTCTATGCCACTCTTCTAGTGAGGGAATATTTTCCCAACTATCACACCCAAGGCCCTCACTACTAGTCAGTAACCTCTGGCATTTAGGGAAATGTGCTTGTGGACATTTGACCAACCAGGTAGGGGCACCTCTAGGAGGCACCCAGAACCTGGATGTTACAACCTTAGTCACTTAATTTGTAATCCCTTGGTTTTAACAAAATTTTTTTCCATAATTTATATTTTAAGAATATTTTTTTATAATAAATTGAGATAGAATTTGATAAATTTATTTTGGGGGTAAAAATTGAATTTTTCAGAATTATATAAATTATTATATTAAACTGATGTTTTATTAATAATGTTTTTTATAATGAAATAGTGTTATAAAAGACTACTTTCTAATAACTAATGATAAAATAATTTTATTTTTTCATGTGTCAAAAATTTCACTATGCATTTTACTATGTATTTTGGTATGCTACTATTTTTAATAATTAAGTATTTTTAAAGTTAAAAGTTAAATTTTTCATAGTTAGATAATTATTATAATAAAATAAATAAAATTTTTGAATTATGAGAATTGATATTAGGTTACGGTGAATTTATGACAAATTTATAAAATACAGTAGATTTTCATGAATAGTTGAAATACAATTTGAGTTTTTTGGTAAGTTTAATGACATCATAGCTATGTAATAATGATGTAATGATTAATTTAAAATTATGTTCGACTATTATGTGTTAAAATAAATCAATATTTGTCCCAAGTGGCCAATATTATGGGCCAATACCATGGGAAAATACCATGGGCAAGCCCATGGTTTTGAAAATACCACTAATGAGTTTCCTCAGAAATTAATAAAAAATCCATCTCTTTTACTATAAACACCCTCCAATTCCTTCATTTTATTTCATTCCAAAATCATTCCCCTCTGATATCTGAAAGTATTAACTCCCATTAAGTCCTCCAAAGGTGTCTTGAAGCCCCCAAAGTCCCAATCTTATAGTATTATAAGTTACTCTTCAAGGTATGGGAATTCTCAAATTATATTTTCCTTTCATGTTATATTTTATGTTGTATATAATTCAAATTTCCATACTACCTTCTTATTTACATTTTATTATGTCCTTATACAATATTATGAGTATTTTATGAATGGTTTACCCTCCCCACTTTTAATGTTTCATAAAATCATGTGTCATACCTTTTCTGCTGCAAAATTTTGATTTCAAAATCTCTCTCCTTTTCTTAAGAATTTATTTTATTTTATTTATGTGAATATAAAAAACTCTTTAATTTCTTGGGGTATTCATCAAGTCATAAAAATTATTTATTTGATTAAATAATTTACATACATAAATTCCTCATTCACTTTCTGTGGGTTATAAATGACATATTGATCATGTTTTTTAGAACTTTTTAAAATGACAGAACTTTGATATGAAACCCATTTCTTTTATTATATATGGGTTATTAATGAAATGGTTGATTATGATATATGTGGATCACATGAATATAAATTCATATTTAGGGATCTCTCTGATTGTTCTTGAATGTGTTGAGTAAATAAATTAATCACTAGATATGACAAGTTTTATGATACCATAGTGAATAACCTTGGAAATTTGTATGACACCCTGGGGATAGACCTTGGTGATATGATTATGAATGTCTAAATTAAATGTTTTTGCCACATTTTAAAGTTATTATCCAAGTTCATATTTTTATTATATTACTCATTCTCATTACTTTATTAAAATTCTTCAGGTTCTTATTGATATCTCTCAAGTTCACATGTAAACTGTTTCCCATGTTTTCCCTTACTAGGCCTTATGCTAACCCTTTCTTTTGATATATGTCCCTAAGTCATGAGATTCCATAAATGTTCATAAGATAAACCTTGAATAATCCTTTCACTTATAATATAATAATGTTGTATGTTTTCATTTATTATGTACCTTATTTCCAAGACACTAAACTTTAAATATCCTATATTTGTAAAATATTAAAAAAAAGTTCTGTAATAAAAAGGATAGATTCCATAGACCCCATTTATCAATGATTTTATTTAGCATTGATAAAGGGACCCTTTATCAGCCCTGATAAAGGTAGGCATTATCAGTGCTTCTAAATATTTTGATAAAGTAGCATAGTGTAATGTGCTATAATAGCAAACTAGAGAACCATAAAGTAAAAAAATAAGGTACAAATACAAAATTTAAAAGAAATAAAATAAAAAATAGAAATACAATAAAAAACACTATATTATAGAGAAAAATAATGAACATGTATAAAAAAAATCACCCCTACTCAACCAGAATAATTCACCATTATAAGAAAATAAATATAATGTTATTAATAATTTAAAGAAATAAGTTAAACAAAATGTAGTAATTTTAATGTAAAATTTGAGTCATACTAGGAACAATATGTATCAGATTGAGTTGCGATTGATTTTGGAAAATGAAACCATTTCTTGTTTGTCTTAAAACATTATCTCAATGAAAAATAACTAAACAAGTATAAAATTAGATGATAATGAAATTAATTAATTAATAATATATAGAATTATGAGAGAAAAATCTATTCTCATTTTCTAGTTTTTGTAAATGTGATGCATGTTTTGAACGAAAATGACACTGATATATTGAATAGACACACTTGGAGTCATACCATCCACACCATGTGTCAGATTGAGGTGCACCTAATTCCTAAACATCCAAAATGACTTATATATTATTTTCCTAATTTATCAAAACAATTTGAATTCATTTTCTTGATTTTTAGTACTTTACTTATGTTTTTTTACTAAAATGTCATTTTAAACTGAAAACATGCGCTTTGATTCATGCCAGGAACAACATGTATTAGTTTGATATGAGATAGGTTCCTACACATCAAAAATGACTTATTAACTATTTTCTTAAATTATAATGTAAATATGATGGTGTTTTCTTAGTTTTCAATGAGTGACACCTTTTGAACTAAAATGTCAATTTTAAACTGATAATAGACACTTTGAGACATACCAGGAACATTGTGCATCAGATTAAGGTTAAAATAAATACTACACATAGAAAAAGTCTTATGGATCATTTTACTAGTGTATCAAAACAACCATAATGTGTTTTCTCAGTTTTTAGTAAGTCAACTGTCTTTATTATAAAAATTAATGTCAATTTTAAATAAAAAGATGCAGTTGGAATCATGCCAGTCTCACTATGCATTAGATTGAGGTTTTTATGATTCTTACATGTCCCAAATTAATTATGATTCATTTTCCTAAATTATAAAAATAATACAAATGTGTGTTATTGGTTTTGAGTACGTCTCTTGTGTTCTTTTACTAAAATATAATTTTTAACTATAAACATGCAATTTGAGTCGTACCATTCACATATTCTATTGGTTTTATATGAAATAGATTCACAAATGTCAAAACATGACTTATTAACCATTTTACTAAATTATCAAGACAATCAATGTGTGTTTACTTAGTTTTCAATGAGTGATAATTTTGGAAATAAAATGTCATCTTTAAACAGAAAAAGGAAAATTTTATTCATACCAGGAACATCATGTATCTAATTGATGTGCAGATAATTCCTACACATCAAAAATGACTTGTGTATTTTTTTCATAAAGAATAAAAACATAATGAATGTGTTTTATTTGTTTTGAGTTTGTAAGTTTCCTTTTTTACTGAAGTTAATGTCATGTTTAAATAAAAAGATTCACTTAGAGTCATACTAATCACACCCTATGTCGGATTGAGGGGTGGATGATTCTTATTCATCAAAATGATATATGGATCATTTTCTTAAATTATAAAAAAATTTAATGTGTTTACTCAGTTTTGAGTATGTCACTTGTGTTTTCTTCTAAAATTTAATTTTAAACTGGAAACATGAACTTTGAGTCATACAAGTAACACTGTGTTTTAGATAGATGTTTCAATGATTCGTAGACATTAAAAATGTCTTATAAATAGTTTTAATAAATTATCATGACAATCAAAGCTCATTTTCTCAGTTTTCTGGTAATAACACTTTTTGAACTAAAATGTTGATTTTAAACTGATAACAGACACTTTGGGTCAACTAGGAACATCATGTATCATATTGAGGTAAAGATAATTCCTATATGTTAAAAATTACTCATGGATTGTTTTAATAAATTATAAAAATAATCAGAATTTTTTTTCTTGGGTTTGAGTTTGTAAATTGCGTTTTTACTAAAATTAATGTTAATTTTAAATAAAAAGATGCACTTGGAGTTATACCAGTCACACCATGCCTCAGATTGAGGTGTGGATTATTTTCTCATGTGCCAAATTTCATATGGATAATTTTAATAATTTATCAAAAAAATAAGAATATGTTTTCTCAGTTTTGAGTATGTCATTTGTGTTTTTTACTAAAATATCATTTTTAACTAGAAACAAGCAGTTTGTGTCTTACCAGTCGCATCATGTGTCAGTTTGAAATGACACTACTTTTTGCAGATCAAAAATTAATTATGAATAAATTTCCTAAATTATCAAGATAATTTGATCATGTTTTATTAGTTTTATGTGAATGAAAATTTTTGAACTAAAATGTCAATTTTTAATTGATAACGGACATATTGATTTATATTGGGAACATAATTTATCATATTCAGGTGTGACTGATTCCAACACATGAAAAATTACTTATGGATAATTTTCCTAATTCATCAAAATAATATGCATGCATTTTATGGGTTTTATGTATGTAAATTTTCTTTTATATTAAAATTAATTTCAATTTTAAATAAAAAGATGCACTTTGAGTCATACTAGTCACACCATGAATCATATTGAGGTGTGACTAATTCCAAAAATATAAAATGGCTTATAGATTGTTTTCCTAAATTATAAAAACAATTTTAATGTGTTTTTATAGTTTTTATTACATAACTCATGTTTTTTACTACTATTTCATTTTAAACTGGAAACAAGCACTTTGAGTTAGACCAGTCATATCATGTATCAGATGAATGTGTCACTAATTCCTACATGTGAAAAATGTCTTATGAAACATTTTCCTAAATTATCACGAAAAGATAATCGTATTTTCCTATTTTTCTGAGAGTGACATTTTTTGACCTAAAATGTCAATTTTGAACTGATAGCAAATACTTTGAGTCATACAAGGCACATCATCTATTATATTTAAGTGTGGATAATTATTAAACATAAAAAATGACTTATGGATCATTTTACTAAAGTATCAAAATAATAAAAATGAATTTTATTAGTTTTGAGTTTGTCATTTTTCTTTTTTACTAAAATTAATGTCAATTTTAATTAAAAGCATTCACTTAGATTCATACCGGTCACACCGTATAACAGATTGAGGTGTAATTGATTCCAAGACATCCCAAATGACTTATGGAACATTTTTCTAAAGTATCAAACCAATTTAAATCTATCTGTTTGACTTCAGTGGACCTGAAAATATTTATTATCATGAATACTGATGAAAGAATTTCATGTTTCCTCCTTTAGAATGTGTGCACAACAAACTAGTGGGTGGGCTTTTACATTCCCCTCTTCATCCCTAAGATGTAACTTGGTAAGAAGAGTCTAAAATCCTCTATGGGATTTTCTAATTTCCATTAAGAAAAATTTATTATAGAATTATTATAAAATAAATAAACTCTATAAGGAATTTTGAAAATTAATCATCATTTCATTATATTATTTTTTGGTAAAATAGAGAAATTATATTGTAACTTTACATTTTCATCTTCCCAAAGGGTATCCTTCATTATATACTAGACTTGGATCCATAAAATAATATCCATAAACACATTCATCCCTTTTGTGACACCAACATAACTAATGAACATTGACTTGTTGGGGTCAATAGGTTGACTGTGTTGATTCCAACCAACCTAATATTTTATACCCTTAATTATTACCACAATGAATTTAATCAATGTTATGATGTTTCATTATTCTTCTTTTTTCACCAATATGTTGTTCATCCCTTAATAATTCTATAGTTTCAAAATAAAAAATCTTTTATTACTTAGGATTGTTAACATCATCATGTGAAGAATAAATTGTTTGCATGAGTAGTCAAACATTTAATTTGTCTTGAATAACAACAATATAAACATGTACCAAGGATTTGAGCAGGGTAGTATTCATGATCTATTTTAAAATTGATGAAATCTTTTACTCCATCTTCATACTATTTTTGAAATTATTAGCTTACATCCATTTCAATGGAAATGGGTAATTTAATGTAAGAAAATAATTGCTCCACTATGGTAGGTATTGTCCTCTGAATTCATCCAATAGTAAAAGTTATAGAAAACTATCATCCTCATCATCTTCATCTTCAGAATAGTTATTATTTTCGTTTTTTTGTTCGAGCCTCATCCTCCATCTCTTCTTGACATGCACCTATGTTTGTTGAACTAATCTAAGTAGTAGTAATACCATGTAGGGTACTGAAAATAATTTTGGATAACTACTACTTAGAGTTATTTAAGAAACATATAAGAGATAGGGGATGAGTCTCAATAAAAAAAATTCAATAATAACTATTCATGGGATGAAGCTGATGAAGATGATAGTTGTCACCTTAAAACTTTTTAAATTACCACATATTAATTTAAAATTTCAAACCATATCGTAAAATGTAAAACTTCTATGACAGTACTATGAGAACATCAACTCATCCCCACTGAGTTGTACAAAATCTAATATATGTTATTAGTCCTTTTCCCTCAACTATATCTAAAATATAAGAGATTCATTCCCCCTAAGGTGCATGTATAGTAAGTGAGTATAAAAATAAACAGGTAAATACTTATATGGAGCCTAAAATATACAACAATGCATATATTTGAGTATATGTTCAAAGTAGTGAAAATAAAAATACCCATGTAAGTCAAGTAATTATATACTAAACAGGACACCACGACAATAAAAGGTACCTACATCATTTCATTCCAGTGGATTATACTAATCATCCCAAATGAATATACCATGGTTGTTCCCTTAAATTCAAATAATTTAACTAAAAAGAGGTTAAAATTTGAATCATAGGAGGAGTAGAAATTATTTATCTCCCTCTGGAAATAACCAAATAATTGGTACTTTGAGATCTGATCTCAGAGCCCTAGAATCCAAGGTTATCCAACAGGGATAACCATCATATGTCCTTATTACATCCAAATCATAAAATGGGTATAACATAGCCATTTTTCTTATGATGTGAATTTGAAATATGGGTAAGCCTTAACATAACAGTTTCCATTAGGAAATAACCACACAATGGGTTCCACAATACATTAGTTAAACCAAACTTCTAAAAACCCATAAAGAATAACAAAAAACAACACAAATGTCACATCACCCTCATCCTATCCCTTAATTAATCACTAACATGTCTATTGTAAATCACATTCTAACATACCATACCTAGCCCTCACATCATACCCATCATATTCTAATATAAGATAGTAAAATATATGTTATTATAGGCATTGACCATCATTCTCAATGATCACTCATTAGATAACCTCATTCTCCGTAGACCATAATTCTTTACTCACACACCTCAAATCTCAAGACAAAGTAAATTATATGATCAACTAGTCCACCATACCCTTTATGGATTATCCCACTATGTTGTAAGGGGATATACTGAATTTTATTCCACATATGTTATCACTACAAAGGTGATCATATAATCCCTCTTAGCACATCAATACCCTAAGAAAAACATTCATAGGGAAATTCATACACTATTATACCCATATGAGTTACTTCCATTAGCCATAATTATCCTCACTAGCCACCTCATAATATAACCAATATACTAATATACATTAACTTCCATGGTGATATCTTATGTGTAATGCTCGTGTGAAACTTTCTTCATGAACCATTCCCATAAGGAAACCTTTTACAATCATTAATCACACAACCTACTCTCAAATATTACTCTCAAAAAATCAAAGAAGGATATCCTAGGTTCACCCCCTTCATTTTATATTTTAATATCCCTTAGGATTTTTCCAACTATCTAACTTGAGGATCACAAGGTAAAGAAGCCAAAAAGTGATATTATAATAATCCCACAAAGTATGGATTGACAATTTTATTCCAAATCTTTGTTACCTATTATACATCATGATCATAAACCCATATTGATACTCACTATGGGATCCTTACCTCGATTAGCTATTCCTACATGTCACATTTCACACTAATACACACATAAAACATTGCTTGATAATTTTGGAACCACCCACATCTTTTATGAAGCAACCATATGGGAATCACTTTTTAGATTCCATACAAGCCTGAAACATAAATTCACAATCACACGAGCCCATATATCATCAATAAAATAGTAAAATAACCAAATATAAAATAATTATAATTAAGTTCAATAATTAATTTACCTAGGAAGGACTTAAGAAAACCCACTATAGAGTGGCACAACATCCAAACCACAACCAACATCATGGTAATAAACCAAGGAATACTCTCAATAATATTATGAGAAAAATAAAATTAGTAACAGCCTAAATTATTTTCAATTTAAAGAAAAATGGAAAATACCCCAAGAACTCCCCATGAAATTTAATAATTACCTAAATAGAACAATTGAATGTAGATAGAGATTCCTTCTTAGTATTATCTCTTCTTTGAATAGTAGGTCTCTCACTAGGGGAGGGGTTTACCTGTATCATTCTTATCATTGGAAGAAGGATGAAATCCATTTTGCATCCTTCTAGTGATGGGGATTTCACCCAATTTATAAATATCATAAGAGATGATTCCTAACTCTCTATGTGCTAAAATGAAGGTGTTTATGCCAAAAACCATCATATAAACATATCTGGGAGAATAATATATGGTTAGTAACTCACAAACTAGAATATCCATACTTCCTCATAAAGGTGAAATACCCACAACCATTCAGTGAAATCTATACAACATTGATGTGCCTACAAATCCCAGTCTCACAAATCAAAAAGACAGACACATAAGTCAAAATCACCTTATGAGGAACCCAAACAAGTAATCAACGTGTGATGAGGAGGTGGAGATAACATATCTTGGATTCAATCTTTGATTCATTCAAGTTAAAGTAGAGATATCACATGTGATATCAAGGATTCATTCATGGATTATTTTTTTTTGAGATTTGATTCATCTGGGCCTGGGATTTGGGCCTTGGGTGCATTTGAGACATTATTTGCACCTTGATTCAAGCCTGGATTTGAGGAGGAGCGCCAAAAATAGGTGGTTTCCATGAAAAGATTTTGATATCGTTATTGAAATAGTCATGATTAGAGTTATTTAAATAGAGCAGGAGAATTTTATCAGTGCTTCTAAAAAAAGCAGATAAATATACCTTTTATCAATAAAAAATCAATAAGTGCTGATAAATCCCTATTTTTGTCAACTCTATAGAAGCACTGATAAATTATGTCACCATGAGCACTAAAACTTTAGTTTTGATAAATGATATATAATTATAATTATAAATAAAAAATTAGTAAATATATTTATATATCTATATATTTATTTATTATAATTTTGTAATTATTTAAATATATAATTATTTATTTATAATTATATTAATACTTTAAAAAAAATATATATATATTTTTATTTATAATTATAAATATATAATTTTATAAATATAGTAAATATAAATTTATAAATATATTTATAATTAATTATTTATAATTAAAAATTTATTTATATCAATATATATGTTTATAAAATTATATATATATATATATATTAAATATATATAATTATTGATATAGTAAATATATTATTTATTTAAATATATTTATTATTATTTAAAAATTATAAATATATTTATATCATTATATATATTTATATAATTGTTTATATATAATAAATATATATATATATAAATATAAATATAAATACAGTAAATATTTTAATTATTTAAATATATTTTTTATAATTTTATAATTATTTATATATATATATATTTATTTATAATTATATAAATACTTTTTAAAAAATAATATTTATTTATTTACAATTATAAATATATAAATTAATGAATGTAGTAAATATACATTTCTAAATATATTTTATATAAATATTTATTTAAAAATATATGTATAACATTATTAATGAATATGTAATATTAAATGCATGCATGTTAAAAATGGGTGAAATTGAATAATTAAAAATGTGTACACTTTAAAAATATTAAAAAATTGTTTTTGTTTTATTAATTAAATATAAATTATTAAAAAAAATAAAGATATACAGTGAAATAAATATGAATACATATTTAAAATATTAAAACATATAGTAAATAAATATATACAAATAAATATTAGAAAATGATTAAATTTCCAAAAAAAATAAAAAAAATATAATATTAAAAATGAATTAATAACTAATTATAATAATATTAAAAAAATTACAATTAAATATAATAATATATTAAATGTATCAAGTTATAATGAAATTCTAAAATGAATACTAAAATTTGCATAGATTACATAAATATTTGGTGTATGTGTTTATATATATAAGATTTTATTAATTAAATAAATATTTTTGTGTGTGTTCCATATAATTCATTAATTACTTATATGTATGTGAAACAGATTTAACACACATTTGATATATGTTTAATTAAAAAATAAAACAACATTCAATTATGTATACTACTCGATGTAATTAGTTATGATTTTTAATCATTATTAATTTTTAATTATAAACCATTCTTCACTAAATATATGACTTATTTAATATGTAAGAATAAATATTTTTTTATATAAATCTTATTTTAGGAAATATTATACATTTATATATATATATATATGAATATGTTTCTATATTAAATTTGTTAATGAATAATTTTGTATACAAACCATTAAAAATGAATAAGACATTAATATGATTTTAATTATTACATTTATTCATTTTCTATATTTATATTTAATATATATTATTTATTACTATTTATAATTAATATATATATATTAATCTTATTCATTTTTATTAATAAGCATTTCAATATTAAATTTTCTAACAATTTTTTATGTTCATTCAATTTTAATTTTTTGTTTAATTATTTCAATTTCTTCATTTTTAATATTTATAATATATATATATTTATATTAAACTTATTAATTTTTATCAATAATTATTTAATTAATAAAATGTTTAATATTTTTCTTAATTTACTCATTTTTATTATTTATTTTTTTAATTATTTAATTTTATTCATTTTACACATATATTTAATATATACTATTTATTAATATTTAAAATTTATATATATTATAAATGTATACATTTTTATCAATATATATTTAATTAATAAAATTTCTAATATTTTCTTTAATTTATTGTTTTTTAATTTCTATTTTTTCATTTTTTTCATTTTACTTCAGACAATTATCATCACTAAAAAGCATTGATAATGGGTATCATTTATTTTCACTAAAAATAAAGCATTGATAAAGGGCTCCCTTTATCTATGCTTAAAATAAATTGCTAATAAAGGGTAACATTTATCAGCGCTACAAAAAAGCACTAATAAAGGTTACCCTTTATCATCACTATAAAAGTGGTAGTAGAGGGTACCATTTATCAGTGCTTTTTAGCACTGATAATGGGTACACTGTATCACCGCTTTTTTAGCACTGTTAAAGGTCACCTTTATCAGTGTTTTTTTCTAGAATTGATAAAGGTCGACACCATTAAAGGTCTTTTTTGTATAAATGTACTCATTTATTATTCTTATGGAATACACTTGTTATACTTGAGCACTCTAGGTTGTGGATGCACTGGTGGTGTCATACAAAGTCTTTCACTCACACCATACTAAAGCATTTCAATGTTCTTAAAGATATCACATCCAGAGATCCTGCTAAGGGAAATGGCCCAATGGTGGATGGATGAGAAATAGAGAATGGGGTTGAGGTTGAGTATGGAAGACCTCAAAGGAACCTCTATTGTTTATTTATTTTTCACATATTTTTATGCAACTTATACTTTGGAAAGACTTTCCACATTGGGAGCTGCTTTTATTTGTATATCTTGTAGGAAGTCCTTTTAGTTTTCACATGAATACTTAGATATTTTTCTTTTTATTATTTTTGTATCTTTTATTTATTTCTATATTCTTATTTATATTATACTAAGGGTATATTCTCCCCAATGATGGACTTTTACCCCCACTACTAGTCGGAAACCTTTTGTGTATACAGAGGAAGACAATAGGTTACATAACATTATGTCTTGGACCCAGTGGTATAGGTTGGGGAATTAAAAATGGTATCATAAGAGAAGGATCCACTAACTTTTATTTTTTCCCCTTGATTTTGAATGTGGTATATAAGAGTTAGGATGGTTGAGACTCGGTTATGGGAACTATGATTGTGCCTAGCCAACACAGTATAGTGGATCTCAGAGTTTCCATAAAGTATGAAAATCTATTTTTATTTTAAAATCTATTAAATTCACCATGGGAGATGTAGATGATGTAGATAAGAGATTTTTGAGATTTAGGGTTCATTCATGCATCATGAATAGTCACATCAGTTCAAATGTCATATATATAATTTTTGTTGTGTTGAATAGTAGATATTTAATGAAATGGCATGATTTGTGCTATCTATTTGGGATATATTCTCTTTTTGTGACATATATGTGTTTCCATGCTATTATGATACACCTTTATTGGAATTAATTAGTTTAACTGATTATGATGTTGTGTTAGTATATAGGTGATTACTATGACTAGCATGTAGGGATGGATACCAAGGTTAGTGATAGTAGGTTTATACAATGGTTTGAGGGTAGAATCCTAGAAAATAACTTTTTGTGGTCCCATCGACTAGAAATGGGTTTTTATATTCATAAAATCACTTCTTTTACAGAAGATTCCACCTGGAAGATGTGTGGAGGGACCTCTAGCTAAGTAGGGTACTCCAGAGTTTGTTCCTGCACCTTCCCCAGTGGTGAAAGTTATGGTCCCATTCCAGCCACCACCAAGATCAATGCTTCAATTCTCTAGGGATTTGTAGCTCCAACATCCACTAGCCTTTCGGGGAATGGGTAGACTATAGGATTTTGAGTACTAGATAAACATCATTGAGGGAATCTTTGACATCATTGAGATTTGGATAGATAAAAATGTGAATTTGGAAATGTTAATGTTATAAGGACCCTCCATACATTCATGGGGAGTTATGGGTTGAGATGGAAAACCAGAGGGACTCTCATAAAAAGTCTTTAAGGAATTGTTTTTGGAGAGTTATTCCTTGATCCAATGAAGATTGATCGATCACATGATTTTATTGAGTTGTATCAAGGATCCATGCTAGTATCAACATACTCCAAAATTTTTATTGAAATCCTCAACATCACACCACTGTTCGATGGTCATTAGGCCTAGAAGTTTAGGAAGTTTGCTATCGGACTTCGAACTAGCCTTAGATAGATCTTCCAAAGCTTTAACTTGTATTTCTACTTGAAGTTGTTGCGGACGACTCTAACTATTGATAACATCATGGACGTTTGGGTAGTTTGTTCTTCACCTACCCTTCACTACTCAGATCGGTGGGCATTCCACTGCTTCTCTAAGTACCTCATCTGGTGGTTAGAGGAGAAAGAACAGGGATGTGTTGTAGGGAAATAGTATGAAAGTGGAGAAGAGTATGAATTCTTCATATCCTTATAGGGGTGACCCATAGTGCTTCAATTGTAGGATGTTTGGAAACTACATTGAGATCTTCTCAGCACCCAAAAGTCAGTACCGATAGTGTGGCAGGACATGACAACTTTAATAGTTCTATGATAGAGTGATGAGGGCGATACTCTATAGAGGTCTAGGGAAAGTTTGATCTTTGAATCAAGGATCTGGTCAAGGTCCTCAACAATAAACTCATACTAGTCACACACTATAAGGATATGGAAGAGGAGTTGAGGCAGGATGAATATATGCGGGGGATCAGAATCTAGCAAATTTTGGAGAGGGTCCATCTACACTTCTAGGCACTGTTATGATCACATCTACCTTATCCAATACTTTTTTTTAATACTTATGCTTCCCATTCTTTCATTTCTACATATTGGTCACTAGACATGACCTACAGGTAAAGTTATCCTCTGAACATGTCTCTCTTGATACAAAATTGGGTATAAAAGTAGATTATCTCATTTGATTCCCATAATGTCTTATAGTGGTCATCAGTTATAGAAATATATGGAAGTTATTTATTATAGATATAACGACCTTCAATGTGATTATAAACATTGTTTGGATGACAAGATTTAAAGCATACATTGATTGCTTTCATAAATGGGTGTCTTTTATTTACGGATAGGAGATATATATGTGATGAACAAAGAGTGGGGACTAGGTTCTATTAGATCTGGACTAGATACAAGTCATATTAGGATGATAAAAATATATATTTCAGGCTTAGCTATCTTGATAATTACAATTACCACCCTATCATCTTATCCTCTAATCATGGAGCTATATCTAGATGTATTTTTGGATAAATTTTGAGGACACCCTCCAGATATAGGACTTGAATTTGATATTGAGATACCAGTGGGTGAACAAAATATTTCAATACCCCAATACCGTATGGAGATAACTGAGCTGAAGGAACTCAAGGTACAACTTTATGACTTGGAATGTAAGATCTTTATCAGGACAGACATATCACCATGGGTCACACCAGTTTTATTCTCCAATAATGTTGATGGTATTCTTCTACTCTACATTTATTAGAGGAATATGGCTCGAGTGATGGTAATGAACCAATATCCCTTACCCAATATTGATGATATTTTCGATAAAATTTAAGGACCCCTATAGTTTTGTTAGATAGATCTTTGGTCTGGATATCATTATTTATGATTTAGAGAGGAGTACGTTCTGGGTTGTATGAGTACATGGTGATGTGAATCGGGCCGGTGAATGTGCCAGTAGTATTCACGAACTTCATGAAAAAAATATTCACCTATATGTTGACATGTTCATCATAGTGTTCATTAAAAAAATCCCCATCTACTCATAGATATAGGAGTAGTATTCTAGTAACCTAGAGATAGTCCTGAGTATACTTTGAGCACATACAATTTACACCATATTATATATGTGTGACTTCTGGAATAAAGAGTTGAAGTTCCTTGGACATGTGGTGTTTGATATGGGTATATCCATGGATCCATAAAAATATGAGGCATTCATATCCTGGAAACATACCTAGAACATTTTTGTGATTAGGATATTTCTAGCTTTAGCATGATATTACTGATGGTTTATATAGAACTTGTCGCTATTATCATCACACATGATAGAACTAACAATGAAGGGAGTGAATTTCCAATTGTCAAACTAGTGTGAAGAGGCTTTTCATGGGATAAAGGGAATTTTATAATATTTTCAATTCTTACATTCCCTAAGCTTATGGTTAGTTAGGTGGTGTACTTTGATGTATCAGGTGTTGGTCAAGGAGTGATACTAATGTAGGAAGAGAGGGTCGTGGCCTATGTGTCTCATCAGTTACAACCACATAAGAGTAATTACCATACACATGACATGGAGTTGGGCAATTTAGTTAATAATTTTTAGTTTTGTAGACACTATCTCTTCATTAATAGATTTTTCCCCCATGGACCATAAAATCCTTCATCATACCTTCACACATAGGGACCTCAACATGAGACAAAAGTTCTGGATTGAGATCTTGTATATATTTGACATCAATATATATTATTCACTAAAGAAATGTGACATCATCATAAATTATTTTAGCTATAATATGTAGGATGATTATAATATAGGTGAGTGGAAATCTAAGGAGCAGTGGATCTTGATGTGATTATTGGATGACTAGAGAATGGATGGTTCAAATGACCAAGGTTATATGAATTTTTATCCTTTGTATGTTATAACTTATCTTTTGTACTGAGTAAAGGATGAATAAGAGTCATACTTAGAGTGTTCTATGATTAGCGAACATCTATCTGGAGGTTATCTAATCCTTGGGTAGAATTTGAGAGATGATGATGTTATCAAGGTACATGGGAGACTAGTAGTCCCAACTTACATTAGACATGAGCTAATGAGGTATTTCAATACCTCAAGATGGGAGTGAACCCTAGAGAAACTAATATGAACTAAAACATCAGGTTATAGTTTCAGTGGCCAAGATGAAGAGATATGTTATAATTTTCATCTCTAAATGCCTTACCTGATAGAGGGTGAATGTTGAGAACCAACGTTTCATTGGGTTTTTTTATCCACTTCCTATGACCATGTGGAAGTGGGAGGAAGTCATGATGGCCATTTTTATTAGGTTACATAAGAAATTAAGGATTCATGATGTTTTATAGGATATTTTTTATCAGCAGATGAATGTTTTAAACTTTTTACTAATCAAGGAGACGTACTCAATAGATCTGCTAGGAAATATCTACATCGGTGAGATAGTATGCTTGAATGGATCACCCTTAACATTGTTACAGATATAGAATCACATTTTACCTCAAGTTTTTTTAAGGTATTTCAAAATTCCCTAGAAAATTCACAGATATTGATCACAACGTACCATTATCAGATAGATAGAAAATTCGAGCAAATTATACACAATTTGGAGAAAATTATTTGAGCTTGCATGCTAGACTTCAGCAGAGATTGGTATGATCACCTAGACTTGTTATAGTTCTCATAAAATTATAATTACTTGGATTTGATTCAAATGACACCTTACAAGGATATTTATGTAAGGATATGTCATTCCCCCCTTTGTTGGCATGAGGCTGGTGAGTTAGTAATTATTGGCCCCAGTATCATTTAGAAGGCCTATGAGAGAGTGAAATTGATTCAAAATAGGTTTATCATCTCTTAGAGTAGAAATACATCTTATACCCACAAAAGGCGGAGACCTTTCAAGTTATTTATGGGTTATCAGCTTTTCTTGAGAGTGACTCCTCAGTTAGGTAAGTGACTTATGAGGAAACAAGGAAAGCTAACGCCTTGTTTTGTTAGAGAATTTGAGATAATTGAGTAGATGGAGGTAATGGCATGACACCTGGGCCTTATTCCTCACTACTGATGTATGCATAACATGTTTTATATGTCCCAAATTTGATGGTATATACCTGACCTTTTACATGTTATCAATTGTGAGGTCAATGAGCTAGAAACTAATACATTTTATGAGGAGCATCCAGTGGAGATTTTATAATAGATATAGAAAGTTATTTACGGGAATATTCTACCACTTGTCTAAATTTAGTAGAATCATGGCTAGATATAGGAGGATAATTGGAATTGATAGTGTGATGTTTGATCTAAGTAGCCTGATTTGTTCAAGAAGGACCCCTAGAGATAATCTCAAGTAAGATAAGTCTTTAGAGGGGGAGAATTGTAAATACCTAAAATTCTTATTATTTTATAGAAGTCTTGTTCTTCCTCCTTGTTTTATTTTGATACATTTTTGGAATAAACATGAGGGATTAGAGATGTTTTTGGGGGATTGAGGGTGTTTTGGAAATCTTACTTCCCAAAAAAAGTGGTACCATGTCATATACCAGGTTCTTATGCCATAGTGTGGTAACCCATGTCGTAGAGGATCTCATAGCACTGTAGGGGTGTTGTGTGAGAGGGGTTTCACCGTAGCCTTAATTGTTGGAGGATGTTAATGGAGGTTTCACCATGGTTACTTGGACCAATCCATAGAGGTCTCCCGACATTTTAGTTATAGATTTCGGTGTACCCTTTGGTCTTCAATCGTTAATACATTCAATGTATTAAAATAAGATTTACCTCAAAATTTGAATTCAGGAAACCATTTCAGAATTGAATATGGGATTTATGATGGTCCTTAATTTGGTTTTCATTATGTTTTACTAAGGTATATCTTGAATAATGGACCCCTGAAGGCTAAAAATATCTTACTCCCCTCCTTTGTTCATAGAGTTTCCAGAGCACCAAAGGGATAGACAAGTAACTATATATTGTAGAAGAGCCATTTATAATACAAAATATCATGGACCATCCAGTTCTACACTATAAAACCTTCAGTATACATCCTACGGGTTCACTACCAAAACACTCATATCCTAGTCAACACTCTGGTGATACTCTTCATGGTGGTTCCTATACCATGGAAATTTCCATGCACTTTGGTCATCACCTCAGCAATGCAGGTCTTTTCTTCTCACATCACCCTAAACTAGGGTGCACCCTGCCTATGTCATAATATCTATTATATAACACCCACCACACCACAAACTCTACCTTAAACTAGGGAGACTCCCATTTTTATTGAATCTCATCCTCCTCCCTTCTTCCGTAGACCTTGTGGATCCCTTTTGAAGATGATAATACTAGTGTAAGTTTATTTAAACCATTTTGTTATTTTTTCATATTTTAAAAAATCTATAACTAATGAAATGTTGGTTTGGGACCAGTCCTTAGAGTCATTGGTTGGTGATCATGTTCTGGTTTGTTCAAACATGCTTCATGTGACAACACCTTCAGTGAACCTTAACATTGACAAGACAACCATGAGGTAAAAAGTTCCTCATCTTCCCGGGATCTAATTTAAAAATATTTCCATATTATGATTTATGTGTTTGAATATCTAATACTACACTTGATTTTGATTTCATGTGGGTGCGTGTTTAACTCATGAGACCCTTTTAATATTGTTTCATTAGTGATTTTAGAGTATCTTGCTTCCATGTTCGATTATGATCACATGTAAATATGTGTTACAACTTTATTTATCATGTTTATATGCTCTCCATGTATACTATACCTTTTATACATATATTACCTTGCATAGAATTACCACTCTTGGTGATCCGAATAAGTGAACCATCATAACATGTTTATCCACTAGAGGGGAAGTGTGATTGACTGGAGATGATGGTGAAGATGGACCTGAGATGGAGGTAGATTCATGATAATTCCATAGAATGTCAGGTATCAATAAATCCTTCAAGATTCATGACATATATTAGGAACTCCTTCAAGTTTCATTTTGTATGATGAGTGATATGAGTTTCATGAAACTTATTGAGCACTCCTAAGAGTTTCTTGTTGTATTGTAGGAACTTCTAGTTTCATGATGCATATCAAGTGCTCCAACGAGTTGCATGTCGTATATTGGGAACTCCTACAAGTTTCATGTTGTAAACCAAATGGGGTTTCATGAGGTTTTCAAGTAAAAGATACACTATACTAGTGGAAATATTGTTTAATATAGAAATATTTCAACCATATTTCCATCATAGAGTAGAGGCAGGTATGGTCGGGGGTTTGTGGAAGCTTAGCCAGCACACTAACACTCAGTTTTGGATTGTGTGTTAATTCTAATACTATTTTATTATTTATATGGAATAAAAATTTTATACATGATCATTGTAGATTTTAGGATTCATTGGTGGTGTAATACTGAGTCTTGTACTCACACCCTACTCAGGAATTTCGATGCACTTGTAGATTTCATGGCCAAAGAACCATTGAAGGGCATGGGCCCTATGGTGGATGGTTGATCAATTGATCATGGAGATGAGGTAGAGTGGGGAAAACTCTAGAGGACCTTAAATTATTTATTTTCTATTTATTTATTTTAAAAATAAATATAATCTAGATATGATTTCCATATTTGGATCTTATTTTATTTTTATGACTTATATGACATCCTTTTAGTTTCTTCCCGATTACTCTGATATTTTTATTTTTATTATTGTTTTCATATTTTATTTATTAATATCTTCTTAATGAAATGATACTGAGGGTATTGTATCCACACCTATGGATTTAGACACTATGTACTAGTTATTATCCTCTTACATATAGGGAAGCACACATGAGGTTACATAACATTTCGGCTCAGACCCGGTGGTTCGGGTCGGTGCGTTACACATTCACACGAATGATGTAATCATTTTATAATGCATGGTAGGGTAATAAGTTAAGTAATATAATATATTTAAATAATCACAATTATATCATAAATATCATATATATTAATTTGATATTTCATTTTAAACATCCATGTGGTATGGTGATGAAAACCGTTGCACATATCTTTGTGGAGGTGTTTGTCCAAACATATACACATGTGATGTCTTCATTTCTCATAGGATGGAAAAGGAAATGAAAAAGGGTTTTACCATGAACATAAAAAATTGAAATATATTTAAGAGAGTTATTTCATTATTTTAGTATGGTTAAACAATATTATAAGGAGGTAAAAAAAATTTGAATGAAACACTTGGTTATTAATTATACCTATTCTTTGAAAAACCTCCCTTAGCAAACACATTAAGCCTTCTTAAGTTAGTATTTTGGTGAGACTAAGTCCTCTAGGCCATGTAGAGAGATGTTGGGAAGATTTTGTGGTTGGAATTGGTGGAGTTAAATGGATCAAAGTATGTGAATAATTGAGGAGAGCAGATGACCTTTTATAAGTGAGGGGAGTGACACACTTGTAAATACTTAAAACTTCTAAATATATTATATGCTCTTATCAATCTAAAGTGATAAATTTTTTTAATATTTAGAATATATGATTATTTTGACTTGAAATACACCAATAAAATCATATTTAAATATGTTTTTATGGAATTTTAACCTATATCTATTAGTTTTAACCCCCAGTTAAATCTTTTAACCATTATTATTATAAAAACGTTTTTGCCAAGGTTACTATTCATAATGACAAAAAACGAAAGTAAACTTTTCTAAAAAATTGAACCACCTAATTAAAAATATGAAATACATTTTACTATAATAAATTTCCAGTATTGGTAAAAATTAAATTTAAATAAGTACACAAACTGCAATGAAAATTGTCTTTAGAAAAATACCCTTTTAAGCATAAAACATATTTTACACCAAAATAAAGTATAATTATGACTTATATGAAATTAATTCATTTAAGGTAAATAAAATTAGGATTAATTTATTTTGAAACCAATTTTTAAGGGAAAAAACTTTTTAAAATATTGATTAAAAGAAATAAACCAAAACCGTTTAAAAAACAATACTTAAATCTCCAAAATGTCAAAAATAGATTTATAAAATCAATTAGTTTTTATAAAATGAATTATATTAATTCGTAAATATATATATATATATATAATAAAAAATATGTTTCATGAACATTCATTTCATTATAATATAATGATAATGTCATAAAAGTGATAATACTTGCAAAATAGGTATTTTTCATTTTTCAATTAAAAATAAATATTTTTAAAAAATAAAAAATATGTATCTTAATATTATTTTAATATGATGATTTGAAAAATTATTTTCAATTTATAAAATAAAATTTATAAAATCGAAGAAATTAATCACAATAGTCGTACACAAAAGGAAATAAAAACCATTTTTTTTATGAAAATGTATTTTTGAAGTATAAAATGAATTTATACTCATTTCTGATCCAGTAAACACCATTAGATGAATAATAATATATTATTTCATGTTTTTAATTATAAAATAGTTTCATAATAATATTTCAAAATTGTTTAATTTATTATGATACAATATACAACACCTTAAAAAATTTCTTTTAAAAATATGATTTTAATTGTATAAAATCATTTCTATTTATAAAATATTAAATGGTATTATAACCAATGAATATATAATACCAATGGTTATATAGGTCCAACACCTATATAATTTCAACACCCATATGATTCAAACACCTATATAAGCCAAATAGATATATAATCCCGATGCCCATATTACCTTCTTATATAATTTCGCATAAATCCCTAAAATCATTAATTATTTTGTATCATTATAATATTTGTTCTATTTATTAATTTTTATCTATAGCTGTGATTGGGATTATGATCATCATGGATAATCTCAAGGATAATTATTATATACTCATGGTTGTTTTATATATTTCTACATTCATTCCAATTTAATTTTTATTACTGTTGATTATTACAGTAGCCTCAAAATGAATTATTTTTTATCTAAAATTATAATTTGTATCTCAATTAATCAAAACATGTTCGATTTTAGTTTGGTTTTCTATGAATCATAATCTATTAAAAAATTTTATTTAAAGAAATGTTCTTTCTAAAATCTCACAGTTATATAATATTAATGGTCAAAGATACTTGTACAATGGTTAAATAAGATCCATTGGTGTCATGGAATATTTTTTATTACATTATAGAATAAAATTATTTCCATATATTTATACATAGTTATAATTTTAAAAAACATCCTCGGTAAGTATGTTGTAGATGTTTTAAAATTATTTTTATAGTTTAGATTTCATATTATTATTATCAAGGATATTTTACTATTCCGTAATCATAATCCAGAAATTATCTTTTTTATTAATGGTATATTAAATCATTAAATCAATTTTTTATAGTACGATTTAGTGAAAAATTAAATAGCTTCCTTCACTTAGGTATTCTAAAATCACAATGGGTGAATGATGTTTTATAAAAAAAAATTAAACAAAAGAAATAATGATGAATATTTGAGTTCAATAAAAATATTTAAGTATAACCAAATTAATATTTTTATGTAATTTTTATAGATAACTTATGTTATTGAATTAGTAAGAGGATAATTGAAATGAAAAGACATGTATTTTGAAAAATGTATATTCATATAGTAATGATTCCTAAAGAGTGTTTTATGAGAGAGAATGATTTATATCATATAAATAATATATCAAAAGGATGATAATAAGATTTAAATAGAATCATGGAAGAAAAATAAGATTTTTAAAAGGTTTTAAGGAAAAATAATAATAAGAATTATAGGAATGTGTGAATTGATAACCCTTAACATTCTCTTAGAGTCACCTCCTTTAGAGAAGGGAAATTTCTAAATGTTTAAAATTTTATAACAACATTTTTTAAATGGAATATAAAATATTATAAACCTCAAATCCAAAGAACACTATGCATTGAAACTGGAACCATGTTTATATAAAATGAAAAAATACATTTCACTGATGAACCTTTATTGATATCTTTGATTAGTGCATAATAAAGACCCATGATAGGCATCCAATAGATTCCCTCATGCATGGAATATCCATGGATTCATCAAATCACCCAATTTTTTAGTGACAACCTTCTCATATACATGATATTATAGAGTTTATTTGAAGCTAAGGAAGAAGTGGAAGACACCCTCGATGAGAAGAATCTATTGGATTATAACCTTTCGATTTCTACATCCTATTTATATTGGGCTTAGGAAACTCCCAATACTTTACTTATATTTTCTCATATGTTATAAAATTTATCAGTAAATAGAAATAATAAAAACCCTTGACACCTATATACCATCATTCATTTCTCATATAAATGCTATTTTTATTCTCCACTGTGTTATAGGTACTAATGATAGTTGGTGTGAATAAAATATGAACATTGATTTCTTAATTATCAACTTCCATGAACAATCATAGTGTTCAATATGAATCATATGATATTAATACCATATCATAACACTTATAATATGATTCTATGATATGGAAATGTTTTATAAAATGATTATCCATGGTAGATACATAATATATGTATATATTTCCTTATGATATCACTTAATCCAATGTATATGATATTCCTGGGATTCATGAAAGTCATACCCTATAACATGATCATATCATAGAGAATAATATATGAAAAAAAATTATTTTTTTGTAATGGATTTTGGTCATGTCACCATCAATATCCCACTTACACTAAAGACTCAAAGAATAATGAAACTCCACCATATATTGTATCATATAAAAAAACTTATGATATAATGTCAAAAAAACTTTTTGAAATCATCTCAAACACTTTTTAAAGCTATCATCAAATTCAATAAATATCACATTATATGAAATTATTTCTAAATATTCATCTAAAACACATTTTATATAAACTCTAAAAGGATTTTAGAGAAGACGTCAAGTTTTCTAAAACTCAATACCCATTCAGTAAACCATAATGTGTGACCTCATAGCCTTTAAAATGTTCTATACAAACATATATTCAAGAATTAATATATATAATCAATGACCAACATCACAAAAAGTATCAATATTACTCAATCTGTAAATGGATCGGGAATGATCTTTATCAAACACATTATTTAATATACTTGTTTCCACCAATTGTGTCATATACAAGCATGCATTTTCATATGACACATTTCTCTAATACATTGAGTAAACATGGTTCATGGAGTATGTCAATGTAAAATAGTCACTCATATGTTCTTTATTCTCTATGTATAGATTAACTTGGTTGATGAATACATCACATATAATTCACCCATCGATAATATAACACAACATACTCATCAACCAATATATAATTACATCACTTGTGTGTCTAGGTAAAAATGTACACTAATTTAGTTTATCTCAATTGAGGGATCAATCATCATACTCATTATATGAGAGGAAAAATCTCATCTTGGTTATTCCACAACTAGAGACTAATCAACAACGTATCCAACAACCCTTGATTATCTAAACCTCAGGGATTATATAAGAATTATATTAAAGTATAAAGGTTTTCAATCGAGGTATCTCAATAACCTTAGGTATGGGGAAATCCTAATATGTAACATGAACCACTAGTATACCAAATACATAGTGTATGACACTTCGTATGGTATACTTAGGGGGTCATCCAATAAAAAACTCTTTTGTGACATAAGAATATTTTTTATCACTATATGAAATCATACTCACACTAAAAATAACATTTCATCATAACCTATATTAATCCATGATGAAAATTAGTTAGTAATAACTCAAATTTGTACTTTGAGATGTCAAGTATCATTTCACTTCACTCAATATATGTATCCAACATGAAAGAATGAAAAGGTTGAAATTTCCTTTTTTATAAAATGATACATTTTATATTCTTAAAATATATTAAAAATACCAACGAAACCATACATAAGAGAGTATCTAATTTTATCCCATATGATAAACCACTATAGATAAAATATGTTCTGTTAAACTTATTATATATCCATATAATTACTGTCACATATCTATGTGACCATTAGATAAATTCCTTTCACTAATACCCTTCAGTGATTAAAATATATGAATTAAGATAGTTTGAATAATATTGGGTCTTATGAATCATATTCCTATTATTAAATTCATTGAATATATATTTAAACTCTTTTACATTACAAAATTCAATGTTATGATGTTAATAAATTTTGTTGTCAATATAGAACTCTTTTTAATTTTACCATCATTATCATTTTTGGATCCTTTTCTATTAAACATTTCCCAAGAATTTTTTTGTAACTAGTTTAGCTCTTTAAATTAATATTTTATTTAAATTCATTAAAACTATTAGGGTATTAAGTAATGTATAATTTTTATTTTTATTGTAATAATATTTTATTTTATAAACTAGAACTTCTCTAAGTCCAAATATAATTTCCTTTTCTTCTTAGAAACTATATTCCTTAAAGAATATAATGATTTTATTCAAAAAATTATTTTATATTAGGAAATGAAAATTATTTAACCTAGTGAGAATATTTAATAAATAAACTATAATATTCATATGTGATATGGTATTCTATGTGTTTAAAACACTGTATGGGAAAAAATTATTTTATTCTTTATAATATACCACTGATTGGTGGTGGGATCACTTCCCTCGTTTTTTAAAACATTTGGATAAAATTATTTATCCTATATTTATAGTTTTTATCCTTATCTTCTTTTTAATAATGTTATATAATATAATGAATCATTAACTATATGTATTAAGTCCATCATCTCATATCTTTTATAACAAATCTTTGTTAATAAAAAACTTCTTCTATAATATGAGAGAAATAAGATGAAAATATACATCGTTTATATAGATCCCTATCAAATTTATATTTCAATTTGAATTAAATTTAATGATTTATAAACACTTTAAATCATAATTTTAATATATACTGAAAGATCCATTAATTATTTCCTTGATTTTGAACTCTTGTATACTTATAACATTTTGAAAGTACATATCTTGTATCACATATCCTTCAGAATCAATTAATTCATTTACATAACATTTATTCCTAAAATAAAATTCCAATATAGTTTATCAATCCCCGTAATTTATTTTTGAAAATTCCATCATATACAATGTATTGCCTTTCTACCTGAAACTATCTTTATATTGAAATGACGGATGATAACTATTTCAAAAATCTGATCTTTTCTTTCTAGCTTAAACCATTTACCTTTAGTAATATCTACATAACAATAGATCCTAGAAATCTCATTCCCAGTTCATTTATCCTCAATACATTGAAAAAATAGGGCAAACATTTATTGAACTCGTTCATATTTTTTAAACATTTCCAATAATGATTTTAGAACTAATTCATCATCTTGAACAAGCCTTAAATAAAACTCCAGTCTCTCTAAGTCATTAGCACACACAATCTCATTCTTTATAATAATAGAGATTAATTTTCGTTTAGTTATTTTTGATCTAATTAATTTAAAACCTTGATTAAACCCTTTTATGCTTCTCAAAATAATCTACATTCATTTTTTGAACAACTTCAACACTATTTTACTTGGGAAGGTTTCTCTAACATATGTATTTTTCTTCCTTCTTAATGATGATTCTTATGTTTCTATACCAGCCTTAGGATTTTATTATTTTAATATTATTACATTCAAGGATGGATTTAAAAATCAGTATTTATGATAATGATGTCATTTATCTATAATTTTTTTATCATATGAGTATCATTATTTAAATTCATTTATTAATGGATTCTAGTAAATTTCCTCCCTATGAAATAATCAGGACTTTTAAATCCATCATATGTATTAGTATCCCAATATCATAATTTCACTAAGTAATGAGTCTACATTAGTTTTCATATCACCAATTATCTATTCTGGTATGAAATTTCACCAATCATATCATATATGAGTCTTGTATTGATGAGTAGAAAACTCTATGCCCAATATATAATATGGATATACATAATACTATTCCTAGGGTATCCTTTCTACGAGTATTCAAGATAATTATAACCCCAAAAATATTAAATAAAGTCACTTAACTCTTATGGTAACCTATTTAATTTCATTCCTTATGCAAGATAATATTGGGGCACCAAGATTTAACATGAAACTACTTGGTTGGATGATCTTAGTATTGAAAAGAGTTTTCTTTTGAAGTAATCTGAAACATGGTATTTTTAAAGGTAATTTAATCATTCCATATTATATCATGTATTTCCTTTACATTTATCCATTCATCAAATTATTTAATTTGGAATATTATTCTTTTTACTAAATCAATATGTTCAAACCATATTGATGTTAAACTCTTTATAAAACTCATATATTAGGTTACTTACGTTACCTAAAATCCAATTATAATCACACATATCCAAATTCTTCTATTGAATAAGGTACATAAAACCCTTTAATCAAATATCTTACAAAATTATGAAATGAAAAATCCTCACAAGAGTAAGCTTGGTGCGATAGATATCCAACCCCCACTTTCCTATACAAGGAATAAGCCTCCAAGTCAATGGGTAGTCGGACCCAAAGTCCCCCCACCCATGGATACGTTACTTAAGAGAGATCTCAATTCTTTCACAACTCTTACACTTAATATGTATAAACAATAATCAAAATTTATATTAAATAACATTTCCCAATACATTCCAAAATAAAGATAAAAAAAATTAAATCTATTATTATACCTTGTATGTGTATCCTTATTTGAATGTATGAAAATTTATAAAATTAGTTCAACTCATTAAAATAAATCATATTTCAATTCATAATATAAAAATAATATTCATGAATAAAGAATGTAATAAAATAATAAATGAATAATTCATGTTTTATGACATGGGTTAAACTATTTATGAATAATTCATAAATCAAGTATTTATAAACACTATAACTTATACATTAATTATAGAAATTCCATAATTAAAATAAATATTAACAATTTATATTTATTCCAAATAATATATCATTTATATTACCCTTTATAAGTCATCATACATAAATATATGATATTAAATTAAATATAAACATTTTTTATTTTAAGTCTATTATGTAAACAATTTAAATAATTTAAATATCACATATTTAATATTATTTACACCATTATCATAAAAATTATCAAAACCCATTTGGATATGGTATAAATAATTTATCTATAAAGGCCTTTAACTAGAATATTTAAAATTAAATATTACAAACAATTTATAATATTAAATATATACATTTTTATATAAAGAATTATCTTGTAATTTATAAACACTATAAGTTACTCTTATAATTTTTATATGAAAAATTATATCAAAATTATAAGTCATACCATAAAAATAATAAAGGTTTTTAATATTAAAATTTAACATTATAGAGATTTATTTATTTAATTTTTCATATACATTTAGTAATTATACATAAAATTTTTATAATTAATAAATTTATAAAAAAAATTATAAATTAAATAAATATCTCAAAATAAATTTTTCGATAATTTATAAATTAAAAAATTCAATTCATAATTTAAAATAAGAAAAATAATATTTTCCTCAAGGTCACATTTTACAGTGTGTACTACATAATAAGATGCACATTGCTACATATAATAGATTAGGTGGTAAATCTCTATCATAATTTTGGTAGATAATAAATGGATTTTGATTGGCCATAATGAGATATGGAAAATTAACTTAGTATTTCTTGGAAATCGCATCATATGACATGAATTTTTATAGTAGACAATGTACCATTAACCCCCCAACACCTTGAAATCATATTACAAGATTAGAATTACAATGGAATGGAATTTATCAACCCATTACTTTTTATCTTTAAATGATTTTAGGTTTTTAGAGGATATTTGTGGAAGGGAGGTGGAGTTAGAGAAAACAAATTAGCCAGGAGGAGTGTGTCAGGAAAAAACCTTGGGTGTCATGATATGAAGAGTTATCTAGAATAAGGGGGATTTAAGTGATATGGTGTGGCTCATTGTAAAGGTTTGAGTCATAGTGTTAGGTTTTATATCATATTGTGAGAAAGTATCATGACCTGGGGGTGCATACTATGAGATCTAGGAATCTTGTTGTCTTTGGGTTGGAATTCTAGTCAAGGCATGACCAACTTCAGTCATAACGTGACATGTTCAGGAAAGTAATTTTGGAAAGTGTAAAACCTATTGTATTTATGAAAACCTTATGTATGGATTATAAATCTAATGTATTACCTTGTATATATTTTTGTTAAAACATGATTGGGTTTGGTCATTTCATAAAAGAGTTTATGGTGTTTTTTAGTTCTTCTGAATGTGGCTATCATGGCATGGATACCTCTATCATAGTGTGAGTCCTAAAGGTCTTTTTTTGGGGTTATTCATTTTTGGTGTCATCACATTGTGGTCATATTTTCAAGTTTTGACCCTTCCATGATTATATCATATTAATATATTTGACTGAGCTTCAAATTAGGAAGTGTGAAGTATATTATAGCATGGATCATAGAGTTTTGATCAATATATCCCCATTATAGAATGACCATGACCTGCCACATTAGGATGCTTTAATTTTCTAATTTTTTTAAAAATGTATAATCCTATTTGAATTATTATAGTTTCCATCATTTCTCTCCAATATCAGGTGAATAGAGTAGTATATTTCCACATCATTGATCCATATTTGGAAACGTTTGACTCTTAGCATTGTGATATTGGTATCTTTCATCCAAATTGACTTTATCTTCATTTATTTTGATATTCTCTTTTTTCCTATTGTTTATAGAGGATATGATAGCTATTAATTTATGGTTTTCTAGACCTTGGTTCATGGGGTTTTATGGGGATTGTTTTTATCTTGGTTATAATGTTTTTTCTCTTATGATCCAGGCCTTGTAATCATCTACTTATGTAGTTTTTATAGTGGTTGTTAATGATTTGGTAGAGGTATGGGATTCCTAAACTCATATTATTTCTTCTAATTTGATATTCTTAACAATATTGTTATTATTAATTTTAATGATCCTATTGTATTGTTTTTTTAAAGGTTTGGTGATGTCTTCTTGAGTGTTTTTTTTGGTGAGGAAGATGAAACTTATGGTGAATTACCCACATGAAGAATGAAATAAACAAAAATTTAAAACCAATTGAGAGTAATTCTTAAGGGGAAGGAGAGTCACATGTGCTTTACGGATTTTAATTTTATTTTATTTATGTTGATATTTATTTAAGAATATTTTCTTTTGTGATACTCCCATTATTTTTATTGTTAAATAACCTTGAATCCTTCATAATTGGAGAATTATTTAAAAATGGTAACAAAAAGGGGTTTTTTGAGACCTAGTATATGAGGAGATATTGGTATTGTTGATTAATTACATTTTATTTTGTATTTCATGATCCACCCTCTCTAAATTGTACCTCTAATGGGATGATAATGAGAGAAAGGAGATGGTGACTACCCAAGTCCCACATCCAATAGGCCATGTGTTGGAAACTATCACCGTGGATATAATTATCATAAAACAGGAGGAATTTCCCTCTAAGAAAACATCAAAAAGAGAGAGATAATAAAGATAAACTAATAAAAACCTACTAATATATATATATACATAAAAAATCCCAAGTGTATACATGCAATTTCATACAGTACTATTACAATTGAAAGGAAAATTACAAGTACCAAAAGGAAAATATGGCAGTGACAATAAAGCCCAAACAGATCGTACACAATTAGAAGCTAGTAATATCCAACCCAGTCTCCAAACTAATCTAGATACACTAAAAAACAATTTATATATACATAGGTTGAGCATGAAAGTATACTATGTAGGATCCTCCATGGATCCTCTTATGAAAAATATAAAGAAAGCATGTTAAAGAACAATAAACAATGGTGAAAATAATTGATCACCTAAACAGGTATACTAAGTTTCTATCCTAACCATGGATAAATCTCTCCAAGTATAAAATAATATAATAATGAAACATAAAGGGTGACCCTCTCCCTCTTGATAGTTTTCTACTCTTCCCTAACATTGCACATCCTAAGACATCTTCCTCCAAAATAAACCAATGTAAATACACTTGGGAAATGAATCACAACATGCACTAAATGAATCAAATCGTCACATAATCCCATCCACATATTCGTATATAGAAAAAAAATTGGGAGGCACTAGATCTCATATGAAGTGAATCATATATTGAGTATTATACCTCAATCCATCACAGTCCATATGATGAGTAAGTACCATAATCCATCATATACCACACATGTCATACCGATAATAATCCTTTGGATACTATATCCAGAGATACACATTTGTGAAATTACCATAATCCATTACATCCCTATACACACATATATGGGTAAACTAACCGCCACGCATACCAGAATAAGTAACTTCCAATAGAAGAAAGCAGGGCTTGAGGGGGGTATTCAACCATCCATCCTCCCACCGATATGTTGGTGAAAACACCCTCCCAAATTCTACTACGTTTCAGTTTTCCAAACCCACATGGGTGGGTTAGCATATGAAATAACATAATATTAAAGATATAATATATCTCACAACCACACTATAGGAATAACCTAGTCTTAATATAAAATGTAGATATTTCCTCTCAGACACCTATTTTCCACTACTAGGGACTAGATATTCTATTGGAACACAAGAATTTTAAGATATACATTAATTACATATTTTTCATTTATCATTTTGTTTATTTAATTAATTTATTATCCATTAAATTAACCTTTAACATTGTTTCACGATACATTCATTAATCAAAAGTGTCGAGTCTATGCCATCCATGCATAATCCAAACCGAGTCCACAATTTTTGAAGATTAATAACTTTTTAGCATTTTCATTCAAAAAACACTAACCCTGTGGGTTAATAATTACTTATGAATTATTAGCATCAATCCATAATCTATATACTCTAGGAATACCATATAAATCTACCACCAAGAGGAAACATGCAATAAATCACACCCCACTTCCTCAAACAATGGGAAAAAATGTAGATAAAATAGGTAACATAACCATAAACCATTAAATAGATTCATTTCAAGGAAGAATACAGCTTTATCAAATCCACAGGTAAAACCATCTTCAACTCATTCCATCATATCTGGTTCCATCCCCGACAACCACATGTATATCCCAATGCATATTGCCCTCATAGGTGTCAACTGATACCACATCATCCATGCCTCACCACCCACATCACATAGTCCATCCCAGGATCAACCATCCCATGATCATATCACATAACAAAGTGAATATCACATCCATAGCACATCAAAAATATTTTGTAAAAAAAATACTATCCAGTAGGGAAATTTGGGCCCAAAACAAGGTATTTATTCTTCACACATAAAGGATATCTAATAACTCCAAATTCAAGGCACTTGACTTTCTCAAGTATATGGGAAACTCAGGCTCTATAAATTATCTTTATCAAACAACCAGTTTTTATCTTGTCTTGAATTAACCAATCCATTATTCACATGTTCTCACTATGGGAAACCTAAGGCATAAATCTATAACAATCTATAAAAAATTAAACATTCTCATAGCATTAAAACTAGTTTCAACAAACATAAATATGTACCATTCTCATTAACATTCATTTTCATTTCAATATTCTCCAAAATAATTATCATGCTTCACATTATTTAAAAATTTCATTATCATGGAAGAACATATTTAATTTATAATGTTCGGTGAATGAATTTTAATTAACATCTAATTACAATTTGCATTAAAGTTTTTTTGACATGCCTCTTATTTAATTCTTTATCCAAATAAAAAAATTAAATAATTTAAATTCTTTACAATTTTTCATAAAGATCAATATTCTAATACATATAATCACAAAAAATTCAAACAATATTAACATAGATACCACATTATCTTTCAAATAAAGAGTCAAACAGTTAACATGATATGAAACTTCAACCTACAATCACAATCCAATTCATTATTAATCTGGTTAAATCATTATTATATTAAAACTACCACTATAAAAAGGGATAAACCATGATTAATTTATGATTTAATGAAAATAAATAAGTGAATAAATGAATTACCTACCTTAATGGTATCAAAATTATTCGCATTAGAAAGGAACCATGTCATAGATCTTGATCACCCCTTCTGTAAGAGTTAAATACCTCCAAGGACGATGTGCCACTACCACAAAAAAAACTAAGAAAACCCTATCAAAATTTTGGAAAGAAACCACCATTCGAAGGAAATAAGAAGCCTTAGGATCCATATTGAATAACTAAAAGAGACAATGGTTAAATGTACATTAGATTACCAAAAATAGAACATGGTATTCTAATAATCGATCTATGTCTAATGGATTCCAAAACACATAAAGTGATATTCACTTGCATCCTAGGATTTGTGAGGAAGGTTATAGGCTTTGGGAAAACCCAAGGTGCTGAAACTTATAAAGGTGTGTTCCATAGTTGTTTTTCACATCATGAATCCATTTTACATCATGTAAGTATCGAGTTTTAAGTACCACAAAAAAATGTGTCACCTCAGACCATTTTTCCTCAAATTAATCCATGTCATGAGGCACCTAGTAAACCATACACACACAATACTTGGACTACATATTCATGACCAGAACACTTTAATGTCATAAATTATCCAGTTTCCCATCTTTTAGTATCTAAACACCTCCATACCTTCTCTGGGCCTCCCCTCAGTACCTCAGACTTTGGATACACACAAAGGGTCAACCTAAATAGATATGGAACCTTACATGAGTTACCTATCAGAACATTATCAACCTCAAAAATACAAAACCAAAACTAGAGAGAAAATGAAAAGCATCATCTGAAAAGCCACCCCATGAGAAACCTATTAATGATATCACCATCATAGGAGCTCAACTGCCTCATTAGAGTAATAACGTGGAATCAATAAATAGAAACAACCTGATCCTAAACACTCTCATGGGGAAGATACCTCTCAAACAAGATAAATTCTACCAACAATCATTAAGAGGACATCATCTCATAAACCATAAATTTCATCATCCTTAAAAATAACAACACTACAAGAGAATATATAACCATAAAACATCTTAGTTTACTAAGTTTACAACCACAACTTAGGTTCCTAGGTAATATTATGCACACCATTTTGTTTCCACAATACTTAAACCAAAGGGAATATCACAAATTCAAAATACCTTCTCCTAGTGGTCTAGGATCTCTATAAGCTTACCCTCAAAAGTCGCACCATCATTAACATCAATATCACCCCAATCGATTACATGAGAGTCATCATTAATATAAGAATAGAGCTGCATTAAGTGAAAAACTTCATGTATTTGGATTATCTATGGGGGAAGTTCTATCTGATACACCATAAATCCAAAATGGTTTAATAACTTAAAAGGCCCAACAAAATTGGGAGAAGCTTACTCCCATGAACAAAATATCACTTCCCTAAATGAGGAGTCACCTTCAAGAACACATGATCTCCAACATCAAACTCCATAGGTATCCTCCTATGATCAACATATGAGTTCTGATGATCCTAAACTAGTTTCATCCTCTAAAAATTTACCTAAACCATGTCTTTCAAATTCTATAGTAGTTTTAGCCTGTGAATTGATGCCTCTCCAACCCCATTCCAGCACAACAGAGAATGGAAATGTCCGATGTACAATGATTTAAATGGAATCATATAAATAGTGGTTTGGAAACTGTTATTGTAGGAAAACAAGGGCAAGGGTATGTTCCTATCCCCTTAACCCCTATAATCTATGATACAAGATCAAAACATGCCATCTAGAGTTTTGATAGTCTACTCTATCTAATTATTCATCTATGGATGAAATGCATTTTTAATTTATAACTGAGTGCCAAAATAATATTGGATACCACTCTACACCCTATAAGTAAAACAAGGATCCCAATCGGATATGATCATTCTTGGGACTCCGTGTAGTCGCACCTACTTTTCAGTATACTAACTTGAAAAAAACCTCCACTAATATCAACTCCTTGACCATTATAAAGTAATCTTATTTTTTAAAACTATCCACTAAAACCCATATAACATCAAAGTCTCCTTGAGGTAGAAGTAAATCGTTAATTAATTCCATAAATATGTCCCCCCCCCACTTCCACTAGGGAACATCTAATGTCTAGAGAAAACCATCAGGACCACAGTTCATAGACTACACCTTCGGGAAAACTAAACAACATGAAAAAAAATCTATAACTAGACACTTCAACCCAAGACACCAAAAATTAAATATTAGATCTCAGTACATCTTCATTGCACTTAGATATACCACCACATGTGATTTATAGAACTCACAAAGAACAATCTCATGTATTATCAGAGGGAAAAATCCTTTTTTGAAATAGAATATAGTGTTTCCCATCCTCAAACCAACCATTTAGGGAATTACTAAAAAACCTTGTCCCTTTAGACCTCCACCTTCGAATCCACTAGGTAGGACTCCACTACCCATCACACTAAAGATGACTGCACCAAAATATGGAAAATAAAACATATTCCTCGAATCTATCCCATTTATAGATGAATGATTGAAAGTTATTTCATAACTCTCCAAGAATCTCTATATTCATTCACAACATCACTATATGACTTCTTCTTGGTGTATCAGCTATAACATTTACCATTCTCAGTGTATAGGAAATTTTGAAGATGCAATCCTATAATAATTCCATCCACCGATGATGGTGCAATTTTATTTCATGTAGGGAGAATACACACCTCTGACTCTTATAGTCGAAAAAACCACAAAAATATCACCGACGAAGTAATGTCACCACAACTTCAAAGTAAACACAACTACTACCAACTCCCAATCACAGGTGGCATAGTTACACTCATGGGAATATAACTTTAGAGACCCATAAGAAAAAAATTATCCTTAATGCATCAAAACACATCCCAATACAATATTTAAATCATTACATAAAACAACAAACTAAACACCCTCTTCTAGAAAACAATGTATTGGAGCATTGAAAATCTTCTCCTTTAGGTACTAGAAAGCTTCCTAACACTGATCTATACATAAGAATGTCTGATCGACATTCATAGGATACTCAACCCAAGATAAATTAGGTATGAACCTCTTGTAATAGCTTGTAATACAAAGAATAGTATACACCTCTTCCAATATGTTTTGGGCCTCCCAAGAAACAACTGCCTCTATTGTCGAAGGATATACACCTAATCCCCATTGGGATATGAAATTCCCTAAGAAATGGACTTAATGAGCCCATAAATTATCCTTTGAAAACTTCCCAAATAGCTTCTCATGAAAAAAATCTCCCAAAATGGAATGCAGATGCTCTACATACTCCTCCTCATACATGGAGTACATACATATTTCATTGATGAAAACCACCAAAAACATAACTAGAAACCATTTCAACACTATGTTTATTAATCCCATGAACATGATTGGTGCTTTCCTTAAACAGAATAGTATTACAATGAACTCACAATTCCCATACCAACAACGGAATGTAGTATTCTGAATATCCTCATCCTTCAGTTATACCTGATGATATCCTTAACTTAGATTGATCATCTAAAACCAACTCTCTCCCATCATCTTATTTAGTAAATCATAAATTCAAGAATGAGGATAGAAATTCTTCACCAATACTAGGTTCAAGAAATTATTATAAATATATAGCTACAAAACACCATCATCCATCTTTGTGAACAAAACTGGAGCACCCCAAGGTGATACACTCGGCGGAACGAAACCTCAATAAAATAAATCATCGAGTTGTAATCACATCTCTCGCAACTCAAAATGGTTTATCCTATATGTATAAATCGAGACATGATGCACACCGGGTTTTAGCTTGATCCCAAACTCAATCTCTCATTTAGGGGGTAACACTAGAGCCTCCACAAGAAATACATCCCATTACTCTTCTAAAACCCTAGGAAACACTAACTGCTAGAATTTTTAAGTACCCAATATCATCTTTTCCATTAATTAATACATGGATGGAACATGACTCTGACCAATATGAGGGTCTCTCCCCCCAAAAACACCTTTTGTTCTCCATCATCATCATAGAACACAACTTTCCTCCTAAAGTAATCCATGATAGCTTGCACTGAATATAACCAATCCTTGCTGATGATGATTTCATATGGCCACATCTATAAATATATAAAATCTACCCAAGAGTTTTGTTTCCCCATCACTAGATCACAGTATCTATGAACTTCATACAAGTTATCTCAACCACCAACTATCATAGTCAATGCCATAAGAACTGTAGTCCTCTCTACCACAAGTCCCAAAACATGGATGATGGTAGGTGATAAAAAGGAGTGTGTCACTCCTTAATCAAAAAAATATTGCACCCATGTAGAAAAAAGTAAAGGGTACCTTGAACAATGTTTGGATCACCCAGTGCCGGAAATGCTAAATAATAAATCTGACCAGAACCTGCTCGGTGGCCTCTCTGTCCCAGCTAAAGACCACCTTATTATCCATACTCTACTCTCTAAGGAAGATAACCATATCAATACTAAATTCTATCTTCCCCATATCCTCTATTCTAATCCTAAACAGGAACACCTTGATGCTACTTGTTCAGCTGAAATTACCTCAATGGACGAACCAGAAGTGGAACACCTGGTGCACGATGATTTATTAGAATGGACGAGAACTCTCACCACTGATGACCTTTTCCTCCAAAAGAAAAACACATATATGATCTCTTTACATAGGTCTGAGAGATAGTACCCCAAAGAGATGATACGATGAGGGATGGGAACTACCCCTTCCTGAATAAAAACTCTTCTATCCATGCAAATAGGGAACCCAGACAACTACTATTCTTAATAAGTAATCCTAACAAATCCCCTCTCATGATGATATATTTTTGGATAGTGTCCTATTAACAACCTCTTCTCTATCCAGAACCTCAAGATAAATATTTAGTATAAATGGGGTGACCTAGTACGGGATCTATGAATGAAAATCCTCCTCAAAATTCCCCTCCCTAGCCTCCTCATATAGTATAATGATTAAATCATATCATAGAAGGGTCCAAAAATAGTTCCCAAAATCTCACATGCTGGAACTCCCTGGTCAAAGAGTAAGAAGATCCGAGTGACTAGAAACCTTCACTATAAAATAAAGGATGTCTAATCTAAACTAGTCTTGGAACTTCTGCACCAATACTGCCAACTCCTCACGTTCACTGTGGAAAAAGAACCCCCACTTCCTCACTGCTCCACACAATGTCATTAGAACCAGCTAAACCCATTTCTCTATCTGATCATGGATCAAACAAAAATAAATGTAAACCTCATCCAACCATTATTCTATGAATAAATCTGAAATAGATCCCACATAGTTCTACATATTGTAGAACTGAAACTCTATGAGTGTCCACCTCTAAGTGTCTTCATCATCAAACTCCGCTCTTTGGTTATATACTACCACATCTGGGTGAATATCTTCAGCATGAAACTGATGAGGATGTCAAACTAGATCCATGGATTCAAAAACAAAAAACTATTAGATTTCTAAAACCTAGAATATGAAATATATGACATTAATGAATTAATTATTTGTTATATTTTTAATATTTTAACCTATCACAGGGTCTACCCCTTTTAAAAATAGGTCTAAATAAGAATGATGCATGATTATTTCCAAGGTATCTTCCTTGAAACATGTATCAATTCATTTAGTAGGCTCATAAAACTTAAAGGTAAATGAATAAGATCACAAGGTGGTCCTAAATACCCATGTCTCAACCTGTCTCATGTTTTTACATTTCATACTAAACATATTTGACATGGTTTCCCAACCAACCTCTAAAATATCACATATTACTAAATATGAACTCCATCCTATCCCTAAAACCTAAACCTCTAATACTACTCTATCAGTATCCAATCACCCAAAAGAGTACCCCTAGAGGGCCAGTAATGAGAGAAGGGATATTTTGACTACCCGAGTCCCACCACCAGTAGGTCCCAGGATGTCAACTAGTACCTAGGGTTTAATAGTCATACAATGGGACACATTAACCTCTAAGAAAACATGCACAAGAGATAGATAATATAAATAAATCAATAAAAAATGTTTAGAAATATATTTATATAAAATCTTAATTTCATATATGCAATTTCATATAGTACTATAACAACTCAAATGAAAAGAACAAGTACCAAAATTTAAATATGGAAATGGCCACAAATCCATAATAACTCTTGAAAATCATGAGATAGTAATATATATCATGACCTTCAAATTAATTTGGATAACCTGAAAATAGTTTATATATATGTTGGGTGAGCATAACAGTATACTCAATAGGATCCTCCCCAGAGCCTCTCTTGCAAAATATTAAGAAATAATGCTAAAGAACAGTGAAAAACAGTGGAACTAACTCATCACCTAAATTGGTATACTATGTTTATAGCCTCATCATGGCTAAATCTCACCACGTATTGTTGTTATCTGGTAGATAAAAACCACTGAGATGGTGGATAATTAGTGGTTCCTTTTTATTTGATAAGAATGTTTATTAAATTCTGTAAAAAACGTTATTAACCAATGAAACCTATTAAAGTTACGATACACTCAAATAAAACTTCTCAACCTCACATTTCATATGCAACAAATATAATGATATGGAATCGCATGATATTTACAATGTTTGGTAAAAAGACATACTCCATTCGATGTTGGATAGTCCAACCAACATGGATTATTTCACTATATTATTTATCATATACAAAGGAATTAGAAGTCAATAATTCTACGATCCATGTAGAAACATTCTATCTATAATTGGTTATACCCCCCAAGTATCCTTTTCAGTATCCATTTTCTCTGATCAATTTAAACACCCCATAAAAAACAATCCTTTTTAGAAAATAGTATGTATACATAGTTACAAGCTTCACTTTCCTCCTTTTCTAATCCACTTAATAAATTCTTCAGCTCCTCCACAAAAAATCTTAATGAAACATTGCCTAAGTACAATGTTAAAGAAATTCAACACTTCTATAAGGAACTTGTTGGTCTTGAAACATCTTCTAGAACCTGAGCCTAAAAATATTCCTCACAAGATTTAGTCTGATCTTCCTAGATCTGGTAAACTCAGTCTGAAGGTCTCTGTCTGATTATCCTCAGTTCGATTCTTCATCATAAATTGAGTAAAAAATCAATTAGGAGCTCAAAATTTCTATGTTTGGTGGAACTCAGTCTGATGAACCTCACACCAATGGTCTCACTCTAATGGATTTACTCTGGTGAAGTGTTACATATGGGAACTTTCTCTGATGATCATATTGATCCTTACTCGGATGGACCTGTTCCAATGGAACATCCTCAGTATCATCCTATTAAAATGTTTGTATGGACCATCAATACCTAAAAAAATTAAAATCTCTCAGCACACATTAGCAATTCTATTTTTTCACACCATACAAATAGATTGGTCTCTACTTATATAGGCACCCCAGAATAAAAAATGTGGGGAAAACAATTCCACTTAACGCTCAAAGAAATTCATAAATTTTCAATTTATATTTAATATATGTATTTAACTTTTACTTCTTCAAATATTATAAATAATTCTCATAACTTTTCAAATCTTTTCTAATATACTCATATCTTTATACTTCTTCAAGTTTACAAAACATTTCATCAGTCTGATGCTTCGTTTTGATTCATTATTCCCACACTTCATTACAATGAAGGAATACAAGGGATTCTTTATTAGGTTACATTGTACCAAATGATCATATATGAAAACTAGATTAATTCTCATTATTATGAAAACATATGAAATACTAAATACTTACCAATAAGAGGACCTTTTGTAAATAGTGAAAGTATTCCAATGAAAATTCTTTGTACCAACTATTTAACATAAGACAATGAAAACCATTATGAAATATCTTCATAGTATTTCTCCCTTTCTTTAATTCCAAAAATTGATGATATATTTTTTGATTATTTTATTAGTGTTAGTAAAAGTCTAATGGATAAGTCTTGGATTTACTCTGATAAATGTTATCAGCACAAGACCAATGAGTCTTCAATTATTCTTGTCAAATAATCAATACTTTTGTTCTTTCTCTCTTGAAGAAATATTAAGAGAACAAAGTATGACTTATTGTTTTTCTGGACCCAATTGAAATATAATTCGACCTTCCTCAAACATTCTACCTCTGATAAAAAACTCTTCATCTGATATTCAACTAATACCAACAATATGAATCTGTGTTAGAATCTGTTATGATGGTTGGGTATCATACTGCGTTTTATGGACTAGTTTTGGTGGTGATTTCTTTTCTTTATCAAGATGTTTACTTTATCTTATTATAGTACTAATGTACTTACAACTCTCAATTTATTTCTCTAAATATTTATATATTGTGTCTTATTGGTCTGACTGAAAACCAACATCTTTGTATGTTCATATTCCAATCAACCTTTATATCTAATAAACATTTATGTGTCTAGTGATATCACACAGCTGAACTGAGAACATAAATCTTTGAATTCATCAACTTTATTCTTTCAAAATCTTTTTCTTGTATCATTATATCCTCATGACTTTGAATACATTGAATATTAGCTTCAACATCATCTGACTTTCATTGGGAAGTGTTGTAACGTCCCAGACATCTATCAACTTCTTTCTTTCCAACAAATTCTCAATATGAATGGAAACATCCGCTCTCCCCCTTTACTTAATTATGAATGCATCATAGTTCTCTAATCAACTATTACATTTTTGAATTACAAAACAATAAACCATAGTTTTATTTAACATCGTAGTCATTCAGACTCTAGAAAACTTCCCCATTATGATGCCCACTTTCATTCTAGTCTCAATATGATTTTCATAAGATTCAAATTTTCTATCAAAATACCAATCTAATGAACCATATTCAATGACTCACACCAATGGGATGATTTTGATTACTCATACCGATGGTCTGGGTCTAGAACTACAAATTTCTTCTTTTCCCAACATCAAACAAACTATCATCTATTAACAAAAAATACAACCAAAACACAACTTAGGCCTAAAAATCTGCACCTTTGTGTTTTTTTCAATATTAACTTCAACTACATCAAAAAAATACCACATTTTTTTAGGTCACTTTTTATTCTCCCCATTTATTTTTTTCCCCCCGATTTCTTATCTCTCCCCCTTGTTGACAACCAAATTCAAAGGTCATGATGATAAGTTTCCTCTTCTAATGCTAGTAGAACATAAGTATCACATGAATTTCTTGACAAAGAGCCTTTAACTAAGAAACACTAATTCTATGTAAGAAAACCAAATGTAGAAAACATGATTGTATAATAAATGTTTTCAATGATGTCCATTGCACAAATTTTATGTAATAATCATTTCATGTTTCACTCAACATTCTCATTTCTTGGGGAAATCTTGAAAGGATTTTTTTTAAGATAAAAGTAACATATACCCATCTCAACAAACATATTAAAAAGTTTATGTATATAAAAACTACTTTACAAAACTCATATATTATAACCTTAATACTTTATTTTGAAATAATTGTAAGAGACTCATCAATATCAACTTCTTCATTTAAACTCCTTCAATTCCATATAATTTAGTTCAAATATAAATATTTTTGGGAATAAAAAGGAACCTTAGTTATTTATTAAAAGTATATTTTGGACTGAGATTCCTATCTTGAACTTTATTTTTTATTATTCTTCTAGGATTTTACATTGGATGTATTTTATTTCTTCTTTTCATCTTTCTCAGAATTTGTAACATTCTTCTTTTCATTTGCATATTCTATTTATAAATATTTCAACACATTTTTTTCTTTATAACCCTTTTTATAGTTATTTTGTAATAACACTTTCATTCTATCGTATTGTTATGGTTGGATAGTCCAAAAATATTTAGTATTATTCTCTTCTTTCCCATACCTTTTTAACTTTTTCAAGAAAATTAAATTACCAACCATTGAAAACTTTTTATTAATTTTTTTTCAACTTAAAAAACCTTTTTCATTCCAATTTTTAACTAAGTTTTCTGATTCATATATCTTCCTATCCATTTCATCTTTTTATAATCATATAACTAAGTAATTTTTCTTTTTGGACTAAACATTTTGATTTTTCTCCACTTTCTTAACATACTCAGCTTTTTTCACTTTCTAAGTTTCCTTTTTTGGTTCCACAAAATTTTTAGGAACATTTGATCTTATTTTCTCATCATACCTGACACTTTATTCATATATATTTTCTAGTAGATACATGTTATACCGTCATGAATAATATATATGTTTTAAAAATCTAAAACATCAACAGTGACCTCCAAATCTTGATTTTTTGGACTGATAGTGAATTTTTTCAGAACATTGTCATTGTATATTCTTATTAACAAATCATGGAACACTTTTCTTAGGAGGATACTTACTTGAATAATTTTTATATTTCTTTATGAAAGATTTTTTCTCACAAAAATAATTTTATAAACATTTATTTTCTCCTTCTGTAGAAGTTTCACCTTTAACATTAACTTCCATGGTGAAGTTTTATCTCATATTTCTTATCTCACTTTGTGTTTTAAGAAAAATTTATTATGAGTGTAGAAACTATTCTTCTTTCTCAAACAAAATTATTTTCAAAACATCAATGATTTATTAGATTCAACTAAATTCAACTTATTATATTTACTTTCTTTAAAAAGGGTAGATTAAATCTTGTTGAGATTCTCATTTCTAACGGACTTTTCTTCATAAATTTTCATCTTTCTTTGAAGATCACCATTCTGAGAAGTAATTTCATTAAAAATTTTATACCACTTATTTTTTTATTTATTGAGTTAAGTATTATTTTAAAGTGAATATCCAAATTTCTTTTAATAATGCATTTTATTTCTTTCATATCATCATAATCTTTATCACTGCTAGATGAATCACTTTCATTCTTGACTTGAGAAATAAAATTTAGTTAATGATAATGTTCATCGATGGGTGATTAATCATCCTTCATTATTCTTCTTAGATAAATTTTATTATTCTTATCATACGGAAATAATTACTTATGTTTCTTCAACTTTTTTTCTAAGATTTAACATTATCTTCCTCCTACTCATACCTGTAAACTATATTCTTAGGAATATTATGTGAAAAATTTTCCTTCCCTTCACAATTAAAAAATATGATGGTTTTTCTTTTCCTTCTCCCTTTATTGTACTTCTTAGAAATTAGATAAAAATTATGTTCAAATATCCATCTTATTCCTCTACTTATGAATCACTTGATTATTATTTAAATTCTTTATTTTTTCAATTTTAACAAATATTTGAAGTCTATTTCTTGATCATACTTTTATTTACTTTTCATAACCTTATCTCTTATCATTTCACAGGTAACAATAGTACTGTAAAGATCATCCAAATGCAACGATTCATGATCTCTATCTTCCAAAGATGAAACCTTGGAATCAAACTTATCAAGAATAATTTTCAAGATCTTTTCAAAAATGGTTGAGTCTATATATTTATCACCAAGACATTTTATAATTATAACAATATAATTTACCCTTATAAATAATTCACCAATATATTCATACTCATCCATTTTCATATATTCATACTTCATACTCCAAATTTATAAATTTTCATTCTTCACCATTTTAATGCCTTCATAAATTTTTTTGATCTTATCTTAGATACCTTTGGCAGGTCCGACTCCATGTACTCTAAGAAACTAACTTTCATTTAGTGATGAGAGTACATCATTTTAATCACTTTCGTCATTCTCAATATTTCTCTTATAAAAAAAAAGAAGATTATTCTCAATACAAGTAGGAAATCCATATGTAGTAGCTTCCAAAAGATCATATCCATGAGACATAAGATATGGAATCATTTTATATTTCCAAATATGATAGTTCTTATGATTAAAAACTAGAATCTCCTTGTAGTTAACTGAGCTCTCAAAGATTAATATTTCAAAGTGAACCCACATTGATACAAATTTTTGTTCCTTGGCAGGATCAATACCACCAATGATGGGGGTGAATCAGTGGTTCCTTTTTATTTTATAATAAATTTTATCAACTTCATTAGAAAACATTCTTAACCTATGAAACCTATTAATGTTATGATCCAATCAAATAAAAATTCTCAACCTCACCTTTAGTATGGAAAAAATATAAAGATAATACAACACATGATATTTATAGTGTTCAGTAAAAAAGAATTATTCTTTTCCATATTGGATAGTCCCACTAAAATGGATTCTTTCACTATCTTATTTTTGGAATAAAAAATGTACAAGTAATGAGCAGTTTTACAATACTTGTATCAACTTTCCTTATATAGTTGGCTATATCTCCTACTATCCTTTTTAGTTTCTACTTTCCCATAGTTGGTTATACACCCCTACAAAACAACCCTTTTCAGTCACAGGTAAGTATCCACAGTTAAAAGCTTCAATTTCCTTATTCTTTTCTAATCCACATAAAAAAGTCTTCACTTCCTCCAAACGTAAGATAAATCTACCATTACCTAAGTATAATCTTCAAAAACATTATCAATTATCTAAGGAACTTGTTAGTCTTGAATCTTCTTCCATAACCTTAGTCTATAAATCTTCCTCAATAGTAGTCAGTTCGATCTGCCTGGATCAAGTAACCTCAGTCTGATGGTCCCTATTTGATTAGACTCATTTTGATTATTCTTCTTCAATTGAGTAGAAACTAAATAGAGAGATCATACTTCCTACGTCTGATGGAACTCGGTCTGATGAACCTCGATCGGATGGATGTCAATTTTATGGGCTCACTCCAACATACATTCTCTAATGAAGCATCACTCATTGGAAATTTTTCTAATGAACAGATTGAACCATACTCGGATAGAATCATTCCAATCTAACTTCATCATCTTAAACCTAAATAACTATGTTCATATGGAAACTCAATACCTAAAAAATGCCCGAGATGTCGGTGCATGTTAAAAATTCAAGTATTTTACACCATACAAATGGTATGATATATCCTTTTATAGGCACCCCAGAATGGAAAAGGAGAGAAAACCAATTTCACTTCCCACTCAATGAAATTCTTAAATAAAAAATTTATCATTCATTTAGGTCTGTAACTTTTCCGTATTCAAATCTTCTCAATACTTTGTGGCACTTCTTGAATCTTCTTGATTCTACTCAAATATTAAAACTTCTACAAGTTTACAAAACATTTCTTCAGTCTGATGCTTCATAATAATTCATCATTTAGATTCTTCATTAAGATGAAGGCATACAGAAGATTTTTAATTATGTTTCTCCATACCAAATGATCATATATAAAAACCATATGACTTATCATTACAATGAAAACTTATAAAATACCAAAGATGTCCCAATATTATGACCTTTTTTAAAAACTGAAAGTATTCTCATGAAAATTATCTATACCAACTGTAAAATGTAAGACATTGAAAACAATTATGAAATATATTCTTAGTATTTATTCTTTTCTTCAATCCCTCAAACTGATGATCTCACATCTTTTGATTCTATCAGTTTCATTAAACATTTGATGGATCGGTCTAAGCATCACTCCCATGAATGTTATCAATGCTAGTCTGATGAGTATTCACTTATTCCTAATAAACAATAATTATTTTTTTTCCTTTTCTATTGAACCAATTGTAATAGAAAAAGGAATGAATTATTTTTTTTCTGGAACCAATTGAATTATACTTCAACCTTTATCAAGAATTATACCTCTGATAAAAAACATTACATCTGATATTCAAAGAATACCAATAATATTAATTGGTGTCAAAATCCATTACAACAGTTCAATATGATACATCGTATGATGGACCAATGTTGGTAGTTGATTATTTTCATTAGAAAGAAATTTACTTTCTCTGTTTACAAAACCAATGAAATTCCATCACTCAAATTCTTTATATGTAGATTTATATCTTATGGCTTCTAAGTCTGACTGAAAACCAACGTATTAAAATGTTCAAGTTATGATCAACCTTCTCAGTCAACAAACATTTCTTCATCTTGTGATCTCACACAGATTAAATGACACCAGAAAACTTAGGCTTCATCAAAAAATTTCTATAATAAATTTCTTATTGTATCGTTACTTACTCATGAATTTGAATATGTTGAAGATAAGCTTCAACATATTCCAACTTTAATTGGGATGTATTGTATCTTCCCATACTTCAATCAACTTATTTCCTTCCAAACAATCCTCTATATGATTGGTAGTTCAGCTCCCCCTTTCCTTAAAAAGGATTGAATCAAAAGTATCCAGAAGAATTATGACTTTTTTTGAATTACAAAATAGTAAGTAATCTTCATATTTAACATCAGATTCATTCAGACTCTATAACACTTCCTCATTAGGATCCACACATTCATTCCAGACTCAATATGATTTTCAGTAGATTATAGATTTATATCAAAATCCCAATATGATGGATCATATTCAATGACTCAAACCAATGGGATAATTTTGATTACTCATACCAATGGATAGGGTCTAAAACTCAAAAACTTATTCTTTTTCCAACATCAATCATAGAATCTTCTATTAACTACAAATAAAACCAAAACACTACTTGGTACTAACAAGTATAGTGTATAATAAAGCCTATAATATAATAATAAAGAAAAAAGGATACCCCACTCCCTCTGCCCCACTAGTTTGTCTCTCTGCCTGAACATTTCACACCTTGATCCATCTCTCTCCAAAATAAGCCAGCCTAAAGACACTGGGGAAAGAAATCACAACATGAACCTCATGCATCACATCATCGCATCCACATATCTATAAATAGTAACTGATTAGTTTTAGGAACCAACATATCTCATATTACTTTTATCATACATTGGGTATTGTACCACAAGCCATCACAGTCCATACATCATGTAAGTACCACAAGCCATCGCAACTCATACACATCATACATATAATAATCCCTTGGATACTATATCCAGAGATATATTTGTGCGAAACAACAAAAATCTATCAAAAACTTCTACACACAAATATGGGGAAACTAACTTCAATGCATATCGTAAAAAGAAACTAATAAGATAAGAGAGTGGGGGTATAGGGGGACATTCATCCATCCATCCTCCCATCGATATGTTATGGAAAACACCCTCCCAGAGACCACTAGGTGTCAATATCCCTAACCGGTATGGGTGAGGTAGTGTATGAAATCCTAAAATATAAAATATATAATAGAGCTCACAACCACACTATGGGCATAACCTATTCATATGATCAATTTCATTTATCATCTCTCGGACACCTATTTACCACTACTAGGGACTAGATATCCAATCGACACACAAGAATTTTAATATATACATTAATCAATTCTTTTATTTTTAAAATTTAATTTATTTAATTTATTTATTATCCATTAAATTAACAATTAAAATTATTTTAAGATATATTCATTAACCACCATCTTGAATTACATTCCCTCCAAGTATATTCTAAATTGATTCCATGATTTCTCAAGATTAAAAACTTTTTAGCATTTTCATTCCAATAACACCAAACCATGTGTTAAGAATTTTTTATTCACTATTAAAATCATTCTATAATGCATGTACTAAAGCAAAACCATCCAATGATACCACAAAGAGGAAATGTGAAACCAAGCACACCCATCTACCCCATGTAATGGGGAAAGGAATATAGATAAAATATACAACCTAACTATTCACCATTAAATAAAACCAATTTAATAAAGAATCCAAATTTATCGCATCAATGGCTAATCCCATCATTAACCCATTACATTATCTCTCATTCCATCCCCAACACCCAAATTCATAACCAAATCCATATCACCCCAAGACATCAACTACTACTACATAATCCAAGAATCAACACCCACATCACATCATCCATCCCAAGCTTATGTTACATCAAAAAGAAAATCTCACATATAGAGCACATCAAAAATTTATTAGTAAATAAACATGAATATCCAATAGGGAAATATAGGTCCTAAAACAATGCATTCATCCTTCAAACAGAAACGATCTCTCATAGATCTAAAATAAAGGAACTTGACCTTCTTAAGAAGATGGTCAACTCAAGCCCTAAATATTATCTTTAACAAATAACCATTTTTCATTCAACGTTGAAATAACTAATTCAATATTCCTAGGTTATAACAATGGGAAACCTGAGGAATAAAACTATAATAATCTATCAAAAGTAGACCATGCTCTTAGAATTAAAATCTATTTCAAAAATCATAGAGAAGTGTAATTCTCATTAATATTCCATTTCATTTCAAAATTCTCTAAATGAATTATCATGATTCAAATAATTTATCAATTCCATTATCATTGAAGAACACATTTAATTAATCATACCCATCATGACACCTTTAATTAGCATAAAATTACAAGAAACAACCAAATTATTTAACATGCCTCTTATTTAATTATTTATCTATATAATTAACAATTATTGGCTATACATTCTTTACCTTTTCCCATCATGATAAATATGTTAATCCATAGCATCACCACACATACTTACAATTATATCATAGATAACACACTATCTAGAAAATCAGTAGGCAAACAATTATGACGGTATCAAACCTCAACATTAGATCACAATACAATTCATTATTAATCTAATTAGATATTTATTAGGTTAATTCCATTGTAATATAAGGATTAAACCAATACATATTTATTAGTTCACGTAAATAAATAGAAGAAGAAACGAATCCCCTACATAAATGGCATCAACAATCTTGACATGAGAATAGAACCACATCATATATCCCAATTACCCCTCTCAAATGAGATACATCCCTCCAAGGATGTTGTACCATAACCAAACCAACAAAAAAACAAGAAAACATTATTAAAACAATTAAGAGAAATTCCCGTCACATGGAAAGAAGAAGTAGGAAGATCGATATCAAAGAACCACAAGTGAAAAAGGTATAAATTAACTTGGATCACTATAGATTAAATATAGGAATATGAGTATTGATCCCTATCAAAGGTATTCTAAAATTCCTAAAGAGAGAGCCTATTTCTGACTAAGGTTTGGGAGAAAGGTCATAGGGTTTGAGATAACCTAAGTTGGTACAACTGTGTAGAAATTTTTCAGGGTGAGAAACCCTTTCACATCATATAAGTATTGAGTTTTAATTCCCAAAAAAAACATGTTGTATCATAAAATTTGGCCTAGAATTATTCATGTTTCAATGTACCTCATGAACTATCCAAACACAAGCTGTGAATTACATATTCAAGATGTGAAACACATATACACTGTGAATTCTCCCTGCTCTAATATATTAGTATCCAATAACCTCTATTAATGATCTAGGCCTCCTATTAGTACCTTGGACATAGAAAACACAAAAAGGGTCAAACTAGATGGATATGGGCCCTTATATTTCCTTTTTTCCTTACTATTCTTTTTTCGATTTGGGTTGAACATGGTTGGGTGGGTAGTTTGGTGTGAAAGGGGTATTGATGTGTTATTGTTTATTATGTCACATATGAAATTCTAATATATCAGTTCATTTATTAAATATTATTATGAGAGAAATGATTTTATGGAGTATTTTTTTGTATTGGTCATGGGATAGTGAAACATAAATGTAATGGGTAGATAAGTAAGATGAAATTAAATGAATTTGTTATTAAAATAATGATTTATAGTTGTGGAAACTAAAATGAAATAATGGTAAGAGGTTAATTTGAAATGAAAATGGATTTAATAAATATGACTAATGAAAAATGAATGGTCTGTAATGGTAATTTAGTTGACGAATGGGTGTAAATAGGATATTGAATGGCATAACGAATGTAATGTGGCTCATCAATGAAAAAAGTTATCGTTGGGGATGATGTGGAAATGTGAAGTTCTTGTTTACATGGATTTATTTCCCAAAAAAATATTGTTATTAAATTAATGATGATTTACTATGGAAAGTGATGTTTTATATATAATTTCTATATTGTAATTGGTGGGAGTTTCCTTTTCATGAGGATAGTCACAAATACATTTATATTATCTCTAGATATGGTACAATGGATAACCTTGGGGTCATAATAAATGAAGTAGTTTCAAATACCCTAATGGTCTCCCTGAAAGTATTTTTGTGTTTTTAAAATATCTTTAAAGGATTAAATGAAACCATGGAAAAATTATAGATAATGAAGTGACAGTGACTGCAATAAGAATATAAGAATAGAAGAGGAATAACAATGAAGTGGAGGAAAAAGAAATCTAGTGAGAATAATGCTAGACTTAGTTCGATCCATTATTAACTACCTATCATGAATATTCTTAAAAAACCCATCAACTCTTACCCAACTCATTGTATAATCGATCTCTAGAGTCAAACACATATCTCTCATAAATAGTGCAAACTCAATTCCAAAATCTATTTAGTTCTAGAGACTTCCTATAGAATATAAAATTAATAAATTGATATATTCATTCTAACCAAGAAATCTCATAAGTTAGAATGATCCTGATGATATTATCTAGTTACACAACCAAACTCACACACTAAATTGAGAAAAATGAGGGAAGAAGAAGGAAAAATGAGGAAATATAGTATAAAATCACTTCTTTGAAAGAGTTCACTCTTGAAGCTCCCCAAATCAACATAATAATTTGATATGGGTGATGAAGAGGTGATGATATTTAAGAAGTTTATATCTCTATACAGTGTCGAGTCTCACTTCATGGATCAAGCCATAAGAATTATCTCTTTATTTCTAGAGGTTTTAGATTACCTCACACAGATAAGGACCAAAGAAAAAAATAGTATTTGTAGTCCTAATACGGGATTATAAACTGAAAAAAATAAGGAAGGAGGATGGTGGATGAGTATGATATTAAGTTCCCATATCCAGTAACAATAATTGATTTATATGTTTTGGGATAATGAAAATAGAGTAATGAGTGATCCTATTATTAGAAAACAGTTACAGAAAATTAGTGACAAGATATTCTAAAAATAAGTGAAATCCATGTGGTGAGCTCTTAGGTGCTCATCACCAGCTTTCAGTGAAGTCTTAGTGAAAACATCCAACCTCCAATTATGAAACATACTTTCCTTATAATTTTTTTCAATGTAGTGACCAAAATCCCACACAAGGATGGTCTCTATATAAATATCTCAACGGTTTTGATTTTTAGAATCTTCCTTCCCAATCTTCTTTACCTTTGAATGAAACTTTTTCCCCTGATTCAGGTAAGAAAATTGAAATAAATGTGATGTTGACTTTGACCTGAGAACATATAAAGGGTAAAAAAGATTCAATCCTAGATTCCTCTTCTTGTCTTAATTTATCCATTTCTATTTTTTAGGTCACTCATGACTTTAAATTTATTTTTTTCGGGAATTTTTGTAGCTTTAAGGAAAATTGAAAATTAATTAACTAGGACATGCCTACACTACATCAAATCAGATTAAATAAGTAAAACCTAGCTGTATTTATTGGTTTTTCATAAAATTATATTATCAAAAACCCCCTTAGAAAATGGAAACATGTTTGAAGCTCAAAGTAGAACCTCCATTAAATGATCGCTAAAATTACTTTTGAAAAAAATTGAAAATAGTTTGTGTTTATCTTATTCTATAACATTTTCTATAGAATTGGTATGGTCTAAGGACCCCTTATCTTAATTGATAATCTAACTATAATAAATCCATCAATAACATCTTTAAAAAATCAACAACATAATGGAAGATGAACCATCTATATCATGTCAACTTGGTTCTTATTCCCAATGACATGACTTCTTCCTGTAACTCCAAACAATATTTAGTTCATTAAAAGGTAGTGTGGATAACACTTGATCTAAGGATTCCTCAATTTCATTATAATATTTAATCATTTTTTTACAAACATGTTCAGTTCATCACTGAATAACAATGGATCTCAATGTCTTCATCAATTGATCAAATGGGGGTTGCTGGTTACCCCATAAAAAATTGATTTCTATAAAATTCATGGATCAGAATGATTTTATTGAATTTAAAAAAACACTTCATAAAACATTAGTAGTTAATATTTCTTTATTTCTATCAGACCTCAAGATTACCCTTTCTTCAATAGTTTCAAAATCAGGTTTCCATGGTTCAAGACCCAATTTTGAAAGGTTAGTTTCCATTTTAGGAATCTATGACCATGGTTTTTATTCAATATTTGATTTGGGATTGATTAAATTTCTCTTCCTAGAATTATTTCAAATGGATTGTATGTTCTTGAAATTAAATGTAGGCTTTGAGCGGTAGCATTGAAATTTCATGTGAAGTTGGTTGAAACTTCCTCTTATAGTCACTTGTAACCACATGGTCAGTTTGGTATTTGGGAATTAAATTGATTCAAACATTGTAACTTGGTATTTTCCCTACATCAAGTTGAGAATTTATGTACGTGATCACTTGAAATTTTAACAAGGGGTCACTTAAGTGACTATGGGTAGGTCTTCTTATCAGTTATGGATTTTTGATGTTTGTGTTCAGTTAGTATTTCATTGTTTTGGTAGGGTGAAATGTAGTTTTGTGGTCATTTTTATTTTGAGGGTGTGGTCAATCCTTGTGGTTGGTTAGAATGCATGATTTTCTTTTTTCACATCCTAAAAAGAAAATAATAATAGGTCATTGAATAAAATATTTTAATTAAAATTCAATCATAAAAATATCACTGAATTTTCAAAAACAACGAATTTTAGAAATAATTTTAATTTAAAAAATGTAATTATAGAAGAATTAATTATAAAAATTTGGGATCATCTAAAAAACATTAAAAAGTTATCAAAAAAGTGTTTTTATTTGAAATATATAAAAAATAATTCAAGAATAATTAAATAATTTATATAAAAAAATACCCAAAATCATTCACTTGTATCTTTACAGAATAAAAATTGAAAAATTCACAAAATCTTATTCCTAAAATATAGAAACACAAAGTTAGGTACAATTACCTATTTCACACACAAAAAATTATACATTTTTTTAAATAATTATCATGGAATTAAAATTTCTTCCCAATAATTCAATTGTAAAAAAAAAATCTCTAATTAAAATTCTTTTACAAAAAAAGAACAAAATTAATTAAACAAATAAGATGTGTAAAAATGCATCAAATACATGCCACATAAAATTACCCCCACATAATCATGTTCACTCCTGGGAAATTAAATGTATTATTTTTATCTATTAAAAAAGTCTCCTAAAAATTGATCATCCATACCAAGTTCAAATTCATAGCAGAATCAAAGGAAATCATATATTACTCTATTTATTGAAATTGTCATGTCTCCTTTGTGAATGATACACATTAAATTAAATTAATTCATATTTTAGTTATAGTTTTAGGAGAGTACACATGTTAAATTTAAGTGTGGTTAAAACCATAACAAGAAGAACCTTCAATTATCAATCTTCCATTGGTTCCAAAAAAGTGAGTCATTTTCCACTTTATTGATTCAACTAAAATGATTGTTTTATAAATCAATTTTCATCTTCTTTATTTGGGTTCAATATTCATCTTTCTTTAATGAACTCATTTTTTATAAATTGTAACTTTATTGATTTTTCTTATCCATGTATTTGTGTGTAGCACTTTGAAGATTACTTATTGAATTTAAAAATGGAATTTATTTATTTACATAACACACTCAATTCTTAATGTCTCTAAGATTAATTGTGGGTTTTAAATTACCCATTTGAATGTAGTTTCAAAGGACATATATGATTATTAATTGATTTGGATCCCTGATTAGTTCTGCTTCAAAAAGGTTTTTTTCTTTAGGTTCAGGTTCCATCATTTAGTTCCCTCAAATTAAAATATCAATTCCACAAGAATATTACCCATCATTCTCCATTTTATATATCCCAAATAGTATTTACATAAATATAGCATACAACATTACTTAGAAATTAGTAAATTTTGATAACTTATAAGCCAATGGAATTCCTCAAAATGAGTATGTCATTTTTCCCATAGGTAGGACACATTGAAATTAAATTTTCCTAGCCTTGAAACACAAAAATAGTTAATTTATTAACAACTAGAGGATACTAAAATGATTATAAAAGGGAGGTCATTTTGAAAAAAATAGGGTTTTGATATTTACAGCATTGATGCATAGTTAATTCACATTTTAAGGCACCTCTACCCCAGAATAAAACTCAAAATTATCCCCAATGTTTAATTCTATGGTGTGAGATATTTTTTATTCAAAATATTTCATGATTTTTTAGTTCATGGATTCTTTAAGGAGGTACATTTAAGTTTAAAACAACATATTTTCCACATATCCAAAAATATTTAAAATATTTTTTCTTAAAAGATCATGCTTTTAGTTGTTATTTATAGACATAGTAATTAACAAATTGGAACAAATATATGTATGGTAAATAATTCAACAACATCATTTATATTCAATATAATTTTGGGCATGCAAACCAAATTAAAAAACATTGTTTCAAATTAATTTTCAACAAACTAGATTTAATTATACCTCAAACCAAACCAAGAAAATTGGTTCACAGATTTCAAAAAAATAAGGGGAGTTTCACCCACAATTACTTTCTAGAAGGATAAATAAAAATATGAGTGGAATTGAAATTGAAACTCCCCTAGTGTATAATCATAATGAATTGGATTTCAAATAAGACACTCCCACTATTATATCATGAAAGAGATCTAGGTTCTTCAATTGATTTCATATAATATGTAAATAAATTAACATAAGATTAATTAATTTTAAGTTCCAAGTGAAATGAAACCAATGATTAAGATATGGAGGATTGATCTTGATAACTCAAGCTTGTATATTCTTCTGGCCATGGGAAATTATTAATTATATCATGGTCAGTTCTTACTTCTCATTCGAGTTCCCTGTAAGAGTATTGGGCCTTATGGATGCATTTTCTGGATATCTCACTAATAATACATTATAAAACATAACCAAATAAAATTAAAATGAAAAATTATATTGAATAAAACATAATATAATATCAGTACTACCTTTTATTGGGTGTTGTGTTTGGACTTTCCATAGCATTGCAATGATTATTTCAACCTCAATTAGATGGTGGTTGTGAATTATTTCTTCAGAACCACAATATTTGATTCATTATAGTGTGATTGATGTTATTCAAGTTGTGGAGTATCCCTTGTAAAACATACCTAATGTCCCATTCCATGAAATTGTATCTTTTTTGAAAAATGAATGGGGAAACTAAATGTAGGGGTAATTCTCCTCCTCTTAAACTTAATGGTTGGTGTGTGAAGGGTGTGGAAAATAAAATCTAGAATTTATCTTTTCATTCAGTTAAATCCAAAACATAATTTCTTCTTTTAATAAAGAAAATGTTCCAAAATCCACTTTACTACCTATCCATAGTTTAAACACCTCCTTGTCTTCAACCACAACTGCAAACATTGAAATTATTACATCAAAAAGGAATTCAAAAAGTTAAAAATCAGGTGTAGGTTCAGTTTTTTCAAGGATCTCCAATAAATCACACAACTCAGCTAGTTCCTCAATATCTAAATAAGGAGAAACAACATGAAATTGACCTTTGGTAACATCATGATCAAATGAGAACACAATTTTTTTTCATTAAGTAAGTTCTCCCTAGATATATCCATTTGTTTGTTATTTATATGAATATATGTCCCCTTAGAGTATGTATAGGATAGAGTAAGGTAGTCAGTCTCCTTTGATCACTTTTCAATGTAAACTAATTCATTTTTGGTTCTATATAAATGAGAATAGAGATTTTATTAAGAAAGAAAAATCAATAGAGATATTGATAAGTCATTAAAAAAATAAATATATAACATTTTTTCCAATAAAAGTAATAAATCAATTGATTATCCAATATAGATCAAACTTGTTCAATTATAACTTTCCCATCCTCTTGGAATCCCTAGAAATGATACTCAATTATTTGACTTTCATGTTTCATCTTGGTATCAGTTGTAACTTCATATTCAAATTTTTATGGATTTAGATCTTCTTTACTTTTATCTTCTAATTCATATCCAAAAAATTTGGCATGGGTCAACCCTAATATTATAGTCCTCTTAGGCTATGTAGTATACTCAAAATAATTCCATCTGATGCTCAAAATCCTCTTTGTTCTTAATAGTATGTAGCTATTCCATTTTCCCACATTTCAAGTTCACCACATATTCTAATACTAGATTAAGTTCTTTCACTTGAGATTTTTCTAACAGTGATAAAGATTTAAAAATATATGATTCCATATATGATTCCATGTATGATTCCATCATGGTTTGGTTTTTCCTGGTTTTATTTGTAAAATTTAGAAAAGATGGGAAAAATTAACAAAACATTACTTACAATAAAAAATGTAAATTTTGTTGGTGTTTCCTTATAGAAAGTATGGTCACAATTACACTTATATTCTCCCAAAATACAGCGCATTGGCTCACCTTTGGGTCACTCTTACAGAAGCAGTATAAAATTCCATAATAGTATTCCTGAAACACTTTTTTTGATTTTGAAATATTTTTAAATTATTAAATAAAAACATAGAATGGAGATGATGAAAGAAGTGATAATGAGTTAAACTATAACAAAAAAATGGAAGTGGAACAATAATAAGAGTATAATAAAGAGAGTTAGTGAGAATGGGGTTAGATCTAGGTTGATCCAATCTTAAGTATATAATGTGGATATTCTTGATAATAAAACCATCAACTTTAAACCTCATTCAATGTATGATTGATCTCTTATATCACACACCTCACTCTTAAATAGTAAAAACACAATTATAGAAGTTCATCAGTGCATAATCATTCCTACAGAATGAAAAATGATTCACTTGATAGACTCATTCTGGATAGGATATCTCACATTCTCTAATGATCCTACTAAGATAATCATATCACACAACCAAACTCGCATAATCATCTATGAATAATGAGAGATTAATAGGGAAAAAAGATGATAGAGATTAATAAAAATTTTAAATACAAGAGCGTTCTATCAACACACCCTAAATCACTATAACAATCTACTATGGGTGAAGAAGATGTGATGATTTTAATGAAGGTAATATCTCCACATTGCTCATGTGAAAATTTATAAGTAAATCCTATTAAATTCTCTTTCCATTTATAGAGTATCAAGATCACATCACATGTAAGAGAAAGAATAAAAAAACATACTATTTATAGCTGGGATAAATAATTAAAGGGTGAAAAAATAGTGAAGAAGAATGGGTAGGGTGGAAGAGGATGATAATGAGTTCCCATATCTAGGAATGATATTTGATTCTAGAATATGTGGATGAAGAAAATAGAGTCTTGAGTGACCATTTTAAAAAAAAATAGAAACTTGAAATCAGGGAAAATATAATCTAACAGGAAGTAAAATCCACATGGTGTGATCTCATGTTCTCTTTACTAGGTTTTAGTGAAGTCCCAATGAAAGTAGCCAACCTCCCATAAAGAAACATTCTTTCCTTATAATTTTTTCATGTAGTGAAGTTACCAAAATCCCACACCATTATGTTCTCCATATGGATTGATCAAGGGTTGTGATCACTAGAATCTTCCTTCCCAATATGTGTCACTTATGATTGAAATTATTTTTTCCATAATTCAGACCTATAGATAGAAAAAGATTCCATTTTGACATTAAGATGATCATATCTGAAAGGGAAATAAACTTCACATCATACTCCCTCTTCTTGTCTGAATTTCTCTATTTCTAAGTATTAGTGAACCCATGCATTAAAATTTATTTTCCTTGTAATTTTTCATCAATTTAGACCCACGTGAAAATTAATTTTCTATTTAATTACTAAAATACCTTCAATTGTATTTAATAAGTCTAATACATGTCATGTTGATTCATTTTTTTCTCAATGGATCAAGTCGGCTCCCCCCTTGGAACTTAGCACCATATTGGAAACTCAAATCAGAACCTCCATAAAATGTACGTTAAAATTTTTTTGGCACAAAAAGGAGAATATGTTTTGTGTGTCTTCTTCTAGAGTACTTGTAATTTCATTATAATTGTAAAATTCTCCCTTTTTTTATTTATCATCTACCTTCAACAAATCCATTAACACTATTTTAGAAGAAAAAAACTAGAGAAGGTCACATTGAAATCGAGTCAACTTGGTTTCTCTTCTCAATGACATGTCTTATTACTATACCATAGAATTATATTTAGTTCATAAAAATATTTCATATATGAGACCTAATATTTGGCATCCTCAATTACCCAACATATATCAATCAGTTCTTCAAAAAATCAGTCAATAAGGCATTATAGAACATTGGAGGTTTAGTTATTTTTTAAAAAATTAAATGCATATAATCAATTAGTCCATAAAAATCCATCAATCACTATTAATGTTTGGAATTATAAGGATTGGATCAATATTAAAAAAAATGCTTCATGTGGAATTGTTAGGTCATCTTCTTCTGATATGGTCATAGCTCATGATTCTCATTTCCCCAATAGTTTCAAAATTAAGATTCAATGGTTCATCACTCAATTTCAAAAGTTTGTTACTAATCTTTATGAATCTATGATCATAGACAGTATTCAATATTGTATTTGGGATGGATTCACATTGTCTTCCTCAATTGATTTATAATGTCTTGGTAAAAATGGTGGCTCTATACAGTAACTTCGAAACTTCATGCATTGTAGGTTGAAACATCCTCTTGAGGACAATTGTAGTCACATGGTAACTTTGATATTCAATCATGTAGTTACTTCAGAGATCATAGGTTAGTATTTTCTATATGTCCAGTTAATAATTCATCCATGCGTTCACTAGGAATTTTAACATGTGTTCATTTAATTTATCATGGGTATGTCTTGTGGTCAGTTATGGATTTTGATTCATTCATTCAGTTAATATTTCATTCGTATGGTAGGTTTAAATGCAGCATTATGTACACATGTATTTTGAGGGTGTTTTAACTCATTGTGGTAGGTTTTCTTTCATTATTTTCCCCCACATTTACTAAAAATTAAAAATTAATAATTCATTGAAAATAATATATTTCAATTAAAATTAAAGCATAAAAACCATGAAATATTGAAAAATAAGAAATTCCACCAAAAAATATAATTAAACAAATTTAATTATGGAATAATTAATTCTAAAAATTTGGTATCATCTGAAAAAAAATGTTTTATATTAAATATTTATAAATGTTATATCACGAACAATAAAATAATTTATACAGCAAAATTATCTGCAATCAGGCACTTATATCTTCAATGAATAAAAACACAAAAATTCAAAAAAAACTAAAATAAGGGAACACAAACTGAGGAACAATAGAACTTTTTTACACCATAAATTACTCTTTTTTAAGAGAAAATTAAAATAATTAAAATTTATTATCAATTAATATATTAAAAATAAATCTCTAATTAAATCTATCTTCCACTTCAAGAAAATAATTAATTCAAAAAAATAGATGTGGAAAAATTTATCAAAAAAAGTACACATCAGTTACCTTGATATTGTGAAAGTTGTTTTATAGATAACATGTCATAAAATAGGATGGTAGTTAGGAATTATACGAGCTGTGATGGTTCATTGTAGGTATATTCAAATAGGTTGTAATGTATTAATGTTTAGTATATATTATTATAGCTGACTAGAATATGTAGTGGTTATGTGGTTTCATAGATGGGGTTATGCATGTAAAGAAGGGTGTGTGGGGTTAATTTTATACATGTTCATGATACCCAACTATGAGGAGTATATGATGTGCAGTTATGGGTGGGGGATGTGTATTGAAGGAAAAGGGAATGAGGTTGATGTCTTTCATGTTCACAATAACCTACCAATATGTGTTTAGGAAAATTCAATATATATATTTGATATATTAGTATGTGGTGGTGTGGTATGTGGTGGTGTATTTTTAGTTATGGTTCGGGAGATGTGGTATGTGGATTTTTGGCATGGATATTGATCTATGACACGAGGATTTGGTTATTAATATGGTTTTTTCATTATTTCATTCCTGGATTCTATATTATATTGGGATATTTCATACTACCATCTCTCTATATGCTAGAGTTGGAATAAATTTTATAATATATGAGAGTGATGGTAAATTTATAAGCCTTTTTAATTGGTTGTTTTGATGATGAGGTTATAGTGTTAGAATAGTTTCTCATTTGTTGAAAATATTGAAGTATTTAAGTACTTTTTTCATATGTGAATTGGTTAGGAATCTTAGTTGGGAAATAGTTAATGATATTTCATGGAAGGGAGGAATTTTTGGTAAATGAGGTGAAACATGGAGCTTTGTGGTTATATTTTTATAATTACTCAATTTCTAATTATGAATATATTTTTCATGTTTTTATCTCTATTTTCCACTCTTTTATATTTATTTGAAATAGTTGTTTATTTATTCAAAAGGATGATCCTACTGAATACTCTCAAGTTCTCATATAAGGCCCCGGCCTTAAACATTACATAATATTGAATTAAATTAATAATTCACATCGAGGATCATTTCAGGTTTAGAGTTTTTGAGAATTAGATCATAACTATTACATCTCAAAAGATTAAAAAGTATACACTTCTACTAAGTTTCCATAGAATAAAAAAAACTCTTAAAAAGAAACATGTCTAGTTCCATGTTTTATATATCATGACATTCCCTTGATCCCATCCTTGACCCTATTCCACATTAAGTCCTGTGAAAAACATTTCAAAAAAAACTTGGGGTGAGCATAAAAAAGCTCAGTAAGGGATACACAAAGAATGAAAACAGTTAGTTTATCAAAACAAAAAGTAAACCATGTATACTTTAACAAATTAATACTTTTCACCTTTATGATGTAGTAAAAACTCTTCACTGAATAAAAGATCATTACTTACCCTTTTGTAACCAAAATATTACCATAAAACCCATAAAAAGATCACATAACATATAAAGGTAACATGGGACATAAACATACTTAAGTGGAATAACCATACGGTCTACTTCCACACATATCTCTTAATGGAATAGCCATACGGCCAAATTCCATACATACTTAATGGAATAGCCATACGGCCGACTTCCATACCCAATGCATTGGAGGTTATAACGTAACCACCCGTCCTGGTATTCACGGCACCACCCGTCATATGGTTTATCACGTAACCACCCGTCAAATGTCCAAGTACCATTATAAAATCATAAGACATAAAACAAACATAATGGAAAGAAAACATTTCCACACATTGATCACAATATATCACTCAAATATATTGACATAACAAATCCATTATAAAAACCACTTTCAATACCAAAATACATAAAAGAGTATATGATATTTATTTCATTTTATAAACATCACGACTTGTTGAAGAAGCCAAAGACCAAATAATTCTCGCGGCGGTGGAAAAGGTCATTGTCACTACATACGTTAAAGAAACATTCCTTTTTGTCGTTTTGTAAAACGCTTCGTAGAAAAAGATTCCTTTTTTATAAAAATAAAAGTCAAAGGGGTTTATACTCCGTATGAAATAAAGTTGTGTATAAAACGAAATATGCCTCAATGAAAGGAGATTGAGACGAAGTCCCTTACAAAGATAAATTTTTAAATAAAATAGATTTATTATGTGTATTCACTATAAGTACACATAAATAAAGTACAAATACAATATAGGACATAATAATATCATGACATAATTTTAAAGTAGGAGATTAACCTAATGAATGGAAATTGGGTTAAGAAGTTCCCTTACCTCAGGTCCGACATGACTCGATCGTTCTTTAACGTCCTGAATAATAGACTTGAGTTAATTTCTAATTTCTTAAGAACCTTTTTCAAGCTTTATATTCCTTTTATATCACTTATTTCCATTTTATAAACATTATGTAATCATTAAGTTAATAATGTTTGCTTTGTCGATATTTGGTTCTTAAGTCAAAAGTGGACTTCTTACAATTACATGTTGTTCGTGTGGTCAAAGGTTATTTATATCCATAATGACATTCCTGATTTGGATATCATATATATCATAAATATCCAGCTTATAAATGTATTTATAATATTACATAATCATTTAGAGGTAAGAAATGAAATGCACCGTTCATGGAGACGATAAGCCGTACGTACGCATGAACGCTACTTTCATTTATTTGTCATATTAATGGAATTAAAACTAAATGAGAGGTATGTATATTTTAATTCCAGAATTATATTCTTCATTTAGATGTATCATTCATCATATATATCCATTATATAGATGTACTTATAATAGTACATTACATTTGGGGATAAGAAATGAAATGCACCGTTCATGGAGACGGTAAGCCGTACGTACGCATGAACGCTACTTTCATTTCTATCTCATACTTTAATGGAAATAAATAATAGTTATAGAGAGGTATATTATAATTCCAGTATAACATCATATATAATAACTTTATATCCATCCTTTATACATCCCAAATATGGCATTAACGAATCAAATCACTTTGAGGGGGCGGTAGTCCGCACTTCCTTAAATGAAGATATCGTGTTTACCCATAATGGAAACCATAAAGGTATGCACAAAATAAAAAATACAGAATCTTAAGGAAAACATAAACATATTATATATCATATATAAATATAGTGTCATCTTAATGGCCACCTTTGAAGGTGTTAAAAGAATGTTGAACAATCATCGTTTCGGGAGGCAGAAATTCACCATCCACGGAAACAGTATGTTATTTAACCGTTAGATGTAGGTGTGTGTAAGTGTAGCTCAAATATTTCCTATAAAAACATCCTAGTATATTGAAGATACTGTATTTGTTACAAAAGAAATGAATAAAAAGAGTTTAGGGGGTTGGAGAAGCAAAATAAAACAAAAGGACTCAAGTGAAGACATTACCTTAAAATCGGTAACTCCCTTTGGTTTGAGCTCAAAGGCTTCCTTGGGAAGACTTCTGCCCAAAGGAAGGCTTCAAGGAGTAATAGAGGGAAGTGGAGAGACAAAATGGGTAGGGGTTGGCCGAGCCAAAGGCTTTGGAAGTGTGGGTAAGGTGGTAGAGGTGGGGGCCTTTTATAAGAGGAGAGGAGGGGCACTCTTGGAAAGTAAAGAAAAGTCACTTTATTTTAAAATGGTATTCGGATTTAAGAGGTACCAAATTGATATAATTAGAGGATACGCTGATAAGGGTTTTCAATCCACTCATACAATAGGTTTTGGACATGTGTAGTTCTTAGATATTACATTATCTTTCCATTTTATTTAAATCGTTAAATAATGAGGTCATCGCTGCATCATCATGATGTCATAAATAATTTAATTTATTTAATGTCTAAAAATTATAAAACAAATACTATGATGTAGGAAATATTTTTAGCTTTCCAATTACTATTTATAGTCAAAAGTATGACTTGTATAACCCCATGTAAAAATTGTTTTAGTAAAACATTTCATGTTTGTGTCATTTTTTACTTTAACATTAAATAAAAGGTATTTATGTCATTTTCCAACCAAAGTGGCTCCATGGGGTCCCCAAGTTTACCCATGGATTGTCTTGGTCGGCCATGACACATCCAATGAGGGTAGGACATGTGTCTAGGTCATTTCATTTTATTAAAACATTATTCTTACCTTAAACTACACTAATTACCTCTAATCGCGATTAAGAACTTAAGAGTTACTATTCACCAAAAAATTATTTTAATCTCATTGAACCACATTTTACTTCTTAATGACAACCATGTATGTCGGATTTTTGAAATTCAAAACACAGATGTGGTAAAATTTCATTTAAACGAAAAATCAGTTTTTACAAGTACCACTTTGTGGTTTCACTATTCATCAAAAATTGAAGTTTTTCAGAAAAATACCAAAAATTCACCCTAAGCTATATTTGATATTCCGAATTCAAAAATGAAGTCTATTTTACAAAATTCAAAACATATAAGTCACATTAATTAATTTAATAATTAATTCCCGCTTTCATGGAAAATAGCGTGTTTTTATGAAACAATAAGTATCAAAAGATCGACACTAGTTTAAGTCTGATTTCAAAGTGAAATTAATTCCAACGACCACTATTGGATTTAATGGTAAAAATATTTTCTAATTTCACTTTAAAAACAATTCAAATGATAATCTAATCATGTAAATAAATTAGATTAAAAATAGGGTTTGAATTAAAATACAACATTTTACACTATTCATTAAAAAAATGAACTTTATCGGAAAGATACCAAACATTTACACAAAGTAAATTTTGATGTCCCTATTCTAAAGAAGTGTTATATTTGGTCCAATAGAATTTATAAGATTGATCAAAACTATATTTAATGACGGTTCGCCGTCAAAAGGTGATAAGTGAACCCTTAGTGAAAATTAGGGTATAAATGCCTAAAATTGAATTCTTTCCGTATTTTAAGCCTTTATCTTTTATTGGATAAATTTAAAAACATTTAAAAACATATATAATCATATTTTAGTTATTTCTATCCATTACCACCAATACAACGGCTACATGTTAACTACCATTTAAAATAATATTATTATATTTCTAGTGTGCAACGTAAGTTTTCAAAGGAACTCATCGTTGTGTATCGGGTACGCTATCGAACATAGCAACCCTTTTAAAGTAAAATTAATATTTAATTCATAAATATTAATAAATATGAAAATGTTTTATTCATTATTTAACTGGGATGTTACATCCTTCCCCCCTTTTGGGAATTGCGTCCTCACAATTTTATTCACTTATCAAAATAAGTGGGGGTATTTATCCCTCGTAGCATTTTCAGATTCTCACGTTGCCTCTTCAACCATATGGTTTTTCCACAAAACCTTTACCTGGTGGATTACCTTATTTCGCAACACTTTCTCTCTTCGGTCAAGAATCTGGACTGGTTTTTCTTCATAAGATAGGTTCTCTTCTAGCTGAACTACCTTTGGACTCAAAACATGAGATGGATCTGGCATATACTTCCTTAACATCGAAACATGAAAAACATTGTGTACCTGAGATAAACTCGGAGGTAAAGCCAATCGGTAAGCAACTGATCCAACTCTCTCCAGAATTTCTTATGGTCCAATGAACCTTGGACTCAGCTTTCCTTTCTTACCAAATCTCATCACACTTTTCCATGGAGAAACCTTGAGAAAAACATGATCACCTACCTCGAAAGATAGATCCTTCCTCTGGTTATCCGCATAACTCTTCTGCCTGCTCTGAGCTGTTCTCATGTGTTTCTGAATCAACTGAACTTTTTCTGCTATCTCTTCTACCAATTCTGGTCCCATCAGCTTCCTTTCACCCACTTCATCCCAAAATGCTGGAGTTCGACACCGATTCCCATATAATGCCTCAAATGGTTCCATCTGTATACTGGAATGAAAACTGTTATTATAATAAAACTCAACCAAAGAAAGATGTTGGTCCCAACTTCCCTGAAAATCCATCGAAAAAGCTCATAGCATATCCTCCAAGGTCTGAATTGTTCGTTCTGACTGCCAATCTGATTGAGGATGAAAAGCTGTACTAAAATTTAATTCAGTACCCAATGACTTCTGAAGGCCTTTCCAAATGTTAGAAGTAAACCTGAGATCACGATCGGACACAATGGAGAGAGTAACTCCATGTAACCTGACTATCTCTTTAAGATACAAAAGTGAAAGTTGATCTAGAGAGAATGTATCTTGAATAGGAAGGAAATGAGCAGATTTAGTCAAGCGATCAACAATAACCCAGATTGTATTATTACCTCGAGATGTCCTCAGTAATCCCACAACAAAGTCCATGGATATATTTTCCCATTTCCACTCTAGAACTGGTAAAGGATGAAGCATTCCTTTCGGTAACTGCCGCTCTGCTTTAACCTGCTGACAAGTCAAACACTTCACAGTAAAATCAGCAATATCCCTTTTCATTCCATCCCACCAGTAATACTCCCGCAGATAACTGTACATCTTAGTACTGTCAGGATGAACTGAAAATGGGGAACTATGATCCTCACATAACAACTCATTCTTCAACTGTGAATCACAAGGCACACATAATCTCTTCCCAAACCTCAAAACACAATCATTATCAATGTTGAATTCAGGAAACTTACCCTTCTGAACCAGCTCTACCTTTTTCTGCAACTCACTGTCTTGCTTCTGTGCTTGCTTGATTCTGTCTGATAGAGAATATTTCACTGATACCTGAAATAAAACAGAAGAACATCCTGCACCAACAACTTCTATGCCAAAGTTCATCAAATCCTTAACCAAAGGATCACGTTCCAAACTCAACATTGCTAATGAAGCATTACTTTTTCGACTCAAAGCATCAGCCACTTTATTTGCTTTTCCCGGATGGTAATGAATTGTACATTCATAATCCTTGATTAATTCCAGCCATCTCCTCTGTATCATGTTCAATTCTTTCTGAGTGAATATATACTTTAAACTTTTGTGATCAGTATGTATTTCACAATTTACTCAATAAAAATTATGCCTCCAAATTTTTAAAACAAAAACAACAGCAACTAATTCCAAATCATGTGTAGGGTAATTTACCTCATGAGTTTTCAACTAACGTGAAGCATATGCAATTACCTGATCATTCTGCATAAGGACACAACCAAGTCCCTTCAACGAAGCATAACTGTATATAACAAACTCACCATTCCTGGAAGGAAGTGCCAAAACTAGATCATTCACCAATCTTCTTTTCAACTCCTAAAAACAATCATCACATTCTTTTTTCCAGATAAACTTAACACCCTTCCGAGTTAGCTTAGCCATTGGACTAGATAACCGTGAAAATTTTTCAACAAACCTTCGGTAATAGCCTGCCAAACCAAGGAAGCTACGAATCTCAGTTACATTTGTGGGTCTTGGACATTCTTCCACAACCTTTGTTTTTGCAGGAACAATAGTTATCCCATCTTTAGAAACAATATGACCAAGGAAAGAAATTTTTTGCAACCAAAACTCACACTTGCTGAATTTCCCATACAGTTTCTTTTCTTTTAAGGTTTGCAAAATAACCCTTAAATGTCTTTCATGCTCCTATTTACTCATAGAAAACACCAAAATATCATCCATAAAAACAACCAACATTTTTCACCTGATTCAACTGAGCCATCACTGTAACAAACTATTTAGTTCTGATTCTGACCATCTCAGGATACTGATTTGAAAGGTCATTTCCCTCTATATTCCTTCCCAGAAAAGTTTTTCTATTTCCTCTATGAAAAACCATTCTTAACACAGAAATATCTTAGGAGAAGCAACATGTTAATCTTTAAATGCTATATCATTTCAGTCATACCATAAATTAACTTATAATTTAATAATTTTCTAATTCCTAAAGTTGTCTAAACCGACCTCTGATACCAACTATAAGGCCCCGGCCATAAGCATTACTTAATATTGAATTAAATGAATAATTCACATCGAGGATCTTTTCAGGTTTAGAGTTTTAGAGAATTAGATTATAACTATTACATCTCAAAAGATTACAAAGTAGACACTTCTACGAAGTTTCCATAGAATAAAAAAAAACTCTTAAAAAGAAACATGTCTAGTTCCATGTTTTATATAGCATGACATTCCCTTGATCCCATCCTTGACCCTATTCCACATTAAGTCCTGTGAAAAAATTTTCAAAAAAACATGGGGTGAGCATAAAAAACTTAGTAAGGGACACACAAAGAATGAAAACAGTTAGTTTATCAAAACAACAAGTAAACCATGTATACTTTAACAATGTAATACTTTTCACCTTTATAAAGTAGTAAAAACTCTTCACTGATTAAAAGATCATTACTTACCCTTTTGTAACCAAAATATTACCATAAAACCCATAAAAATATCACATAACATATAAAGGTAACTTGAGACATAAACATACTTAAGTGGAATAACCATACGGTCGACTTCCACACATATCTCTTAATGGAATAGCCATACGGCCAACTTCCATACATACTTAATGGAATAGACATACGGCCAAATTCCATACCCAATGCATTGGAGGTTATAACGTAACCACCCGTCCTGGTATTCACAGCACCACCCGCCATATGGTTTATCACGTAACCACCCGTCAAATGTCCAAGTACCATTATAAAATCATAAGACATAAAACAAACATAATGGAAAGAAAACATTTCCACACTTTGATCACAATATATCACTCAAATATATTGACATAAAAAATCCATTTTAAAAACCACTTTCAATACCAAAATACATAAAAGAGTATATGGTATTTATTTCATTTTAAAAACATCACGTCTTGTTGAAGAAGCCAAAGACCAAATAATACTCGCGGCGGCGGAAAAGGTCGTTGTCACCGTGTACGTTAAAGAAACATTCCTTTTTTTCGTTTTGTAAAATGCTTCGTAGAAAAAGATTCCTTTTGTATAAAAGTAAAAGTCAAAGGGGTTTATACACCGTATGAAAGAAAGTTGTGTATAAAACGAAATATGCCTCAATGAAAGGAGATTGAGACGAAGTCCCTTACAAAGATAAATTTTTAAATAAAATAGATTTATATGTGTATTCACTATAAGTACACATAAATAAATTACAAATACAATATAGGACATAATAATATCATGACATAATTTGAAAGTAGGAGATTAACCCAAAGAATGGAAATTGGGTTAAGAAGTTCCCTTACCTTGTGTCCGACTTGACTTGATCATTCTTTAACGTCCTGAATAATAAACTTGAGTAAATTTCTACTTGCTTAAGAACCTTTTTTAAGCTTACTATTCATTTTATATCACTTATTTCCATGTTATAAACATTATTTAATCATTAAGTTAATAATGTTTGCTTTGTCGATATTTGGTTCTTAAGTCGAAAGTGGACTTCTTACAATTACATGTTGTTCGTGTGGTCAAAGGTTATTTATATCCAGAATGACATTCCAGATTTGGATATCATATATATCATATATATCCAGCTTATACATGTATTTATAATATTACATAATCATTTAGAGGTAAGAAATGAAATGCACCGTTCATGGAGACGGTAATTCGTACGTACACATGAACGCTACTTTCATTTATTTGTCATATTAATGGAATTAAAACTAAATGAGAGGTATGTATATTTTAATTCCAGAATTATATTCATCATTTAGATGTATCATTCATCATATATATCCATTATATATATGTGCTTATAATAGTACATTACATTTGGGGATAAGAAATGAAATGCACCGTTCATGGAGACGGTAAGCCGTACGTACGCATGAAGGCTATTTTCATTTCTATCTCATACTTTAATGGAAATAAATAATAGTTATACAGATGTATATTATAATTCTAGTATAACATCATATATAATAACTTTAAATCCATCCTTTATACGTCCCACATATGGCATTAACAAATCAAATCACTTTGAGGGGGCGGTAGTCCGCACTTCCTTAAATGAAGATATTGTGTTTACCCATAATGGAAACCATAAAGGTATGCACAAAATGAAAAATACAGAAGCTTAAGGAAAACATAAACATATTATATATCATATATAAATATAGTGTAATCTTAATGGCCACCTTTGAAGGTGTTAAAATAATTTTGAACAATCATCGTTTCGGGACGCAGAAATTCGCCATCCACGGAAACAATATGTTCTTTAACCATTAGATGTAGGTGTATGTAAGTTTAGCTCGAATATTTCTTATAAAAACATCCTAGTATATTTAATATACTGGAGTTGTTACAAAATAAATTAATAAAAAGAGTTTAGGGGGTTGGAGAAGCAAAATAAAACAAAAGGACTCAAGTGAAGACATTACCTTAAAATCGGGTAACTCCCTTTGGTTTGAGCTCAAAGGCTTCCTTGGGAATACTTATGCCCAAAGGAAGGCTTCAAGGAGTAAGATAGGGAAGTGGAGAGACAAAATGGGTAGGGGTTGGCCGAGCCAAAGGCTTTGGAAGTGTGGGTAAGGTGGTAGAGGTGGGGGCCTTTTATAAGAGGAGAGGAGGGGCACTCTTGGAAAGTAAAAAAAAGTCAATTTATTTTAAAATGGTATTCAGATTTAAGAGGTCCCACATTGAAATAATTAGAGGATACGGTGATAAGGGTTTTCAATCCACTCATACAATAGTTTTTGGACATGTGTAGGTCTTAGATATTACATTATCTTTCCATTTTATTTAAATCGTTAAATAATGAGGTCATCGCTGCATCATCATGATGTCATAAATAATTTAATTTATTTAATGTCTAAAAATTATAAAACAAATACTATGACGTAGGAAATATTTTTATATTTACAATGACTATTTATAGTCAAAAATATGACTTGTATAACCCCATGTAAAAATTGTTTTAGTAAAACATTTCATGTTTGTGTCATTTTTTACTTTAACATTAAATAAAAGGTATTTATGTCATTTTCCAACCAAAGTGGATCCATGGGGTCCCCAAGTTGACCCATGGATTGTCTTGGTCGTCCATGACACATCCAATGAGGGTAGGACATGTGTCTAGGTCATTTCATTTTATTAAAACATTATTCTTACCTTAAACTACACTAATTACCTCTAATCGCGATTAAGAACTTAAGAGTTACTATTCACCAAAAAATTATTTTAATCTCATTGAACCACATTTTACTTCTTAATGACAACCATGTATGTCGGATTTTTGAAATTCAAAACACAGAAGTGGTAAAATTTCATTTAAATGAAAAATCAGTTTTTATAAGTACCACTTAGTGGTTTCACTATTCATCAAAAATTGAAGTTTTTCAGAAAAATACCAAAAATTCACCCTAAGATATATTTTATATTCCGAATTCAAAAACGAAGTATCTTTTACAAAATTCAAAACATATTAGTCACATTAATTAATTTAATAATTAAATCCTACTGTCATGACAAATAGCGTGTTTTTATGAAACAATAAGTATCAAAAGATTGACACTAGTTTAAGTCCGATTTCAAAGTGAAATTAATTCCAACAACCACTATTGGATTTAATGGTAAAAATATTTTCTAATTTCACTTTAAAAACAATTCAAATGATAATCTAATCATGTAAATAAATTATATTAAAAAGAGGTTTTGAATTAAAATACAACATTTTACATTATTCATTAAAAATGAACTTTATCGGAAAGATACCAAAAATTTACACAAAGTAAATTTTGATGTCCCGATTATAAATAAGAGTTATATTTGGTCCAATAGAATTTATAAGATTGATCAAAACAATATTTAATGAAGGTTCACCGTCAAATGGTGATAAGTGAACCCTTAGTGAAAATTAGGGTATAAATGCCTAAAATTGAATTCATTCTGTATTTTAAGCCTTTATCTTTTATTGGATAAATGTAAAAACATTTAAAAACATATATAATCATATTTTAGTTATTTCTATCCATTCTCTCCAATAAAACGGCTACATGTTAACTACCATTTAAAATAATATTATTATATTACTAGTGTGCAACGTAAGTTTTCAAAGGAACTCATCGTTGCGTATCGGGTACGCTATCGAACATATCAACCCCTTTAAAGTAAAATTAATATTTAATTCATAAATATTAATAAATACAAAAAAATGTTATTCATTATTTACCTGGGATGTTACAGCTCACCCCTCCCCAATTTTCTATTTGTCAACAATATGCTTTGAGAGAGATTATGGTTGTTGTTTGGGTAGCTTGTATGAGGTTTGGTTAATGATAAGGGTATCTATATCTTGTTTTATATGTTTTGTATTGATGGTTTTATACATTTAAATTCAAGTAATATTTGGGTTTTCGGAATATATTTTTAAAATGAAAACATATCGAGTTGATTAGTGGTTTTTTCATTCTTATTGAGATTTATGTGTATAATTCCTCTCACCGACATGTCTTATACCCTCAAATATAGTATCTAACTCATGGAATATTGGTTCAAGGTTTTAATGGTCAAAAATTCCTTCACCTCCAACCCAGAAGGGTTTTTGTGGGGGTGGGTAATGAAAAATTGGTATTAAATATTTTTTTAGAGTTACGGTGGAGTTTAGAGTTAGGAATAGGTGAGGATTTCATGGGATTAGTCAGGAAGTTGTGATACTCAATCTTAACATTTGATGTAGACCATAAATACCAATTAAGACATTGTTATATAATTCCAAAAATTATATGATACAAATATTTTCCCAACCACTTGTAAAAAATTTAAGCAAAATTGTACCCATTTCATAGTATAAATAATAGGGAGGGACATGCATCATCATCACTTGTTGTATAGGCATTCATATTCTAGATCTTATCTATGTCTCCTTTATTATACTTATGTGATAAATCCATTGATAATTCATATTTCTGTTAGTAAAATGGTTTTATTTTCTTAATTTGAGGTAAAATAGTAATTAATTGGATTATACAATTTAAATAAACACCTAATTATTATTGAATATATTTTTTCCATTCATGCCACAACATAAATTTCCTTAATTTTACTTCCATTATCATTGGTAAAATTCATAGTTTATTAATACACCAGAATAATGTTTAGAATTATTAACAAAGAATATATAAATATTTTTTTATATAATCACATCTTTTTAATATATTTTTGAAATTTAATTTCCCTTAATAAAATCCTTGTGGTTTCACTGAAATAACTATTTTAAAACCATGCCTCTAAAGTTTTTTATTTTTTCCAAAAAAATTTGTGTGCCATGTGTTATCTTCAACCCATCATAAACTATATGTATATATTAAGTAGTTATTGAAATATTGGATTTTGGTTGTTTATTTATATAGTTTTTGGAACATGACAATAATAATTAGTGGTATCCCATTGAATTTAAAAAACCATTATATGAATGAACCTGTTTTTTTATTTTTCAATAATGATTACAATTTTGGAATATAGTAATATTAATGTGTTATGAATTAAATTTCAAATAACATTCCATGTGTATTTTGTTAAAATACTAATGATCATGTGTAAGGATAAAAAAACTGAAAATGAAAACATGAAATAATAAGGGGGAATTTTTATTTATTTTTATAGGAATCGTGTATAATGTTGAAGATTATTGAGTGAATTGTTATAAAATAACTAGTACATATTTTATCTAACATGTTTATTTGTTGATAATTTTTCACCAATAAATATAAGTAGGAGTATTCCACCCTTTACGTAATATGAAATCATATTTCTTTCATGGTTAAATTTTCAAATAATAATATTTTGATCAAGTAAAACATGATGTATAAGAACATTGCAAGTTCATTTTTCATTAATAATTCACAATAATGTTAATTTAATTTGAGTGAAAATTGAACTTATTTCTATAAAGTGTAATTTAAATAAATTGGAGAGTTATTCTATATTTTTTATTTGATAATCATTTCCTTGATGTGATTATTTTTTATAGTATCTTTTTTTTAAAACCATAAATTAAAAATCTAAAAATTCTCCAATATGAGACTTTCCCATAGTATAGTTTATGTATGGGGGTTCTATGATACTTTTTTGAAATTAGTGTAAAGTGAAAATATTCCATGGTGTTTTCTAATACTATGATTCTTTTCTAAATTTGTGTTTTAATTGATGAAATCAACTCTCATAAAAGGTTAATAATTTAATTATGGTGATGAATTTATTTTCTGAAATATATATTTAAGGTGATTCTGTACATGAAAAAGATTTTTAGTTAATATGAAATAATGTTTTAAAAAGGAACTTTTTAAGTGTTTTGTTTTTGAAATTGGGTTTAATTTTATACTCCAATTCCTGGATTGTATTTATTTGATTATTAACCTTAATTTAAAGTGGTTATAATTGTTTATGGTGGTGTTTTCAAGTTTTGGTTGTTATCGTGAGTGTTTTCAGGATGGCATAGATGGTTTTGTGGGGAGTAAACTATTTTTTGGCTATTTTGTGGGGGTTTGAGAAATGATAAGTGTACTATATTTTATTTTGTTTTTCATGATTGGCATGGGGAAATGTGGATGATGTGTGAGAGGTGGTGTAATTTCATGCATGATGGAGGGGTATTTTTTTGTGAAAAAAGTTTATTTTAGAAGTTAAATGGTGGATTGATTTGGTATTTTGGTTCTGTGATTTATTATGTAGAATGATATTTAGGGAGATTATAATAGGGATTGGTGTTGTTTTATATAATATTTTACTATTATATATGGTTTTTATGTGTCTTGTGTGTTTTATTATATCTTTATTGTATTTTATTCAAATATGTGCCCTCAAAATGTCACTGAGATTTTGGACATAGGAAAAAGTATGAATAATGGGATGGAATATTTTAGATGTTTCATTGTAAATGAGTATTAAAGTTCCTCAGTGGGGTGTCGAACCCCAATTATTAAGACTGGTTGGAGGATATTGATGTTTTATTTTATATAGTGAAGGCTTAAGATTTATTATGAGTTGCTTTGGGAGTTTTTTAGTTTCATATAGTGGCTTTAAGATGGTGGGATATGAAGTATGGAAACCCAAATGAGATTTCATGGGAGGAGTTCCTTGAATTTTTCAAGAATCAATTTCTTTCATAGGAATAGATAGATGACTATTTTAAGGAGATTCAAAATATTCACCAAGGGGTGAGAGTGCTCATAGCATTGGAATATTTTTATTTTCCTAATTAATTGGGTTGTTATTTTTTCTCATAATAGAGGACTTGGAATAGTATTTTGAGTCTACATTCAGGCTAGAGATTGAGAAATCTATCATATACTTTGAATTTAAGTAATAGATGGAGGCCATTGGTCTTGAGAATATCTTGTAGAATTTTTTTGGATGATGGATTATTCTAGTTAAATCCTCACCCAAGTGGTTGGGATGTTTGATATGAATGCTATAAGATGAAAGTATTTAGGTTTTTGGAAGAGGATAGAGTAATGATCTTCTAAATATAGAGTGTGGATTCAAACCCTAAGTTTTATTAGCTTGATGTGTCCTATATCTGGTGATTTGATTTTATTCCAATGTAATTTTATAGGAATAATAATTATTAATGTCCCAAAATTTAGTGTGATTCTCAATCTTCATTGGGGAGTTGTTTATAGGAATGTCTTGGGGAGGCCATGGTCATTCCATTAAAACCTTTATTTTATATTTTTAACACATTTTAAAAGTATTTGTTTATTGATATTTAAAATTAAATGTACATTTGTGTTTAATAAAAATTCATTTAGTTATTTTCATAAGGTTTTAAATTTTAAAAAAGGGATATTCTATATGGGTATATATTTTGAAATACTTTCAAAGTGAAAGGTGTATCCAATAGGGATTCATTTTTGATCCATGGTGGTTGATGTTAAGTTTATTTTATATCAATTGTGATGTTCCCATTTAAGAGTTATCTCCAATGGATATAAGGTTTTATTAGTGTTTTCTATGTTGGAGGTGAGTTAGGTTGTGTCTTAGACCTTCCTATAAGGGTTTTGGTAAAGAAATTATTCCATTGACAGGTATCTCCCTTGGTGGATAGGATTTATTTTATCTTTATTTGGGTTTCATTTTTATTATTAGTGATTAGAATCATTGAAAGTTATCTAAATTAGTAGCACAAAATTTATTAAAATTTTACATTTCATGTATTGAGTATTGGAGGAGATGAGAAGTGATTGGTGGAAGGGGTGGATTTAGAGTATAGATTATAGCTGGTAAGAGTGTATCATGGTGTGGCCATAGGTGACGTGGTGTGAAGAGTTGGATAAAAAAGAGGAGTTGGGAAGTCTAATTTGTCTTTCTATGAAGGGTTGAGTAACAAAATTGGATTTTATTTAGTTACATGAGGAATTATCACATCTTTGGGGTTTAGGATATGATATTAAATTATAATTTTATATTTTAGTTGGTAATGTAGTCATATTATGGTCAACTTATTTCATGTCATGAAATATTCATGAGATGATTTTCAAAAAATGTAAAACCATATATCTCTAGAAAAATATTTCATATGGGATAAAAAAGTCACATATTTCCGTAGCTATTTTTTTCCATGGTTTGAGAGTATTTGGTCAAGGAATGAAGGATATTTTTTAGCTAGTTTAATTATCTTATGGGTGGATATTAGGATGTAGCCACCACTATCATGGAATTATTTGTCGAGGTAGAGTTTTGGGGTTATACCTTTTTAGATTCCATCACATTGTGGTGCACTTTTCATGGAATGATCCTTCCATAGTAATATCAGATTAAGATATTTCACTAAGCATTTAATTAGGGAGAGTGGAGTAAATAGTTTCATAGATCTTAGATTTTCACTCAATATAGACCTACCATATCATGACCATGACATATCACATATAGGTTCCTTTATATTATAGTTTTATTACAAATTATAAATCCCATAAAAATTATTATATTTTTCATCATGTGTCCTCAAGACCTAGAAATAATGAGAAGTATCCTTGGATATATTTTATTCCACTTTGATGGCTTTTTATTCTTATCTTTTTGAAATTTTTTTATCTCCTCCAAGTAGAGTTTATATTCCTTTATGTTGAGATTCTTTTCTTTTATTCTTGTTTGGAGAGGTTGTGATAATGGCTCAGTTCTATTTTTATTTTCCTTTAGTTTTGGGTTTGATAGGGATTATTTTATCTAGGATGTTGAGTTCTTTCTCCCATGATCATGGCCTTGGTATCATCTCCTTATCTGATTCTTGTATAATGATTTCTAAATATTTTGGTGAGGTATGGTATTTCAAAACCCATCTTATATATTCTCAAATAATATCCTTGACTAGATTTCTAAAATTTCTTCCAGGGATCCTATTATATTATTTTTTATTTGTTTTTTATGAATTATTTAGTGTTTTGTTGGTGACTATCGGGAATGTTTTTAGGAAAATACATAATTAATAATTAATAAAATAATGATAATAATATGTTTGAGTTTAATCTTGAAGAGGAAGGATAATATTATGTGATTTATGGATTTTATTTTTATGTGTTGATTATTATTGATTGATATTCACTATTGTGATACTCTAATTTTAATTATTTTTTAATAACCTTTACAAAAATATAATTGGATAATTACTTTAACATAGAAATGATAAGGGTGTTGTTAAAAGGTTTAATTGAATGTGTTATGATTTTTTATTGATTTTTTATATTTGACCTGAATCTCTTAATGAGTAGTCTTATTGTGATTTGGGTTGAAATTGGTTGGGATGGTTCATGGGGGTATAAAATGGGTATTGATGTGTTATTGTTTGTTATGTATCCTCCTAAATATTGATAAATTGGTTCATGTGTTGGTGATTATTATGGGGGGAAAGGGTGTGATGGTGAGTTTAGTTATGTTGGGAATGGGATAGTTAAATATAAAATTAATGGGTATAAGTTGTAAATGGATGAATCTATTTATAATATATTGATTGATGGGTGTTTAAACTAAAAAAATAATTGTAAGAAGTTTATTTGAAATTAATGTGGACTGAATAAATTTGGTTAATGATGAATGATTGGTTTAGAATTGGTAGTGGGTTGATGAATGGGAGTGCATGGGTAAATGAATGGAATAACGAACCTAATGAAAATAGTAAATGGTAAATGGTGGGATTGGGAATGATGTGTAAATATTAAGCCATTATTTGTGTGGTTTTATTTTCCTATGGATTTAATCATGTTATTGATGATGATTAATGGTGGAAAGTGGTGTTTAATATATAATTTTTATGGTGTTATCATGATAATGTGAAAGTGGTTTTGGAAATATGAGGAGGTAAAGAAATATGATAGGTTTGAATTCTATGAGTTATGATGGATCATAACAAATATATGCATATTGGATATAATTTCTTAATATACGTTTTATAATATACTGGATCACCTGATTATATAGTGGTGGTGTCATTGTGTAGTGGGTTTTGTTCATGGTATGAGGGTGGATGTGGTTTATATTATACATGTTCATGATACCCTACTGTGATAAGGATATGATATGTAATTATGGGTAGGGGAATACATTGAAGGAGGGGGGAACATGGTTTATTTTGTTCCTGCTCATGTTACCCTACTGATGCGTCATTAGGATAAATAGATATTTGTTCATGATATAAGGGAATTTTATGGTTTGGTATGTAGATACCCAAAGCTTGACGTACATGGATATTACATTACCTTTACATAATTCTTAATACATTACAAAAACAGACACACAAGGACCGTAATAGTTTAGTGTCTTTGGTAACATGGAACATAATCTTCTAATCTTGGTGAAATATCTTCAACATATCCCATAAATATATTCCATTTTTTTACCTAAAACCTTTCTTTATATCCTGGGGAAAATAAAATATATAAAGGGTGAACTAAAATGCTCAGTTAGGGTAAGTATAGAGAAAATAAAACAAACCATATACATTTGAACTTCAAAACATGAACATAATATTTAAACATAAAATTCTTGAGAAATGACATAAAACATGGAAGTACATAAGGCATATATCATAATGGAACATCAATAATGATAAAATGGCATGGGAATAAAACATGTAATTGTGGAAACCATTAAGCACATGTTAGGATTTCTGTAGTAGTCAAGGCATTGCTGCCAAGACCATCTTAGTGGACAAAGTACCTTTCTGAATCGAGTTCACTCCTCGTTCCAGTCTTGTATCCCTGAACCGGATTAACTTACGGTTCCAGCCATGTCTATATCGTGAGATATAAATCTTTACCCAATGCATTGGAGGGAGATATAGGTCCCACCCATCTCATAATGAAATCATTATTACTTGTTCCACAAAATAAACATAAATCATTCATCATATCCCAATGAATAAAAATGGGTTTCATAAACATCATCCCATCATAATATAATCCATATAAAAAAATAGATATCATTCCATAATAATAAAAGTGAAACCATGTAAATAATGGAGACATTATACATGAAACATAAACATATTAAATAATGTCATTTTAGATAGAAAACAGTTTTGAGAAAACACTTGAAATGAATTCTTGAGGAAAATATCCTTTCTTCTTCAAAATCATTTTATTTTCACAAAATGCCATGTAATTTTAAAAGAAAAGTATTTTGTTGAAAATAATAATGAAATCATGTAGAGGAAGATTCATTAAAATAAGGCGTTATGAAACAGTAAAAATCGGTTCATGCCGTATAATTTTAAAAAAAAATTCTCCTCATACTTTTGTCAGAAAAGTCAAAAAGTTCCTCATATGGTAAAAAGAAGTAAGATTCCATTCCTAAGATGAGGAAAATTCAAAAATGGGTAAAAAGGACTTTAAAATACATGAAATTTTTTTTAGAAAACATAGGCATGGGTGATAACAATAACCCCAGTAAATACTTACGAATAACAATCTTGGATAAGAATGAGATTGGAATAGTTATCCCTTACCATATGTCCAATTTCATATGTATGTATCTGAGACTCCTGTATAGTGGTTTTAAACATATTATTAACTTGTAACATAACCATAATAATATTTATTACATCATATATGATTCACTTATGACTTTATATTATCCGTTTATTTGTCAATTCCATGTTAAAGTAGAGTTTTGGGTAAAATCGTTTCATTTATCATTCGTGTTTTGACTAATAATTATTAATATGATTACATAGATCATGATTACTTAATTCCAGAATATAAAACATTATTATATATAATATATATTCATAATATAACTATATATAATAGATCGATAAATGGAAATAAATACACCATTCATGGAGACGGTAGGTCGTATGTATACATGAACGCAGTTTTTCGTTTCCTTAATGAATTAAATGGAATTAAGTAAAATATATACATATATATATATATATATATATATCCAGTAGAATTATTATGTCATATATTTAATTATTACTTAGTATATATACTTTATAATCATTCTGGAATTGTTATCATGGAAAATGAATCTCATCGCGTCGTGGAGATGGTAATCCGTACGTATGCACGAGCAATGAAATCATTCCCATATTTATTGAATGGAATTAAGGTGGATTATATAATATCTTATAATCAGTATGGTTTTATAATAATCATATATAGTAATTATTTACACCATTATACCCATCCAAGTAAGGTGGTGGTGGAAAAACTGATTACACCACGGCATGGAGACAGTATTCCGTACGTACGCACGCGTGGTGATTTCGTTTTCCGTAGGATGGAAAGAAGGTGAAATGGGGTTGTTTCATATTTATAATAACATATCAGTATATTAGTGATACTGATGTTATTACTTTATAATGAAACAACTAAAGAAGAAGAAGTTTAAGAAGAAAGAAAACTTGAAAGAATCGATAGAAGAGATTACCTCTTCCTCGACGCACCTCATTTGAACTTCTTCTTAGGGCATTAGAGTTGGTCTTTTGAGAAGAACAGAACCTCTATGATATAACTAGAGAGGTTTAGAATAGTAATTTTCAGGGTTTTTCTGAGCTTCAAGGATCAAAAGGGTGTGAAGAGAAGAGGGAAGGGGTTCCCTTTTTATAAGGGATGAGAGGAGCACCTTTGGAAAACGTAAAATATTATTTTATAATAAAGTCATATTCGGTTTTTAATAGCACCAAATTGATTTATTTTAAAGTAAAGGTGGGGATGGGTCAAAAGCCTCTCAGCCAATATGTTTTAGACAAGTTTAGGTAACTATTTTATCCTTATCATTTAGATTTAACTCTAAGATAAATAATTTAACTTTTACCGTGTCCTTATGGTTTCTTACACTATATGGTTAATAAACATACTATAATAGGACAAAAGAACCTCAAGTGGTTCATTATTAATATATATATCCTTATATAAGTCAATTTTCCGAACCTTAGATTTTTAGGAATAAAATAACAATTAATAATATAATATTTGTTTTAAAACCTATTTTATGTCAAATTTGACACTATTTGGTACTTGATTTTTATGAAACTCATAACAGCATTATTAGTTTGAAAAAAGTTAATTAAATCAATAATACCATGTCATATTAACCTAGAAAATTAGTGTAATTCATAAAAAGTCTAAAATTACATTTATTTGGGTATTTATAACATCAATTATGTTAATATTTCATTAATAAGGTAATTACTGCATCATCATTGTATCATAAATAAATTAAATTATCTAATGTCTAAAAATTATAAATAAAATACCATTATTTAGGAAATATTTTTTCTTTATAATGAATATTATAGTCAAATTTATCTTATGTAAAACCATTTATTAAAAATGTTATAGTTATTAAACATTGATTTTAACTATTTTTACTCTTCTTTAAATAAAATAATAATAAATTTCCTAATCTAATCCAAGTGGACCTAAAGGGTAATATTTTCTTTCTAAGGTTGTTTTTGGTCGAATTACACTTATCTAATAGAATTAGGACATGTTTTAGGGTAATAGTAATATCATTTTTACCCTAAATTACCCTTTTTACTTTTAATCGTGGTAAATAAAAGAAAAATGTTACTATTCACCAAAAATTATTTTTATCTTATTGAACCACATTTTAGTCCTTGATATTAATCATGTCTCTCAGATTTTTAAAATTCCACTCACAGAAGCGGTAAAATTAAGTTTTATTTAAATTTTCAAACTCTCCTAGGAGGTGGGTAAAAGACGATGAAAAGTTCAATAAATTTTTTATATGTCTAAAATTATTATAAAATGGATCCAATGAATTACATTGAACTTATATAGGTATTAGGTATAAATTTTGAACGAAAATAAATTTAAATAAAATAAATAATTATTTATATAAAAAGTCGGTTTTTAAATAGTAACCCGGTGTTTTCACTATTCATCAAAAATTGAATGTTTTCGGAAAAATACCAAAATTTCACCCTAGGATAATTTTGATATTCCGAATCCAAAAATGAATTCTATTTTGAAATATAAAATTTATAAAATTTAAAAAAGTGGGTATTACTATTCATAACGGCTAGTTCATAATAATATTATAATAATATCTCGTTTAGTGAAACTCGGTATTGCGTACTACAGACGCTATCGAGGAAGGTCATGATTGCGTGTAATGCAAGCCAAGTCAGGGATGCGTGTGGTGAAAGATCCCTTTGGTGTTTCTTACAACACAAGAAATCAATGAAATTAAAAAGAATAGTTCTCATAAAATTTCGTAATGCTACATTCTACCCCCCTTAAAATGAAATTCGCCCTCGAAATTCATCGGGGTAATAAATTGTTTACTACTTGAAAGTTTCTTTCATATAAACCCACATCATAAAAAGGAACACTAAAACTTAATTTTAAAAGTGAAGTATGAAACATAATGGTTACCCAAATTAACTCATCACTGGGATTCCACATAGGAGAAAATAGGTGAAAATATGGATACAGAAGAGAAATCTAACCATCACGTTCTGATGGAGAGTGGTAGAGAACATGGCTATAAATAATCCAAAAATCACAAAGCCATAAATTTGTGATGACCTATAGTACCATCTGATTCATCAGATATAAGAGCACTATGACAACACTTTTGGTTTTCAATATCATTTCCCTAAAGTTGAAGAATTGTTGAATTAAAAGAAATACTTACTTAATTTTTGGTACAATCATACTATTGTTTGTGCCTTGAACAATTTCCACTTCATCTCTTAGAGAAATGAAGTTGAATTTATCTTCCGTGAAGTACTAGCAGATCATGTGATAGAATGAAGGGTCATTCCATCTTTCTCAAATGAAAGGTCAGAAAAAGTTATTCAATATACATAAGTCCATATATGGTGATATTAAACGTATATGGCTCCATGAATGGACTTATACTTCATATATCATACCGATTAATATAATAAAAATATTTTCTACTAACTAGGGACTTCATATAGGCCATTGGTAGGTGATAAATTCATGTCGCACTTCAGTTGTGGGTTCGATTCCCACAGCCTTGTCTGACGCGATGGATAGTCGCCCGTCCTACAGGTTGTCCTTTTTCTAAAACTATACTATTACAACATTCCAGAAATAATATCAAAAAAGTTCTATCCTTAAACAATATTGACTTATGTACAACATAATCCATTCCAATCTTTAGTCTTATCCAAAATACATCTGTCCAATCTCATAGTATAAAGAAAATGATTACTGGAAAGGTCACATAACAAGCACATGAATACCATCATTTATTCCCCATATATCATAAGATATATCTTGCTGATCACATTCAAAACATGTGAATACCTTAATCATGTATTCTCTTGAAACAAAAATTACCATAGAACCTTAGTGAAAACATGAATTCTGTCAAAAGTTAACTCTTTCCACATACTAAAATCCCAAAGTTTCTATATACTCAAACCATGATATCACATAGTCCTTCATTAATACTGTAAAACATTTAATTTTCTCCTTATCCCTTCATTATGTGTATATCATATGGTTTCCAAAATATTTGAATCACTTTTCATGGTTACCGGTACCATATAATTATCGAAAACCATAATAAACCATTACATAGATATTATAATGTTCCACAATTACTATAAATGATATTCCACAACATAAACATAAATCATTCATCATAACCCAAGGAATAAAAATTGGTTTCATAAACATCATCCCATCATAACATAATCCATATAAAACAAATGGATATCATGTCATCATAAGAAAAGTGAAACCATGTAAATAATAGAGACATTATACATGAAACATAAACATATTAAATAATTTCATTTTAGATAGAAAACACTTTTGAGAAAACACTTGAAATGAATTCTTGAGGAAAATATCTTTTCTTCTTAAAAATCATTTTCTTTTCAAAAAATTCCATGCAATTTTAAAAGAAATGTATTTTTTTGAAAATAATCATGAAATCTTGTAGAGGAAGCTTCCTGAAAATAAGGCTTTATGAAACCATATAAATCCGTTCATGCCGTATAAGTTTTAAAAAAACATTCTCCTCGTACTTTTGTCAGAAAAGTCAAAAAGTTCCTCGTGTGGTAAAAAAAAGTAATATTCCTTTCATAACATGTGGAAAATTTCCAAAATGGGTAAAAATGACTTTAAAAATACATGATTTGTTTTTAGAAAACATGGTCATGGGTGATAACAATAACCCCATGTAAATACTTACGAATAACAATCTTGTATAAGAACGAGATTGGAATAGTTACCCCTTACCTTATGTCCAATTTCTTCCGTATGTGTCCGAGACTCCTGTATAGTGGGTTTAAACAAATTATTAACTTGTAAAATAAACATAATAATATTTATTATATCATATATGATTCACTTACAACTTTATATTATCCGTTCATTTGTCAATTCCATGTTAAAGCAGCGTTTTGGGTAAAATCGTTTCATTTATCGTCCGTGTTTTGACTTGTAATTATTAATATGATTACTTAGATCATGATTACTTAATTACAAAATATAAAACATGATTACATATATTATATATTCAGAATGTACATATATATAATAGATCGATAAATGGAAAGAAATACACCGTTCATGGAGACGGTAGGCCGTACGTACGCATGAACGCTATTTTTCGTTTCCTTATTGAATTGAATGGAATTAGGTAGATGACATACATATATATATATATATACATAAATCCAGTAGCATTATTATTTAATATATTGCACGATTACTTATTATATAAACTTTATAATCATTCTTGAATTGTTAACATGGTAAATGAATCTCATCACGTCGTGGAGACTGTAATACGTACGTACGCACGAGCGATGACATTGTTCCCATATTTATTGAATGGAATTGGATTGGATTATATAATATATTAGAATCAGTATGATTTTATAATAATAATATATAGTTAATCTTTACACCATTATACCCATCCAAGTAAGGTGGTGGTGGAAAAACTGATTACACCACGGTGTGGAGACGGTATTCCGTACGTACGCACGCGCGGTGATTTTGTTTTCTTTAGGATGGATAGAAGGTGAAATGGGGTTGTTTCATATTTTTAATAAAATATCAGTATATTAGTGATACTGATGTTATTACTTTATAATGAAACAAATGAAGGAGAATAAGTTTAAGAAGAAAGAAAACTTGAAAGAATCAGTTGAAGAGATTACCACTTCCTCGACGCACCTCCTTTGAACTTCTTCTTAGGGAACTAGAGTTGGTCTTTTGAGAAGACCCGAACCTCTATGATATAACTATAGAGGTTTATAAGAGTAATTTTCAGGGTTTTTCCGAGCTTCAAGGCTCAAAAGGGTGTGAAGATAAGAGGGAAGGGGTTCCCTTTTTATAAGGGGTGAGAGGGCCACCTTTGGAAAACTTAAAATATTATTTTATAATAGATTCATATTCGGTTTTTAATCGCTCCACATTTATTTATTTCGAATTAAAGGTGGTTATGGTTTGAAATCATCTCAACCAATGGTTTTAGACAAGTTTAGTTTACTATTTTATCCTTATCATTTAGATTTAACTCTAAGTTAAATAATTTAACTTTAACCGTGTCTTTATGTTTTCTTACACTATATGGTTAATAAACTTTATATAACAAGCCAAACAAACCCCAAGTGGTTAATTATTAATATATATATCCTTATCTAAGTAATTTAGACAAACCTTATATTTTTAGGAATAAAATAACAATTAATAATAAAATATTTGGTTTAAAAACTATTTTATGTCAAATTTGACACTATTTGGTACTTGATTTTTGTGAAAATTATAATAGCATGATTATTTAGAAAAAATTTAATTAAATCAATAAAATCATGTCATATTAACCTATAAAATTAGTGTAATTCATAAAAAGTCTAAAATTATATTCATTTGGGTATTTATAACATCAATTATGTAAATATTTCATTAATAAGGTAATTACTACATCATCATTGTGTCATGAATAAATTAAATTATTTAATGACTAAAAATTATAAATAAAATACCATTATTTAGGAAAGAGTTTTATATTTCTAACTAATATTTATAGTCTAATTTATATTATGTATAACCCTATATTAAAATTTTTTTAGTTATTAAACTTTTATTTTAACTATTCTAACTCTTCTTTAAATAAAATAATGATAAATGTCCTAATCTAATCCAAGTGGACCTAAAGGTTAATAATTAATTCCTAAGGTTGTTTTTGGTCGAATTACACTTATCCAATAGTATTAGGACATGTGTTAGGGTAATAGTAATATCATTTTCACCCTAAATTACCCTTTTTACTTTTAACCGTGTTAAATAAAAGAAAAAACTTACTATTCACCAAAAATTATTTTTATCTTATTGAACCAAATTTTACTCCTTGATATTAACTGTGTCTCTCGGATTTTTAAAATTCCACTCACAGAAGCAGTAAAATTAAGTTTTATTTAAATTTTCAAACTCTCCTAGGAGGTGGGTAAGAGACGGTGAAAATTTCAATAAAGTTTTTATATGTCTAAAATTATTATCAAATGGGTCTAATGAATTACATTGAACTTATATAGGTATTAGGTATAAATTTTGAACTAAAATAAATTTAAATAAAATAAATAATTATTTATATAAAAAGTCGGTTTTTAATAGTAACCTAGTTTTTTTTACTATTCATCAAAAATTGAAAGTTTTCAGAAAAATACCAAAATTTCACCCTAGGCTAATTTCGATATTCCGAATCCAAAAATGACTTCCATTTGGAAAGATAAAATTTTTAAAATTTCAAAAAGTGCGTATTACTATTCATAATGGCTAGTTAATAATAATATTATAATAATATCTCGTTTAGTGAAACTCGGTATTACGTACTACACACGCTATCGAGGAAGGTCTTGATTGCATGTAATACAAGCCAAGTCAGAGATGCGTGTGGTGAAATCTCCCTTTGGTGTTTCGTACAACACAAGACATCAATGAAATTAAAAAGAACAATTCTCATAAAATCTCGGGTTGTTACGTTCTACCCCCCTTAAAATGAATTTCGCCCTCGAAATTATTCAGGGTTATAAATGGTTTACTACTTGAAAGTTTTTTTCATAGAAACCCACATCGTAAAAAGGAACACTAAAACTTAATTTTAAGAAGTGAAGTATGAAACATAATGGTTACCCAAATTAACTCATCACTAGGTTTCCACATAGGAGGACATAGGTGAAAATATGGATGTGGAAGAGAAATCGAACCATCACGTTCTGATGGAGAGTGGTAGAGAACACAACTATGAAAAATCCAAAAATCACAAAGCCATAAATTTGTGATGATCTATGGTACCATCTGATTCATCAGATATAAGAGCACTATGACAACACTTTTGGTTTTCAATATCATTTCCCTAAAGTTGAAGAATTATTGAATTAAAAGAAATACTTACTTAATTTTTGGTACAATCTTACTGTTTTTTGTGCCTTGAAAAATTTCCACTTCATCTCTTAAAGAAATGAAGTTGAATTTATCTTCTATGAAGTGTTAGCAGATCATGTGATAGAATGATGGGTTATTCCATCTTTCTCAAATGAAAGGTTAGAAAAAGTTATTCAATATACATAAGTGCATGTATGGTGATATTAAATGTATATGGCTCCAATAATGGACTTATACTTCATATATCATACCCCTTAATATATTAAAACTAGTTTCTACTAACCAGGGACTTCCTATAGGCCAGTGGTAGGCGATAAAGGCCTGTCGCACTTCAGTTGTGGGTTCGATTCCCGCAGCCTTTTCTGATGCGATGGATAGTCACCCATCCTACAAGTTGTCTTTTTCTAAAACTATACTATCACAATATTCTAGAAATAATATCGAAAAAAGTTATAGCCTTAAACAATAATGACTTATGTCCAACAAAATCCATTCCAATATTTAGGCTTATCCAAAATACATTTGTCCAATCTCATAGTATAAAGAAAATTATTACTGGAAAGGTCACATAACAAGCACATGAATACCATCATTTATCCCCCATATATCATAAGATATATCTTGTTGATCGCATTCCAAACATGTGAATACCTTAATCAGGTATTCTCTTGAAACATAAATTACCATAGAACCTTAGTGAAAACATGAATTCTGTCAAAAGTTAACTCTTTCCACATACTAAAATCCCAGCGTTTCTATATACTCAAACCATGATATCACATAGTCCTTCATTAATACTATAAATCATTTAATTTTCTCCTTATCCCTTCATTATGCGGATATCATCTTCTTTCCAAAATATTTGAATCACTTTTCATGGTTACTGGTACCATATAAATGAGATTCCACAACATTATTTTGGAATCCCTTTACATAAACACATAATAATTCCATCACATTGTTGTCATACTCAACATTGATAATAGTGATCACCTGTGACTTACCTTTATCCTTTTGTTTAAGAGGTTTCTCACGTTGATCATCATTAACCCTTGGAGTATGGCATTGATTAGCCTAATGCCCCACTTCCTTTCACTTGAAGCATTGAAGTTTTGGTGGTGCGTTCTCTAAATTCTTTTCTTTATTTACATCATTAGAAACCCTTTTTCCATTACATCGACACTCAGCTACTCGATGACCTTCTTTTCCACACATAAAACATTTTCTATCCCCTTTAAGAAAATCTGCACCATTCTTCATTCAACACTTTGAGCCTAAAGAAACATTCATCTTCTATTAACCATTATTATGAGATTTCTCCTTGAACTCCATATTTCGTTTCTTGTCAAAACCATGAGATGAATATGTAATACCAACTTCCATTTCTACCTTGATAGCACAACGCAGAATTTCTTCATAGCTACTGAAGTCTTTTATAGAGAATTCCCTTCGAAGACTTGGTTTTAATCCACTGAAGAATCGATCAACTTTACTTTCAGGTTGGATGATAAAGCCAGATGCATACCTTGTAAGCCTTGTAAAATTAGCTTTTTATATACCAACAGATTCATCATCCTTTTTCTTAAGCTCAAGGAAATCCTTTTCCATTTTTGTTCGAAGGATACGAGGGAAGTACTTATTGAAAAATAAGTTCTTGAACTCATCCCATTTCATGGATTCAATTTCATATCAGGGACTCTTATTCTTAATTAGAGTCAACTATTTATTTGCTTCACCTTTTAAACGGTAAATATCCAGAATGAGTTTTTCATGTTCCGAACAACGAAGTATGGAAAATATATTTTCAATGGTACTGATCCATTGTTCAGCAACAAGTGGATCAGAAGAACCACTGAAAGAAGGTGGCCATTGCCTCATGAAGGACTCAATAGAATATTGTTCCCTTCTCTACTCATTTGGAAGTCCAGAATGATTCAAAGCCTATGTAAGTATAGAAATAAGATTTTTCACTCCATCTCCCACAACATTGGTTTGTTCAGGAGGACAATCATTGCATCATCCATTACATTGATCAACACGGTTCCTTCGGGTTCCAGCCATCGTCTAAAACCAAAAAATAATAGTGTGAGAGGCAAAAATCATGCTAGGGAAAAAACCTAATAAAGGGGGAGTACCTCCAATATATAACATCTTAGAGTTAATTCTAATATTGTTACCGTAATTCTAGGACTATAACTTATACTTATACTTAACCTCAGGAACATCCCTAGACATTACATAGAAATATATCTAGGGATATCACTAATGTTTTTGTATCCTAGTTTCCAAAGGTTGACTAAAATGAACCTCTGATACAAACTGTAGAGACCCAAAGCTTGATGTACATGGACATTACATTAATTTTGCGTAATATTTAATACATAACAAAAATAGACACACAAGGACTGTAATAGTTTAGTGTCTTTGGAAACTTGAACATAACCTTCAAATCTTGGTGAAATATCTTCAACATATATCATAAAGATCTTCCCTTTTTTACCTAAAACCGTTCTTTATATCCAGGGGAAAATAAAACATATAAAGGGTGAGCTCAAATTCTCAGTAAGGGTAAGTATAGAGAAAATAAAACAAACCATATACATTTGAACTTCAAAACATGAACATAATATTTAAACATCAAATTCTTGAGTAATGACATAAAACATGGCAGTATATAAGGCATAGATCATAATGGAACATCAATAAAGATAAAATGGAATGGGGATAAAACTTGTAATTGTGGAAACCATTAAGAACATGTTATGATTTCCATAGTAGCCAAGGCATTGCTGCCAAGACCATCTTAGTGGACAAAGTCCTTTTCTGAATCGAGTTCACTGCTCGTTCCAGTCCTGTATCACTGAACCAGATTAACTTACCATTCCAGCCATGTCTATCTCATGAGATATAAATCTTTACCCAATGCATTGGAGGGATATATAGGCCCCACTCATCTCATAATGAAATCATTCTTACTTGTGACACAACATAAACATAAATCATTCATCATAACCCAAAGAATAAAAATGGGTTTCATTAACATCATCCCATCATAACATAATCCATATAAAACAAATGGATATCATTTCATCATAAGAAAATTGAAATCATGTAAATAATTGAGACATTATACATGAAACATAATCATATTAAATAATGTCACTTTAGATGGAAATCATTTTTGAGAAAACACTTGAAATGAATTCTTGAGGAAAATACCCATTCTTATTCAAAAATCAATTTCTTTTCACAAAATGACATGAAATTTTAAAATAAATGTATTTTTTTGAAAATAATCATTAAATCTTGTAGAGGAAGCTTCATGAAAATAAGGCATTATAAAACTGTAAAAATCCGTTCATGCCGTATAAGGTTTTAAAAAACATTATCCTCGTACTTTTGTGGGAAAAGTCAAAAAGTTCCTTGTGTGGTAAAAAAAGTAAGATTCCTTTAATAACATGTGGAAAATTTCAAAAATGGGTAAAAATGACTTTAAAAATACATGAAAACATTTTTAGAAAACATGGTCATGGGTTATAATAATAACCCCAGTAAATACTTACGAATAACAATCTTGGATTAGAATGAGATTGGAATAGTTATCCCTTACCTTATGTCCAATTTCTTCATTATGTGTCAGAGACTCCTGTATAGTGGGTTTAAACATATTATTAACTTGTAACATGACCATAATAATATTTATTATATCATATATGATTCTCTTAAGACTTTATATTATCCGTTCATTTTTCAATTCCATGTTAAAGCAGTGTTTTGGGTAAAATCGTTTCATTTATCGTCCGTGTTTTGACTTGTAATTATTAATATGATTACTTAGATCATGATTACTTAATTCCAGAATATAAAACATGATTATATATAATATATATTCAGAATATACATATTTATAATAGATCGATAATTTGAAAGAAATACACCATTCATGGAGACGGTAGGTCGTACGTACGCATGAAAGCTGTTTTTTGTTTACTTATTGAATTGAATGGAATTAAGTAGATGAAATACATATATATATATATATACATAAATCCAGTAGAATAATTATTTCATATATTTCATGAATACTTATTATATATACTTTATAATCATTCTTGAATTGTTAACATGGAAAATCAATCTCATCGCGTCGTGGAGACGGTAATCTGTACATACGCACGAGTGATGACATCGTTCCCATATTTATTGAATAGAATAGGAGTGGATGATATAATATATTAGAATCAGTATGATTTTATAATAATCATATATAGTTATTCTTTACACCATTATAACCATCCAAGTAAGGTGGTGGTGGAAAAACTGATTACACAACGGCGTGGAGACGGTATTCCGTACGTACATACGCACGCGCGGTGATTTCATTTTCCGTAGGATGTGTAGAAGGTGAAATGGGGTTGTTTAATATTTATAATGACATATCAGTATATTAGTGATACTGATGTTATTACTTTATAATGAAACAACTAAAGGAGAATAAGTCGAAGAAGAAAGGAAACTTGAAAGAATCGGTAGAAGATATTACCTCTTCCTCAACGCACCTCCTTTGAACTTCTTCTTAGGGCACTAGAGTTGGTCTTTTAAGAAGACCATAACATATATGATATAACTATAGAGGTTTAGAAGAGTAATTGGCAGGTTTTTTCCTAGATTCAAGGCTCAAAATGGTGTGAAGTGAAGAGGGAAGGGGTGCCCTTTTTATAAGGGAGGAGAGGGGCACCTTTGGAAAACTTGAAATATTATTTTATAATAAAGTCATATTCAGTTTTTAATAGCTCCAAATTGATTTATTTATAAGTAAAGTTGGGGATGGTTCGAAATCCTCTCAAAAAATAGTTTTTAGACAAGTTTAGGTTACTATTTTATCCTTATCATTTTGATTTAACTCTAAGTCAAATAATTTAACTTTTACCGTGTCTTTAGGTTTTCTTACACTATATGGTTAATAAACTTACTTTAACAAGACAAATGAACCCCAAGTTGTTAATTATTAATATATATATATATCCTTATCTAAGTCATTTGGACGAGCCTTATATTTTTAGGAATAAAATAACAATTAATAATATAATATTTGTTTTAAAAACTATTTTATGTTAAATTTGACACTATTTGGTACTTGAATTTTGTGAAAATCATAACAACGTTATTAGTTCGAAAAGAGTTAATTAAATCAATAATATAATGTCATATTAACCTAGAAAATTAGTGTAATTCATAAAAAGTCTAAAATTACATTTATTTGGGTATTTATAACATCAATTATGTTAATATTTCATTAATAATGTAATTACTGCATCATCATTTTGTTATAAATAAATTAAATTATTTAATGTCTAAAAATTATAAATAAAATACCATTATTTAGGAAAGCTTGTTATCTTTATAATGAATATTTATAGTTGAATTTATCTTATGTATAACCCTATATTAAAAATGTTTTAGTTATTAAACTTTGATTTTAACTATTTTAACTCTTCTTTAAATAAAATAATAATAAATGTCCTAATCTAATCCAAGTGGACCTAAAGGGTAATATTTTATTCCTAAGGTTTTTTTTGGTCTAATTACACTTATTCAATAGAATTTGGTCATGTGTTAGGGTAATTGTAATATCATTTTTACCCTAAATTACCCTTTTTCTTTTAACCGTGGTAAATAAAAGTAAAAAGTTACTATTCACCAAAAATATTTTTATCTTATTGAACCTCATTTTAATCTTTTATATTAAACGTGTCTATCAGAGTTTTAAAATTACACTCACATAAGAGGTAAAATTAAGTTTTATTTTAATTTTCAAACTCTCCTAGGAGGAGGGTAAAAGACGGTGAAAAGTTCAATAAAATTTTTATATGTCTAAATTTATTATAAAATGGCTCCAATGAATTACATTGAACTTATATAGGTATTAGGTATAAATTTTGACCTGAAATTAATTTAAATAAAATAAATAATTATTTATATAAAAAGTTAGTTTTTAAATAGTAACCCAGTGTTTTCACTATTCATAAAAAATTGAATGTTTTCAGAAAAATACCAAAATTTCACCCTAGGATAATTTCGATATTCCGAATCCAAAAATGAATTTCATTTTGAAAGATAAATTTTTTAAAATTTCAAAAAGTGGCTTTTACTATTCATAACGGCTAGTTCATAATAATATTATAATAATATCTCGTTTAGTGAAACTCGGTATTGCGTACTACACATGCTATCGAGGAAGGTCTTGATTGCATGTAATGAAAGAAAAGTCATGGATGCATTTGGTGAAATATCCCTTCGGTGTTGCGTACAACACAAGACATCAATGAAATTAAAATGAATAATTCTCATAAAATCTCGGTTTGTTACATTCTACACCCCTTAAAATGAATTTCGCCTTCGAAATTCGTCGGGGTTATAAATTGTTTATTACTTGAAAGTTTATTTCATAGAAACCCACATAGTAAAAAGGAACACTAAAAATTTATTTTAAAAAGTGAATTATGAAACATAATGGTTACCCAAATTTACTCATCACTAGGTTTCCACATAAGGGAACATAGGTGAAAATATGGATATGGAAGAGAAATATAACCATCACGTTCTGATGGAGAGTGGTAGAGAACATGGCTATGAAAAATCCAAAAATCACAAAGCCATAAATTTGTGATGATCTATGGTACCATATGATTCATCAGATATAAGAACACTATGAAAACAATTTTGGTTTTCAATATCATTTCCCTAAAGTTGAAGAATTGTTGAATTAAAATAAATACTCACTTAATTTTTGGTAAAATCATACTATTGTTTGTGCCTTGATCAATTTCAACTTCATCACTTAAATAAATGAATTTGAATTTATCTACCGTGAAGTGTTAGTAGATCATGTGATAGAATGACGGGTCATTCCATCTTTCTCAAACGAAAGGTCAGAAAAAGTTATTCAATATACATAAGTCCATATATGGTGATATTAAACGTATATGGCTCCAAGAATGGACTTATAATTCATATATCATACTTATTAATATAATAAAACTATTTTCTACTAACCAGGGACTTCCTGTAGGCCAGTGGTAGGTGATAAAGGCCTATCGCACTTCAGTTGTGGGTTCGATTCTCACAGCCTTGTCCGACTTGATGGATAGTCGTCCGTCCTATAGGTTGTCCTTTTTATAAAACTATACTATTAAAACATTCCAGAAATAGTATAGAAAAAAGTTCTAGCCTAAAACTATACTGACTTATATCCAACATAATCCATTCCAATCTTTAGGCTTATCCAAAATACATCTGTCCAATCTCATAGTATAAAGAAAATGATTACTGGAAAGGTCACATAACAAGCACATGAATTCCATCATTTATCCCCCATATATCATAAGATATATCTTTTTGATCGCATTCCAAACATGTGAATACCTTAATAATGTATTCTCTTGAAACATAAATTACCATAGAACCTTAGTGAAAACATGAATTTCGTCAAAAGTTAACTCTTTCTACATAATAAAATCCCAAAGTTTCTATATAATCAAACCATGATATCACATAGTCCTTCATTAATACTATCAAACATTTAATTTTCTCTTTATCCCTTCATTATGCACCTATCATCTTCTTTCCAAAATATTTGAATCACTTTTCATGGTTACCAGTACCATATAATTATTGAAAACCACAATAAACCATTACATAGATATTACATTGTTCCACAATTACTATAAATGAGATTCCACAACATTATTTTGAAATCCCTTTACATAAACACAAAATCATTCCACCACATTGTTATCATACTCAACATTTATAATAGTGATCGCATGTGAATTCCCTTTATCCTTTACCTTAAGAGGTTGCTCACGTTGATTATCATTAACCCTTGGAGTAGGGCATTGATTAGCATAATGCCACTATTCCTTGCACTTGAAGCATTGAAGTGTTGGTGATGCGTTCTCTATAGTCTTTTCTTTATTTACATCATTAGAAACCCTTTTTCTAATACTTCGACACTCAGCTGCTCGATGACCTTCTTTTCCACACTTAAAACATTTTCTAGTCCCTTTAATAAAATCTCCACCATGCTTCTTTCCACACTTTGAGCATAAAGAAACATTCATCTTCTTTTCACCATTATTCTGAGATTTCTCCTTGAACTCCATATTTCGTTTCTTGTAAAAACCTTGAGATAAATATGTAATACCAACTTGAATTTATACCTTGATAGCACAACACACAATTTCTTCATATCTACTGATGTCTCTTATAGCTAATGCCCTTATAAGACTTGGTTTTAAGCCACTGAAGAATCGATCAACTTTACTTTCAGGTTGGATGATAAAGCCAGATGCATACCTTGTAAGCCTTGTAAAATTCGCTTCGTATATACCAACAGATTTATTATCCTTTGGCTTAAGATCAAGGAAATCCTTTTCCATCTTTGTTTGAAGGATACAAGGGAAGTACTTATTGAAAAATAAGTTCTTGAACTCATCCCATTCCATGGAGTCAATTTCATATCAGGTCCTCGTATTCTTAATTAGAGTCCGCCATTGATCTGTTTCACCTTCTAAATAGTAAATAGCCAGAATGAATTTTTCATGTTCCGAACAGCGAATTATGGAAAATATCTTATTAATGGTACTGATCCATTTTTCCCCCAACAAGTGGATCATAAGACCCACTGAAATAAGGTGGGCGTTTCCTCATGAAGGAATCAATAGAATATTATTCCCTTCTCTGCTCATGTGGAAGTCCAGAATGATTCATAGCTTGTATAAGTATAGCAATAAGATTTTTCACTTCATCTCCCAAAACATTGGTTTGTTTAGGAGGAAAATCATTGCATCGTCCATTACATTGATCAACATGGTTCCTTCAGGTTCCAACCATCATCTAAAACCCAAAAAGAATAGTGTGTGAGGAAAAAATCATGCCAGGGAAAACAACATAATAAAGGGGGAGTACCTTCAATATATAACATCTTAGAGTTAATTCTATGACTTTTACCATAATTCTAGGACTATAAAATATAATTATACTTAACCTTAGGGGAATCCCTATTCATACCTTAGAAATATATCTAGGGATCTCACTAAAGTTTTCACATCCTAGTTTTCAATGGTTGACTAAACTGAACCTCTGATACCAACTGTAGAGACCCAAACTTGACGTACATGGAAATTACATTACTTTTTCGGAATATTTAATACATAACAAAAACAAAAACACAAGGACCGTAATAGTTTAGTGTCTTTCGAAACTTGGAACATAATCTTCTAATCTTGGTGAAAGATCTTCAACATATCCCATAATGATCTTCCCTTTTTTTTACCCAAAACCTTTATTTATATCCTGGGAAAAATAAAACATATAAAGGGTGAGATCAAATGCTCAGTAAGGGTACGTATGGAGAAAATAAAAAAACCATATACATTTGAACTTAAAAACATGAACATAATATTTAAACATCAAATTCTTGAGCAATGACATAAAACATGGCAGTGCATAAGGAATAGATCATAATGGAACAACAATCATGATAAAATGGCATGGGAATAAAACATGTAATTGTGGAAACCATTAATCACATGTTATTATTTACATAGTATCCAAGGCATTGCTACCAAGACCATCTTAGTGGACAAATTCCCTTTCTGAATCGAGTTCACTCCTCGTTCCAGTCCTGTATCACTGAACCGGATTAACTTACCGTTCCAGCCATGTCTATCTCATGAGATATAAATCTTTACCCAATGAATTATAGGGAGATATAGGTCCCACCCATCTCATAATTAAATCATTCTTACTTATGCAACAACATAAACATAAATCATTCATCATAACCCAAATAATAAAAATCAGTTTCATAAACATCATCCCATCATAACATAATCCATATAAAAAAAATGGATATCATATTATCATAAGAAAATTGAAACCATGTAAATAATGGAGACATTATACATGAAATATAAACATATTAAATAATTTCATTTTAGATGGAAAACAGTTTTGAGAAAACACTTTAAATGAATTTTTAAGGAAAATATCCTTTCTTCTTCAAAACCATTTTCTTTTCACAAAATGCCATGCAATTTTAAAAGGAATATATTTTTTTTGAAAATAATAATGATATATTGTAGAGGAGTCATCATGAAAATAAGGCATTATGAAACCATAAAAATCCATTCATGTCGTATAAGTTTAAAAAAAACATTCTACTCGTACTTTTGTCGGAAAAGTCAAAAAGTTCCTCGTGTGGTAAAAAAAAGTACGATTCCTTTCATAACATGTGGAAAATTTCAAAAATGGGTAAAAAGGACTTTAAAAATACAAGAAAACATTTTTAGAAAACATGGTCATGATTGATAACAATAACCCCAGTAAATACATACGAATAACAATCTTGGATAAGAACGAGATTGGAATAGTTATCCCTTACCTTATGTCCAATTTCTTTCATATGTGTCCGAGACTCTTGTATAGTGGGTTTAAACATATTATTAACTTGTAACATAACCATAATAATACTTATTATATCATATATGATTCACTTACGACTTTATATTATCTGTTCATTTGTCAATTCCATGTTAAAGAAGCGTTTTGGGTAAAATCGTTTCATTTATCGTCCGTGTTTTGACTTATAATTTTTAATATGATTACTTAGATCATGATTACATAATTCCAGAATATAAAACATGATTATATATAATATATATTCAGAATATACATATATATAATAGATCGATAAATGGAAATAAATACACCGTTCATGGAGACGGTAGGTCGTACGTACGCATGAACGATGTTTTTCGTTTCCTTATTGAATTGAATGGAATTAAGTAGATGACATACATATATATATATACATAAATCCGGAAGCATTATTATGTCATAAATTTCATTATTACTTATTATATATACTTTATAATCATTCTTGAATTGTTAACATGGAAAATGAATCGCATCGCGTCGTGGAGACGGTAAGCTGTACGTACGCACGAGCGATGACATCATTCCCATATTTATTGAATGGAATTGGAGTGGATGATATAATATCTTAGAATCAATATTATTTTATAATAATCATATATATTTATTCTTTACACCATTATACCCATCCAAGTAAGGTGGTGGTGGAAAAACTGATTACACCACGGCATGGAGACGGTATTCCGTACATACGCACGCGCGGTGATTTTGTTTTCCGTAGGATGGATAGAAGGATAAATGGGGTTTTTTAATATTTATAATAACATATCATTATATTAGTGATACTGATTTTATTACTTTATAATGAAAAAACTAAAGGAGAATAATTTGAAGAAGAAAGAAAACTTGAAAGAATCGGTAGAAGAGATTACCTCTTCCTCGATGCACCTCCTTTGAAATTCTTCTTAGGGCACTAGAGTTGGTCTTTTGAGAAGACCAGAACCTATATGATATAACTATATTGGTTTAGAAGAGTAATTGGCAAGGTTTGGCCAAGAATCAAGGCTCAAATGGGTTTCAAGAGAAGAGGGAAGGGGTGCTCTTTTTATAAGGGAGGAGAGGGGCACCTTTGGAAAACATAAAATATTATTTTATAATAAAGTCATATTCGGTTTTTAATAGATCCAAATTGATTTATTTCGAATTAAAGGTGGGGAAGGGTCGAAATAATCTCAATAAATAGTTTTTAGACAAGGTTAGGTTACTATTTTATCCTTATCATTTAGATTTAACTCTATGTTAAATAATTTAACTTTTACCGTGTCATTATGTTTTCTTACACTATATGGTTAATAAACTTACTATAACAAGCCAAACGAACCAAAAGTGGTTCATTATTAATATATATATCCTTATCTAACTCATTTTTCCAAACCATAGATTTTTAGGAATAAAATAACAATTAATAATATAATATTTGTTTTAAAAACTATTTTATGTCAAATTTGAAACTAATTGGTACTTGATTTTTTTGAAAATTATAACAGCACGATTAGTTCAAAAAAAGTTAATTAAATAAATAATAACATGAAATATTAACCTATAAAATTAGTGGAATTAATAAAAAGTCTAAAATTACATTTATTTGGGTATTTATAACATCAATTATGTTAATATTTCATTAATAGGTAATTACTGCATCATCATTGTGTCATAAATAAATTATATTACTTAATGTTTAAAAATTATAAATAAAATACACTTATTTAGGAAATCTTTTTATCTTTATAATTAATATTTATAGTAAAATTTATCTTATGTATAACCCTATATTAAAAATGTTTTATTTATTAAACTTTGATTTTAACTATTTTAACTCTTCTTTAAATAAAATAATAATAAATGTCCTAATCTAATCCAAGTGGACCTGAAGGGTAATATTTTATTCCCAAGGTTGTTTTTGGTTGAATTAAACTTATCCAATAGAATTAAAACATGTGTCAGGGTAATAGTAATATCATTTTTACCCTTAATTACCCTTTTTACTTTTAACCGTGGTAAATAAAAGTAAAAAGTTACTATTCACCAAAAATTATTTTTATCTTATTGAACCAAATTTTACTCCTTGATATTAACCGTCTGTCTCAGATTTTTGAAATTCAAATCACATAAGTGGTAAAATTAAGTTTTATTTAAATTTTTAAACTCTCCTAGGAGGTGGTTAAAAGATGGTGAAAAGTTCAAAAAAAAAATTATATGTCTAAAATTATTATAAAATGGCTCCAATGAATTACATTGAACTTATATAGGTATTAGGTATAAATTTTGACATAAAATAAATTTACATAAAATAAATAATTATTTATATAAAAATTCGGTTTTTAAATAGTAACCTAGTGTTTTCACTATTCATCAAAAATTGAAAGTTTTCAGAAAAATACCAAAATTTCACCCTAGGATAATTTTGATATTTAAAATCCAAAAATGAAGTCCATTTTGAAAGATAAAATTTATAAAATTTCAAAATGTATGTATTACTATTCATAACGGCTAGTTCATAATAATATTATAATAATATCCTGTTTAGTGAAACTCGGTATTGCGTACTACACACGCTATCGAGGAAGGTCTCGATTGCATGTAATACAAGCCAAGTCAGGGATATGTGTGGTGCAAGCTCTCTTTGGTGTTGCGTACAACACAAGACATCAATGAAATTAAAAATAATAATTCTCATAAAATCTCAGGTTGTTACACGGTATGTGGTGGTTGATTTGGGGTTATAATTGGGAAGTTATGGTATGTGGTTGTGTGGTGTGGAAGTTGGATAATCCTGTTTCAATATTTTTATTAATATGTCTTCATTTTGGATTCATTTTTTCTTTTCTGATTAGATAATGAGTGGTATCCCTATCATCTTAATTAAAATTATAGGTGGAATATCTCTGTTAATAGGTGAGAATAGTGGTAAATCTCTAGGCCCTTTTCATTATATTTTTTTAAAATGTGTTTGTGTAGTTGGTGTTGCCTCTTATTTTTGCAATTTATTTTTCTATTTAAGTACTTCAGTGGGTTGGGAATTTTTTTGGAATTTTTTTAGGGAAATGGTTGAGGATATTGTAGGGAATGTAGTAACTTTTAGTGAATGAGGTGGAACATGGAGCTTGGTGGCTATATTTCTATGCTTACTTTTTTTTTAATTGTGATTATGTTTTTATTATTTTTTAACATGCTTGTATACTCTTTCCTATTTATTTCTCATAGATGATTTTTTAATTATAATCCTATTTATTAGTCACAAGTTCTCACCCCTACACAGTTTGGTAAGTGTTTGTAGAACATTTTGAGGGAGATTGTGGTGGCTATTATGATAGCTCGTATGGAGTTTAGTGGATGATTAGGGTCTCAATATATTTTTAAATTATTTTTATTGATCATTTAATACATTTAAAAAATAGTATCATTTGGGAAATGTTAATTTATTTTTCAAATTGATTTTTTTTGTGGTTTTCATTGGTGATTTTATTTCTTTATTCTTGGTATTTATTTGGTCAATTCCTCACATCTATGTGTTTTAAGACCTAGGTAATAGTTTCCAACATATGTCTTATTAGATCTAGGTTTTGGGGGTCACTCTCTCCTTTACTATTGAAATATGAGGGTTTTTAGTAGAGATAGTTCATGAAAATAATTTTTATTTTGTAAGGGATACAATTATTTTCTTTATGTACACAACTTGGTGTTAACGTAAACCAAGTCTTCCCATATTATATGCCGCAAAAAAAAAAGTAAAATGATTTCTCTGTATAACTTTTTGTGATATCACATATCATATTATGATACTATGTCAAAGATTACAAAATCTAATATCATATGAATAACCACAATTGAAATTATATATCATATTCTTTGACATGTAATATGATATCAAAAACAACTTAATTTTTTTCATTTAATACATGACTTAATTAATCAAGAATAATGGTGAATATTTGATACCACTAAAATATTCCTAAGGAATGAGAAACACTTGTTCAACTCAGTTCAAGACACCAAAAATCTCAAATCCTAAGAATTCCAAAAATTGGAACTAAAACTGTGTATATATAAAATTATGAACTTGTACTTTTCATTAATGAGCCGCTTCTGATATCTTTGATTAGTGCTTGATTATTATTATTGAGAGGTAGAAAATAAAATCCCTCATTTGTGGTGTATCCATGAATTGACCCAATCACCTTTTTTTTGGGTTGAGTTCCTCTATCATCCATAATATTCTAATATCTCTTAGAAGTTAGGGGATGAGAGGAAGAGATATTCAATTGTAAGGATCTATTGGATCAAACTATATTAGTGTATAAAACTTGTTTATATTTTCCATGGGATACCCTTAACCATTTACATGTATTTACTCATATGTTATGTAATATATGAGTAAATGGAAATGTTTGCAACCCTTGTAACCCTTTAACCATCATTTATTTATCATATAAATTATATATTGATTCTCCCCTGAATAATAATTATTAATGATAGCTAATGTGGAATATTTGTGACCATTAATATTTTATCAGTCAACTACCATGGCTAATCCTTGGGTTCAATATGAATCTTATAGTACGATTCCAATATCTATACACTTATAATATGTATCTATAGTATGTACATTATGTATAACATAATTAGACAAGGTAGGGTCATAATATCACTATTTTATACCTTACAATATCCCATAATCCAAGGTATACAATATACCTTGTCTTAATGCAATTCATACCCTAGGGCATGGTCATATCATAAATTACAATATTGACAAAAACATATTATGATTTACAATAGAAATAGGTAATATCCACAAAACTTTTAGAATAAAAAAGAAATAAAAACATGGAGAGGGAATTTTAGAGATTATTTTTGGAAGAATATAGAAATTATACTAAACTTTATATGTGATTTGGAAATGGAATAATGAGTCCCCTATTATAGATAAGATTCGATGGAATTTTCACAAATATTAAATCTTTGAGGGTTAATAATTTAATTTCAAAATGAAAATTTGATCATAAATGGAAAAAATGTGATATTTTTTTACCATTTATTGTCCAAATATAACTCATGATAATTTTTTATTATTTTTATTAATTAATAAATAATTTTAAAAAACCCCATTTATAACTTTTTTTAGGGATTTTTTGTAATTTCAATTTAAAAATATCTAGATATTAAATTTAATCAAGTTAAAATATTTATATACATTAATTATGGTCATATTTTTCTCTTAATGTAGATAAAATACTCATCCTTTCAAAATCATATCAATAAATCACAATTTTGGTGCTTTCAATTGTTGAGTTAACACTGAGCCGACATCGATAAATATTTTAGTATTTATCTTGATATAAAAATTAAATTAAATTATTTAAATAATATTTATATGATTTTTGAGTATATTATCATTTAATACATTTTATAGAGGTTATAATAATTTATTATATCATTTTATATAAAAATATAATAATAGGAAGTAAAATTTCATTCGAACTCAAACTCTAATTCTAAAAGGAGTTAAAAATTTTTAGTCAATATATGCCCAATTGAAATTCACAATTTGACTTTTAAAATTATAATTTTATTAATATAAAATGTTTTAAAAAAATCTTTCTTCTAAAATGTTTCATATTAATATATGTGAAAATATAATAATAAGAAGTATAATTCCACTTAAACTCAAATTATTGTATTAAAAGTAGTTTAATTGTGTTACTCAAAATATAACCAACTTGAATTTATCTATTGACCATAAAAATTTATTATTTTAGTTATTTTAATTATTTTTACGCATTTCATATATTTCTTGAGTGTTTAGTAACTTTATATGTATATATATATAATAATGGGTGGTAATGTCGATTCAAACTTGAACTCTTATATTTTTAAAAGAAATTTAACTATATTACTCAGCCTATAATATAATGTAATTTTAATATTAAACCTTTAAATAATAATTTTTTATATTTATAATATTCTATCACCTTCGATATATTTATAAATTACTAAAAGTAATTTAGACCTTCATAAATTAATTTGTAATGGATTTCAAATTTTATTTTAGATTTTATTTTTTAAAATAAATTCCAATTCAAATGTGACATACAACATATAAAAAAATTAAATTCTAAAATTTAATATAAAAATTAATAATTTTATTATTTTAAAAATATAATTTATATTCTTTTAGATTATTTTTTAATATAAACAGTGAATATACGTCACATTTACAATTTACAATCATATATTATTTTTTAAAAATTTATACCAAAATAATTTACATCTAATTTTAATGTAATGATTCAAAATATATAATTAATTTCTTTAAAATAAATTTATAAAATTATATATTATGTTTTTAAATTAAAACTTATAATGTATCAAAGAAATATATATATTTACATTAACACATATTTCTTTTAAAATGAAAAACCACATTTTTTTCTCATACCATACCATTAAAATTTATAAAATTTTTATTATAATAATAATTATTATAAATCCATAGAATTAACATAAATATATATTTATAAAATATCTAATACTTAAATAATTATTCAAATAAATAAAAATAAGAAATCGTTTTAAGAAAATTTATTTTTCTTTTAAATTTTTTTTTGAGTTGTGAAGTAAACATAATAATTTATGTGTATAATGATAATATAATTGACCATATAATATATTTTGAGAAAATATATATATATTCTAAATTAAGTATTTCTAGAATAAATATAAATTCATAGCATGAAAATTAATAAAACTTAAAAATAATATATTATTAAAATACATGGGTTGTCATAACTATTTCCCCACTAAAGATGATGAAACCGATGACCATTTCATCATAATTTATACGAAAATTCCACATTATAAGAAAGTTTATTCAACTAACCTTATTTTTTATTTAATCAACCATCCCATGTGGAGAGAGGTTTAGTCATTGTCATTACACCTATGGAAGATACTATTAAGGAGGTCATGTAATTGATATGAAAAACTATATATAATTATACACAATCCCTCCTAATCAAATCCTATTACTTAAATTTTATATATCTCTTTTGGGACCCATACCAACAATTATGATTTTTATGGTCCTATTTATTTCTATATGACCGTAATTTTCTATCTTAGACCATTGGATAACACCCACTATGTCAAGTGATTCTGACCACAACTAAAATAAATCATATCTTCCAATAAATTGTATCTAGCTACCACTACAAACCATTATTTCTATAATGAGTAATTAATATATTAATAAATTATCATCTACAATCTATCCTTAAAATTCATATGATCTCATTAAATTGACCCAACTACTCAGAACTCTTACATTAGGAAAGTTGAAAAAACTGATGAATAGTCTTCCTTGATATCTCATTTAGGGCGTAACATGACAATAATTCTGCTATCAAACCATCATATATTGAGATTATATCAATAAAAATCCCTCAACATGAAAATTATAGGTATTTTAGGAGGTAATATCCTTGCATGACCTATTCTAGGTTGGTGTTTGTATAGATTATTCCTCGAAATCTCATCACTTAGTATCTCAAGAAAGTGAAGTTAATTTGTAAATGCATTGAATACTCTATAACATGAAACTAAAATGGTCACAAATTAAAAAGCTCTTTCAATATGTTCATCATCAATACCATGGACTAACTCTTATCAAAACAATTCAATGATAAATCTTTAAGATAATATATTCATCTCCATATCCAAATTGAATGTTTTCCACCACTTGATCAATAACCACGAAATAAAATAATCATAAAAAAAGTCTTAAGGGAAAAAAATATCCCCACTGGGTGAACCATCCTACCAATATTATCAAACCTAGGCCATGTCACTTGGAATATAGGTCAAATTGACATAAAAGTAGTGTCAATAACTAGAACTCATAAAGTATCTCTTCAACATATGTTACCTTAATATCCACAATAATATCAATACTTGATATGGATGTAGGTATATGTCCCTAATTCTTAGGTCTATTGATAAAGATCTCATCAAAATATCAATAAACCACAATTGACACTCTGATAAGTAAAACCCTAGTTATATTCATATCAGGACTTCATATAGATGTTCTTATATTGTGACATTTACACTTAGCATGGATTCATAATTTTTGATTGAGTTGTAATACAATAATGAGGGAATTTTTAAAGATAAGATAGGAATTTCCCAACATTATTTCTTAAGAGAATCCCAATATCATAAACGATCATGCACATTAATAACATATTGACATATATATGATGCATGGTATATCCTAACAATACACTATAAATACTATTATAAGTACTCAAGTTAGTCTATAGAAGAACAGATTCCTTATATAAGAATGTATCAACCAACATTCCAAATAATTTTATTCCCAATCCTTTTAAACATAAATCAAATACCTCTAGCACCATTTCCCTAGTTTCCCAAACCAAAACCTTACATGTTCTATACTCTAAACTATTTCCTTAACAAAGACATTCATAGGTACCACTCTAAAAAAACCCAACCCACTTGGTCCCTACTCAAATCAGAAATAAGGACGGGTTTGACTCCCCATGTTTTTCTTTAATAATACAAGGACTTGTTTTAGCATCAAAATGGCATACACACAAAGTGGAAAGAATTCACCCATGAATCCTATAATGAAAAATCACCACAAATTCAGTGGAAATATTTATATAAAAAAGAAATTAAAAAGTAAAAAAATAAATGAATGAGACCACATATAACATTTCATCATTAAATCATACAACACACATAATCAATTTTATACAATAATATATACAATTCAATTCTCATTACATAGAATAAACATACCTATAAATTCAAACCTAAAGGAATTACTCAACAATAATTGTAGAATATTTCATCAAGATGTATCCATTGACTACCATTTTACCTACCTAGATAGATCATCACCACCAGCTTCACATTTCCATATACTCTTACAAATAATTAAATATCTGCACAACCATGACTATATCACCATACAAGTTCTAATTTAGTGATAATTACAATGACCAAGTAATGAATCCCAATTACTAAGAAAAAAGTACAATCTCATTCATGAATAATAATTAAACCATGTGAAATCATAATACATACTCATGTACTCATTAATAAATACCACCAAATATAAACTAGGTTAAACATCTACTAAAATACTATCTCATCCTCAAAGAATCATAATATATTTAACATAATTATTACTAGTTATATAATTTCATAATTCATCAATCATAAATCATTATCATCTTAGTTACATGTTCCAAATATCACAAAAAGAATCACTCCCAAAATGATAAATCTTATAAGGATACACAAACCAAAACAAGGCCACAATACTGTGCTCTCCATTATTGATTAGAAATAAATAATAACCATTAAATGGAAGCCAACTTGTACTAAGAACGATAGTAACATAGAGGAAATATGTCTTGTTGAGGGAAATATATCATTCAAGGGGATAATTTACCTACCCTATGGTGAACCTATGCCCGTCAAGGAATATGATCAATTAGGGTGATACTTATACCCATATCTCATGTAAGGGACTCATTCCCTATCTATGATAGTGATTAATTGGTGGATACCAAACCCTACCTCTCATTGAATACCCGCACACTATTAAAGATAATATCAATCAGGGGAGTACCTAAATTCATGCCTATTATGAAAGTCTCATTCCTTATTGAGGAATATATCAGATGAGGGGATACCAAACCCCATATTTCCACCATTATCCAAAATCATGGCCATTAGAACATCCATCCATGTGTTATTGTCATGCTGAGAACCAAATATCTAAGTGATTTTTAGCAGTAAATTTATCACAAAAATAATAATAGATAATCACAAATAACACACCAACCCATTATAAAAATAATAATCAAGATAGATGGATCTTAAAGTCATCTCCCATCATCTTTGGACCAAGATAACAATTCCTCGCATCATCACAATAATTTTTACATGAAAAAAACCAAATATATCATGAAATAAGTTAAAAAAATATAAAGTAATTCAACTTATTGTCATAAGTAAATTCATATTTGGTAACATTAATTAGGTTATATCCAACTATTAATCAAGTTGGTCAATCAAAAAACATATCAATAAGTTTCATTCTAAGAAGAGTTATTCGATCATACTGTGTAAAGGACAATTGGATAACTATCACCCATAAAACCCATGTTATGTATCCCACTAATCATCTATTTCAGAAAAATATGGTGATACTAGAATATTAATTACTAATTTCACATTCAATTTCATATTAATATGTTAACTATCAAACCAAATCATATTGACTATCTTGGAATCTTGTATTTTTCTCAACTCAAATCATAATACTCGTTTAAGGTTTTAGATCATTAAACTTTTTTAATGTTCACCTATATATTATATCACAAATAAATCCATTAAAACATCATGAAATGTTTAATTATTTTTCTAAATTAATTTACATAGTCTTACTAGATATATCCTCATATTCCATGGTTTTCTTGTGAACTGTTAACATTCCCACAAGCTCATTCATGTGTAAAAATTATTTTAGAAAAAAACATTATATTAGAAGAACAAATAACCCAAATAAATTCATAATTATATTCACAAATAAATTATCGAAATAGTTCTCTCAAAATTTTCATGGGTTTAGTCGTCGATAATTTTGGGGCCCAAAATTTAAAATTCATTAAATTCTATTTTAACAAACATTTTTATTCTCAAAAACCTCATCACCATTATCTAAATGAAAAAATGACTAAAATTAATTATTAAGAATTCCAAAAATATAAATCAATAAAAATTCTATATTTTTATCTATGGCTAGACATAAAATAATGAAATAAATAAGTTTTTTAGTCTTTAAATCCTAGAAATCCTGTTCGGACAATTCCCTCTACTCTTATAAAATGTCATCCCATGAGGGCAGAATGTCTTCACACCCTGGCCCTATGGACAAGGTTGATCTAATCCCATATTTTGGTCAATTAATTAATGTTTCTTCGTAATAAACATAGGTTGTAAATTTCATCTCTTCTCCCTTATCCTGAGCCAGTTGGTCAAGGATTGTGTGTCACCACCATCCCCGAAGTAGGGGTCAACCTTCCTAGATTCATGAGGATGGTTTAAATTTTCCTCTACTCACATATTTAATAAATACCATAAATCAAAAGATCTAATTATTCCAAAACCCCACCTAGAGGGATTCATCATCCCAAATTAATACCATCATTATTTGTAAATAAGATTACCCATGATAATCCATATACCCACATTGATTCATAGAGAACTCTGACTTACTATGAAGCCTCATCATAGTTTACCCACATCTCAAGAAACATAGACTATCGTACCCTCCTTGGGTACCTCCCATAACGTTGATGATTTACCCAAATCAACTTATAATATCACCAACCACTAGTAACATCACCTTTCATGACACATAATATTCTTATATTATCCACTGAGGTCCCCTGTCTCTCATCATGCTCTAAAATCAATAGGGAGGACCACTATCATTATTTACTTTATATATCTTAGCCAGCTCAAACAAATCATCGTGCTCCATCAATAGCCACATATACACCCTCTATGCACACTACTTTAAAATACCCCACATTAATGTTCTCCCCTTTCCCTAGATTTTTAATGATATTTGATTCCACCATTCTAGGTGGTTATTCCTTATGTCTAGTAATGGGGAATGGCTAATGATGGTCATGTTTGGAAAATGGGGAGGTTGTGTCTTTCTATTTATGATGGTGTGGGAGGATATTGTGGTGGTTTGAGGTCTAACCGTCGCCAAAATTTATTTTTCTAATATCAATACTTCTATTAGTAATCCTATCAATATTTTTATAATTATATAATTTATTATATAAATTTAAAAATCATGTAACATTAATACAAATGAATCATTTAGAATATATAACAAATTTTACATGGGGACTCAACAACCCTACCTTAAGGGGGTATCTTATCCTTTACCTAACCTCTAGAATCCATGAACAATATTTTCAAAACAATAACGAGTAAAATGGGGGGACAACAACTTATTTATAGAAGAATACTAAAAATAGGCCCCTGTCTAGTTTGAGATCTCATAAAAAAAATTTAATATTAAATTAAACATAAATTATAAAGTAATATAACATTAAATAGATCTTAATTAAAGGAAATATTTATAATATGTCTTATTTCATTAAAAACACATAAATGTGGTGCCTTACTAGAATAATTAAATAATTAAATTTAATTAAAATGTTAAAAAACTACTCTAATTCACATCAAACTTTATCCCATGTGTAATCACGTTATTCTAAACTATGCGATGGATTTAAAAATGTATCTAGTTGTATTTATTGAGTAATAATTTAAAATATTTCCTTATTTGTGTTAAATTTAAAAATATGTATTTTCACTCCAAAATCCTTGAAAATTTTAATTTAATCACACCAAAGTATAGTTTAATAAAACCTAGAAATTATGAATCTAAAATAACTGATATTATATCTATATTACAATCAAAATTTAATTCATTCTGAAGCCAACCCATATCCATACACTTATGGTTTACCATATTTTATTTTATCAAATATATATCAAATTATTATAAACTAAAAGTAACCTTTAAAAGTTTTTATCTAAATAACTTTTACTCATTTTTTATTCTTTTTTTATAAATTTATTTAGAACAGTGTCTATAAAATATGATTTCTATTTACCTATATGTGTTTAAAACAAGTTTATTATATTTCATTGATAATTAAGATAAAAAAATTATTATTTATTAATATTTTTTATATCATCTATTAGATATATATTTTCTCTTCTAAAGACTTTTATTAATTTTATACTACTAGTTATGGAATTTATATGAGCACTGCACATTTTAATGTTGAAAAAATATTTATTATGTTTTTTTATTTTATGTGTCATGGAACTATTGATATCTTCATCGAGGGAATTAATTATAATGGAGTGATTCATAACATAAATTTCTAATAAAAAGGAAATTATATATATAAAGAAGAAAACAAAATAAATAATGAATGAAAAGTATAAAATATATAAAAAATCAAAACATTATAGAAATATATAAAACTCCTCCATGAGAATTTAAAAATTCTCATTCTGTTTAACACTTTTAGGGATTAGAAAATAACTATTGGATTCAAAATTCATTATTTCATTATAACACATCATGGTCTAGTCAATAATTTTTTATTTAATATTTTTCACTCTTACATTTATTAATTATTAATATATGTAGATAAATTTCTTCTGTATAAGTAAGGTATGTGAATTAGACCCCTAGATTTTATGTTAAAAAATTAAATTTCATCATGTATTGATTTTTTTAGATGTGTTTTTCCATTATTTGACAACTTTTAGTGGTTCCCTTTCCTCTTTTCTTTAAATACATAAATTCCATTAGTAAATGTTTTCCCTTGACCTTGATTTCATGTATTATTACCAAAACCATGATTATAAGAAGTTTGTTTTCTTGAAAGAATGAATATAAAAGAGTGTATTGATATTTATTATTTCACCATAAGAGTTTATTGTGTTGTTATATAACTAGAAGAAAATAACGTAATTCATAAATTTTTATAAAGATTTTTTCATCATATTATTTTATAGAAAAATTATTTACTCATGAAAAATATAAAATTTCTTTTCTAATAAACCAATATTGGTAATATTTTTCTTAATAAATTTTTTAACTGTTATTTAATTTTAATTTTTATGGATTTATATGCACTTACCGACATTAAATCATAGAATGTCAAATGAATATATTCATAATGTACTTAAGGAAATATTACTAGCCTCAGGTGATCCTATCATTTTTATAATATTTTTCCATAATACCAAGGGATCCTTTACAATAAAATCATCATTTGTTAAATCCTTTTATAGGTTATGATAAAGGATAATTAGAGCTTTTAAATGGGATTTTTTGGAATCACTTTTATTCACCTCAATAAACTCATAAAGACTATTTCTATCTAGATTAATTTTTTTTAACGAAAGTGGTTCCTTGGCCAAAATACCGGATCACAATTTATTATACCAAAAAGAGATTACACGGGTCTAAAATATAGGATCATGTAACAATATTTCTTATAAAGGTGGACAAAATCATTATGAATATCATCCATACATGTAATGTCCTGACTTAATCCTCTATTGGAGAGGCCCTCTGCAACCATATTCACTTCAGGATAGATATGAGTGGTAATATGGTTGATGTCGTGGAGCGAATGGAGACAATCCATCCAATGTGTAGTAGTCGACCATACCAGATGAATCACACCATTCCAAATCACTTTCACTATGGAAGTGGAATTAATTTAAATCTATATGTTGTTCCAACCATGATGTTTAGTGAAAGAAATATCTTGGATCACACTCATCATTTGAGCCTCCAAAGATGAGGTAATACCACAACTTCCAAAGAAGCACGAGAGGATCTGGCCAAGATGATCCCTGAAGATGGCACCACATCCTGTGGGGCCCAGATTTCCTTTAGAAGCACCATCCACATTAACTTTAATCCAGCCAGGGAATGAAGGTTTCCAGAAAATTTCAAAAGTGCATCGTGGCTGGAAAAAAATTCCATCAACCAGTCATCACCATGGAATCATAAAGTCTTTCATTCTATTGTTACAATATCCCTTCTAAATCAAAGTAGTTTCATGTATAGAAATGAGGACATGAATCTGACCTGTATTAAGGATGAGTAAGTAATTATTGTCATGAATTGAATTTCTATCATACTAGATCAGATGATGAAGCTGAGAAACTACAACAAGAAATAATTTCATAATTTTTTGATAGTTATCCATATCTACACAATTATTTAGTTTAGCATTCATAGAGTTTGAAATCCATAATCTAAAATCAAATATGTCAAAAATATAGTTCCAAAGAGAAGAGGTAGTGATGCAAGAAAGAAATATATGGTTAGCATCTTATCAATGTTGATTACATAGAAGACATTTTGAGCAAATTTGGATCCCAAAATATTGCAGATAAGTATCAGTGGGAACCATGTTGTATGAAATATTCCAAATAAGAACAAATCTTGAAGGCTTTATCCATGGATTATCAATGTTTTTTATCTAGCTAAAATCATTTCCAGAATGATGAAAATAGCGGTTATATTTTTTTTGAATCCAGTATACCATTGTTTGAAGGCTCCCAAATTAGAGATTCATCCGTAGAAGAAAAAGGATAGTTATCAATGACATGCACAAAATTCTCAAAGAGACTATAAATATGAGAATTAAGAACATCAATAATACAATTATTAATACTTCTAAGAGTTTTCTCAGTAGGGATCCTTGAAATTAGAGAAGTACCAGTCCAGTTGTCCAACCAGAAGTTCATGGAGGAGTTCCTAGAAACCATCCATAGAGAGTTGGTCATAATATTGGTATATTCTTTTTTAATGGATGTCCAAATGGAAGAGTTCATAAAATTCATGTTTCCTTTCTTCAACTTATCAAGAATCCTATTTTTGATGAAAGGAATAGAAGGAGATTCAGTGTGGATCTGGGTCCAAGAGAGTCTATCTTCAAGGGCCTCACTAAAAATATTTAGATTTTTAATGTCAAGACCACCCTTTTCCAATGGTTCGAAACAATTTGACCCAGGTATAGTCATTAATTTCCATTATAGAGTGCTCCCAATCCAAATAAAATTATTTATGGAAACATTCATTTTTTTCATTAGAGCGGATAGCTATTTATAAACCATCATAGAGTAGACCGTTTTGGAGACAATGATAGACTTGACAAGGAAGATTCTACCCACCATTGATATATATTTTTTACTTTATATGAATATATCTGATTAAAACATGATCAACAATGTTTTAGAAGTATCTAGATTTGGGCCAAACCCAAAATATAGGGACACCAAGGTAAGTAAATGGAAATGAGCATTCATTAATACCTAATTCATTGATAATAATACATTTTCAATTATACCCAAAAAATTTCCCAAAGAAGATAGATGATTTTTTCCAGCTAATGACCAAACCAAAAACATCCTCATAGTGAGAGAGAGTACTTTTAAGGGTTAGAATATTTCTTTTATCACCTTGTAAGAACAGAATGACGTCATCTATATATAAGGGATGTGTGGGGGAATTCACATTCATAGAAGTATAGATGGACTTAAGTTTACTTTGATTAAAATGGAGATTGAGCAATCTACTTAAATAGTCCTCCAAAATGGAGAAATGGATGGCAGAGAAGGGATCACCTTGTCTAAAACTTTTTTTGCATTTGAGGTATCCCTTGGGAGAACCATTGACCAGGATAGATATGGAAGTTGAGTTGAATAGTGTCTTAATTCTAGTTATAAAGAAGTTATGGAACCCAAATCCTTGAAGCACTTGGAAGATAAAACTCCAGTCTGTGGTATCAAAATCTTTTCTAATGTCATGTTTTATGGAAATATTACCACCTATGTTAGTGTTGTTTAACGTATTAGTGCATTCATAAGAAATAAAAATGTAGTCCTGGATGGATCTACCCTTGATGAAACCAAATTGATTCCATGAGATAATTTTTTCCATCATGGTAGTAATCCTATTAGCAATAAGTTCAGTGATGATTTTATATTTGATATTAATAAGAGAAATGGGTCTAAAAAGATGAATCTGAGAGGCATTATCTACGTTGGGAATCAATGAAAGGAATTGTGTGTTCAACCTATGAGGTAGAATGCCACTAGGAAAGAAGGATTTGATATGTTTCCAAACATCAGCTTGAATGGAATCCCAAGACTTCTGGTAGAAACCATTTTTGAATCCATCGGGACCCAAGGCACTGTTAGGATTCAAGATAAAAAACAGTGTCTTTGATTTCATGATCAATAATAATTCTTAAAAGAAAAGAATTATCTTTCTTATTGAAAATTACCGGAATGTTATTGTGTAAGAGATCCTTGTTGATGTCAGGGACATTAAAAATAGATTCAAAATAGAAGATGATATGATTAACAATGTCATCCTCATTATAAAAAAATATTTTCCCCATATTTCATAGAGATTAAAGGCCTGCAAGTTTTTCTAATTATTTAAAGTGAGTTGTAGAAATTAGTGTTTCTGTAATAATTAGATAACCATTTGATTTCAAAATCTTCTTTACTCATGTTATCCTTTAAGGTGAGAAGTGAGTTGAGGTCGTTTTATGTTACCGAGTAAAGGAGGTACCCCCTCATGAAGTAATGTTCATTCATATTAATAATACTCTCTGTATGAAACACCAGTATATACACAACTAATCTTGACAATCCTCTTGATCCCAAGTATTTATCCTATAGTAATAAAAGTAATTCTCTTGATAGAAATATCTTCTTATTTTCTTGATATTAAGTTAGTATCATCTTTCTCCTAGAGAATCTCTTTGATACCAATCATGATATACTAAATTTTTTACTACTAGAATAGTAATATCAATAATCATTATAGTATGAAAATTCTATGAAAATAACAAGATTTAATACCATAATACTACATCCCTATGAGAGTTCATTTCTCTCACAAGTGGAAAAAATGTATCTAGTCCTCTCAGTTGGTTGTATAATAGCATTCATATTTTTTTACCATCTACTAATATCTAAACCAGGTGTTGAAAAAATCATTGCCATCTTTCCGATATAAGATTGATAACTTACATGATCAACGTCATTAATGTCATTACTTAGAGAAAGAAATACATCATAGTATAAAATAATGTCAATATAATAAAAAAACATGTGGAAATGCATTATTCAATACTAGACCATGGCTAATAACCCACCTCAACTCAGATGTAACATATCCGAGCATATTAAAATCCTAACCCATATATAATATCATTTATCTCATCTCATGTGTTGAGAATTCTGATACACTCATTACGGGATCAAACATCCCATTCTCAACCCACATCTCTTAGTAATTGTGTCTGTTTTCTAACACATTCCCCAGGCTTGGACACATCAATTCCCAAACCCTAATGTTGTAAAATAGGCTCATTACCCAACATGCACCCCTATATCTTACCCTTGTATGGTTATCACTCATAATCATGTGAGGAAATTCTGGGTATATACCCTTGTTTTATATTAACCCCCTAATTCCCCTACAAGTATTGACTTAGTTTATGTGGCTCAACACTTACTACTTCCATTTAATCCCTTAAGGTGAATCAAATTATTGAAAACTAATATACTAGTCCATCCTTGGAAAATTTATCTTCCAATCATATTAGGCCTTATAAGGACACACACAATTTTTTAGACTTTATTCGTAGGTCACCCCTCTCATTGAACCCACTTATTAGACAAAAACTCAATAAAACCCATCACATAACCAATATTTAATTTAAAAAACTAGGTGAAATATCACACATTATCACATAGGACCTCCCTAGGTTACGTGAGTCATCCATAAAGCCTATAAAATTGATGTTATTTAATTAATTAAAACCATGTATTTTGAATTAAAATAGTCATGGGGTTACTCTAAAACTCAAAGGAAACATGGATCAGATATCCTCTAAGACCCTCATAGATAAAAATATCATATCACCCATACATTAACCCTCATGGTTTAATTCCTAGGGATCTCATAGTCATTCCCAAAGCTAGAATATCACACAAAATATGTGATTTCATATAAAATTTCAAAATATTAGGGGCCATTTTACCGAAATAATGTCACATATAAAATATGAGTTCATCGATACATCTTCACTGCAAAAAAACCCCATATCATCAAAAATAGAAATTTACTTAATTAAAAACCCATTTATCATTAATCTATAATCAATATAATTGATGAAATTATCACCAAGTAGTGTAACAACACCATGAACTCATTCCAAAAAGTGAATCCAACTCATATAAGACTCCTTGTACATTTGTAGGTAAATTCAAAGAATTATTATTTCTATTCATCAATTATTTCACTTTAAATTGATAAAACAAATAGAATAACTGATAAGGAAGCTTAACTTTTACAAATCAATGTGTCATGGATTGTATTCATCCTCTCTTGGACTCCACTAAACTTTATATAAAAGATTTTGATCATATCAGTTAGATTTCATGATTATCTAGTGAAATCCATTATAAATCCCAAAAAAACACCCCCCAAATCATAGGTGGATGGAAAAGAAGAAAAAATAGGATGGAAAAGTGAAGTAACATACCATAAACCACCATGGAATCTCTCCCTAATTGACTTATATCATTGAATAAGAACAGTGGATAATGAGAGGGGAATAAATTAAACTCCACTCTCTATCAGAAATGATAAGCGAATGAAAAAAGGGTATTTTGTTTTTAAAAACAAAATTTACATTTTCTCCCTTAAAAAAAATTAGGTATCACTAGGAACCCAATATTACTTTAATGAAAACCCAGTGTATAACTAGGTTCCTAGTACATGGACACTACCCACCCGTGGCTAGACCAATGGTGTAATACCATTTTCCACCTAATGATATTATTCCAAGTACCCAATGTCTTATGCAACCACTCCCATAATTACATTATTTCACAAAATTATAGAAGCACATCATCAAGGACTTTCCATGGGTACCTTTATAGAAAATACTCTATTTTAAAAATCCAATTGATTATATGTGATATCTATATAAATAAAAAAATTCCTATATTCCACACCATTGGAATCCCACATCTCCTAATTTCTCCAACACCTTATGTCATTGGCCACTAAAAACTACCCACCATAATGTTTCTCATCCTCAAGAAGAATCATCCCACATATCTAGTGAACAATTTCTATCAATAAGATCTAATAAATATTCCATGTAATTAAGAATCATATTAGTTACAGTTATTCTATCATCTCACTTTAATTATAATGTTTTTCTTTTACCTATAAGCCTAATGCTCCAACCTAACATACATGATTTTTGTTTCTTAAATAATGTTATTTAGTATAATTTCAACTCACTATACACTTTCATATTTAAAAAGAATTATTCAATACCCTAATACATTTATTTCCTCTAAAAAATAAATGTTCCACACATTAAGGGAAAAATTATTTCCATTCTTCGTCATGATCACTACACCAGTTTGTTCAACAAACCACAAATCTAGTTAGTTACTCAGTGTATTGACCAAATGTTACTCACTGACTTGCATCCAATTCCACCATAAAACCTTAACTATATCAAATTTGAGATCAATTAGATATAAACCACATCATTCACCATAATTCTCTTGAAACAAGGGTCACACCACTAATCCATCAATGGTGTGCTATCAATTATTGAATTTTTCCTATCCTCATTCAATGGGAATATGACTACCTGAATTTGATCATCACCCAAAAACCATCACTCGCGATATATTCTCTTTTCATCCCAATATACCCATTGCATGAACCTATATTTATGGTAAAATTATTTCATAGAACTCTATACTACCCAAATCTGATCATACCAACAATTTATCACTATGAAACCTTAGTCTTGATACTGGTACCACTAAATCAATTGTCTTAATTTACACCACTATACTAATATATTATTTATTGTTATGGAATAATTTCATTCCAATAAAAAGTTTCTAAATATATATTTATTTTCCTTTTCATTAAAATTGATAAACTCTTTTATTTCATAAATAAATATGTCATGCAACTTGATCTATAAGAGTTTCAAAAAATTCATTAATCATTTCACTGAATTTAACATTCATCGTGAGGTTACACCTGCTATTTTTTGATTTAATAATTTTAACATATCCATAGACCACATTACCCATAAGTTATTTAATATAAATTCTATAGGGATTCTATCCTTGGAACTAGTCATTTTCTAATCCATTGGTTATCACTAGTAATTAAACATCTAACCATTCCACGAGTAGCTTATTCTCATATTAACGTACTACACAACATCATAAATATTGAATCTAATATCCATGTATAGAAAAAAATGAGTTGTCTCATAACTTTACATGGTTCATCTCACACCTGATCACAGTCCAAGTATGTTCATTCACTAAATCTCACTAGGAATCTAATAAATTAACTGCAAGAATTTAGGTAGACTAAAGGGTACTATAAACTATCAATTTTTATCCACAAGTGGGTATACACTCATGTAATACACTTATATAAATATAAATACATGTAAGAATAAGTTTTATCTCATAATACAAGAATTAATTTCCTAATAATATAATCATGAATCCCATACATGTCAATCATATATCTCATAAATTATTGATTGTTCTTTCATTCTCATACATACTTTGGTATTCCACATACCTAAACCATTAACATGATCACATGCCACATGTGTGTTATTCCTCTTTCATAAAGTATATACCCATTATCCAATCACTGTGAGGCTTTAATATACCAAAACTAACTCCCTAGGTATGTCTTTACATACTATAATCCATCCCAAGAATATATAGGAAAAATGTATCATTTATCTACCAACACACTCGAATCACATCTTCTTAAGTCATTAATCATCTTCACTCGGATTCCAAAAATAACCTATGAATCATATACCACACATGAATTAATTATCATGCTTCTATATAACAAAATCAGAGAAATCCTTATTCCAAAACACCTTCCCGATGTCTATATCCACATTGTGATATTCACATACTCATATTACTTTTCCTATGTTAATTTACACACCCATGTTAATATCAATAATATCTTGATCTAGTAGTGTGTAATATGGAAGTTGTTACAATAAATTTAAGTAAATTAATGAACCAAAAATAATTTATTTTATAAAAAATGAGTAATTTATTTTTTTGTTTTAATTAACTAAAACCCTTCTCTAAATCACACATAAGTATACACATGTAATGTGAACCAACATATCAATTATGATGAATGTATGAATTCTTATTGCCACTCTAATCCAAGAGTAAAATAATAAACCAATAATACCATAATTTATTAGTTTATTTAAATCAACTTAACCACAAAAAAAATGTAATAATCATGTCTCAACTCTCAGGTTACTTGGATTATCACCCCTATTTATGTTTTCCAGACAAAAATACAACTTATATCCCTTGTTTTCACCAGCACTATTTCTGAATACCAAATCCAAAAAACATAATAAAATTAAAAAACAAATATATTGGATACTTTTTTTAATATCATATCCCAAAGTGTCTTTATGTCCCAATATTTAGTGTCACACACCTCAAGTAGTCCCACTAATATGTCAATGATTTCTGACTTGTAGTGAGGGCTGAATAATATATAATTAAGAGACTATGCCCTAGTTATCACAAGAATAAAATAATAGGAAAATAATAAAAACATCTACCGCTAGATATCAATAATAAGTAAATATGGAATTACAATATAAATCCAACCATAAATAATAATATACACCATGAAATAATCAAATGTATTTATGTTATGTCATATAAATCGTGCATCATAAGAGAATCATTGGATGGATCTATCATGAATAAAAATATAATATGAATAAAATGAAATCTCAACATCACTATAATATTATCTATCAATACTATTAAGTCATTGTAGCTCCATGCCTATATAGGGATATTTATCTTACCTACATGGTAAATATAAATTCATCACATCCATATAGGTGCACTTGAAGGAAATGAGTAAAAAAGTCAATAGGACGCAACTAATGGTCCTCTGACATAATCTATATATATATATATATTTATGCATGTATAATATGAAATAAAAGTGGTAACATGAGTAACATATCATTATGTCAAGTCATTTAATGATTTTTATGTTTCAATAGATCTCAAGCCTATATTATTGGACCAATGCTTATCAATTATAATGATCATCGATTATTATGATTTGGAAAGACATTATAGAGTAATGGAGGTAAAACTTCATTAAGGATAATATCATCAAAATGGTAATATTATTTGTATTATATATAGGGATGTGAGTGTTTAATATTGATAATAATCATGATCACAAGTATAAATCCAATAGTCTCAACAATGATTCTCCTAATAGAAATCTCTAAACATCATCTCGATGGAAATTTGGGAACATACAACCCTAAGAGGAACCCCTCGATAGTAGGGTTAATGTATTGATATTATAACCCTAGGTATAATCATTAAAATGATCTTAATCATAGGAATATTCGATGGAATAAGTTTTTGGACGATTAGAACCACCCAATCCAAAGTGAGCTCCTTGATCTCATGGGTGGCATAAATGCGTCCAACCCTCTAGAGTGGTCACCTTGTAGTAGACTTAATATACTTTTATTCTAAAACAAGGAACTTATCAATAACCTATATTTTAAAACAAATAAAGGTATTCATCATGATTGAAGGTTTTCAAAATCACCCAAGATCAGAAATTTTGCTTGAATCACAAGGGGCATAAACATGTCCTTTCCCTAGTCGATCCCTAAATTATATACCAAATGTCATCACAATAATTCTTAAAATAAATTGATGCATCACATCAAAAAATAATTTTATGACTATAATGAATAAAAATGGAGAATCACATTTCCAATAATTGTTTATGGATAATAACACATTTCACATCATGGGAAGTGTATCCTAGCATAGAAAACTCGTATTCCTTGACTAATATCATTTATCATGATGCATGTGTCAAGTATTCTGATATACTCAATCTATGTATTGGTCATCCTAGAATTAACTCATATATCTTCTGAATATTATAGAGACCCTCCCCCCCTCCAAATCCATTTTTTCATTTTCTAAAAAGCCTCTTTAAGGATTAGCGGTAACCAAACATTTCAAAAGTGTTGAACAAAAAACAACAGGGCGTCCACGAATTTCAAATTTCAAAATTCAAAATTCACCATCACCCATCTGTCATCTCGAGTCATGTTCCTTCCTCCAGTCATACACCCATCGCGTCGAACATCCAGACCATTATCACAACACTGGCGAGACAACTTCGTCGTCTTCTCACATGAGTCCACGTCATCATCGTCACTGTCATCATCCCCGATCCATTTCAAAATTGTTGGTGAGACCTTCCATCGGAGTTCGTCGTCACGGATAAAAAACCTTCATCACCTCCTCCATCATCAACTAACACTACATCTATCACTGAATACCATCGTAGACCAACAACATCAAAATACCACCATTGTGGACTGCCACCATCCACCACCATAACAATACTAGAACAAAACCTTACCAGAGAATAGATTGTAAACTTGCCCATACAAACCTCATTATACAGATCCAAATCATGTCGCGCAATAACCATCTTCGGCCGCCAAAACCCACCTCCTAGAACCTCGATTAAATGCTTCTCTAGAACTGACTTGCAGAGGAGTAGAGGGTCTCATTGTTAGGGTAGGGAAAAGAGCAGCTGATGCCTCTGAAATAGAATAACTCCAGGACTGGAACTAGAGACCCTCTATTTTATTATATTAAAATTACTTAACATTTTTGGAATACTTAAAACATTATACAAACAGATTCCAAAATTTCATACTAGTCTAGTGCCTTTGGAAACATGGAAACATAAACCCTGATACATAAGTGGGCTGCATTATCTCACACTAGGTTCTTCTTGACTTGAACCCTTCTTAGCCACATCAAACATAATACATATCTTCATAACTTGGGTAAGGAAACATAAAAAAGGGTGATCTCAAATGATCAATAAGGGAAACAAAGGAGATAAGTAAACATAATCATGAGCATAAGGGTATGAGAACATGATCATGAAAATATAAGATCACACCCTACATATTAAATATCATATACATGAATCATAGAATAAATATTGGCCACCCATAATACATGAATCATAAGGAAATAAATATAATAATACACTAAAGAATATTATATGAATAAAACATGGAATTATGGAAGACACAAAAGCATGTAATATGATTTCCATAGTAGCCAATGCATCACTTCCAAGATTGTATTAGTAGTATGGGTTCACTCCCCATAACATATTGGTAGTCATGGTTCAATCACATGGATATCTTAGTAGCATGATTTCACTCCTCATACCATCTTGGTAGTCATGGTTCACTTCCAACACCATCTTAGTCTATCTCAGGAGATATAAATCTTTACCTGATGCATTTGAGGTAGATATAGGTCGCACCCATATCATAATGAAATCATACATACATGTTCCCCGAGATCATAAATAATCATTTAATAACCCATGAAATTAAATGGGTATTATAAACATGTAATCAAATCATAACTTATGGAAAGAGATAGGTTTTAGAATCATTTATTCATAAACATAACTTGTGAAAAGTATCAGGTTTCAAAAGTATATAACATGTGAAAGAAAAACAGGATTCATCAACATCATGCAATCAAAACATAATCCATTGATAGAAATAATATGAATGGAAGCATTTAATAATTTCTATAAAAATGAATTAGTCACACAAACATATGTTATATTATATGGGAAATAGTTTTTAAATATCTTTTAAAAACGTTTTTTGAGTAAAATATCTTTTCAATATTAAAAAAGTTTTTTAAAACATAAAACATTTTTGAAAAAAAATTCCTTGAAAATAGCTTTGAAAACTTATAAAATAAGGATTAAATACCATTAAAAAAATTAAAATACATTATCCTTGAAAATGGTCTTAAAATATATTTTGATAACATTTTGGAAAACATTTTTGAAAACATGGTTTTTGAACACAATAGATTTCCGACTAGAGAGAGATACGGTAAGATTTTACTTAAAAATTTATCTTAAGAACAAAAGACTAGGAAAATTTAACTAATACATGGATATATCTTGAATAAATAGAGGTTAAGGAAGCTAGTTAGTTTTATTTTGATATGGATCATAATATTTCATCCAATTAAGCCTAAACATAAATAATCTCGAAAAGTGATGAGATTGTTTCAATAATCTCTTATAACGTGGTAACTTGGGACCATATTCTCCATGCAAGAAAAGAAAATTATATAAATCATAAAATATAATTAAAAGAATTAAATTAATGATATAAAATGTAAAATAAAATTATATAAACCTTGAAAAAGTTTTTAGGTTCTTACCAAAACATGGGTCTCAAATAAGGTAAACTGAGACAAAAATATTTTACTAATTTGGTAACTTTTGAAACATAAACCACCTAAAATAATGATCATAAATTGGAAATTTAAATAACCTTAAATTTAATTATAATATAACTATAATAAAATCAAGTTCATTACATACACCACACAAAAGTACATAGATGCAAACTTAGCTTATATCTCATGAAAATAAAAAGTGAGATGTAATCCCCTTACCTTGTGTCTTGACTCTCATTGTACTCATTCAATCCACATTTTTAATAAATATAAATTCATTATAAATATTTTAAAAACCATTTTATTATATATAATACAATATATATATTTATTATGACCTTATATTACCCTCTTGTTAACAATCCTATGTTAAGGTTTCACTTCAGGTAATATTCTCTTTATTCTTTGTATTTGTCTTAATTTGTTATATCTTTTGTATCTATACTTTATATCATGATTTCAAGAATCTAAAACATGATATAAATATCATTAATATATTTTATATATGTATTATAATAATCTATATAATATATAACTATGAAAAGTAAAACACCATTCATGGAAATGGTAGGTCGTACATACACTTGAATGTTATTTCCGTTTAATTGTCGTGTTGAGAAAAGGAAAGTAAAATACATATATATATATATATAATTATTACAGTATTTTCATGATATCATATATATATTATATATTCTCTAAATCCATACTTAATACAATCCATGTAGTCTATGAACAAATCATTTCCCTTTGAGGGGCGGTAGTCGAGACTTCCTCAAACAAAATTATCATATTAACACCAAATGGAAAGTAAAAAAGTTATGTATTCTAAAATTAATATAAAAACATAAATAAATAATATATATATAATATATAATATATATAAATATATTTTTCATCATAATTTCCACTATGATAGGCAATAAAGAAAATTTAATAGTCATCTTTTAGTGAGGTGGTAGTTCACCGTACACATAAACAGTATGTTCGTTATCCATTAGATGGAGGTGTGTGTAAGTGTAGGTTGAAAATTTAGCATAAAAACATCATATAATATTGAGGATACTGGTTTTTTATACAATCAAGGAAAAAATAAATTCGATGTGGTGGCTAATGAAAATAAAAGAAAGGTCTTAGGAGAAGACGCTACCTCAGAATCGGGTAACTCCTTTTGGTTTGTTCCAAAAGGCTTCCTTGGATTTCCTTCCTCCAAAGGAAAGGATTATATGAGGATTATCGGGAAGTGTACAAGGCATATCTTTTCTAAACATAAGAGGTTTCAGAGGTTTGAAAAGTGGTAGGGGTGGTGGCCTTTTATAGGGAAGGAAACAGAATCACTTGGAATTTTTTAAAACAAGTTAGGTGTACACATGTTCATACCTAAAAAAAGTCATACAAAAATAAGTAAATAATGGAAGTTTAATGGATGAATATTTTCCGTATAGTGTTTTTTTGACAGATGTATATTTCATTTGAGCCCCTAATATTATGTTTTAGTCCCTAATTAAGCTTAATTTAACCTTAATCACTATGATTAATTTTAATCACTTTTACTAATATTTTTTGTAAAAAAATTAAGTTGGTATTTTTTGAATCAAAATATTATACCGATTAAAATGTTGTATATCGGTTTTTCAAAACTCAATTCACCTAGGTGGAAATGTTAAAATTAATGCTAATCCCATAGACAGGATGAAATAATGGGTTTTTAAAGTACAAAAATGTTCAAATGTTTGTTATGTTTTTATATTCAATTTCAAAGTGAAATTATTTATAATGAACTAAGTTTTATTAATATATGTATAATTGATGTAATTTTACCTTATAACAAATTTAAAGTATAATTTAACATTAATAATTATTTAAATGAAAACGCAGTTACTAACTAAAATACAATATTTTTCACTATTAAAAAAACAATGTTTCTCAGAAAAATCCAAAAAATATACCTTATGCTATTTTAAAATTATAAATTCAAAAATGAAGTTTATATTATAAAATTAATTTTCTATATTTGTCTAAAATTAAATTTCTTATTTTCCACAAAAGGATTTTAAAATCAGTGCATTCAAAAAATGATAGTTTTAAACATTAAATGACTTTACCAAAAATCATATCTTTCATTATCAATATGTTTTATTTATATAAAATCATTATAAAAAATATTTTAAAATTAGTTATTATTATTCATATTACTAATTTTAATGGGTAGGATATAATTATCATGTTTAAATGATTATAACTATAAAAGGATGTTTCGTAAAAACATTATTGTTGCTTGTAACGTATGCGAATTTGATGTTCTGTGTAACGTACGCCAAGTCGATGTTTTGTGTATAACACTACAAGTTAGTTTCATGGAAAGGAATGTTTTATTTATTTAATTACAATAAATAAATGGAAATTTACATTATTCATAAAAATGTCTATAGAAACTTGGGGTGTTACGTTCTACCCCCTTAAAATGAATTCCACCCTTGAAATTCATCACTGGGATAAAAACAAATGAGGATAGTTATACATCATAATATTCTAAAGTTCCCATGCAGCTTCCTCTAATGGGTGATTTCTCCCCAAAATTTTGACCAGGTGAGTGGTCTTATTTCATAGAACTTTCTCTGTATGATCCATAATTTCAACAGGTTTCTCTTAGTAAGAAAGATCCTGGTCCAGTAGTATGACCTATGAGTTATAACATATGAAGGATCAGGTATGTACTTTCTCATGAGAGATACTTGGAACACATTATAGACTTTAGAGAGATTTACAGGAAGTTCCAAGTGATAGGATACCATCTTGATACAATCAAGAATCTAAAACGGACTGATATGCCTAGGATTTAGTTTCCATTTCTTCTTGAATATCATAACTTTCTTCCATGGTGAGATTCATATAAACAACTTTTCAAAATCTTCAAATTCCAAATCATGTTGATGGTTATCAACATAATTTTTCTTCTGACTTTGGTAATCCTCGATATGATGATAAATAATTCTATACTTCTCAACCATTTATTTAGAAATCTTAGGTCCCAATAGCTTTCTTTCTCCAATATCATTCCAACATGTTTGAGCTCAACATTTCTTCCTATAAATGGCTTCATAAGATTCCATTTAAATTATTAAGTGAAATATATTTTTGTAATATAACTCAAATAGATAAAAGTGTTTATCCCAACCACCTTTGAAATCTAGGGAGAAAGATCTCAACATATCCTCTAGGTTTTGAATTTTTCTTTTAGACTAACCATCTTTTTGAGGATGATAAGAAGTATTGAAACTCAATTATGTATTAGGATATTACTGAAGAATTCTCTAGAACTTTGAGGTAAACCTCAGATCCTGATCTGATATAATATAATGTAATACTCCATGCAACCTTACCACTTCCTTGATGTATATCTTTGAAAGATTATTTAGATATAATTCTTCTATTATAATGATGAAGTGTGTTCAATTACTAAGGTGATAAACTAACACCCATATAGAATTAAACATTTTAGAGGTTTTGGGTAGTCCAATGAAAAAATACATAGTGATGTTCTCCCATTTCCATTCTAGTATGGGTAATGGATGCAACATCTCCTTTGACTTTTATCATTCATACTTAACTTGTTTTCATACCAAGCACTGATATACAAACTCTATGATAACTCTATTAATTCCATCCCACCATAAGTATTCATTAAATTCCCTATACATATTCTTACTTCCATGATGAATAGATAATGAAGAACTATGACATTACTCTAATAGTTCCTTCATAAAATCTGGTATGGAAGGAACACATACACGGTTCCTAAACCTTATCATTCCATCTTAATCATGTTTGAACTCAGGAAAATTTCAGACATTATTTTGCAGCTCTTCATCTTCCTTCTCTGCCTCCATAATCATCACTTGGATAAAGGGTTGAATAATAATTGAATAAAGATAAAATTTCTCTATTCCTTCATTATTTCTAGTTCCATCATTTGAAAATCCAAAAATATTGGATATTTTGTGATCCTCATCATGGATAATCTAGCATGATCCTACTGACTTAAAGCATTGGCCACCTTGTTGGCTTTCCCCGGGGTGGTAATGTATTGAGAAACCATAATCCTTTATCAACTATAACCATATTCTATGGAACATGTTTAACTCCTTCTGTGTGAATATAAATTTCAAACTTTTATAATTAGTATATATATATCCCAATTTTCTCCATATAGATAATGCCTCCATATCTTTAATGAAAAAATTACCACTACTAACTTCAAATAATTATTTGGGTAATTTTTCTCATGAATATTAAACTGTTGTGAGGCACAAGAGATAACCATGTTATTCTACAAAAGAACAAATCACAATCACTTCTTGGATGCATCACTATAGATTACAAACCCTTCTCCACTTCAGGGTAATGTAAGAAAAGGTGCACTAACTAAACTTCTCTTTTGTTCCTTGAAATTTTCTACACATTTATCTATCCAGAGGAACTCGACACCCTTATGAGATAACGTTTTTTTAGGATTATATATTCATGATAAATTATCAAAAAACCATCAATAATATAAAGATAAACCAAGAAATCTAAAGATCTCATTCATCATGGTTGGTCTAGGCTAGAATTCAATATCCTTTGTCTTTGATGGATCTACTATTATACCATCTCTTGAGATTATATGACAAAAAAATGAAACCTTTCGCATCCAAAAATCATGCTTCGTAATTTTTTCAAATAGATTCTCCTTCCATAGGGTCTTTATTTAAATTCTCATGTGATCATCATTCTATACCTTTCTCTTTTAATATATAAGAATATAATTCATTTAATACTACCACAAACTAATTAAGGTAATATCTAAATACTCTATTATCTAAATCCATGAAGATAGTAGGGAAATTAGTAAGATCAAAAGGCATACCTATATATTCATAATGTTCATACTTTGTATGGAATGTCGTATTGGGTATATCCTCTTTGTTGACCTTCAATTGATGATATCCAGAACAAAGGTGAATCTTGGAAAAGTATTGATCTCCATGAATTTGATCAAAAAAATTATCAATACAAGGAATAGGATACTTGTTCTTGATTTGAATCTTGTTCAAATCCAAATAATAAATTTATAGTCTCATTGATACATATTTTTTTCACAAAAAGAACCAATGCACCCTAAGGTGACACACTTGGTCGAATGAATAATTTATCAAGGTTTTCATGGAGTTTCTTATTCAATTCCCACAACTCAATCAGGTACATTCTATAAGGAGACTTTGAAATTGGTGTGGAATTGGATATAAGTTCTATTGAGAATTAAACTTCATGTTTTGGTGGAAGACTAGGAAACTCTTCCAAAAATACATCCACAAAATCCCAAACAATAGGCAAATCATCGATGTTAATTCTCTCCTGACCCAATTGAGATAAACAACCCTTTAGAATGGGAATTATGACCCATACACTTGATGTAATATCCAATATAAATTCAAACTTATCATCAAATTAAGGGATGATCATTGGCGGGTTAGAAATATCAAAATTAACTTCCCTTCCTTGACAATTAATGTGGTATTTATGAAGATAAATCCAATCCATTCCTAATATAACATCAAATTCAACCAAAGGAATAATGAAATGATTTATAGGAAGCACATTCCCACAAAATTAAATCAGAGATGAATCATAGACTTGAGATGAAATAATCATACCAATAGGGGTTTTCACTACTAATTCCCCATATAATTGTTTTGGTGGAATCTTAATACCCATATCAAATTATATAAATATGAAAGAGTGAGTAGATCTAGAATCAAATATGACATTTAAAGTTATATATTGGATGGTAAGTGTACCTTTCATCATGTCATTTTTACACCCCTCATTAGAAATAGTAATTTCATGAGATTTTCCCTTGTCCCAAATCTTAAGAGGTTGTTGATGTGAATCATCATCACCAACCCTTGGGTTTGGAAAGTGGTTATCATAATTCCATTTCTCCTTACACATGTATCACTGAATCATGGGAGGTACATTTTATGACCCTTTTCCCAATTCAAAACCTTAGATAACTTCATCCCATCACTTTGAAAATAAAATATCTAATGGCCTTCCCTTTCACACTTAAAATATTTATTAGACCCCTTAAGGCAATATCATCAACACATCTTCCCACACTTAGAGCAAAAATGGAATCCCATCTTCTTCTCTTCCTGGTTTTTAGATTTTCCTTTAAACTTCATCTTACACTTCTTATCAAAAACATCAGATTGATATTTGACTCCAACATCCATTTCAACCTTGATTTCACAATTCAAAATATCTTTGTAGCTACTGAATTCTCCTATAAAAAATTACCTTCTGGTACTTTCAAATAAGCCATTGAAGAACCTATTAACTTTACTTTTGGGTTGGATGATAATTACAAAAGCGTACCTCACAAGTATCTTGAAATTAGCCACGTAGGTACCAAAAAATTAATTATTCCTTTATTTCAACTCAAGAAACTATTTCTCCATCTTGGTCAAGAGAATTTGAGGAATGTAATATTTGAAAAATAAGTTCTCAAACTTGTCCCAATCCATGGATTCAATCTCATCTTGTTGCCTCGTATTCTTTATTAGATTCCACCACTGTTCTGATTCTCCTTCTAATTGATTAAAAACTATAATGAATTTCTCATGATCCAAACACTGGATAATAAATAATATCATTTCAGTAGTACTGATCTATTAATCAACCACAAGTGGATCATAAAACCCTCTGAAATAAGCTGTATTTTTTCTCATGAAACACTCAATAGAATTTTGTTTCGTCCTTTTATCATTTTTTAGTCCTCCAATATTCATATCTTGATAAATATGTGTGAGAATAGAAATGATATTTTTTATTCCATATCCCATAGAATTAGGTTTCGCAGAAGGAAAATAGTTTCATTTTCCATCACAATCATCATTAACGTAATTCCTTTGAGTTTCATCCATTGACTAAAACCAAAAGTATAGAGTAAGAAACCGTTATCATATTGAGGAATGACAAAATCATAAAAATTCAATTATAGGATGTCTAAATCATGACACCTTTTTTAATCAATGACACCATAGGTTTATCCTAGGTTATTCATATCCAAACTCTATTTAAATCCATCATGGTTTTTCATGAAGATTTTGTGAATTTGCAAAGAATATCCCTGAGGATTTTATAACTAGGAGTGAAGTAAAGCCCATTTTCATGTACAAGATTACCCAAAGTTAGGCTCAAAACGTCCTGTTAGAGTTTTTATCCCTTGGTAAAATAGTTTCATAGACACATCCACTTTTATTTTCCAGATAGGGATGTATTTCTGGGAAACCACTCATTATATCCTTAATCAAAAATCCATGACATTTTCCTATAATTTTCCTTATTATCAATCTTATCCATAGACATGACCTTAGGTTTATCACTAAGGTTTTCTCATCCTTTCTTCCAAAGGTTAAATAATCCTTTTCTAATATATAAATTCTAGTGACACACACTTTTAAAACATTAACATTACATAACATTTTCAAAATACATAAAATGCTATACAAACAGAAACCGAAAGACCATACTAGTCTAGTGCCTTTGGAAACATAGAAATATAAACATTAATACATAAGTGAACTACAATATCTCCCACTAGGTTCATCATGAATATCACCCTAATTAGACACATCCAACATAACACATATCTTTATAACTTGGGGAAGGAAACATAAAAATGGGTGAGCTCAGAAACTCAGTAAGGATAAACAAGGGAGATATGTAAGAATAAGCATGATCATAAGGGTATGAGAACATGATCATGGAAATATAAGATCATACCCTTTATATCAAAGATCATCTACATGAATCATGGAATAAATTATGGCAGGTCATAAGACATTAATCATAAGGGAATAAAGAACATAAATCTTTAAAGAATAACATAGGAATAAAATAGGGAATTGTTCCAGACACATAAGAATATAATATTATTTCTATAGTAGCCAAGGCATCACTACCATGACCATCTTGGTAGTAATAGTTCACTCTCATCACTATATTAGTAGTATGAGTTCACTCCTCCTACCATATTAGAAGTCATGTTTCACTACCAAGACAATCTTAGTCTATCTCATGAGATATAAATCATTCAACAATTCATTAGAGGAATATATAGGTCCTACCCATATCATAATGAAATCATACATACATATTCTACAAGATCATAAATAATAATATCATAACACATGAAATGAAATGGTCATTTTAAACATGTAATCATATTACAACCTATGTAAAAATATATGTTTCATAAACATTTCATCATAAATATAACATGTTAAAAGAAGTGTGTTTCAAAAGCATATAACCTGTGAAAGAGAAATAGACTTCATTAGCATCATTCCCTAAAAACATAATCAATTTTGAGAAATAATATGAATGGAAACATTGAATAACCTCCCCAAAAAGGAATTAGTAACATCAACTAAGGTTATCATAGATGGTAAATAATTTTAAAAGATCTTTTAAAAACATTTATTGAGGATAATATCCTTTTTGTATTTAAAATTATTTTTAAAATATAAAACCTTTTTAAAAATATTTTTCTTTTAAAATATATTTGAAAAGTTATAAAGGAATCATTGAAAAACATAAAACGTTTTTAAAATCCTTTTTCCTTTAAAATGGTCTTAAAATATCTTTTTATAACATTTTGGAAAACATTTTTGAATACATTTTTTAAATCATGGTTTTTGAATACAATAGATTTCTGATCGGAGGGAGAGACGGTCAGATTTTACTTAAAAACATTATATTAAGTACCAAAGAGTGGTAAAATGGTACTAATACATGGATATATCTTGAATAAATATAGGGGAATTAACCTAATGAGTTTTCTTGATAGATTTATCATAATATTTCATCTCAGGAAGTGTAAATATAAATAATCTCAAAAAGTGATGAGATTGTTTCAATAAAATCTTATAACTTGGTAACTTGAGATCATATTATCAATGTGAGAAAAATAAATTAAATTAAGATTAAAATACCATGAAAATAAGGAAACTTAAGATATAACATGTAAAATGTAATTATATACACCTTGAAATGGAGTTTATGTGCATAAAAAACATAGGTCTTAAAGAATGAAAATTAAGACAAAACTATTTTACCAATTTTGTAAATTTTGAAACTTAAACCCCATAAAAGAATGATCATAAAGTGGAAATGTTGATATAAATTATTTTAATTATAGGATACATAGAATAAAATTATTCTCATCACATACACTATATAAAAGAAAGAGTGGAAGGCATAGAATGCATCTCATAGAAATAAAAAGGGAGATGGAATCCCCTTACCTTATGTCTTGAATCTCATCGTACTCATTCAAACCACTAGTATAATAAATATAAATTTATTATAAATATTTTAAAGAATAATATTATTATATATAATAACATATAGGGTTTTATTATGACCTTATATTACCCTCTTGTTAATAATCATATGTTAAGGTTTCAATTCCGGAAAAATTCTCTTTATTCTTTGCATGAGTCTTAATTTGTTATATTTTGTGTATCTATACTTTATATCATGATTTAAAGAATTTAAATCAAGATAAAGATATCATAAATATATGGTATATTTGTATTATAATAATATATAGAATATATAAGTATGAAATGGAATACACCGTTCATGGATATGGTAAGACGTATGTACACATGAACACTATTTCTGTTTAATTGTCATGTTGAGAGAAAGAAAGTAAAATAAATATATTTATATATATTTATATATATATATCATTATTAAATTAGATTTATGATATCATATATATCTTATATATTTATTAAATTCATCTTTAATACAATCCATGTAGTGTATGAACAAATCATATCACTTTGAGGGGGTGGTAGTCCCCACTTCCTAAAACGAAATTATCATATTAACACCAAATAGAAAGTAAAAAAGATAAGTGTTTTAAAAAGAATAAATAAGATTAAATGAAGAATAAATATAATATATAACACATATAAACATAGATTCTCTTATAATGTCTACCATGATAGGCGGTAAAGAAAATTGAACAATCATCATTTAGTGAAGAGGTAGTTCTACGTACACATAAACAGTATGTTTGTTATCCATTATATAGAGGTGTGTATAAGTGTAGGTGGAAACATCATCATAAAAACATACTAGTATATTTAGAATACTACTTTTTTATATAATAATGGAAAAATAAAGTGGAGGGATGGTGAATGAAAATAAAATAATGGACTTGAGAGAAGAACCTATTAATAGGGTAACTCCTTTGGGTTTGTGCGAAAAGGATTCCTTGGATTTCCTTATTCACAATGGAAGGATTCATGGAGGAAGGTGGGATTTTTGGGAAGTGAATTTTTCAGATCTTGCTCAAACATAAGAGGTTTGATAGGCGTGAAGAAGTGGGAGAGGTGGTGGCCTTTTATAGGGTAGGAAAGCACTCACTTGGAATGTTTGAGAACAAGTTAGGTGTACACATGTTCTTACCTAAAAATAGTCATACCAAACCAACATAAATAAATAATGGAAGGCTTATGGGTAAATATTTTCCTACCAATGGGTTTTTGAAAAATGGATAGATCATTTTGGCCCCTAAGATTAAGGTTTATTCTATAATTATGCTTAATTTGACATTAATCATTATGATTAATTTTAATCACCTTTGCTAATATTTTTGGTAAAAAAATTAAGTTGATATTATTATAATATAAATATTATCATGATTATATTGGTTAATGTAGGTTTTTTGAAATTCCATTAACAGATGTGGAAAAATTAATATTAATGTTAATCCTGCAAACAGGATGAAATAACATGTTTTTTAAACCAGAAAAAATATTCACAGGTTTGTTATGTTTTTATATTAAATTTAAAAGATAAATTATTTATAATTAACAAATTATTATTAATATATTTTTATTTTATCTAATGTGAAAAATTAATTATAATTAAACATTAATAATTATTTAAACAAAAAGGTAGTTATTTACTAAAACACAGTATTTTTCACTACTAAAAAATGAAGCTTCCTGAAAAAATTCCTATAATTCACCCTAATATAATTTAGGAAATATAAATAAAAAAAATAGGTTTTCTTTATCAAATTAAATTTCAATATGTTTTTAAAATTAATTTTATTATTTTTCACAAAAGGGTATTAAAATCAGTTTATTCGAGAAAATGGTATTTTTAAACATAAAATGAATTTATCAACAATCATATTTTCATTATCAATATTTTTTATTTATATAAAAAAATTATAAAAAATTTAAAATTAGTTATTACTATTCATATTACTAATTTTAACAGATAGATTATAATTAGCTCATTTAAATAATTATAACTATAAAATGATGTTTCATAGAAATATCATTGTTGTATATAACGTACGCTGAGTTGGTGTTTCATGTAATGTATTCCAAGTTGATTTTCAGTGTAATTTATGCTAATTCTGTGTCATATAAAAGGAATGTTTAACTTAGTTCATTCCATGAAATAAATGAAGGTTTACTTTATTTGGAAAAATGATCCATAAAAACTTAGGGTGTTACAAATATACTCTCTATTAACCTGGTCCTTAGTCCAAGACACATCACTTTCCCCACATTATGTTTTTGAAACAAGCTCGTCACCCAATGGACACCTTGATATCCTACTCTCTATAGGCTATTAATTAGTGAATTTTCATACAAATTATTTTTTTCATTTTTAGATGTGTTTTTTGTCATTTAAGGTTAAAAACTACATATAATTTATTAAGGTATACCATTTTAGTGATTTACATGTCTATTCATATAAATATAAACTTTAATATCTATTTTGTGACATTTTTTTGTATAATTTATTTTTGAATACTATTTTTTGACACTTGAATAAATTAAATTTTTTTCTTTAAATAATATTTTTTAACATATAAATTAAATATTCATAACATAGGTTTCATTTTTCATTATTTTAATATATTAAGTTAATTATTCATTCTTGATTTACTAAAACCATTTTTTTATTAATTTTATAAGGTGAAAACCAAGCCAATTTTGATTGTATCATCACTAAGACATTGTCTTTATCAACACCAAATCAGGAAAAATTAATATTTTTTCATCTACGCTAGAACTGGGGAGGATAGGGTCTAATCACAATTATAATACCAATACAAGAAGCATCACATAGATATTGAATCCCATAATTCAATAAAGGATTGTGAATCCCTCAAGACTTTTTTTCTTTGAAACCCAATATAGTGCTAAAGGAGAAGTGGAGGAAATGTTACAATTAGATATTTTAAAGAGGGACAAATATTCATTTCAACAACGTCTGTGACACCATATAGGAACTTACATTTCCAATACGGATAGTTTCACAACCATACGACTACCTATATACCAAAAGAATACTATGAAAAACCCATAATTCTCATTATGATCCCAACATAATTAGTGAAAACTCATATTGCAATGTATGTCACCCACATACACTACTACAAAACATGCAACAATAATCATTATCATTTATCACCACAAAAAAAGACATTGATAAAGAGGGAATCTTTATCAGTGCTATCTAAAAGTACTGATAAATGATATCTTTCAGCACAAGAAAAACACTGATAAAAGCACCCCTTTGTAAGGACTTTTTTATCATTGATAAATTTCACTTTTTTAGTGATTTTTTAGAACTAATTAAGGATGACCTTTATTGGTGCTATTTTAGCACTAATAAAAGGTTTATTTCATAAAAAAAAGTTTTTATATTATTAAAATTTCTTGTTAATATATAAAAGTATTTATTTTTATATAAATATAATATATTTTATTAAATTTGATTTATATAATATTAAATATGTAATTACACTTATTGTATAAGATATTTAATGATATTAGTTTATAAAATTAATAAAAGTTAATATAATTTATAATTTGACAACTATTATTGAGTGATAGTCATTTAATAATAATTTGATGATTTAAAATTTTAATAATTAAATGAATGATCTAAAATAAGTTGAAAGAATTACTTAAACATCGAATGGCCAAAACCTTCGACCCGAGTGTGTGTGTGGGTTCTACCACAAATATAATCGAATCTTGCAAAAATATATAAAAATTGGTGACCTAAGAGAACCATGGAAGGTGTTTTTTAGGTCAAAAAGGTTCTAGAAGGCCTTTTGAATTATTTTTTTGTCAGAGTACCTTAATTTTTTAAAAATATGATGAAATTTCAACATTTTTTATAAGATAATTTTTTTCTTCTTTCAGTGTTCACTGAATTTATTATTAAGGATTACACTCATATGGATATTACGGTGTTAAAATTTTACCATTTTTCTTATTGTAGTGTTATTTATAATAAAATATATAAATATTTTTATATATTCACATATAATAAATCAAATTTGAAAATAAATATTTAAACATATTTACATAAAAATGTATTTTTAAATATAAATACCATATGGAAATAAATATTGATTATTATATTTATTTAAAATAAAAAAGTGTCCATGTTATTAACCTTATAAAGATGCATATATATATACCTATACAAGTAATTTTAATATATAAATATGTGTAATCCAATAAAAAATTTATATTTATATAAATATTATAATAAATTTAAAGAAATAAATATATGTAAATATTTGTGCATGTTTGTCCCAAATATAAATTTTTATGTGTGTGTAAATATGTGTGTGTATCTGTGTGAATGTGTGTAAATATTGTGTAAATACATACCATATAAATGTATTTTTAAAAATATGTCATTATCATTAGATAGAGTATATAAACATATTTTCAATAAAGATTTAAATACATTATAAGAAAATATATTTAAATATACACTTCTATGTATATTTGTATAAATATAGACATACATATATGTATATATATGTGTGTGTATAAAATTTATATCTAAATATAAAATATATAGACATGTTTTAAAAATATATTTAAGATAATAATGGAAATTATATTGAAATAGTTATTATAAATTATATTAAAAACAAGTTATAACCATTTTGTACATTATAAAAATGTATGAATATATATATACCTATACAAATGTATATATAATATATATGTGTGTGTGTTTGTGTGTTAAAAAATGGATATATATTTATATTTATATTCTAATACATGTAAATGAATATTAATATATAATATATTTAAACAAATATATGTATATATATATCATATACACACACATAGACATATATATAAATACACACACATGAAAATATATATTTTATAAATGTATTTAAAAATAGTTATATATTTGTATGGATGAAAAAGATATATGTAAATATATATAAATAAATAAATGAATCATAAAATATAGAATAAAACAAGATAGGGAAGTGGAAAATGGTTTTTATTTGCACATGGAGGTCCCAGGTTCAAGTTCAGGTTCACATGGGTGAGTAGGTAATGGGGAAACTATCGAGAACTGACAAAGGGGTGTCATGAACACTAGAAAAAGGGGGTGATAGCCAGAATCATGCATGAGTAAGAGAAGGATTTCTCCAAGAGCACTTATAAAAGATGGGTAAATCACTGAAAAAGTTTGGGGGTGGGGTGTGAGCAGGAGAAAAAAATAAAAATATATTTCTAATTTTATTAGTACTAATAAATTTGGTCTTTATCAGTTATTTTTTTATCACAGATAGAGGTGGACTTTATCAACACTTTATTTATCACTGATAAAAGTGATGAGATTTTAAGGTCTCTTCTCCTTTCAATTCTTTTTTTAGCACTGAAAAATCCCATTTTGAGTGTTAAATAAGAGATTTTCTATAGTAATGATAAACATAATTAGCTCATTTCACTATATATAATCTACAGGAATACCAGCTCCATAGCTACCACCACCAATGGAAATTATTTCATTTCATGGTCCCTTATAACATCACAAGAATTATTCAATGAAGGATAAGGGTTGAGAAGCCAAACAATATTTTTGGACATCATTGTATGACCACGTTTCACACATGAAAATATACAGGGGACAAAGAAAATTTATATACATAACTACATACTGAAATAATGTAAAGATCTAACAATAAATCCTTGTGAAGAATAACCTTGGGGGAGTAAGATAGGTAAAGATCATAGGGTGCGACAATGAATTTAATTCATAGTTTATAATGAAGAACCCTCGAGTATTATTATCCACATGGGAAAACCACACATGTATTCTATGTCATGTGGAACTAATACATGAATCCCAGTGAAGAAATCCCAAGGAAGTGGCTATTTATAGAAAAATAAGAAAAAATGAATTGATCCTATATTTAATTTTGAAAAGAGACCATATGCGATGAGTGTGATGGTTTTACTAAATCATAGGAGACTTCTGAGATCAAAAATTTTAATCAGAGGAATGAAAAGTGATTTAGATGAGGAGTGTATAGAACATTCAAATAGATCATATAATCTAGCACTTTCCTATTCTTAATTTTCATAAATAGATTGTTGTTTGTTCATCCTATAATAAATATATTAAATGTGTGAGATCTATTTAAACTAAATTTTTGTTAATTTTTTTACTGTGAGTGTTATATTTATTGATTTGACTCACTTAAACCTACTGCTCACTTAAATGATCATTGAGTGGATGATCATAGTAAAATATATGTGCCATAAAGAAATCTTATCATATTGTCCTATGTTTTAATGTTTCATTGTATGAAATATATCATTATAAAGCATATTTTATGACTTTGAAAATGGATATCATAGTGTATGGTATAAAATATCATGATTATGCTGGTACAGATCATATCATACGATATGTTGATATTTGAATGATTTGATTTCCATGAATCGTCAAGTAAGAAGATCATTCAAATAAATATTTTAATTAAAGGCTATCATTTATTAAGTATTTCATTCGATTAAAACTGTGGTATTATAGTAATTAATTAATGTTTTAAATGTTATAACTATATGGTATTAATGTTATATGTTAAGAACTAGGTCGGGCTTCCATCAGACCCGACAACCGACTGCATCCGCGACAAGGTCCGAGAGGCATTCTCAATCTGCATGGGCTGGAGAATAGCATCAAGCATCAAAGTTATCACAATGGGGACAATTTAGACCAAAAAAATGAGGATCAAATAACTAAAATATATAATTCATCATAAACACTAGAATAAAAATACATAAATAAATACAACATGCATCCAGATTCAACATCTTCTTAAAAAAACAAAACTAAAATAAAAACTAAAACCAAATCAGACCCCAACTAGATCTCCATGTGAACTCTTGATCACCACCAACCACAAAAACAACCTGCACCAAGGGTAAACTAGAACCAAAAACCTAAACCTACAAAATAGCTCGGTTCTACCAACACTAAGTGCCATAAGTAGGGTGTGAGAAAAAACATCTCAGTATGTATGAACCACATAGTCTTTGTATTTCCCTTACCAAAATTGTCCACAAAAACTAGTTTGAAATGCATATAGAGAATATATTTTTATCATTTTAAAGAACCAAACATAATCTATCTCTTTTTAAAACAACACATTCTACATTCTCCTTTTTAAAACATATTTCCATTTTAAAACATTTGATTTTCAAAACTGAACCCCAAAGAAGAGTCCAAACCAGGTAATAAAAAGGGATATGTAAAAAATGAATGAAAGTAGAGAAAAACAAGTGAAATATTAGAAAAACTACTCAAATACAAGAACAAAGATTCCAGTAAACAAGTAACCAACCACAAAAGAAAGAAAAAAGACCATATATATAGAAAATCATGGGAATTTCTTAAAGATATCTAGAAGCAATCCTTGGATTTAATCCATCCGGACTCACCTGTTGACATATAGTGAAACTCCATAGCTAATAACCAAATAGTTTCTATAAACTAGCCAATCCAATGGAACATCTCACCTGGCCTCTCAACAAATCTAGGTGTACCAACCTATCTAATTAGGGTCAATAAGAAACCATCACTCGGCCCTCTAGATGTCTCCTAGGAGTCCCATGATAATAGAACATGGTGAGTGTGGAGGTCATCACACATATGGATCCACTGAAACTCATATAAACTATGTGTTCCTATACCAAACACAGACACCACCTGTGTGATGACCCTCTCCTTGGAAAACCAACCATAGAGGTTCCCATCTCGGATCAATTCAAACATAAGTTCCAATCAAGCATTCACATAATTTCACTTTGAAAACTAGTTTCTAAAATATAAAAATTTACCAACCAAGCCTTTAATATTTCCAATTCAAATCCTCATCGAAACCATTTCTAAAACTTAGTCAAAAACACAAAACATGTTAAGAAAGTTCCAAATGGGACTTTACATCACTTTGTTAGCAAACTATTATACATGATTCTAGTCTGTAAAACATTGAGAACCACATTTGATAACAACATTGAAATATTTTAGAAAACATGAAATAATTTTATATATGCTTGATGTTTTAGAATGTTCCATTTAAATAGAATATTTATAATTAATATGGTGATAAGGTGAAACATTTTTGAAAACTAGGTTTATGCGGGACATTTTTCTCAAATATCCATCATCATTTGTGGGTCCATCCATATGTGCACCCCATGAACATATGGATGTTCCCACATCTAACGGAACACTAATTGAGAACTAACGGTGTTCCCAAGAACCATTTTTTAAAGTCATTATTTACACTACCAAAACAAAAAAAATACAAACAAGAACTAGAACACAAGTGATCAATTTCACTTACACCCAAGGCTCAATTTCACACACAAAACCAAATCACTAATACTCTATCAATGATAAACACAACTCAAACACCCAATTTCATCTCTAAAGGACAAATGGTATTTTTTCAAACACATATCTTGCATATATATATAGGCATTTTTGTAGAAACCCTTTACGAAACAATTTCTTCAAAATTCCACTATGGAATCACCTTAATAAATTGAAAAAACACACAAAAAATTTGATTATCACATTTTATAAACCATCAAAGAAATATAAAACATCAATTTCATGTTCCTAAAAATAAAATAATGGAAAAACCTAACTCAACAATACGCAGATGAGATGAAACTATAAGAGAAGGGATAACATGCCAAAAAAGACAATCCAAACACTATAGAATCAAAGGAACAAAAGATACACATCAACCTTATATTCTATGTTTTTTTAAAAAAATAATACCACCAAGGGAGAACTAAGAACAAGAGAGGGAGAAACAGAAGAGAAATAAAAATACCCAAAAACCAAGAAGAAATCACCTGGGAAGCTTTAAGTGGCAATTATGGATGAGGGAGAGCCAAGGAAGGGATTTTGGGAGCCCCCTGGTTCACCTAAACTGAAAAATGGATGAGAAACAAAAATTAATGTAAAAAGGAGGGAGGGTATAATATGGATTTAAACTTTTTAATGTTAGGGGTTTCCCACATGGGTTGGTCTGAAGGTTTGAAAAATTATACACCAATCATGCGCACCCTAATAGAGATAAGGGACACCTGCACAGTTTGGCACCACATATTTGGAAACCATTAACCAATTATGTGCCATGGCTCTATCAAAAATTTTATAACCCTTCGCATACTTTTCTCATGGTTTCCTTAAATATGTGAAATTCATTATGATACCCTCGACACCAAAGACAATTTGCATGGTTTCTCCTACGCCTCATGTGGATTGGCCCAAACTATGATCAAGATATGTAATTCAAACTATGCATGAATACAAATAACTCAAAACAACCTTATCCTTAATAGGCCATATGGTTTTCCATCAAATTGTGCACACAAATCATGCATTGGCCAAAAAATCACCCCGAAACTCCTGAACTAAAAAATTAAAATTGGGAACTCAACCCCAACCATAAACAAAATAACCAAATCCAAGAAAATAATAAAATAAAATAAAATCCATTCTCGGGGTGTGAGAATTCTCCCCACCAAAAAACAATATTCCCTTATAAATTCGGCCAACATAATGAGAACCAAAACTCAAGCACAAAACTAAACAAAATGGAACAAATTCAAATAGAACAACGATCCTTTGGGTGACCCATTTTAACTTCAAAATTCACACACTACTGTATCTATAGGTAAATACAATTAGGAGAACCATTAAGAAATAATATGGGAGCGTTCTCCCCACCATAAGAACTCAATTATCACTAGAGAACGCCATGAAATACAGCACCACCTAAAACCAGAACTCCCAAAAACACCACCAAGGTCTGACCAATGAGGTAACTACCAACACAAACCAAAAAATACAATAAAAGGGGTCCCAAAAAAGGGACTCCAAACTAAACACTGATCGAATACATGATTCATTAGTTCCTCAAGACACATGCATCTCCAAAACGGGCACGACTAAAAACTAAAACTGATCCACTAGGCTGACCACACAAGTTCTAAAAATAAATTATAACCAAAAAACATATAAGAAATAAAGAATAATCCTTTTAAAACAAATAGAGACTAAAAAATAATTTACAACAAGGAAACATAAATTATCCTTATTTCAACACCGCAGACAAAACTATGATAGGGTTCCCCATACCTATGGTGATTCCTGACAGCGTGAAGAGATTTACTATGAGACCTATGGCTGGAGCCCTAATTTTTTAATCATATTCTTCCCTGCAGTTAGGATCTGATAACCTATGTCCAATAATTTATCTTCTGGAATCTTCTCTTTCAAAACTTCTCCAAATGACCAAAATGACCAAAATGATGACAAGCCTTTGAATCATTATGGAAAGACATCCTAAAATGCCTAAACCTTCCACTCTAGAAGAATACAAGAGACGGGTCTAATAAACGAGAAACTGGAACTGAAAAATAATACTCCTTAGAAAACATTTCCTCTCTCATGCACGTCTCACTAGATTTGGAACCTTCATGAGAACTAGTGGAAACATGTTCATCAATATCCATGGACTACACTCGAGGAGCCAACTCTACAGAAATGCCTCTTTAACCATATTATCAAACTAAAATTCACAAGATGAAAGGAATCGCTCCTTGATATCTAGTTGAAGAAACCAAATTAAGAGGGGAACCTTTATTTTATCCTTTGGCGCAACCTCCAAAGAAAAGGAAACCAACTCTTTAAACTGACCGATATAGGCCGTCACCGTCCTCTTTCCTTTCTAAACACCCAATAACTCTGCCACTTTCTTCACCTTTACATCCTTGGGGATGAACTATCTGAGGAAAGTGGACTTATACACTTCCGAATACATCTTATCTTGAAACGATGATGGGGATATCAACTTACACCAATCCATAGTTGGAACTCCATGAAAACAAAAAATGGAACGCGCTCTCATAGCTCCAATAGTTCCCAATGACCGAAAGCCACCATCAACATCATCAAACCGCTACACATCATCTAATGAACCTCGATCACCATGGAAGACAGGAAAAAACTTGAATAACATGACTCTGCCACTCCACCAGGAGTCTGGGCAGTGCTAAAATATGAACGTGTCTCATTAGAAACCTTCAGGACTTTTCTAGGTAGCATACTCTAAATAACACGAAGACACAAATCCAAAATCAATATCAAACAAAAAATCAACAAAAAGAGCACCTAAAACAAGAAAATACAACTCCAAAACCAAACACCACATATAAAACCAAAAATACTTTTCAAAATACCATTTCTTATTTCAAATTTCAAAAAAACCTCCTTCCAAACAATTTTCCAAACACAAAAACACATCATCTAATCTAGATTAAACACTAAATTCCCCTATTAAAACATAACCGAACCATAAAAATATTTTACTTTTAAAAATCCTTTTTCCAAAAACCATTATCCTTTTCAAAATAAACCCACACAAGCTAAAATCAAACCAAAACACAACTTACACCAAAAACCCAAAATGGGGAACTAGCAACGATACAAAACCTGACAACATGGTTTAGTGGACCATGCCCCATGAAAGCACCATCCACAAAGAGGACCCCAAATCATGAAATAGAATTCCATATGGGTCACTACTCCATATAATATGACCATATATAACTATTTCACCTCTATTTTCATTCCTTATCCACACACCCAAAATCAAAAAATAAGGAATGAAATCTTTGACCACCCTCAGTAACTCATGTCTCATCACGAGTGGTGGTGATCGGGCACCGACCCATGAACTACCTCTTGATCCTTGATAATCCTAATCTCAAAACAACCTGAAACCCCATGTAATGGAGGGATTACTTGATAACAATTTTCATGAACCTATTCAGGCTTCCATCCAACCAAAAAACCGACCTGGTCTTTGACAAGGCTCGAGAAGCATTCTCAATCCTCCCAGGATATCGACTAGCATCGGGCATCAATGTTATCACAATTGGAATTATTTAGCCCAAAAAAATAGGATCAAATAACCAAAATAGAGAACCCATGATAAAAACTATAACAACTATACATCAATAAATACAACACGGATCCACATACAATATCAGCTAAACAAATCGAAAATGAAATCAAAACTAAAACCATATCGAAACCTAACTAGATATACATGTGACCTCTTGGTCACCACCAACCACAAGACCAACCTAATCTAAGGGTAAACTCAAACCAAAAACCTAAACCTACAAAATATCTCAGGTCTACCGAAACTGAGTGGCATAATTATGGTGTGATAAAAAAACTCAGTATGTATGAATCATATAGTCTATGCATTTCAATTCTCAAAACAAACCAAAAAATTTAATTTGAAATACATATAGAGAATGGGGTTTTATCATATTAACAAACCAATCACATTTTTTCTATTTTTAAAACAACACATGACACATTCCCCTTTTTAAAATATATTTCCATTTTAAAAATTTCTAGTTTCACAATCAAAACCCAAATGAGAATCCAAACTATGAAATAAAATGGGAAACTCTAAAAATGAATGGAAACAGAGAAAGAAGGTGAAATAATAGTAAAAAAAATACAAATACAAGAAGGAAGATTCTTGTAAATAATAAATTAAGTAAAATAGAAATAAACAATAATATACAGATAGATAATCAAGGGAATTTATTAAATATCTCTATAAGAAATCCCCAGACGTACTTTTTTTGGACTTACATATTAGTGTATGGTGCGTCTGCATAGTCAATAACCAACCATCCACTCTAAACTAGCCAATCTAGTGGCACCTCCAACTTGGCCTCTTAGAAAATCTAGGGGTACTAACCTATCTAATCGAGGTCGATAAGAAACCATCACTCAACCATCCAGATGATGCCCTGGAAACCCATGATAATAGTATATGGTGAGTGGGGAGGTCATTACACACATGGATCAACTGAAACCCAAAACCATCATTCTTTCCTATCTCAAACACTGAAACCACCAATGAGATGACCCTCTCTATGGATTACCATTATAGAGTATCCCATCTCACAACAAGCCAAACATAAGTTCCAACTGGGCATTCGTATCATGTTACCTTGAAAAATGTTTTCCAAAACACCACAAGGTACCAACAAAGAATTTTATATTTCTAATTCAAATACAATTCTAAATAATTTCCAAAAGTTATTCAAAAACACAGAACATGCCAAGAAGGTTCCAAATGGGCCTTTAAATTACTTTGTTACCAAACTAGTCCAAAAGATTCTAATTAGGAAAACTTTGAGAATCACATTTGAAAACCACATTTAAATATTTTGGGAACCATATAACCATTTTGGAGCCACTTGAGGTTTCAGAAATATCAATTTTAAGAGAAAGAAATATAAGAAAATGGGATATGGTGAATTTTTTTTGAAAATGGGTTTAAGTGGGACATTTTTCTAGAATAATCCATCATCGTTTGTGGGGACATCAATATGTGAACCAAGTGCACATATGAATGTACCCACATCTAATGTAATAGTAATTGAGAACCTAGAGTGTTATTTTGACCCATTTTTGAGATCCACAATTTACACTACCACCAAACACAATAATTTCACATAAGTACTGAAATGAAAATGGGCAATTACACTTACACATAAGGATCAATATCCTAAGGAAGACCAAATCACTAAAACTCTATCAATGATAAACATAACCCAAACCCCCAATTTCATATCTAAAGGTAAAATATAATTTTATCAAACACTTATCATGTATATAAATATATATATACAGTTTTAGAAACCCTTTGGAAACTCATTTCATCAAATTATCACTATGAAAAAACCTTAATAAATCAAAATAACACACCATAAATATGATAAAAAATTTAGAATAAATTAAGGAAATATTATGCATCATTGGAATGTTTAAAAAAGGAAAATAATGAAAAATCTACCTTAATGATGTTTAGATGCGAAGAAACTCTTAGGGAAGTAAGAACACACACCCAAAGATAATTTGTACACCATAGAATAAAAGGAATATAAGATACACCTAAACCCTAGATTCTAGGGTTCGAACAAAAAACAATAAAACCAAATAGGAACCAAGAACAAGAAGGGGACAAATAGAAGAGAAAGGAAAACACCAAAAAAACAAAATAAATCATAGAGGAAGAATTAGAAGGAAACTATGGAGAAGAGAGATCCAATGAGAGGCGGTTTTGGGAGTCCCTTAGTGTGCCTAGACTAAGCAAGGAAGGAAAAAACCCTAACTGGGATAAAAATGAGGGAGTTTTATAATAGGGATTTCAACTTTTTAGTGTTCTAGGTATATCGCATGGTTTGGCCACATGGGTTGACAAACTGTGCACCAACCACGCACACCCTACTGGAGAGAAGGGACACCCTCATTGTTTGGAAGCATGATTTGAGAAACTGTGTGCCAACCATGCTCCATGACTCTGTAAAAAACTGTATAACTCCTCATACCCTTTCCACATGATTTTCTCTAATCATATGGAATTCATGAACCTTTCCCACAACACCAAAAACAAGCTACACAGTCTCTCATAGTCCTCGCACGATTTGGAAAACCCCATTATCAAGTCATGAAAGTCAAACCATGCAAGAATAAAAATAATTGGAAACATATTAGCCTTAATAAGACATATTTCATACCCTCACCCATTCACAAAAACCATTCATAGTTTAAAAACTCACTCAAAAATTCCAGAACTCAAAAATTTAAACCAAGAACTCAAACTGAACCTCAACCAAAAGAAAGAAACCCAAGAAAAGAATATTAAGAAAATAAAAACCATGGTCAGGGTGTGACATTTTAAACATTTGAGTTAATGCATGTTGTTTGTAATAGGGCTATAAATGGAGGAAAACACCATTGAGATGGTTCAATTTCATTCATATCTAACACACTACTAATTTTCCCTCTTTCTAAAGCTCTTTTATCCTTCTTTCTTTACCATGAGATGCAATAGATTATTATGGAGTAAAGGATTATCATTCCCATGAAATGGGTGATTCAATATCAACCTATGGATATTTTATAGAACATGGGGTCCTTTATCAACCTTTTAGTGTTCTTGATCAACCATATGATTGAAGACTGATGCTGTAGTGATCTATAAAGAAAAATAGAAAAATTGCACTTTATTTTTTATGTATAGAGTGGTTTCAGTTTCATTTATCCTGTATATTGAGTTTTAATTATTATAATCACATTTTCTACCTTGGATTATTATTTATTGATCCTTGGAACCCTTTTAGTGGTATCATAGCTTTAACATTCATTTTTATACTCAAAATCATGTTTTAAAATGATTAAAGTAAATTTTATTTTACATATCTTTAGTTATATCATTAAAAAAACTGAGAAAATTAACTATGGCAGTCTATAAAACATAGGATATCATAATCTATAATGTAATTTATATATAATATATGTGATATTGTAATAGTTAATGAATTAAAATCTTTCAGTTTCTTTATATCGCATTATATAATATATGTTATGGTATACTCTGATGGCATCAATATATGAGTGAAAAATAACACCTTATATTGAACTAATGATATCATGTATCACTGTAATATATGAATCCCCACCCAATTATTCATATGGGTACATTTATAAAAATCCATGATAGTTGAACATCATGAGAATTATTCTTACCCAGGATACCATAGCTTGTGATAACAACTGTATACAATCAGTATTAATCTATTATTATTTAAGTCCTACCATAGGGAATTATATGTTTTTTCAAACTTGGTTAATATTAAACAGATCTCCTAGGTTGGTGTTAATGTTACACCGGATCCATATTATATGTCACGACACCCTGCACCGTGTATATAATCCTACGTAGCTCACCCAACATTTTTTTAACTTTCCTGAGCTGTAGTATTAATAGTTATTTGTGATTGATAATTCTTAAAACATTTCTATGTGTTGTTTCAACTATATTTTTCTGAACGGCATAAAGAATTTTTATAAAATTATATAAAAGGGAAATTTTATTTTTCTTATTTTCAATTAAGAATTGAATTCGGTGGTTTATAAATTGTTTATAAATAAAGAAAATGATATTTTGAGATATTTAATAATTTATAAATGTGTTTATAAATTAAATAATTATAAATTCTTTATAATTAATTAATAAATTTTTTTGAAAAAATTATTAAATAAATACTCCATAATCTAAATTATTAATATTAAAAATACATTTTTCATATTATATAACATTGCAAAAAATTTATATTTAAAAATTTATATTTAAATTGTAATGGTAGTTTATAAAAAACTGTAAATTTAAAAAATATATCTAAATATAATTTTTTATATGTGTAATTACGAATTATTAATAATTATTGTTTTTAATTATTAAAATTAAAAAAAATTAATAAATTATTTAAACCATATCAAAATAGTTTTTTGATAATTCATTTGATCATGGTTTAAATAATATTAAAGATTTTCTATTTAGATTATGTAAATTGCTTACATAGGATAATTAAAATATAAACTTTTTATATATCATTTTGAAGGGCCTAAAATAATTTTTGAAATTGATTTTTTTTTCAAACATGTATATATATATCATTGGAAGGATTTTCTAGAATTTTTATGAGTTGATTTGAAGTGGTGAAGAAAGTTCTGAGATGATTTGAGTTGATTTATAAAAAAATTTATATTTATTTGGATATGATAATAATTTAGCTAATAATAGACTCCCTAAGATTCATTTATCATAACATTCATTTGATGTAAGATTAAATTCTATAATAACAATAGTAATAAGATTCATTTGGTATAAGAGTAAATTTTGTAAGAGTAACATCCATAATTGCCAATTGGTGTAAGATTCAATTGTCATAGGATTTAATCATTTTAAGAGTCATCATTCATAAGTGTGACTGATGTAAGATTCATTTTCAATGAGATTCATTTTAAATAATAGTCATGATTTAATTAAAAAATTTAGTATATAGATAATTCTATAATTATGAATTACTTTGTTTTTTTGAGATTTTGAATGAAAACTATAAATCAGAAAATTATATTTTAAAATTTAGATTGATAAAATCATAATATTTCTATCCAATCTATGATCCAATTCGTATTTCATGGGAATTCAACTAAAGATTATATGATAAGTATTGTGGAAAATATTCATAGAAATTTCAAATTTAAATATTTGAAATTATTATTCACAATAAAAATATTATTCTTTAGAGAAATATTATGTATCGAAGAATTAATGAGAGTTTCTATATTTCATTATGTAAATATTATTTATGATATTCTATGAATATATAAGAATAAAATGAAGTATGTAATATGTTCATAAAGAGTTTAGAACATGAGTATTGATACTTTACTAAGTTAAATAACATCTGTATGAAATATTATGAAGATCAATAAGAAGTGAATTTGTGTTTGTCATTGATGTTGAGGTAATAAAGGCTTTTACAAATAATATAAGTGGTTGTGATTAAGTTTTAATAAGGCCTATTTTTGTGTTCATACTCTTGAGCATAGGTTTATCTTTCAGATATATTGAGAAAGGTGGACCGGTGTGCATGGTATTATGCTTACATTATTCTTGTGGTAAAATATCCATCAACCAATAGATGATTTATCTTTTGATGCTAATTCATTTAGTGTAAAACTAATGATCTTATTCCCATCAAGTGTAGGGGAACTTGTGGAGGAACTATTGGTTCTAGTATAAACAATTTCCTAATATTTTTGTCTCTCTATAAGGATTCAAGGATGTATATTACCCTTGTGTTATATTGGAATAGAAAGCCATTCAAGATTCAGGAAAGAACACCACCCCTCTCTTGTAATCACTTGAAAATTATAGTCATAATATGGGAATTATAACTCAAATCGAACCTAGAAAGGATTAGTTAACCACACTGGGATCGAACCTTGAAAAAATTAACTTATTTATTTTATTTCCTAAAATATTAGATTAAGGTTGAGAGACAAAAGAAGATAGTATTTGACATTAATCAGCCACAAATTTTTATTTAAACAAAAATAAATCATAAAAAGTATCACTAATTCTCCCCATCTCTCTCTTAGTTGTATAATCAGACTGGGTAACTTCAAGTGGGATCAAAGATAACCGCGTTTTATAAGATATCCTATTCTAATAAATGGTGAATATGAATTTTAGGAACACTAAGGTATTTCCTAAATTCAACCAAATGAAATTTCATCGAAATAAGATGTGGTTTATTCCTTGTTTGTTATCTCGGGATCTTGAGGATAGGGTTGCTTTGATAGTGAAATTTTCACATCTTATGAGAGAAGCTCACATGAACACTATAAAAAAGAGGAATATAAAATTTGATGGAAAAAAAATCAAATATTATATTCTTTATCTGATAAAGATTGCACTAATGTAATGGGACCCAAGAATACTAAGGAAATGTGGGATAATGTTGAGAACATGTATGAAGGGAATGTCAAAATCAAAGAATCCAAATTGAAAAATTGTAGGCAAAATTTTTAATACATTAAAATTGAATAATCTGAGATGATTGATAAATATTTTACCATGGTTAATGAAATAATCAATCACATCATGGGATTTAGAGAAAAGATATAAAATTCCACTATTTTAAAGAAACTAATGTGAAAATTTATATATTTATTTAATATAAATATTTTCTACCACTAAAGAAACATAATATATATCACTATATTAGTTGTCTAATACTCTTCACAATTATGAGATGAGATAAACTTCAGTTTTTATGAAAAGGGAAAATGGGTTGGGATATATAGTTATGGATAAATTGAAAAACAAGGATAAATAATATGGGTTCTATAATGATAGAAAAGATGGTGAGGGAAGTGATTAAGAAAAAAAGTGGATAATAGAACTTCTTTTGAAGAACATAAAAATTGAATGTGTAAGTACAAAGGAAACCTTCCACTAAAGTTATTTTCATGTAGTGATATTGGAAATTATGAATCCAATTTTATAATAAAGAAAAGTGAAGAAAATAAAATTAAGGAAACTCAAAATATATCCCGTGGAAAGAAATGGGGAACAAGTTCTAAGGAGGCCAATAAATCTTATGGAAGTAAGAAGATATTTAAAAAGGGAAAAATAATGATAATTTTTAATAAATATGTAATGGCATGGACAATGGCTCATTAAGGAGTTCGCCAAAAACTCGGTTCCATTAAACAGTTCAACCAAAACGGTGGGGGTGGTCATAGTCGCATACCAAAACAGTGGCACCACTGATAGTGGCACCATGATGGTGGCACCATGAAAGTGGCATCATGATGGTGGCACTGTGATGGTGGCACCGTAATTGTGGCACTCTGATGGTTGCACCCTAACATTCGCACTATCACGGTCGCACACCGAAACTGTGGAACCGCTGACGGTGGCACCGTAATGGTCACACCATCACGGTTGCGCACCGAAACGGTGGCACCACTTATGGTGGCACTGTGAGGGTGGCACCATGAATGTGGCATTATGATGGTGGAATCGTGACCATGGCACCACTTACGGTGTCTCACCAAATAGTTTCCCACCCTTGTTTCTTTTTCCAGTTCTTCTCCAGCAACATATCTTTTGACGTAAGAGTGTTTTAAATGCCCCTTTCAAATCCATTTAAATCTCATAAAAGATATCAAAAATCCCCCAAGATCTGAGCGACCCTTGAATTACCAAAACACGTGGCTTTCCCTCGATGCCACACCTTTTCTCATACTTTCTAGTTCCACACCTGTTGCGCATTTTCCTCTGATTGAATGAAACCATTTAACGCAGAACTATTATGACCACCTATCTGATGAGAATTATTAAATGACAATTAATTCCATCATGGGTAACCACCGAACCACGTGATGAAACCATGATCTGTATTTAAAGTCATCCAATAGTTTTTTGATATCCTATAACTCCAAGATCTCACTTTTTTATAGCATGATAATTATTTCTTCTTCGAGGATGGTTTCTTTTCCTTATTCTCCTTGGTGTATTTGGATTCCCCCTTCCCGAGGAAAGTGTTGCTCATGTGCGGGATCCTTTCCTGCCCACTCTTGGAGCCCCCAAAGTTCCTCCCCTATAAGTCGTGCATCCCCAGTTCTAGGTGCATAGAGAAAAAATATCTCATCATTGATTATCCAGGAAGGGTTCTTCCTTTGTCTCTCTTTACTATATATCATGCGGGGAGAGTATGCTAATGTTTCTATAGGAATGGAAGAAACCAAACCTAAATGAAGATAATAAGCCAAATTTTAAAAAAGGAAGGGGTGTTTTTGATGATGTTGTCGTACTATTTTACCCTTTCTTATATGTTGGTAACTATATGGTCTTGTGTCTACTGAAAATCATAGTTGTTGGAGGTCTTTCCTTGCGCACTAATGGACCCCAGTCTTTGGTAATGATTGAATGGTTGTAAAATTGAAATGGGTTAATCATGTAAAATCGGCTGATTAAATGAATGTCTAGTGAACAAGAATCCCAGTGTGAACACCCCAGTTAACCAAACTAAAAGAAGACACTCAATCAATGGTGTGATAGAATCTGGAAACTCCCTTGCTCTACCTTAGAAATATGTGTGGTTATTCTTCTTGATTATTGTGGGGTTACATGGATGGGGATGGGATTCCCTGTTGTGGTGAAGTTGTTGGTTTGTGGATCTAAGGCTGTGTGGGGACGTATGGTGGGGATTTGTTTGGTTCTAATACTTTGAGGGATCTAATGGATCCCTTTTGTGGTTGTGACTTTACAAGAGAACCGGGTGTGGATGCTTAATCAGCTACTTAGTTGTTTTTCCTTCCTTGGATTATGTATATTCTTATTAGTTTCCTAGTAGTGAAGAATTATTTAAAATAGAACCACTCAAATGTGATAAAAAGAATGGGTTCAATGGGGAATTTCTTTCTAGGAATGAGTTGTGACTTGGATATGGGTGGTGTGGTTTTTATGAATGAATAGTAATGAGGGTGTTTGTGTATAGGATGGTTTTGGAACCCCAAGGTTGGGATGAGTGGTTGTTTACCTATATTTATAATTTAGTTCTTATGTTTCTTATTCTCGCCCCACCCAAGTTGAGAACTTCGTGCAGAACACCCCTATTTAAATGGGGGAGGGTGTTTTCCAAAACACTCCTATGAGTGGCTGGTTACTAGATCCTTTTCTACTCCCTTTCCTAAGTAGCCCATGACTCTTCAAGAAGGATATGATGGCCTGAGGTCTATTATAGCCCAATATTTTTCGGGCAGGGTAGTTTTGGTGGTTGGCCCAGGTGTGTGCAGGAAGGTTGTTTCTCAAGATTCTTTGAGATGAGGCCCAGGTGTCTTCAGGAGTGGTGGTAGTTGTTCTGGCATAGGTGTCTATGGGCATGTTTACGTGTGGTTGTTGTGGCCCAGGGGTTTGCGGGCGGGATGTGTGGTTGTGGTGACCCAAGTGTGTGTGGGTGGGGAATGACAGTGGGACTGTGGTGTGAATGGTGGTGGAGGTCTGACGCATAGGATGACTTCAATAACCAGTGGTAAAGTGGTGCGGGGTACCCAAATATCGATATTCTATTACTATTACATTACTTTACTAGCATTATTTGGGGAGTGTTCCTTAGTGAGTTTGGGTGGATAGTCTCCTTTCTAGGATTTTTGGTTACCACTATTTTTCTCATAGTGAATTAGAATGTATCTCCACTTGTGCATGAGAGCTTTAGGTTTTCCCTACTGAGTATACCTATATACTCGCCCTATATATATAAAACTTATTTCCGGTTTCCGGGAGGACTCAAGGGTCGTGCGGGACCATACTAGTTTAGACGTTTGGACAATTTTGGTTTCTATTTTCTTTTCTTTGGTGTTTGCCTTTGTAGTTTTCTTGAATTGTATGACTTTTTAATGAAACGTGCATATGGGAATGGATTGTTTGAGATTCACTTTTTCTTCCAGTTTTGGTGTTTTTTTGGGACTTACCATCTTATCTCCGGATCCTACTAAATAAAAAGGGTAATTACTTCCATTTTTCATGTAATTCTATACCCTTGGTGCTAGTCTCCACTCCAGGACCTATTGAAGGCGGGTCTGGGGGGTCATTATCCCTCATTCAACTTGAAGAAGGAAGGGTTTGGAAATTTTTTGTCTCTTCCCTTATCTTGGTAAAGGCGGGTCATGACCAAATGGTATCATAGGTAGAGGTTGAAATATAGGATAGAGCTCGGGGTTAGTCATAGTGAGGATTGCATGGGATAATAGGGCAACAGTTTTTGGAAATATTGGAACATGGAATAGGATAGGGAAGACCAGCTAAGAAACGGGATTTTTGGTCCCCTCGTGATCCGACGCAAGGACCCTGGGCCTACCGAACGACCAAGTAAGGCTACACTGATTATAGGGTAAAGACCCTATTAAAGGTACATGAATAATAATGACTTGTATTCTTGTGTTTCTTGGCCATTTTTGGGATTTAAAATGAAGAAAAGTCAAAGAAAAATTAAAATCAATTTTCTACACTACTCGGGCTTAGGTATTCCTTGTTTACCTTGCAGCTATGGAACCTGGATGAAGACCACAAGTAGTGTGGGTGATCGTGGCCCCTGAGGTTGATTTGGCTAATCGACAGAGGGAAGACCAAGGGTAGGAGGATGATCAGTGGAAGAGGATGCTTTTTTCCTTTCTGTGATAGAACCTCAGGAAATACAATGGTAGCATCTCATATATAGAGAAAGAGAGCGAGCTCAAGGAGCTGGTGATAGCTTTCAACTTGATCTAGGCTCTAACAGAGTACTGTGTTCCTCTGGCTATAATCCAGATGTGGGGAGCACCATTTCAGTGGTGGATTCTCTACCTTGGGAAGAAGAGGGAGGCTGAGGTCTCGTGGACTAACTTTGAGTGGGAATTACGAGAATAATTCCCCTATTCCACGATGAAGGCTGAGAAGAGGCAGGATATACTCACCCTTTATAAGGGGATTATGTTAGTGAGAGTTTTGGGGATCATGTTCAAGGATATCCTTCGGTTTTCTCTGGACCTCTTCTTGGATGAGGAGTCTTGGGAGAGACGTTTAGTGGAGGAAATACGGCCTTCTATTCAGTATGTTGTTACTCCCTTCACTCTATCAACAATCTTGAAGGTTTAGAAGAAGGCTAAAGTGGTATAGAGGATGCACACATTAGGAGGTGTGTCACGAGAGGGGAGCCAGTTGGGCTTGTCAAAGGGGAAGGACGTCAGCAGTAGGCCTCCAGCATTAGGTCCTTCTAGGTTTCAGCCAGTGGGGAGTAGGCCTCACCAGTTCCAGTTTTGATCTCCAGGTCCTTGCCCTTTCCATTCGGGCCTAGGACCGAGATTCTTCATCTGTGGCAGTCATGGGAATATTCAGTATCAGTGCCCGAACCAAGTGTAGTATAGTGGTGGTGGGCAGGTTTAGCGCCCACTGTAGCAGCAGCAGTTTCTAGCCATGCCCTTTTAGTAGCAGCAGCAGGGACAATGAGCTTCTGCTCCTTTGAGAGTATACATTGTGGTAGGAGGCCTACCTTAGGGTGCTCCTCAGGGAACTCGACCAGGGTATGTTCATGGAGGTGGATGACACCTGAGGGGTAGAGGATCTGGGCGTGGTTAGTTACACATTGCGGAGGCAACAGTTCCAGTAGGGCTGGAAGTCATTCGAGGTACAAACATCTTGTTTAGTACTCTTTCATATTCGATGTTTTATTCAGGAGCTTCACACTCCTTTTTTGCACCCATTCTATCCCATGTTTTGTCCCTAGACTTAGAGAAACTTCTCAAACCCCTAGTTTTGAGTATGTTAGTCGGAGGTCACACTAGTCTGTCTCATGTTTTCTGAGGATGTAAACTGATGTTGGGACCACATCAGTCCAATAGGGACCTTATTTTACTACAGATACAGTCGTATGATGTCATTATAGGCATCTACTGGCTTTCCTCCGTATGTGTTGTTATTGACTTTTTCTGAATAAGGATCATGTTTTTTGATATGGGCGGACAACGTGTGACTTTCGTCGACGAGCAGGGTTTCCAGGAAGGCAGCTGGTGAGTAGAGCCCCTTCTTTCCTTGTTAGCTGAGTTGTCAGTAGAGTCGGAGGATACAGAGATGGTTGATGTCTCAGGTATTGTCAATGAGTTCATGGAAGTCTTCCCTGAAAAGGTGGTGACTCTACCCCCTCGACGTGGCATTGAGTTCGGGATAGACTTGAAACCTAGTGCCCGTCTGATTTTGATGGCTCCCTATCGGATGGCTCCTTATGAGCTACGAGAGTTACGGATTTAGATTGATGATCTGATGAAGAAGGGTTTTATTTGACCAAGTGCATCACCATGGGGTGCTCCGGTTTTGTTTGTGAAAAAGGATGATGGTGGCCCCAGACTGTGCATAGACTACCAGATACTGAATCAGGTAATGGTCAAGAACCGTTATCCCCTCCTCAGGATAGATGACCTCTTTGACCAATTGGAGGGGGAAAGATGGTTCTCTAAGATATACCTACAGTTAGGATATCAACAGTTTAGGGTGAAGTAGGGTGACATCTTGAAAGCTGCCTTCAGATGATGATATGGGAACTTTGAGTTCGTAGTCATGTTGTTCGGCGTTATGAATGCACCATCTGTGTTCATGGATCTCATGAACTCTGTATTCCAGTAATATATGGATTAGTTCATAGTTGTGTTTATTAACGACATCCTAATCTACTCATGATTAGAGGGTGGCCATGATAAAAATCTGAGGATGGTTTTAGAGGTCCTCTGACAGCACCAACTATACAGGAAATTGTCCAAGTGCAAGTTCTGGATGTGAGAAGTACACATACTTGGACACGTGGTGTCCGGGCAGGGAATAATAGTGGACCCATCATAGATTGAGGTGATTGTGTCTTGGGATTCACCCAAAAAGGTGACGGAGGTTTGTTGTTTCCTAGTCCTAGCGGGTTACTATCGGAGATTCGTGCCGAACTTCTCCTGAGTTGTGGCACCTTTGACATCCTTGACCAAGAAGGACTAGGCTTTCATGTGGGATGGGCAGTGTGAGTCGACATTCAGTTATCTAAAGGGGAAGTTGGTTAGTGCCCTAGTGTTGAGGTTTCTAGATAAAGGAGTGATGTTTGAGGTATTCTATGATGCTTCAGGCCAAGGCTTGGGGTGTGTGCTGATGCAACAGTAGTGGTGATCTATTATGGGTCTAGGTAGTTACATCCCCATGATCATAACTATATGACCCAAGATCTGGAGCATGTATTGTTCATGCTCGCACTAAATTTGTGGCATCATTACCTCATTGGGGAGCACTTCGTGGTCTTCACGGATCACAAGAGCTTAAGGTATGTCTTCTCCGAGTGGGACATGAACTTGCGACATCAAAGGTGGATGGAGTTTCTTCAGGACTATGATTTCGAAATATCTTATATAAAAGGTAAGGGGAATGTGTTGGCTGACTCCTTGATTAGGAAGTCACAAAAGGATGTGGTTCGAGAGTCGCCAGATGCTTGAAAGGTGATGGAGGAGTTAGTGTCCCTGCACCTGGATGCAAGGGTGGACGATGGCCGATGTTATCTATTCCAGATGACAGTGCAGTCCTCTCTGTTACAGTAGGTGGAGGAGTCCTAGTGGTGGGACATAGAGGCTGAAGTGATGTGTGATCGTGTTAACCAGTTTGATGCTCCAGGTGGATGGTCTGAAGACGGGCAGAATCAAATGTTGTTTTGTGGAAAGTTGTTCATCCTAGTGGAAATGTGAAAGAGAGTTCTTGTTCAGTTCTACAAATCATCCCTGGAAGTACACCAAGGAGTTTCCAAGATGTAATTGGGTTTGAGGGGTCAGTTTTGGGGGCCTGGGGTGAAGTGGGTAGTGGTAGAGTTTGTGGAAAAGTGTCTCATATGTCAGCAGGTGAATCCTAAACAATGCATCCGGGGGGTCTGTTACAACCCTTAGATGTCTCTGAGTGGAAGTGGGATGAAATCTTGATGGATTTCATCAGAGGACTACCCAGAGTTCAAGGGGTTGCGATGCCATCTCGGTAGTGGTGGATCAGCTGATGAAATCAGCACACTTCTTGGAAATCAAGGAGTCGAGCGCAGTGGATTCCCTAGCACAGTGGTACATGGCTGAAGAGGTATGGTTTCATGGAGTTCCGAGGTCCATAGTCTCCAATCGGGAAACTCAGTTTACCTCATGAGTCTGGAAAATATTGAAACAAGCTTTTGGCACTCGGCTATGCCTCAGAACTGCCTTCCAGCCCCAGACATATGGGAAGACAGAGTGCACCATCTAGGCGTTGGAGGATATTCTATGGGTATGTGTTTTGGACATTTGTGGATAGTGTGTGCGACACTTGCCTCTGGTAGAGCTTCCCTACAACAATAGCTATCACTCTACCATTGGCATGGCTCCATTAGAAGCTTTGTATGGGAGGTTGTGTCGCTCACCTGTGTGCTGGAAATATGTCCGGGAAGCAGGTTTTCTTGGCCCAGAAGTGGTGGAGAGTACAATGGAGAAGGTTCATCTTGTACGAGATAGGATGAAGGCGGCCCAGGACCATTAGAAGTAATATTCTGATAGTAGGATGATATCCTTGTATTTCATGGTCAGGAACCATGTGTGCTTGAAGGTCTCACCTCGACGTGGGAAAAAAGAGGTTTGGTAGGGGGAGTAAGCTTTCTCCCAGGTTCATAGGACCCTTCGAGGTGTTTTGGTGGGTCGGAGAAGAGGGTTATCAGCTAGCGCTACCACCGCCGCTACTGAGAGTTCACAATGTCTTCCATGTGTCTCAGCTCCGTCGGTATCTACACAAATATTTACACATCCTCGACTGGGGAATTCTAGATATCGAGGATGATGTGATGTTTGTATAAAGACCAATGAGGATCAAGGATCGTTAGGAGAAGGTGCTTTGTGGATGAACCATTCCCTTGGTTCGTGTGTTGTGGAGGCATATGAGAGTACCTGGGAATGGGATGCATAGATGCATGCTCAGTACCCACAGCTGTTTTGAATTTTGTTAAATTCATTTTTTCTACTTGTCTGTGGTGTAGTTTGTGACTTTGTTAACTATGAAATGTGTTGTTTTCATTGTTATCTGAATTTGTGTGAATAATCCTGACTGTGGGGAAGGGAGGACCCAATCCCTAATCAACATGCATTAAGGTGGATGCGATTAAACGCATGAAGTCAAGTTAATGCCACATAAAGTGGATATTATCTTGACATGGGGGAAAGGAATCCCTAATCCATATGTCTGGAAAGTGACACTGTTATATGTTGTGTAGTTACTTGAGAGAGAGGTGTTTCTAAATGCCGATGAGGTTTACTCATGAGAGGTATCTTTCGAGGTGGTTGTTTAGACCCCTCACTTTTATTTGGTTTTAGTTTTAATTCTTGAGGGTGAGAATAGTTTGAGAGGTATTTAATGTAATGTACATGACAATGACTCGTTAAGGAGTTTTCCAAAAACTCAGTTCCATCAAATGGTTCCACCGAAATGGTGTCGCCGGTCATAGTCGCACACTGAAACGGTGGCACTACTAATGGTGGCACCGCTAACGGTGGAACCATGAGGGTGGAACCATGATGGTGGCACCATAATGGTTACACTGTCACGGTCGCACACCAAAATGGTGGCACCGCTAAAGGTGGAACCGTAACTATCACCCCATCACGGTCACACACTAAAACGGTGGCATCGCTGATGGTGGAAACGTGAGGGTGGTACCGTGACAGTGCATCTGTGACGGTTGTTCCATGACGGTGGCACCGTGTCCGTGGCACCGTGACAGTGGCACCATGACCGTGGCACCATGACTATGGAACTGTGACCTTGGCACTATGACCGTGGCACCATGGCCGTGGCACCATGACTATGGCACCATGATCATGGCACCTCTTACGGTGTCTCACCAAATGGTGTCCCACCCGTGTTTCTTTTTACAATTCCGCTCCCTCAAAGTATCTTTTGACGTAATTGTGTTTTAAATACCCATTTCAAATCCATTTAAATCCCATAAAGGATATCAGAAATCCTCCCAAGAGTTGAGTGACCCTTGACTTACCAAAATGTGTGGCTTTCCCTCGGTGCCACACCTTCTCCCGTACTTTCCAGTTCCACCCATGTTTCACATTTTCCTCTGATTGAAGGAAACCATTTAACACACAAATGTTATGACCACCTATTCAATGAGAATTATTAAATGGAAATTAATTCCATTGTGTGTAACCACTCAACTGCATGGTGAAACCACAATCTGCCTTTAAATCCATTCAATATTTTTTTTGATATCCCGTAACTCCAAGATCTCACCTTTTTATTGCAAGAGAATTCTTTCTTCTTTGGGTTTGGTCTCATTTAATTCTTCTCCTTAGTGCGTTTGGAGTCCCCCTTCCTGAGGCCAGTGGTGTGCCTATGCTAGATCCTTTCCTTCCCACTATTCGTGCCCTCATAGTTCCTGCCCACTCTTGGAGCCCTCGTTATTCTGGCCCCGGTGTCTGCGAGCATGGTTACGTGTGGTTGTTGTGGCCCAGGTGTTTGCGGGTGGGATGTGTGGTTGTGGTGGCCTAGGGGTGTGTGTGCTGGGTATGGAAGTGGGACTATGGTGCGAATGGAGGGGGATTTCTAACACATAGGATGACTTCAATAACCAGTGGGAATGTGGTGTGGGGTACCCAAATATCGATGTGATATTACTATTACTTTACTTGACTTGCATTATTTTGGGAGTGTTACTTGGTGAGGTTGGGTGGGTAGTTTCCTTTATAGGTGTTTTTTTTACCTCTATTTTTCTCACAAGGAATTATAATTCTTCCCCACTTGTGCATGAGAGCTTTTGGTTTTCCCTACTAAGTATACCTATATACTCACCCTAAGTATATAAAACTATTTTTAGGTTTCCAGGGGGACTTTGATGTCCATGTGGGACCATACAAGTTCAGATTTTGGGATAGTTGATGTTGCGGTTTTACTTTATTTGGTATTTACCATTGGTGTTTTCTTCTATTATTTCACTTATTATTGAAACATGCATGTGGGAATGGATTATTAGGGATTTACTTTTGCTTCCAGTTTTGGTGTTGTTTGGGACTTACTATCTTATCTCCCAATCCTACTAAATAAAAAGGGTAAGTCCTTCCATTTTTCATGTAATTCCATACCCTTGGTTCTAGTCGCCACTTCGAGACCTATTGAAGGCAGGTATTAGGGTTCATTATCCCTCCTTCAACTTGAAGAAGGAAGGGTCTAGGAATCTGTTGTCCCTTCCCTCATCTTGTTGAAGACAGGTCATGACAAAATAAGATAAATAATACTTCACTAACAGTATTCATCCTAAAAAATAAGATCCTAAAAAGTTTAAAAATATTATGTCTCATGTTGAGGTACATGAATAAAGATCAATCTGTGAACAATAAGGAGAAGAAACCTACAATGAACACATGATAAAATATGATCTTGAAGTATGAATTGTGAGAAACATACAAAAAAATATGGAAATAAAATCTTAAAAGAAAGAGGTTGTGAAACAAAGGAAAGAATATGATGTTTTTTTCAATAAATAAAATGAGTATTTTGAGTTTATAAATCTTCTTAAAGTGAAATTTTATGAGTAGGAATGGATTATAAAGGAGTTTGAAAGGAAAAGTGTTACTAAATAAGAAGAACATAACATAGATGAGTAAAGGTTTCTTAAGGATGATAAGACTCGAGGGAAGATAATTGATGATTATAATAAACCTATATAATTAAAGATAGATTCATGACATCAGACCGAGAAATGTTCTACACAAGTTCAGGAAAAATCTTCAACTGTATTACCAAAAAAAATCAAAATTCTTTCAAATAATAGTGTATGTTCTAAAATAAAATCTGGGAAATCCTCGATTGAGGTAAATTCTCATAAAATGACTTATAATGTAAAGAAATGCGCAGGAAATATAAAAGAATAAACCTCTAATAAAACAAATAAAATGGAACATAAAAATGTATGAAGACCAAAAGATGGAAATTATAGACGGACTCAAAAATTTCAAGGGATAATTGGATTTAAATGATATTATTGGTGTTTTTAATTATTTTTGGAAAATTCATATATTTTATGGTATAATATTACTCTTCCATGGATTGATAAAAATTCAGGAATTAAGGGGGATATATTTAAAAATAGAATAAGTTGGTCGGAGGGGAAGCAAGCAATGACCAGAAATTTATCTCATTTACATATTCAAAACATGTTTTAATACATATAAGAGATCTAAGGGATATGTGAATAGAAATTTTACTATTATGAGGAGAATATATCCATAATCACAAGACAAACACTACAAGATTTTGAAGGAAATAAGAATTTGATAAGTGATAAAATAGAAATGTTACTTATTTTTGAAGTAGCTCTCAAATCTAGAAAAAGGATAAAAAATGGATTATTGAAAGTGGTTTCTCATCACACCTGACTAGAGATACTAATATATTAATTAATATTTAAGAACATGATGGTGGTGTAGTTAAATTTGGGAATGAAATCTCACTAAAGAAAAATTAATTGGAGTAGATGAAATTGAATCCCATAAAATAAAGTTAAAAGATATTATATTTTTGGATGGTCTTAAATATAACTTTTGAGTGTGAATCAACCTTTTAATGATGTAAATGAGGTAATTTTCACGATAATTATTTATCATATTAAAATTATAAACAACAAAAAATTTATTAATAAAGGAGAAACAACCATTGGTAACCATTTTCAAATTAGAGACTCAATTAATTCATGTTATTTTAGTTCAAAAAATAAAAAAAAATATGGCATAAAAGATTGTTCCACCACTATCAAAAAAGTTTAATCAAAATTTCAAAGGGATATGTAATATTAAACTTGCCTCATTTCAATAGAGAAAAATAAAACATCTATGAAAACTTAAAAAAGGGAAATATTATTCAAATATGTCATAAAAAGGTTGATATCCAGCCCACAAAGGTACTTGAGTTGATAAACACTGATTTTTTTCATCCAATGAAACTCAAATCCACTCAAGGTGATATTTAATACAATACATTCATATATGATTATACCAGAATGACTAATATTATTTTTGTTAAAAATAAATAGGAAGTAGTGGATGTGTATAAAATTTTTAGATGAATAATTGAAAAATAAGCAATGATTTGTATCAAGAAGGCCATATCTAATAATGGTAGGAATTATACAAGTAAATAATTTGAGTCATACCATGAATAAATATAGAATGAAACATCATTATAGTAATAATTATACACCCTATAAAAATTGAGTAAAATATTGAAAGAATAAAATATTAGTTGAGATAGTGAGAACCATGCTTGAAGAATATAAAATCTCAAGGTTTGTCTGGATATAGGATTTATACACAGTTCTATATATAAAAAATCGGATTTTGTTGAATCCATACTCTAATATTACATCTTGTGATTTTTGGTGTAAAAAGGAATCAAACTTTGGAAAAATCCAGGGTGTTATGTAGTCCTTATATTATGAATGTTAAAAAAATATGAAATTTTGATAAGAAGTTTGAGGAAGGTATATTTATTGGATATATATCCAATGTAAAACGTCATAGATAATGGAATAATGTGATTCATGGAAATAAAATTTTTTAATGTAACAATCATTGGGAATAAGTATAACATTAATGTTCAAGGTGAAGCATATTTTAAAGATTATAATGATGATTATTAACATATTTATGAGAATATTAGTGAATAATAGGTAGAAAATAATCTATGTGTAGTTGATGTTTATTTTGACCAGGCATGTAATGAAGAATATATTGGTGATGTTGAAATGATGAAGCATCACAATTATTTAATAAAAACTAGAAGGAATTTTTGGGTAAATTACCAAACAAATCTTCTCTAAAAAATTAAACCCCAATTAGTGGATAAATCATTCATGAATAAAATATATAGGAAGTTATATCAGATAAAAAAGAATAAAACTTTTTAATTTATTTCTAGATCAAGATAAAAAAATATTCAGGGCTAAGTAGTTATTCATAAATAAACTGAATAAAAAAAAGAGTATTTATGAGGAATAATTCGAGACTTGTTTAGAATGTTTATTCACAAGTTAAAGGAGCCTATTTTTAAGATATCTTGGAACCTATTACAATCCAGTAGGTCATAAGAATATCCTATCAGTTTTCACTCATTATTTTTATAGAATATATCAAATAGATGTTAAATAATTATTCTTCAATAGTTAGATGGGGGAGATGTTTATATTGAGAAACCTAATGGGTTTTTTCAGAAAATTTATGGGAAAATTCTGTGAAAAATAAAAATTGATCTTTATGGGATAAAACATGATCCCTAATATTGGTACCCTGAGATTTATGTTTATCTGAGAATAATGAACTTCATAAAGGAAAAGATGGATATAAACTTATACATCAAATAAATGAAGTCATGTACTCTCATTATAATTATCAATTTTAATGAATTTTCCTTTTTAAGTGATAAAGAGAGTTCCTGTTTGTAATTTACTTGGAAAATGGAAAAAAATTGGAATTTCTATGTTAGTAGATCTAAGTTATTTTCTAGGATTCCAAGTACTATAAGAGAAATGATTTATTTTTCTATCCCCAGAAAATTATGTAAAGTAATTATTGAATAAGTTCAGTATGGACAGCTCTAAGCTAGTATATACACCTATAAAGGTTGTAAGGAAAAATTCAATGGATGTTGAAGGAGAAATTGTAAATAAAATGGAGGATAAAATATTGATTGGAATCTTGTTATACCTCTCTGAATCTAAAAATGAAATTCTATATGTGGTCATATTATGAGTCATATATCAGAGTGATTTGAAATAATAACATTTAATGGTAGGATATATAGTCCTCATATATATCAAATGGACTTTTATTTTTGGATTATTATAAAGGAAAGGATAGAATTTGAATCTATCTATATTCCCTGATGAATACTATGTTGGTGATTGTGATGAAAAATAATCCACTTTATGAAGATAGTTTTTTTTTCTAGGAAGAAGCTATGTGAGTTTTCATTGGATAAAATAAAACTCAATAATCCTAAGTACTATAGAGCCTAATTATATAGTTTTTTGTAGTTATTTTAAATATATTATTTGTATAGAGATGCTTTATAATTTGAGGTTAGAGATAGATATAATATAAGGAAATAGAGTTAAACATTATATAATCACGAGTTTTCAGTCATGAATTTATTTTCTTTCATTCCTAAAGATCTTTTTGGTTAATAGTTTTAGAGAATTATATCATAACTTCTGCATAACAAACTCATATATTACAAATATGATACTTCTACTCAATATACATATTCCCATAATATAAAAATTTAAAATAAAACATGATTTCTTTTCATGAAAAATATTCATGAATTTAAACTTGACTTCATATTTTACTTTACCAATCCTTAAACCCTATGAGAAATATTTTAATAAAAGGGATGAGAATAAAAAAACTCAATAATGTACATAAAAAAGAAATATGTTAATTTGTGAATACTTATAAAAAATTCTTTTAAAAATTAACACTAGGGTTTAAAATAAACATTTATTACCAAATAAATCAAATTTTATACTCAAAGGTTTTCATAAAGAAATCATAAGAAGTAATAAAGGATGAATATAACTCATAAAGGTTTATTTTCAAACATGAAAGACAGATAAAGGCCTTTTTTACATAGTTGTACATTTCATCTATAAAAAGTATCATATACTTTCCTTTAATCATAATATCATTATATTACCTAGATAAATCATAATATTTAAATAAAAACATATATAAATCATATAAAAAATATGTAAGAAACTTTAAAAATCATTTTTTATAACACTTTGACAAATGTAGTAACAATAAAGATAACTACCATACCCAATGCATTGGAGAGCTATCACAGACCCACCCATACTTGGTTTATAACAGAACCACCCATACTTTGAAAAATAAAATAACCAACCATCCTTGGTTTATAATAGAACCACTAATACTTGGTTTATAATAGAACCATATATCTTCATAAACAATGACCAAGGACCATAAGATAATACTAAAATAAGGAATCTTGGATTTTTATCATTACAGTCATAAAAATATTCTTTACACCCATAAGAAAACATTTTTTGATATTGAAATATCCATTACATTTTAAAACCCTTTTGGAAATAACTAGAGCATTGGGAAATGTGTCTTTTTTAAATAAAACATAAAATATTATAATGTAATCCAAAAATAAAATAATGGTTACGATGGTAGAAAAAGTCGTTGTTTTTGTATATGTTAAAACAGAACATTTCTTTTGTTTTTTTAAATAAGTTCAAAACATTTCATAAAAGATTCAATTTTAAAACCTTTGAAATAAATTCAAAAGTGGAATAAAATTTCTGTTATAATTATTTTATGTCCATATAAATACATCAATAAAATAATTTCAAAAATATAGACATAAAAGAAGAATAGTTAGAAGGGAAACTTTAAAAAAGGATTTCCAAATAAAATTCCGTTACCTTGAGTTAAAATCATCCAATATGTTATTTATATTCCTAAACAATAAACATATGTTAATTATTTACTTACTTAAAAACATTTTTTAATGTTTATTATTCTATTTATTTTATTCACTAACATTTTATATTTAGTTAATTAATTAGTTAGGTTCACATTGGATGTTTTGGTGATATTCATCTCATGTGTACAAAATGGCATCAGTAGGTTGACTATGGTGAAATAGGTCATTACTTCATCATATCCAAAATAATAATAATAAAATAATTATCATTATTATACATCAATTATAATATTAAAATAAAGAATAAAATATGGTTATGAAAAATTAACTATGTTACAATCATGGAGATGGTATGTCGTACGTACACATGAGTAGCATTTCCATTTTTCAATGATCATTATGGAAATAAGGTATGTATTATTTTAACCTTATATAATGATAATTATATCATAAATACCATTTTATTTCTTTAAATATACTTATATATATCTTCCATCAGATTTGGTGATTAAAAATGCATAGCATCTCTTTGTGGAGGTGGTAGTCCACAAATACGCATGGATGATGTTATCATTTTTTAATTAATGGAAAGATAATGTGAGAACATTTAATTTTTATATATGAACCTCTTTTTTTATTGCATTAATCACATTTTTTTGGTTTTTCCTTTGCCTTCAAACCTCGGTGGATGAGTCCTGTTCGGTGATAGAAAGCCTTTGTTGGGGAAAATGACCTTAAAGTTCAAGGATGTATGTTTATTTTGATTGATTGAGTTCATGTATAAACATTTTAAATGGTATTATGTAGGTTTAATATGAGTTTTTAAGGCTTTAGAGTTGATTTGGGTACTTTTACATAAGCTTGTAAAAAACAGTTCACTGGCAATTACACGTCATCTATATATTACATGATGTGTAACTGCTGCGAGACACATGTCCTGAACTTGTTCATGATGTGAAGTGGTTACCCATTGTGAACCAAATTCAAATCTTGTAAATTTCAATCAGCATAAATATTATCCCAATGTGATTATTTTTTCATCATAACTCAAAAATGATGAAATACACAGTGTAAAAGGATTATACATCGTGTATTCCATGGACACAGTGGTTTTTAGTAGAAAGTGCATATTATTTATTTAATTTATTCATTAAATCCCAACCCTCTCAACCCTATGATGATTTCTAGGAGATCTTTGAGTCTCCTTATCCTTTTCAGATGTCTTGTTTATGTATCTTCTCCCTGGTGATTGTTTCTTCTCTGGGTTTCCTTATCTATTGTTTCTCCTTATTGTGGCGGTGTAATTTTTTTTACTGTGGTTTGTTTTGGGTTTTGATATTTTCTTGGGTAGATCTAGGTTATTATTTCAATATTTTTCTCCTTCATCCATGTTGGTGTTTTCCATTGGAGGTATTTCATTAATATTTGGTAAAAGGTAGGGGTCTAAAACATAACCCTATAGTCTGCTTAGTTTTCAAGTACATGCAATATTGTGATTAAGCGAACATAACATGTGAATTAATTTGTTGAATGACAAATTCTATTATTCCATGAATCCCTTTGGATCCAATTGATAGTAACCCAACATAGGGATACCCTTACGTGAGTGAACCATTTAATACATATATATATATATATATATATATGAATTGGGTAATGGATTAAAGTGTGTTTAGCATGACATGAGATTCAAGTGAATGATTGATATAGATTCATCCTAGAAATGGATTTTTTTATTAAAATAGATGACATGTTAATGGTATAAGACCAACTTGATAAATAAAAAGGGCAAATTTAATGATAATTTTTAATTTTTATAATTTACCATTGTGACTTATGATGTAATATTTTTTCTATTATGAATTGTTATATTAACATCTTATAAAGCTTATATTGAGTCATATCTACCCAGTGCCATGTTATATTGCTTATATTGAGAAGGTTATACCCAATCCCATACTGTATTTCTTATATTGAGTGGGATCTACCAAGTCCCATGTTTTAATGCTTATATTGAGCAAGCTCTTCCTAGTCTCAAGTTGTAATACTTATATTGTGTGGGATCTACCTAGTCCCATTTTTTAATGCTTATATAGAGGAAAATCTGCCTAGTCCCATATTTTTATGCTTATATTGAGCGGGATCTTCCTATTTCCATGTTCTAATACTTATATTGAGTGGGATCTTCCCATTCCCATGTTGTAATACTTATAATGATCAGGCTCTTCCTAGTTGGAAACCTATGGAATACGGGGAGGGATGTTTGAGGTCTTGTAACCAACCTGATTTGTCCATGTACGAGAATTTCAGATCCAAGGACATTACAAAGTGGTATCATAGGAGTAGTTTATTCTTTTCCATTTTGTTAATATTTAGGAAAGGTATAAATGATACTAATATGTGTTTGGATTTAGTAATGATATTTTGAATGGGAGTAGAAAACCCATGTATGGGGGGAAATCCAAGTGCCTGGGGATGGGATTGTTGTTCATGATGTTTTCTTGTTACGATTGATGTAATTTCACCCTGTGTTATTCACATGTTGTGTGATATAATTGTTTCTTTAGATTTACATGTGCGTCCCTGTATGACATGAGATGAGTATGAATGCATCATGATAGGCACATATGGATATATATTGACAAGCATTGGTCATGATAGAGACATATTTATTTCATGTGATATACACTTTCCTGTATAATCTATTATATGAGATATCTATAATATCTAATAAATAAAATGAAATGACAAGATATGTTATACTAAAACACGTGTAAGCCATGTTTATAGGGACCATGGCTAGTGGTTTTCTACTGTTATCACCAGTTGAGGTTAACTTTGTCTTTATAGCAAGTGTTCTAAGGAGTTTTTTTCTCCTATATAGAATAAGACGTCACCTCATCATTGAATTAAGAATCAGAAGAGTGGAAATTAGCATTCTTATAACACAATTGAGCCAAATATTCATATATATCTTGAGGATCAAATAGATTTTTAGCTTTGTAAAAACATCCTGGGGATCATGTGATCCATGGAAAGGGGGATTTTTTGCACCATTCCTTCAATTTATAAGATGAAGAGATAGTTTTAGTTTCATCATCCACCTAGGTTCTTTAGAGAGGGAGTCTCCTTGGCTTCCACATTCTAGATTGATTCAATCCAGATGATCTTCAAGAACCATGAGACACCCACAGATAGGAGGGTTAAGCTCACTGAATACATGATTCATGGACCATCCAAGGATTGGTGAGAAATTTTACAGTAGGTTGTGAAGAAAGAGGAGTTATCTTGGAAGTTCTTAGAGGAAATTTTCTTGAACCACTTCTATCCTATGATTTTGAGGGATGAGAAGGATCACAAGTTCATGTGTCTAACATAGGAGGGTATATCGATGATAGATTGTGCTAAACATTTCTCCGACTTCCAGAACATTGTGCCATCTTTATCTATTTATGATATATCTAGGGCAAGATGTATTTAGGATGAACTTTTCAAGAGATTAGTCCATATATGATTTTTTTAGTAGCTTTTCAAAAAATATGAATTAGGCACTCATCATAGAAGGGAATATAAGAGAGTCCCCATGGAGTTTTCATTTTCTTTCAATAGAGTGAACTAGGAACTCTTCTTCTACTAGGAACAAGAGTTGTTATGATAGTTATCACCAAGTTAATAGTGGGAAGATTAGTTAGGGTAGTGGGAATCCATCTCAGGATCATATTCTATTACAGTGATTTCAGTTTGGAAATTTATTCAAAAATAATTCTCAGTGTCCATACCCCTATTTGAAGTTCCTTTAATGTGGTGGGATTGTCCATCTTTAATGGTTTTGTTGGAACATCTTATAGAAAAGTAGTGGTAGGAGATTAGGTAATGTACCAGAGTCTAATAAAGACTATGCTACTCCCTGACAGGTAGGTAGTTGTAGTTCTATATAATGTTCTAGAAAATTCTAGGGACATGGTTCCCCAATGTCAGAATGAAATTACTAGGACAAGGGAAGATCTAAGGTGAGTCTAATTAGAGCCCCAGGAAGTGGGGATAGTCAGTTGCATATTATGTAGACTACAATGTAAATTTTTGATGCAATACCTTCTACCATCATATGTACGATTTTTGTATTATCTACCCTTGATTTCATTTTCGTTGATACAGAATAATTACATTTCTTTTTATTTGATCTTTTTTAAAACATTTTTTGTCTTGGTTTTGGAAATCATCGATGGAGTTTTGACCATTTCCACTACATTGAGATTAAAATCAGATAATATAAAATGTTGTAATGTGTGTTCTCTTGAGATTGGTAGTTACCATTTCTTGGGGAATCCATTTGTGATGCAAATGATTGGTTTTGATTTAATTATTAGTATGGATTGGTTAGTATTATTCTAGTCCCATATTGACTTTAACCAAGTAGATTTAACTTTCTATTTCTAGAATGAGGAAGCTATTTTCACCAGGGTGAGTGGAATATTCAGGCTACTTATGCAGGACCAATTTAGTGTAGATTGGATTATCTAACAACTTAAATAGTAATCCTTAATCTAGATGATGGTGGAATTTAGTAGGATTCATTTCCTCTAGTGGTATATCATTTTCAATATGTATTTACTAATGAGTTCTATGGCTTACCGTCCAAGAAGAATATCGAGTTAATAATCGAGTTGGTGTTGTGAGTACATTTGGTTTCTATATTTCATTGTAGAATGAAAAAAAGTGATTTTGGAGTTTAAATTTCAGTTAGAAGATCCAGAAGATAAAGGATTCATATATCCTAGTATGTCTCTATGGGGTTCTCTGGTTGTTTTCACCGAGAAGGATGCAGTTATTCTATGACAACCTAGAATTTTATCAATGGAAATTCCCTTCTTATAATTATGTTATATAGTATAAAACACATATATCACATATATAACCCAATAAACCATTATTATCATAAATATATAATGAATTAAAATTAATTTTTTAATTATCATAAACCCCTTTTAAGGGTTGAGGGGGAAGAAACGTGACATCAAGGACTTAAGACACTAAACTATACCCCCATGGTCCAAAATCCGTAAATCCTAATCAATTTCAATAAAGGAAAGACCCTCCGGAGAAAAAAAACATTAATTACAACTTCTTTTTGCCCGTCTCCACTCGACTACCTATCTCGTGAAAAAATGCACGGGCCTGGTACCGATGGAAAAATCCATACCATCTCAAACATTGAATTCCTGATATAAATGTTCAGGAGAAAACTCTCAGCTCTAAACCTCATATGGATCTTCCTTTGAAGAATACGTGGAATCACAGACCCTCTATATAAAGATCAAAGTCTGCCTAGAGAAAACACCACCAAAACAAATTGACACACTCGCAAAGTAGATTCATTGTACAATGAAAAATACCCGCAAGAAGCAGCTTCATGGAATGAAGAGAATTCTCAACAAAAGCAGACTCACAGTAGTAGAACATTCACTAAGTTAAAAAAAACAAAGATTAGAATCCATAACAACCAAGGCGGCCTCCCAAATTCTAAAACCGACACCGGAGGAAGGCCCCTCCAAAAACTGGAAAAATCCTGTCACCACCATCAATTCGACTCATGGAGACCACAAAAACCACCCAAATCACACTATAAGAACATGGCCAGAACACATAGAATGAAGAAGGATAGAAGAGACCACAATACCTTCACCACGCTTCCCTGGAGATGTCTATGCCCACGAACCCCGTCAGCATTTACCAGCATCTTTGTGATCAAATGTTGGCCTTCCGCACGAAGAGATCTTGGAATGATGACACTACTGAAGAATCACATACCAGTGACACCGCAGAAGCATAGATCATACCATCACCAATGAAAAAATATGGATCTCAAACCCTCAAACCATATCTCAGACCGACGTTGTTGCACGATCTTGATATCAGCTCGACGATGCCAAGAAGTTGGATTAAGAACCAAAAACTCCACAAAATCCATGAACCATCGACGAAACCTGAAACATGAACCCTCATGCTACCCCATAGTCACGAGCTACCGATAAGAAATGCTGAGGAGGGAGCCATAGATATCCCGAGAGAATATGATAGTGATGGGGTAACTATAGCATAGTGAGGCCCCTTATGATCACATACAACATCCTAAATTAAGAATGAAATAAGTGGTATTTATATAAATTAATGAACTTATAACAATGAAATAGTAAATTTACTATTGGAATAGTAATGTGACCACTAAGAGTAGTAACACATATAATAGATTAGTAACCTCACCTATGAAAGTATAAAAAATATTTAGGTATCTTATTAATTAAAATATAATATATTTATATTATGTAATAACTAAATAAATGTTTTAAACATGATAAATTAAGAATTAGTATTTTTGTGAAATGTAAATTTTTATTTACAATTTTATAATTAATATAATGATTTAAAAGAAATTTTATTTTTATAGAATAGATTTATAAGTTAATATTTTGTTTTCATATGATTATAAGATAATTTTGTGAGACTTTAATTAATCTTTCCAAGTGTCAAAAAAATGATTATAATATTAAAATTAGTATTTTTCAAATAAATGATTATTTTAATTACAAATTAAATTTATCATATTTATAAAATTATTTTCATAAAATGGAGTCCATTTTTAATTCTAAACATAGAAAAATGTTTAGGATTAATTTTTGGGATTTTTAAAAAATTATTGATTTTTTTTGTGAAAAGTGAAATACAGTAATTTACGATATTTATTATTTTAAGTCAAATACATGAAAATTTTATGTCTTGAATGATATAAGCATCCCTTGGTTCAAAATAACATGAAATAGTTACTATAATTAGTCACAATAATAAATATTATTTCCTATCTTGCGCCAAAAAATAAATAAATGATAAAATGAAAAACACCTCTCTCCTCCCCTATAAATACCACCCATCACCACCTCTTCTCCTCACACCCTCTAATCCTTGTATATTTATTATATTCTACCCAATTCCTCTCCAAAAACTCTTCCCTTCATTATGTTATTTTTTCACCAAAATACCATTTCCAAGTTCCTTGATAAGGCTCTCAAGGAGGTGACCCTCAAGAGGTAAAACCCTCCATTTTTCTCTTTTAATTTTTTTCTTTTCATATCCTTACTTATCATACACTATCTTAAGGTAAATGATAACTAAAATATAATACATATAATGGAATTTAATTTTCTTAATTTTATATCAATCATCAATTCTTTTCTCCTCTCATTTTATTCTAAAAATGAAAGCATCATCTATGTGGTTTTGATTTTCTGCCTTCAGGGACAATGAGTTTTTTTTTCAATTATGCCTTCAAGGATGATCATAAACCATTTTTATGGTTAAAATAGACTATAATATATGTATTGAAACTTATTTAAGGTTATATAACTAGTATTTATAAATAATATTAAATAATAAAACAAAACTAATTTGTGATTATCTAAAATTCACCAAAATTAACTAACTTTCATTGTTAACATTTTATATAATGAATCGTTATAATATCTAAAAAAATGATATATGGGACCATTTAAAATTATGTAAGTATATTAATACCCTATAATTTTAATTTTGGAGTTTTTTATTCCAATTTTACAAGAACTCCCATAATTATTCTTAATGGAACCAATCATAAAACATGAAATGAACACTCTCAGAATGATAAAATTGAATCTTATAACTCCTGAAAAGGTCATAAATGAAATTAAAAAATATATATTTAATAAAATACCTATATAAGTGGTTATTAGTTAATTAATTAATTAATGGATCCAATTTGATTATCTAGGACAATAAAGGCAAGTTCATAACACTTTCGGGCATAAGGTAAGGGATTCTCATTGAACCTCCCAATTACCTTTGGGTTATGCTTTCCCTATGTTTAAACCAATTTAATTCTTAATTATTCTTATATAATTATTATATATTCTATGTAAATGTTCGAAACTTATAAATCTAGATCCATTATTCTTTCTTTTATAGTGAAATACATGTTTTATAAGGTTCCCTTTTCAATTCATCTTGATAAGAAAACCCAGTTAATTGGAACATCCCAATTTCTTACCCATTTTCAAGTAAAATAGATAATATATTTTAATCCACCAATATTTTTCTAAAATAACTATTTTAATCATGGAATAATATCTTATTTCATTTATGGTTTTATGAAAACAATTATACATTTGTCCATATTAAAGGCTCTTTTATATTTTCCCTTAAACCGTACTGAAGTGGCTAATTTCTATAGTTTATTAAACACTATTTTTACTTATTTTCACTTCAGTTGGACATCATTTATCATGATATATGAAACTTTCACCTTATTAATTTCCATATATTATTTAAATCCATTCTTTTAGGGATACCATTATTAAAAGCCCATTGGTTATACCTTATGTCATGATTATGATACCCATTTATTTCCATGTGTAACTTTTATGTTTATTCCTTATGTTTGATTCATCATGTGGAAAATGTATGCGTGAACATGATATGATTTTTTCACCCATATAGAGCTCAAATTCATTGGTTAATGTTTAGTCTCATGAGACACCATTTTGGGACAAGGAATGAACTTATTTCCTTTATGGGACTTTTTTCTTCATATACAATAGTCTTGGTAGTTATCCTTTACTCATTCTTATGTCATGTTGTATGTTTCTACGAAATTACTTTGATTCCATTATTACATGATACCATGTTATACATGTTATGTCTGATTATGTTTATTCATGTTTTAATCCTTTTTATGTCATCATTTTATGCTTTCTAACCCATGTGCAATGCTTTATTCCAATGTTTATTCTTTTACATATCTATTTAGCTCATTTATTTTTCTCATGAATTACCCAAGTTATCCTATGAAGATGTAAGAGATAAAAGTAAGTTAGGATCTATTTATGGAGATTAAATAAAAAATGGTTTTATTTTGGTTTCATGATTTCTAATTATATACCTAATATAATGAAGACACTAGACATTACGATCCTTGGTTTGTATTTGATGGTTAATTATGATTAAAATTATGTAATAATATTTTTAAAAGGATAGGGTTTCTATAGTTGGTATCAGAGCATTGTCTAGTTATTTTTGGAGCTTAAGACTGTAGAACTTTAGTAAGAACTTTAGGGATAATTCTATCACTAGGGATAACCTAAATTTAATCTCATAAAATTGGATCTTAGGATATAATTTTCATTTATAAGTTTATCCTTATATGTTCAAAGTTTCATTTCTACATGCTTATTAGATATGTGTTCAACCCCCCACCCCCACCCCATTTGTACTTTCTTTTTATCAGTTAATGGATGGAAATAGGAAAACACAAGCCAACAATTAATGTGATGATTTCCCTAATGAAATGAAAAATATGACAGGGAAAGGAGCTCAAAACTTTATAATAGTACTCACTCAACTAGTTCATGTTATGAATAATAACTTCTATCGCATGGAATTCCATCTTTGTCTTAAGAAAGAGAAATTTTTGGTAAAATCCTTTATGTGACAAAGGCCTCATATGTTTAGTGGATATTATGATCCCCCCATTGAAGAAAAATGGATTAACTTTGTTGAAAAGATATTATTTTTCATCTAGTGATAAGAAGAAGATAAAGTCATGACAGTGGTCTGTAGTTTTTATGGGGAGGATGATCAGTGGTGGAAACTAATAGAAAACCCAATGTCCATGGGGTAAATTAATTCCATGTAATGGAATGATTTTAAGAAAATATTTTCCATAAATATTTTCCCCAAACTCTCCATCTTAATATGGAATGGGGGTTCCTCAAACTCAATCATAAGGAAGATTATTATATTAGGATGTGTGTGAAAAACATTACAAGTCTTGCATGATATGCCTCTATCTCTTTCATGAACACTGAAAGAAATGTGGTTTATTTTTTTAGTGTAATAAATCCTAGTATACAAAAAGTGTTGGTGATTTGAGACTTTAAAAACAGTGAGGAGACTATTTATTGTTCCCTTAAGGTTGAAATGGTGATCAAAGACTCTCAGTTATCTCATGTCCTTGGAGATAAAAAGTGGGAAATGTAGATTAATATGGAAGTATCAATATATTAATCCAATTATGGAAAGAAAACTCGACATATCACATGTAAAACTTTGGGAAAAATTATCATGGAAACTACCTAAAGGGAACTACGAGATGATTTAAATGTGGAAGAGTGGGTTATATGGCTAATAATTGCTAAAGGGATATAAATAATGCCATAAGTGTGGAGGAATAAATGAAGGATCGGATTAATAATCATCTTATAGTGTAGTGTTTCAACTATAGGGAACATGGGAATTATGTGATCCATTTCCCTAAGCCAAGAGTTATTAGAGGAAATCAACAATAAAAACCTCCAAGGAAACAAAGAATGGAATATCATATCACTACTTCTGAGGTGGAACCTAAAAATTATATTTTGATAAGTATGCTGAATATTCCTTAAATAATAGTTAATATACTATTTGATTCTGGTTCTATGCATTATTTTTTATCATTCAAGTTTAGTATAACTATTTAAACACCACCTAAAAATATGGAGGTTAAGTTATCTGTGAGAATATAAAATGGAGAAATTATTGCATCCAAAGTATATAACTTCTCCCTGGATAATGTTTTTGGATTGAACCTACCAATAAATATTATCTTACTTGCTTTGGGGGAGTTTTATTCTATATTGTTCTTGGATTTTCTCTCTTTATTCAAAACCAACATCAATTGTCATGAAAGGGATATCAATCTTCAAATCTCAAAGTATCCTCCAATTCTATACAAGTGTATGAGGAGGATGAAACTCCTTCAGAATCATTATCTCAATTGTGGATATTATTGAATTATGAGAAAGAAAATATTTCTAAGATTATTGAGACAAAGTATAGGATCATTCTCAAAGAAATTCCAGTTGTGAGGGACTACACTAATGTTTTTCATTAATAATTTCCAAGTCTTCCTTCTCACTAATAGGTTGAGTTCTAAATTTAACTTATTCTTGTATCTTTGTCTAAATCAAATACACCTTATAGAATGGACACCATTTATTTGGAATAATTAAAGAAGCAGTTACAAGAGAATTTGAACAAGGGTTTTATATGCTCAAGTGCTTCACCAGGGGGTTCACTAGTCATCATTTCCAAGAATATGGATGGATCAATGCACCTCTGTATTGATTATCATGAGTTTAAAAAAATCATGATAAATAAAATGTATCCCCTTCCATAGATAGATGAAATTTTCAATCAACTACAGGGGGATAAGTATTATCTAAGGTGTAATTTTTGTTGAGATATCACTAATTAAAGGTGAAGAAAGAATATATTCCCAATGATGCCTTTAAAACAAGGTATGGATACTATTAGTTCATAGTGATTCTCTTCATAATAACTAATTCTCCAAAAATTACCATGGACATGGGGTATTTTTAGATTACCTTGACAAATTTGATTTATTATTTATCAATGATATATTGATATACTCTAAAAGTAAGGAGGAGCAATTGAATAACGTTCTAATGAATTTTTGAAGAGATAAACAATATGAAAAGTACAATAAATGTGAGTTCTATATGGAGGAAGTATCATTCTTAGGGATTGTAATCACTAGTAAATGGATATTTATAGACCCTTAAAAAACAAAGGCAATTAAGGGATGGCCTAGACCAACATCTATAATGGAGATCTATAGTTTTCTTGGATTAGCTAGTCTCTACTAACGTTTTGTAGAGAATTTATAAAGATTATTTAACCAACTAAAAAAGTTAACATGGAATGGGGTAAAGTATATATAGACGTTAGAATGTGAGTAAATCATTAAGGATATCAAAAAGAGGATTATCATTGAACCATTTCTCACACTTATGAAAAGTGGGGAACTCTCTATAGTATATATAAATGATTCAAAGAAGGGATTAGACTATATACTGATGAGAAATGATAAAGTGATATCTTACAACTCAAGTAAGTTCAAAATTAATGGGAAAAACTATCCCACACATGATATGTATTTGACATCTATGATATTTGAGTTCAAACTATGGTGGCTTTATCTTTATGGGGAGAAGTTTGAGATATATACCGATCATAAGATCCTCAAATATATATTCACACATAAGGAGCTTAATATACTCTGGGAAATATGATTAGATCTCATTGAGTTTTATGACTTCTCAATCCACTACCATCCTTGTAATGAAAATAAAGTGGAAGATTCTCTAAGTAGAAAGGATCCCGCAACATTATCAATGGTGATAATTGAGAAGGATCAAATCTTCATAGATTGTAAAATAATGGAGATTGAAATAATTAAGGGAGGAACATCATAGATCCTTTCTCAAACAATTTCTCAACCATTTCTCATGGAGAAAATAAATGATGGTCAAAGAAATAATGTTGAAATTCAGAAAAAGGTTGAAGCTATTATAAAAGAGAGATCCTCAGAGTTCAAAATTGATGATGAAGGATTCATAGTATTTGGTTCGGGAATATGTGTACCATCCAATCCAGAGATAAAGAGAGAGATTTTGAATAAATCGTCTCTATTCACCCTGCGAGCACCAAGATATATCAAGATCTCTAAGAAAACTATTGGTGGGACAATATGAAGAAAGAGGTTGTTTAATATGAATCAAAGTGTCTGATATGTTATAAATTGAAGGCTAAAAGAAAAAATTACAAGGGGATAATTCAACCATTACTAATACCAATATGGAAATGGTAAAACATCACCATGTACTTTGTCATTGGACATTCGAAGATATCCAGATGAAATAATTCCCTATGTATTTTTTGGATCTTATAACAAATATAACTCACTTTATTACAATTTTAGAGGACTTATCGCTCCACCAACATGCATGGATAAACATAAAAGAAGTGGTGAGGCTATATGGAGGACCATTATCAATTGTATCTGATCAATATCTAAGATTTACCTCCATGTTTTGGAAAATAATCCAACATGCTCTAAAAACTGAGTTGAATTTCAATACGGCTTGTCATCCTCAAACTAATGTCTAGTCTAAGAGGACTATTCATAAACTAGAAGACATGTTGGGAGTATGTTCTATTGACTTAAAAGGAGGTTAGGATCAAAATATACCTCTAGTTGAGTTCTCATATAGAAATTGCTTCTACTCAAGACTCCAAACGTCTCCATATGAAGCCCATTGTGGGAAAAGATGTAGAACACTGAAATTCTACGATGAATTCATTGAATAGATGTTATTGGGTACTAAAATGGTTAATGAAATGATAGAAAAGGTGAAATCGATTAATCAACATATACAGGCTTCCCAAAGTTGATAGAATAATTATGTATACAATCATCAATAGGGCTTGGAGTTTAAGGTTTGATACATGGTATTCATCCACATATACTAATAGAAGAGGATCAAAGATATTTGGGAAGAAATTAATGTTAAGTCTCAGGTAAATCATCCCCTTCTAGATTTTTGATCATGTTGGAGTTGTTTCCTATCGACTAGAACTTCCACCAACCATGTATCAAGTACATGACGTTTTCCATGGGTCCCTCCTAATGAAGTACATACTATATCCCTCGCATGTACTAAATATGGAGGTGGTACAACTGGAGAACGACCTCTCATATAAAGAGAAGAAAGTGAAAATCTTATACAGTAGAGATAAATATTCTACACAATAAGACTACTCACCTAGTCGAAGTACTACAGATGAACTATAAGTATGAAGAGGTGACATGGAAACTGGGTAAATCAATGAAAGAGAAGTAACCTCACTTATTTTCACCTTAGTATATAAAATGAGATTTGGAGGGTGAAATATTATAAGGGGGGATAATGTAACAACCTAGAATTTTATCAATTTAAATTCTCTTATTATAATTATTTCATATAGTATAAAAAACATTCATCTCATACATAACCCAATAAAACATTATTCTCATAAATGAATAAATAAATAAGTGATATTTATATAAATTAAGGAAACTATACCAATTGAATAATAACTTGACCATTGGAATAGTATTGTGACCATTAAGAATAGTATCCCATAAAATAGAATAGTAACCTCACATATGAAAGTATAAATAAAATTTAGATATCTTATGAATGAAAAGATAATATATTTATATCATAGAATTGGTAAATAAATGTTTTAAAATGATAACTTAGTATTTCTATTTTTTTTGAAACGTAAATGTTTATTTAAAATTTTATAATTAATATAATGATTTAAAATAAATTTTATTTTCATTAAATAGATTCATAAATAAATATTTTTCTATCTTCTGATTATAATATAACTTTATGATACTTCATTTAATTATTCAAAGTGTAATGAAATATGTTATAATAATAATAATAATAATTTTTGAATAAATGATGATTTTAATTAAAAATTAAATTTATCATATTCATAAAATAATTTTAATAAAATGGAGTCCATTTTTCAATTACACACATAGATAAATTTTTTGGGTGAATTTTTGGGATTTTTCAAAAATAGTTGAATTTTTTGGGACTAGTGAAATACAGTAATTTAAAGTATTTAATATTTTAATCCAAATACATGAATTTTTTAAGAAATAGTGATTTAATAAACCCTTAGTTAGAACACACATAAACTATTTACTATACGTATTCAAAATAATTAACATTATTTCTTGTCTTGATCCAAAATAATAATCAAATGAATAGAATAATAAAAAACACCCCTCTCCTCCCCATAAATACCACCCCACACCACCTCTACTCCTCACACCTTCTAAGCCTTAGATAATTATTACATTTTACCACATTCTTCTATGAAACCTCTTCCCCATGTTTTGGTCTTTCTAGTATCAGAAAAAGTCCATTTCCATGTTCCTTAACAGGGTTCACAAGGAGGCGACATTCAAGAAGTAAAACCTACCCTTTTCTCTTTTAATTAATTTCCTTTTCTTATCCATCCCTCATATTTCCTATACAAAGGTATATTATAACTCCAATATCATACATATACAAGAATTTTATTTTCTTAATGGTGTATCAATCATCAATTGTTTTCTCCTCTCCTTTTATTGTAAAAATTAAAATATCATCTATGAGGTGCTGATTTACAGCCTTCGTGGACGATAAGTTTTCATTTTTCAATTATATTTCAAGGAAGGTCATAAAATAATTTTTATGGTTAAAAAATATAATAATATTTGTATGAAAACTTATTTAATTCTTTTTAACTACTATATATTCATAATATTAAATAATAAAACAAAACTAGTTCGTGATGATCAAAACTCACGAAAATAAACTAACATTCATCATTAACATTTTTTCTAATGAGTCATTATCATATCTAAAAAAATGATATATGGGACTATTTAAAATTATGAAAGTATATTAATACCCTATCATTCCACTTCTAGAGGTTTCTCTTCCAATTTTATAAGGACTCCCATAATTCTAATCAAGGGAACTGATCATAAAATCATGAGATGAACACTCCTAGAACAATAAAATTGAATCTTATAACTCATAAAAAGGACATAAATGAACTTAAAAAATTTATAATAAATAAAATACATGTATAATATTTTCTAAATTAAATAAATAATTAATTGATCTAATTTTATTAACCCATACATTATTTTTAAGGTTTGAACACTTTCAGACACAAGGTAAGGGATTCTCTCCGAACCTCTAAATTACCTTTGGGTTATAGTTTATCAATATTTAAACCGATTTAATTATTAATTATTATTATATAATTATTAAATATTCTATTTAAATGTTCCAAATTTATTTATATAGATCCACTATTATTTCTTTGATGGGTAAATACATGTTTTATAAGGTCCCCCTTTCAATTCCTCCCAATAAGCAAGCCCGATTAAAGGGAACTTCCAAATTTCTTACCCATTTTCAAGTGCACTCCATAATATCTTTAAGCCACCAATATTTTTATAAAATAATTTTTTTTAATCATCAAGTACCATATTAGTTCATTTTTTATTTTATGAAAACAATTATACATTTTTTTCTTTAAATACTCTTTTATAGTTTCCCTTAAACCGTACCAAAGTGAATCATTTATAAAGTTTCATAAAAACACTTTTTACATGTTTTAAATTAAGTTAGAAATAATTTATCATGATCTATTCAAAATTTACCTTATTAATGTACTTGTATGATTTAAATCCATTCTTTCATGGACATCATTATTATATTCCTATTTGTTATGCCTTATGACATGATTACAATGCACATTTATTTTTATGGGTAACCCTTATGTTTATTATTTATGTTAGATTATTCATGTGGAACACATATTTATGATCATTTTATGATGGGTGTTCTTATATAGTGCTCTAATTCGTTGGGAAATTTTTAGTCTCATTAGACATCATGTTGGGATAAGGGGTGAACCTGATTACCTTGTGGGAATTTTTCCCCTATCTGTAATAGTCTTGGAAGTTATCCTATAATCTTTATTATATCATTTTGTATATTGATTCCACATTCCTACGATTCCAACATTCCATGATCACATGTTCTACATTTTATTCTTCTTTATGTTTATTCATGTTCCTTTCCTTTTATGTCATCATATTATGGTTTTTAACCCATGTGCTATGATTTATTCTTATGTTTATTCCCCTACTGGGATTTTTAGTTCATAAATTTTTTTCATGTATTCCCCAAGTTATCCTATATAAATGTAAGATCTAAATGTAAGTAATAATCTCTTTATGGATATTAAATAAAAGTTTTTTATTTTGGTTTCATGCTTTCTAATTATATACCTAATATTCCAAAGACACTAGACCTTACAATCCTTGGTTTTTATTTGATAGTTAATTATTATTAAAATCATATAATAATATGTGTAAAAGGAAAGGGACACTATATATTCTCATCGGGGTGAGTGAGATCTATAGGATGTTTGTGTAGAACTATTTCAATGTAGATTGTATTGTCTCACTGCTCAGATAGAAATCCATATTATTGATGATGGTGGAATACATCAGGATTATTTTCCTACCATGGTAGATAATTTTTAATATGTATTTCCTAATGAGTTCTATGGATGACCACATGAGCAGGAGATTGAGTTCATGATTGATTTGGTGTCTGTAGTTGTGCCAGTTTCTATCCCACATTATTGAATTGCACCAAAAATGATTCCGGAGTTGAAATTTTAGTTGGAATATAATGAAACTAAAGGTTTCATATAGCCTAGTATGTCTCTATGAGGTTCTTTAATTATTTTCACCATGAAGGATGATGGTACCTTGCACATGTAAGTGTTTTATCAATGATTGAACTAGATAAAGGTCAATAATGGGTATCCTTATCCATGTATAAATGATCAATTAGATCATCTGAGAGGTGTTAAGATCTTATCCAAGTTTGATTTTAGATTAGGATACCGCCAGTTGAGGGTCAAACCATTGAATATACCTTAGACTAATTTTATGAGCTTGTATGGATTGTATGAGTTCGTAGTTATGTCATTTAGTTTGACCAATGCATAGGTGGTATTCATGGCCTTGATGAATCAAATCTTTCATATTTTTTTGGATCATTTTTTGTTGGTTTTTGTCGAAAACATCTTAGTGTACTCTTAGTTTGAAGAAGATCAGGCCAAACATCTTGAAATTGTATTTATTAAATTGATAGAGCAAGGGATTTACCCTAAGATAACTAAATGTAGTTTCAAGATTTATAGAGTTCAATTCAAGGGGCATGTCATCTCAGAGGCTGGAGTTTTAGTGGACCCAAGGAAATTTTCAATCATAGTATATTGGGAGTGTCCTGTGAATGTCTTTGAGATTATGTTTTTTATGGGTTTAGTTGGTTATTATCATCATTTAATCCAGGACTTCACCAATTTGGAATCACTGATGTCTGGGATGACCAAGAAAGGGGTGAAGTTTGTTTGGTTGGATTCTTGTTTGGTAACTTTTCAAGAGATGAATGGAAGACTGAAATCAGCACCTATCCTCACTTTACATGTTTTAGGTAAAGGCTCTATTGTCCATTATGATTCACCAAGAATTTTACTTAGAGAAATTATAATGTAGGAGGATTGAGTGGTTTCTTATGGCTCTAGACAGTTGAAACTGCATGAGTTGAATTATCCTACTCATGATATATAATTAGTTGTGGGGGTACATAACCTGATATTTTTGCAATAATATCTTATGGGAGATAGGTTTTCTTTATACATGGACCACAAGAGCCTCAGGTACAACTTTTCTTAGCAGAGTGTGAACCTTCAACTGTCTAGGTGGGCCAAGTATCTCTAGTCTTTAAACATTGATTTTGATTATACACTTTGAAATGAAAATTTCATTGGTGATTCATTGAGATAAAAGATGAATACAGAGGCAATGTATGAGTATTGTGACAATTTGAGGATGATTTCACTCTTTGCAGATATACATTTAGATTTTCTTGAGTCTCATGGATGAATATCTCTAACTTAAACATCTGTTATACCCATGATTTTAGACCAGATCAATATATAGTAGTTATCTAATTTGTAGTGATTAGTTTTGAGAGGTGACCATATGGTGTGTAGCAACCAATGAGATGGTCTCTTAGTAGTGTAAATACTATTATTTTACATGGTCGGGTATGCGTTCATATAGGTTTTCATGAATATCTAAAGATATAATTTCATGCTTTTAGATGTGTGGTATATACTTGTTTAAAAAAATTGTATAATAATCTCCATATACAATAATGGTGGTCAAAAATGAAGAAAGAGGTAACAAGATTTTTGGTTAGATGTTTCATCTATCAGTAGTGTAAAAGCTGAGTATCTGAGTCCAGCTAGGATTTTGTATCCTCTACCCATCCCTGAGTGGAAATGGGATGAAGTCATATGGATTTTTTCATAGGATTGCTGAATAAACCCCATAAGAATGATGTAGTATGGGAGATAATGGATAGACTGAAAAAAATATCTAAATTATTGCCTATTAGATATACCTACACAATTAATGATCTCATTATTCCTTACACGCACAAGATAGTTTGGTTTCACAATGTTCCAAGGAGTATTGTGTCATACAGAGATCCTCATTTCATGTCACGATTCTGGTAGGATCTCCAAAAGGATTTGGGATCATCGATTATTTTGAGCACATCCTATCATCCAGAGACTGATTTTCAATATATGGGGACTACTCAAGTTCTATAGGATATTTTATGGGCTTGTGTTTTATATTTGAGTGGTTTATGGGAGAAACATATGGTACACATGGAGTTTTCATATAATAACAGCTTCCAAGCATCAATCCAGATGGAACCCATCAAGGATTTGTATGGTAGGAATTTTCAATCACCTGTTTGTTGGTTGGAGATGGGTGAGTAAGTGATTGTTGTTCCAAGTCACATGAAGGATACATTTGAGTAGCTTTAGTTTATTAGGAGGTGTTTGTGACCATGAATAGAAGGTATAAATATTTCATTGGCCATCAGATATAACCTTTGGAGTTCAAGGTTGGACATTGTGTTTTCCTTTGGGTGTTTCCTAGGTTGGGGAAACACTATATCAGGATATAGGGAAATCTAGAATAGAGGTTTTATATATATATATTATATAGTGGATAGGGTCAATCTAGTTTTGTACCAATTATCCCTTCCACAGTTCTATAGTTCCATGTGCGATGTGTTTCACGTGCCGCAGCTTCATATAGATTATCCAGACACTTCTCATGTGGTAGATGTTGAGGAAACCAATATTTTTGTTGATATGTCCTTTGAGGAGAATCTAATACTGATTGTAGACCATAGTAAGAATTATAACTAGGGTGGGACTCTACCTCTAGTTTGAGTGTAATGTAAACATGGGTGTGTTCAAGAGGAGACCTAGGAGAAGGAGTTTGATTTGAGAGCACAGTAACCAGACTTGTTTACCAAGACCCCACAGTGATTCATGGAGAATCTTGGGGATGACCTGTTATATGGTGGGGAGTTTAAAATATCTCATATCTTAATTTTTCTTTCCCTCTTTTTAGTTTTCTTTAAATGTATTTTGTTCATTTTCTATTGCCTTTAAAAATTGGTGGTCGGGTATTGTTCGAAGATGGAGCGACTTTTTTGTTGAAAATAACCTAAAGTTAAGGGATTTATGTTTATTTAAATTAATGGGGTCTATGTATAAATATGTTAAATGATACTATGAGGGTTTCCCTTGAGTTTGGAAGGATTCAAAGGTAGTTTGGGGACTTTTAAATATGTTGGGATGAAAAATTTTCACTGTAAAATTACACACCATTTATATGTTACGTAGACTGTAATTACTGCTAAACACATGTATTAAACTGGTTCATCACATGTAGTGGTTACATATTGTGAACCTAATTCTCATTGTGTAAATTTTGATTTGGATAAATATTAAACCAAGAAGAATATTTTCTTAACATAACTTGGAAATGAGGAAATACATGACATGAAAGGATTACACACCATATATTCCTCAAAACTAGTGGTTTTAAGTGGGAAGAACATATGATTTATTTCATTAATTAATTACATCCCAACCCTCTCTACCTTAGGATAATTTCTAAGAGATTTTGTAGTCTCATATTCTATTCTAGATGTCTCATTTATGCATCTTATCCCTAGTGAGTGTTTCTTATTATATTTCCTTTCTCTCCAGTCATTCATTCTTGTGGCAGTGTAAATATTTCGACCACGGTTTTTTTGGGTTTTAATATTGACCTGGGATGTTCAAGTTTCATCTTGAAATATTTTGTGCCTTTATCCATGTTGACATTTTCTATTGGAGGCATTATGTTAATCATCGATAAAAGGTGTGGGATCTAAAACCTAACTATTTGGTCTGCTTAATTTTTATGTATGTGAAATATTGAAATTGTGCTAGCATATCTAGAAAATTAATTAATTTAATAATGAATTGGATTACTCCTTGGATACCTTTGGATCCAATTAATAGTGACCTAGCTTATGGGTACCCTTGGGTGCGCTAACCCTTGAATATATATATATATATATATAATTAATTTGCTAATGTATTAAAGCGTGTTTAGCATGACATCATATTTAGGTGATTTCCTGATATAGATTCATCATGTAAATAAATTTATTTATTTAAATGGATATCATGGTAGTGTTTTAAGAAAAAATTTATAAATGACAAGGTATAACTAAAATATAAATGGTAATTTATGTAATTAACCATTGTTTCTTATGATGTGATATTTTTTCTATTATGACTTGTTGTGTTAACGTTTTATAATGCTTATATTGAGAAGGCCATGCCCAGTCCCAATATATAATGTTTATATTTAGTGGGATATTCCCCATCCCATGCTATAACTCTTATATTGATCATGATTCTCCCAGTCCCATGTTGTAATGCTTATATTGAGTGAGCTCATCCCAGTTCCTTGTTGCAATGCTTATATTGAGCAGGCTCTTCCTAGTCTTATATTGTAATGATTATATTGAGAAGGCTCTCTCATTATTATGATGTAATTCTTATATTTAGTGTTCTCTACCCAGAATCATGTTATAATTCTTATATAGTGGGCTTATACTATATTTTTGTGATTTTTCCATGGATATATGGTTATAGTTGGTATGGTTGTGCTAGATGCTTGGGGATATTCTGGCATTGTTCCAAAGCAGGTTGAATTTTATATTTTATTAATTGATTAATTAATACACTTTTTTGTCACTTATTAAATGAAATTATTATCAAAATGGTTATGTTTAGACAGAGTGGTGTTTACCTACTGAGTTTTACTCATACCCTATTCAGTCACTATTTGGTACCTAAGTAGATTATGGATGCAGGTTGGGATAAGGGAAGAGGTCTTTGTTTCTGATTTTCTACTTGTTATATGGACTAAAGTTTGGATATGGGTCTAATAGGGATTATGAATTTGAGTATTTTGGGATTATTTTATGTTAGATAATTATTTTTATTATATTACGTTCATTTTCAAATTTAGATACATCTTATATATTCCTTACATGATTGACTGTAATTTGGTTATTTGTAATGGCTCGGACCCTCCTGGTCCATTACTTTGTCAATTCTGGTGCTTGGGGTGACCCGGACGCCATGGGTGAGTCATGAGGGAGTCGATGTCGGTGGTGGGGTGTCACCAAGTTGTCACCTATCAGTTCTGCCGATCGGTTCTGCACTGCTACATGGGGTTGTTGGGGTTTCCTTTCCCTATCATTCTTATAACTCTTCTTTAAAGTTTTATTACCTCTTTTAAAATGGTTTAAGGCCATTAAAACCCATAAATGGTATCTTAAATTCTATAATGGTGGACCAAACCTGCATCACACCTTATCTATTTTTCCACTTTATCCCCTATAATGTTTTTTCTATGTTTAATGAATATCCATCAAGTCGGTTGGTATATATTCACAGTCTCCAGGGAGAATAATTAAATCTAAATTAATTACATCGTTTTTACCCTCCCAACCACGTGGTCAAACCACGATCTTCCTTTTAATCCATTCAAGATTTCATATTCAGTAACTCCAGGATCTGGACTTTTAACACCCAAATATTCTTCTTATTTGGTCTCTTTCCTTTCCTTGGTGTGCTTGGAGTCCCTCTTCCAGAGATAAATTCAGTGCCTATGATGGAGCCCTTCCCGCTCGAACATGGAGTCCTCCCAGTTCTTCCTCTACAAGTTGTGCATCCCCTGTTCTTAGCACAAGGAGAAGACATTAATCATTGATCATACAAGTAGTATTTTCCTTAATCTCTATTTACTGTGTATCATATGGGATAGGTATGATAATTTTTCCTCGGGGTGTGGATGAAACAAAACCTTAACAAAGATAATAAATTGTTTTTAAAGAATGAAGGGGTGTGTTTGATGATGACATCGTTGTACTATTTTTTCTTCTCTTATATGTTGTGAACTGTATGGGATTAATCCCACTAAAAATAGTGGTAATTGGTGGTCTTTTCTTACACACTATTGAACCTCTGTATTTCCGGATAACCTTGTGATTGAATGGATGTAACATGAAAACTGGTCAATCACATAAACCTGGTTGATTAAAGGGATTCCCAATGAATAATAACACTTTTGTGATCACCCCGGTTAACCAAATGTATGTAAGGAACTTGTTAAATGGAGTGGTTAAATTTGAAAACTCCCTTACTCTGTTCAGCTAATAAGCACAATTGTTCTACTTGATGTTTGTGGGGTGACATAGATAGGTATGTGATCCCCTATTCTTTTGTTGTTGTTTTTTGGATCTAAGGTTCTATGGGGCCTTATGTTGGGGCTTGTTTTGGTTCTAGTACTTTGAGGGATCTCATGGATCCCTTTTTTCATTGCGACTTTACAAGAGAACCGGTTGTGAATGGTTAAATTTTTGTTTGGTTGTTTTATTCTTCATTCAAGTGTTGCTTTGAATTGTGGATGGGAATGTTAGTTTCCTAGTAGGGTAGGATTGTATATTTTATTCAAATAAGTCACTTGAACATGATAACAATAATGGGTTCAATAGGTCATGCTCTGGTTGTGGTTTTTTTTCTTTTGTTCATATATGAATAATAACGAGGTTGTTTGTGTAAGGGCTGGTTTCAGAACCCTTAGGTTGGGGTGATTCGTTGATTACCTATATGTAAATATTCAGTTTTTTTTATTCTTATATGAACCCCACCCACATTGAGGAATTCATGTCGAACACCCCCATTTCATTGGGGAGGGTGATTTTCCAAACACTAATATGATTGGATGTTTATTAGATCATCTTATAATCCCTCTCCTGGGTAGCCTAAGACTCTTCGGGAAGTCTGTGACAGTCTCATGTCCATTATAGCCCAAGATTCCTCAGGCAGGGTACGTTGTGGTGGTTGGCCCAGGTGTGTGCAAGCATCTTTGTTTCCCAAGTGTCTTCAGGATGAGTCTTAGGGCATGGAGGTGGTTGTTCTGGCCCAGGTGTCTACAGGCGTGGTTGTGTATGGTTTTGGTGACCCAGGTTTCTATGGGAATAGTGGTGGTTGTGGTGTCCCATGTGTTTGAGGATAGGATGTGTGGATGTTTTTTTCCCAAAAGGTTGTTGTTGGGGAGGTAGTAGGACTGCAGTGAAAATAATGGGGGAGGTCTGACGTGTAGGATGTCTTTAATAACTGGTGGGAAAGCAATGAGGGTTACTCGAATATAGATGTTCTGTTACTATTAATTTATCTAACGTGTATTATTTGGGGAGTGTGCCTTGGTGAGGCTAGGTGGATAGATTCCTTTCTAGGTTCTTTGGTTACCTATCTTTCTCACAGGGCATTAGAATGCCTCCCCACTTGTGCATGAGAACTTTTGGTTTTCCCTACTGAGTATACCTGTATACTCACCTTACGTATATAAAACTACTTTTAGGTTTCCATGAGGACTTTGAGGACTGTGTCGGACCTTACTAGCTAGGACATTGGGGAAATTTTTGTTGCTGTTTTCTTACCTTTTTGGTACCTCCCTTGGAGTTTTCTTGTACTTTGTAGTACTTTATTTTGAACATTCATGTAGAAAAAGGGATTTTGGCTTTACCTTTACTTTCTGTATTTTGAGTTTTTTGAGATTTACCATCTTATCTCCCAATATTCTTCTATAAAAAGGGTAATTCCTTCCATATTACATGTGAATCCATACCCTTGGTTCTAGTCTCCACTCCGGGGCCTATTAAAGGCAGAACTCGAGGGTCATTATCTCTCCTTAAACTTGAATAAGGAAGGTTCTGGCTATTTTTTGGTCCTTCCCTCATCTTGATGAAGGCAGGTCATGAAAGAATGGTATCGAAGGTAGGTTGAGAGATAATATGGAGTTTGGAGTTTGGCATAGTGAGGATTGTATGGGATGGTAGGTAAACAGTGTTAGGAAATCATGGTGTGTGAAATATGCTAGGGAAGACCGACTAGGACACGGAATTTTAGGTCCCCCCATGATCCAATGCATGGATTATGGACCTACCAAACGATCAAGTGAGGATACACTAATTTCAAGGTAGAGACCATAGGAAATGTACATGAATCATAATGACTTGTGTTCTTGTGTATTCTGGGTGTTTGGATAGTTTAAAATGAATAACAAGTTAAGAAAAAATTAAAAGAGACCTTCTACACTACTCGAGATTAGGCATTTTCTTCTTTACCTAGTAGCTATGGCACCCGGGCAACACCTAAGATTAGTGTGGGCGATCAAGGCCTGGGAGGATGATTTGGTTGATTAGAAAAGGGTTGATCGATATGAGGAGGAGGACCAGTGGAAGAAGACGCTTTGTACCTTTTAGCGGTAGACCCTCCGGAAGTATGAGGGCAGCATCTCAGACATAGAGACAGAAATTTGGCTCAAGAATTTGGTGATAGATTTCAATTTGATCTGGGCTTCGGCTGAGTATTGGGTTACACTGGCTATGATCTAGATATGGGGAGTGGTGTGTCAGTGGTGGACACTCTACCTCGCGGAGAAGAGGGAAGCTAAGGTTTCGAGGACTAAATTCGAGAAGGAGTTCTGGTTGGAATTCGTTTCTTCCATGATGAAGGCTGAGAAGAGGTAAGAGTTACTCTCCCTAAAATAAGGGAGTATGTTAGTGAGGGATTTGGGGATCAAGTTCAAGTATCTCTTTTGTCTTTATTCGGACCAATTTCTAGATGAGGAGTCTCGAGCCATACGTTTAAAGGCGGCACTCTGACCTTCTCTTTAGTATGTTGTTACTCCCTTCACTCTAACGATGTATATAGAGGATAAAAAAAGGTTGAAATGGTGGAGAGGATTTACACGCTGGGATGTGTGCCATGATAGGGGAGCCAATTGAGCTCATCGAAGGGGAAGACCACCAGTAGTTGGCCTCCAGTATCAGGGCCATCCAGGTTTTAGCTAGTGGGGAGCAGTCCTCAGCAGTTCCAATTTCAATATCCTTGTCCTCGCCCTTTCCCTACAAGCCTAGGATAGAGATTCTTTATCTTTGGAAATCATGGGAACCTTCGGAATCAGTGTCCGGACTGAGTCTAGTACAGTGGAGGTAGGCAGGATCAGCGCCCACCTCAGTAGCTGCAGTTTCCATCCAGGCCTTTTTAGCAGCCGCAACAGGGAAAACAATCTCTCCCTCCTCTGAGAGTAGGCGTTGTAGGAGGAGGATGGCCTTATGGTTCCCCAAAGAGACATTTACCAGGGCGTGGTCGAGGAGGCGTCTGACAACCTTGGGGAAGAGGAGTTGGGTGTGGGCAGTTGCGCACCGTAGAGGTAGTAGTTTCAGCAGGGCCAGAGGTCATTCGAGGTACGATCAACTTGTTTAGTACTATTTCCTATGACTTTTTTATTCAAGATCTTTAAACTCCTTTGTTTCACCAAGTCTAGCATGCGCTCTGGTTTTAGACGCAGAGATACTTCTCGTGACCCTCATATTGAGTACGTCAGTCGGAGGTCATTACATTTTGTCTTATGTTTTCTGAGGGTGTAGACTGATGTTGGGGCCACATTAGTCTAGTGGAGACCTTATTTTTTTCAATATGCAGCCATATGATGTCATTTTAGGCATCTAATGGTTGTTCTATGTGTGTGCCATTATCAACTTCTTAGAGAGAACAATCATGTTTTTAGATATGTGTGGCTAGTGTGTATCTTTTGTAGGTGAGTGGGGTGTCCAGGAGGGCAGCTGGTATGTGGAGCACCTTCCTTCCTTATTGGATGAGTTGTCAGTCGAGTCGGTAGATACAGATATGGTGGAAGCCTCGGGGATCATCAATGAGTTCCTAAACATTTTCCCTATAGAGGTGGTGACTCTACCCCCTCAAATTGATGCTGAGTTCAAGAGAGACTTGTTTCCGAGTTCCCATCTGATTTTAAAGGCTCCCTATCGGATGCCGCCTTCTTAGTTGCGGGAGTTGAGGATCCAGGTTCATGACCTGATGAAAAAGGGTTTTATCTAACCAAGCGTGTCATCAACAATTACCCCCTTTCGAGGATCAAAAACATTTTTGACAAATTGAATGGAGAATGTTGGTTCTCTAAGATTGTCCTACCATCAGGATATCACCAGTTGAGGGTGAAGGAGGGTGACATCTCGAAGACTACTTTCAAGTGTAGATATGGGCACTTGGAATTTGTGGTCATGCTATTTGGCATTACAAACGCACCAGTCGTGTTCATGGGGATCATGAACTCTGTCTTCCGCAAGTATCTGGACCAGTTTGTAGTCATGTTTATAAATGAAATCATGGTCTACTCAAGATCAGAGGAGGATAATGAAAAGTATCTGAGGACGGTTTTAAAGTTCCTCTGATAGCACCTACTCTAATTTAAGTTTTCCAAATGAAAGTTTTGGACATGAGAGGTTCACTTCCTTGGACATGTGGGGTTCTAGCAGGGGGTAGTCGTGGACCCATCGAAGGTTGAAGCAGTTGTTTCTTGGGAATAACCCAAGAACATGGTAGAGATTCATAGTTTCTTAGGTTTGGAAGGATACTAATAGAGGTTTGTCCTCGAATTCTCTCAAGTTACATCACTATAGATAGCCTTGACCAAGAAAGACTGGGCTTTCATTTGGAGTGAGCAGTGCTAGGCAGCCTTCAATTACCTGAAGGGGAAGCTAGTCAGTGCCCCAGTGCGGAGGTTTTCAGAGGAAGGGGTGATGTTTGAAGTGTTCTATGACACTTTTGGCCTAGGCTTGAGTTGTGTACTGATGCAGCAGTGGGGAGTGATCTCTTATGGGCCAAGGTAGTTACATCCTAACTATGCCACCCATTACCTAGATCTTACAGAAGTAGTGTTCACGTTGAAGTTGTGGTGGCATCACCTCATCGGGGAGCACATTGTGGTCTTCACAGATCATGCTACAAGAAAACAGTGTTTTAGCGGCAGTTTTTTCGCGGCGGTTTTTAAAACCGCCGCCAAATGTTTTTCGATCAAAAATTTAGTGGTGATTTTTAAAACCGCCGTGAAAAAACCGCAGCAATTTATTTTTATTTATTTTTATTTTTTCAAAAATATATTCTAAATAAAAAAATTTAAATTTTTTAGCAGTGTTTTTTTAAAAAAACTCCCAAGAAATAGTGGTGATTTTTTCAAAACCTCAGCAATAATTTAGAAAATTTTAAAAAATATATTTATTTTTTATTTTTTATTTTTTATTTTTTATTTTTTATTTACAATAAAATATTCTTTATTATTTATAATTTTAAATATTTTTAATGTTTCAATTAATTTGTTTTTATAATTATAATTTAATAATATTTTTAAACTAAAAACAAATCTTTAAGAAGTAGGAGAACAGACTTCGGCATCAAATGACCATAACTTCTGATCTGAGAGTACATTTCAGCTTCACAACCAGTCAAATCAAAGTTTATAAAATGAGAAAAAACCAAGTGAGATTTAAATCATGTGATAATCAGAGGAAAAAATATATTCAAAAGTCAAAAATCAAACTTGAACTTCAAAAGGCCATAACTTTTAATCCGGGTGTCTGTTTGGGCTCTACCACATATCAAATCGAAGCCTACGACGAGCACTATGCCGCTTAGGTCTAGTACCAACTTTCTGAGTATTGTACCCATTTTTATTCTGCTAGAAAGGCCCAGAAGGCCTCTGAAACAGAGGTTTTAGCTGTAAACATTGATTTCTTAGAACTCAAACCATTATAACTTTCGATACAGGTGTATATTCGGCCAGTACCACATATCATATCGAATCTCATTTCATGATCTTTGATTTTACTAGTTGTGGCACTAAAAAGGGAGGCTCATGTCATATTTTATGGTTATTTCAGTGTTTTTAGGGTTTTTAGAAGTTCTTAACGTTTTATGATTTTTTTATTATATTTATTTATTTACTTATCTAATATTTATTTATTTATTACTTATTTATTAATTATTAATTAATTAATTATTTTTTAATTATTTATAAAAAATTAATTATTGAATGTTAAAAATTAGATATTAATTATTAATTATTAATTATTAATTATTAATAATGAATTATTAATCATTAGTTGTTAGTTATTATTATTTATTAATTAATTACTTTTTATTTATCTATTTATTTATTTATGTATTAATTTATTTGTGATTCATTATTTATTCTTTATTCTGTATTCTGTATTCTTTATTCTATATTCTTTATTCTTTATTCTTTATTATTTATTCTTTATTCTTTATTATTTATTAATTTATTTTTAATTTACTAAATATTAATTTATTAGTAGTTTATTCTTCATTTATTATTTATTTATTTATTATTTATTTATTATTTATTCATTATTTATTAATTAAATATTAAATATTTATTAAATATTAAATATTGATAACTGAATATTAATAATTATTTATTATTAATTACTAATTATTTTTTAATTAATTAATTATTTATTTATTTATAAATTTATTTATTTATATATTTATTTATTTATTATTTAGTCTTTAGTCTTTATTCTTTATTATTTATTATTTATTAATTTATTTTTAATTTAATAAATATTAATTTATTATTTTTTTACTATTCATTTATTATTTATTATTTATTTATTTATTCATTCAATATTGATTATTTATTAATTTTTAATTAATTATTAATTATTTATTAATAATTAATCAATCATTTATTATTTATTTATAAATTATTAAATATTAGATATTAAATCTTAAATATTAATTCTTAATGATCAATTATTAATAATTATTATTATTAATTTTTAATTTTTAATTATTTATTATTTATTATTTACTATTTACTATTTATTATTTATTATTTATTATTTATTATTTATTATTAATTGTTTATTATTTACTATTTATTATTTATAATTTATTATTTATTATTTATTATTTATTATTTATTATTTATTATTTATTATTTATTATTTATTATTTATTATTTATTATTTATTATTTATCATTTTTTTATTATTTCTTTATTTATCTGTTATTTATTAATTTTTTATTAATTTTTTATTTATTTATCATATGTTCAATTACTTTTTTATTAATATATTATTTATACATTACTTATATATTATATGTTATATATTATATGTTATATATTATATGTTATATATTATCAAATATATATTATATATTATGAAATATACAATATACAATATATATTATATATTATATGTTATATGTTATATGTTATTAATTTTTTATTTTTAATTATTAATTATTGATTAATCATTATTGATTAATAATTATTTAGTATGTATCTATTTTTATCTGTTTCTTTTTTTTCAAATTAATATATATGTGTATAAGTATATTATATTAAATTTATTGACCACATGAAGAGCCCATTGGAGTGGTAAATTCTTTGAAGAATAAGTATGAGGTAAGAGGTTCAAATCTCACCCAACGTGGAATTTCTATATATTGCATGGGCATGTGCCTGGAAATGGACTTATGCATGGATATGGGCATGAGCATGGTAAAAAGAAATAATAAATAAATAAATAATAAATATATAAATAACTAAAATATTTAAAAATTATAAATAAATTAATAAATTACGAAAATATAAAAAATTAATTAATTAATTAATTAATTAATTAAATTATGAAAATATAAACAAATAATAAATAAATAAATAAATAAATAACAAAAATATAAAAAATTTAAAAAAATTTAAAAAAATTAAAAAAAAACGATTTAGCGACTGTTTAAACCGCCACTACAAAACCACCGCGAAATTATTTTATGATGGTTTTAAAAAACTGCCACTAATTATTTCCCAACACATGATTTAGCAGTGATTTTCCAAAACCACAGTAGAATGATTTAGTGGTGGTTTAAACCGTCACGAAATACAAATTTTGGCTTAGTGTCACAAGAGTTTGAGGCATTTCTTTACCTAGTGAGACCTGAACATGCAACAACGAAGGTGGGTGGAGTTTCTTCTGGACTATTACTTCAATATCTCTTACACTAAAGGTAAGTGGAACGTGGTGGATGATTCCTTGAGAAGGAAGTCACATAAGGATGCAGTTCAAGAGTCAACAGATTCTGGGAAGGAGATGGAGGAGTCGGCTACCTTATACCTGGATGAAAAAGTAGAGGACGGTAGAGGTTGTCTGTTCCAGATGATGGTGCATTATTCCTTGGCACAGCATGTGGAAGAGTCTCAATGGTGGGACTTAGAGGCTGAAGTGATGCACGGTCCTGTTAGTTAGGGCAATGCACTGGAAGGATGGTCAAAAGATGGTCAGAATCAGATGATTCCATAGGAAGTTGTTTTTCCCGGAGGCGATGTGCGAGAGAGATCTCGGTGAGGTCCAAAACTCACCCCTTGAGGTACACCTAGGAGTTCCCAAGATATACCAAGGCTTGAAGGGTCATTTTTTGTGTCCTGAGGTGAAATGTGCAGTGGTGAAGTTTGTGGCAATGTGCCCCATGTGCCAGTAGGTAAAGGTTGAGTACCATGTCATGGGTGGTCTGTTGTAGCCTTTAGATGTCTTGGAGTTGAAATGGGACAACATCTCGATGAATTTCTTCATGGTAATACCCATGGTTCAAGGATGCTGAGATACTATCTGGGTAGTAGTGGACTAACTGGGGAAATCATCTCACTTCCTGGAAGTTAAGGAGTCGAGTGCGGTGGATGCCTTAACACATAGGTATGTGGACAAGGTGGTGTAGTTTCATGGAGTTCCATGGTCCATAGTCTCAGATAAGGACACATTATTTTCCTTGTGAGTATGGAAAGGATTGCAACATTCTTTTGGAACCCAGCTATGTCTTAGCACTGCTTTCCACCCCCATATAGATGGACATACATAGTATACCCTCCATACATTGGAAGATATGTTACAGGCATGTGTTTTGGACTTTAGGGGATCGTGGGTATGACACGTTCCTCTTATAGAGTTTTCCTACAACAATATATATCACTCTACCATTGGAATGGATCCATTAGAAGCCTTGTACGGAAGACTATTTTTTTCAACCGTGTGTTAGACAGAGGTTGGGAATGTAGGTGTTCTTAGATTGGAGGTGGTGCAGAGCACAACAGAGAAGGTTCAGCTTATACAGGAGAGTATGAAGGAAGCTCAGGACCAACAGAAGTTGTGTTCTGATCATAGGAGGAGACCCTTGGAGTTTGAGGTTGGAGACCATGTGTTCTTAAAGGTCTCCCCTCAGTGTGAGAAATGGAGGGTCGATATGGGGTAAGCTTTCTCAAAGGTTATTCGGACACTTCAAGGTGTTGCGGCGGGTTGATGAAGTGTCTTATTAGCTATAACTACCACCACTGCTACTAAGGGTCCACGACGTCTTCCATGTGTCTCAGCTCCTTCAGTATCTACACGAATATTCGCACATCCTTGACTAGGGAGAAATGGATATCAAGGATGATGAAATGTTCATGGAGCAACCCATGGGGATCGAGGATCATTAAGAGAAGGTGCTTCATGGATGAACCACTCCCTTGGATCGTGTGTTGTGGAGGCATGGTGGCCTCGAGGAGGGTACCTAGGAACACGGGGTACAAATGTGTACATAGTACCCAGATCTATTTTGAGTGTTTGTTATGTTTTTTCCTTACGCATTGCAATGATGTAATTCTGGAACTTATTAACAATGAGAGGGGATGTGTCCCTTTTTCTCTAAGTATGTGTCTAAAGTCCTCACTGTGTGGAGGGGAGGACCTTATCCCTAATCAAGACGCATTAAGGAGGATGTGATTTAACCAGTGCGGGTGAGTCAGTGCTTCCCAAAGAGGATAGTATCTTGACATCAAGGAAGGGACTCCCCTACCCATATGTATGGATTGTGAGACCTTTATATGTTTGTGTGATTGCTTAGGGTAGAGGGTTGGTAGTGATTCTATTGTTGATCAGTATGGGGAGAGGTGTTCCTATGTATTAAGGCATGTTCTGACTTTTGAACAACTCTAGGGTAGTTTCTCCCTGAGAGGTATCTTTCAATGTTGTTGTTCAGACGCCTCTCTTTTCTTCAGGTTTACTCTTGGATTCTCAAGGACGATAATAGTTTGAGAGGTATCTGATGTAATGTCATGGACCCTCCTGGTCCATTACTTTATCAATTCTAGTTCTTGGGGTGACCTAGATTCCATGGGTGACTCAGGAGGGCATCGGTGTCTGTGGTGGGGTGTCACCAAAGTGTTGAATGTCGGTGCCACTGATCAGTCTCACCAATCGGTGTCGCACCTCCATTTGGGGGTTTGGGGGTTTACTTTCCCTAGCTTTCCTACATCTCCTCTTTTAAGTTTTATTACCTCTTTTGAAGTGTTTTAAGGCCATTTAATCCCATAAATGGTATCTTAAATCCTCTAACGGTGGAGCAACCCCACGTCACACCTTAGTTGTGTTTTGAATTTATCCCCTCTAACATGTTTTCTCCATTTAATGCATATCCATCAAGTCAGTTGGTCTATCTTCACAGTCTCTAGAGAAAATTTTTAAATCTAAATTAATTCCATCATGTGTAACCGCGCAATCCCCTGGTGAATCCATGATCCACCTTTTAATCCATTCGAGATTTCATATTCGGTAACTCCAGGATCGGGCCTTTTAACACCCAGATATTTTCCTTCTTTGGTCTCTTTCTTTTCCTTGGTGCATTTTTAGTCCCTCTTCTATAGAAGAATTGTGTGCCCATGATGGATCCCTTCCCACTCAGCCTTGGATTCCTCCCCTTTCTTCCTCTACAAGTCATGCATCCCTAGTTCTTGGTGCAAGGAGAAAACTTTGATCATTGATCATCCAAGTAGGATTTTACTCCATCTCTCTTTACTGTGTATCATGTGAAGTGGGTATGATAATGTTTCCTAAAATCATGGATGAAACCAAACCTTAATTAAGATAATAAATGGTTTTTAATGAATGAAGGGGTGTGTCTGATGATGATATTGATGTACTATTTTATCTTCGCTTATATGTTTTGAACTGTATGGTCTTATTCTCATTGAAAATAGTGGTCATTGGTAGTCTTTTATTGTGCACTAATGAGCCTCTATTTTTCTGGATAACCTTTTTATTGAATGGTTGTAACATGGAAATTAGTTAATCATATAAAACTGTTTGATTAAATGTATTTACAATGAATAATAACCCTTGTGTGATCACCCCGGTTTTCCAAACAGAAAGAAGAAACTTGTTAAATGGAGTGGTTAAATCTTAAAAATCCCTTGATTTTTTCTTGTAATAATCAAGTTTGTTTTCCTTGATTCTTATGGGGTGATGTGGATGGGGATGGGATCCCCTATTGTTCAGTTTTTGGTTTTTGGATCTAAGGCTGTGTGGGGCCATATGGTGGGGCTTGGTTTGGTTCCATTACTTTGAGGGGTCTCACGAATCCCTTTTTTCATTGTGACTTTACAAGAGAACCAGGTGTGAATACTTAAATTAATATTTGGTTATTTTCTTATTTAGTCCAGTATTGTTTTGAATTGTGGATGTGCCTATTAGTTTCCCAGAAGTGGAGGGTCGTATATTTTTTTCTAACAAAATCACTTGAACATGATAATAAGAATGGGTTCAATAGATGGGGCTCTGGTTGGGGTTGTTGTGATTTTGTGCATATATGAATAGTAATTTGGGTGTTTATGTAAGGGATGGTTTTGAAACCCTTATGTTGGGGTGATTGGTTGATTACCTATATATAAATATTTAGTTTTTTTGTTTCTTATATGCATCCCCACCGACATTGATCACTTTGTGTTGAACACTCCCATTTCATGGGGGAGAGTGATTTCCCCAACACTCCTATGAGTGGCTGGTTATTAGATCCTCTTCTGATCCCTCTCCCAGGTAGCCCAATACTCTATGGGAAATCTATGATGGCCTAAGGTCCATTATATCCCAAGATTATTTGGGCAGGGTACCTTTTGGTGGTTGGCCCAATTGTGTACGGGCATGTTTGCTTCCAAAGTGTATTCAGGATGAATCTCAGGTGTCTTCGAGAGTGGAAGTGGTTGTTATGGCCTAGGTTTTTGCAGGTGTGGTTATGTATGGTTATGTTGGCCTAGGTATCTATAAGCTTAGTGGTGGTTATGGTGGACCAAAAGGTTGTTGTTGGGGCAGAATTGTGACTACAGTGAAAATGGTGGGGGAGGTCTTACACATATGATGTCTTCAATAACCAATGGGAAAGTGGTGTGGGGTACCCAAATATTGATGTTCTATTACTATTACTTTACCTGGATTATGTTATTTGGGGAGTGTGCCTTGGTGAGTATGGGTGGATAGTTTCCTTTCTAAGTGCTTTGGTTACCTCTTTTTCTCATGGGGCATTAGAATTCCTCCCTACTTATGTGTGAAAACTCTTTTTCCCTACTGAGTATACCTGTATACTCACCCTATGTATATAAAACTGCTTTTAGGTTTCTTGGAGGACTTTGAGGACCATGTCATAACATACTAGCTCGGACATTGGGATAGTTTCTATTGTTGTTATCTTTCCTTTTTAGTACCTTCCTTGGAGTTTTCTTGTACTTTATATCACTTTATTTTGAACATGCATGTAGAAAAATGGTTTTTCTCTTTACCTTTACTTTCTGTATTTGGATTTGTTTGAGATTTACCATCTTATCTCATGATCTTCTTCTATAAAAAGGGTAATTCCTTCCATATTACATGTGAATCTATACCCTTGGTGTTAGTATCCACTCCAGGTCCTTTTGAAGGTGGGACATGGGGGTCATTATCTCTCCTTAAACATGAATAAGGAAGGTTTTGTCAGTTTTCTGGCCCTTCCCTCATCTTGGTGAAAGTGGGTCGGGACATTATTGGTTTCTCCTTTACTCAAATGTATGATATATCGTTTATGTTGTTTTTTCATTACTTTGATATTTTAATTATGGATTTTTACACTATATTATACTCCATACTAGAGGGTATAGTCACCCCACTATAAATATCCCACCCTTTCTTCTAGTCGGTAGCCTCTGGTGTACAAGGATGTGCAATGGAGGTCCAGTAACCAACCTAATTTGTCTATGTGAGAGTGTATTTGGTCAGGGTGTATTATAGGTAATAAGATATATGATATATTATATTTCTATAATAATAAATAGATCATTAATATATACATTGTATCCCTCATTTTTACTTGTCGTGATAGGGGATGATGGAAAGAAATTGCATCGGTTCATGAGGTGGTAGTCCACCATCCACCCAAATGATGGATTCATTTCCCATTTGATTGAGGATGGATATGGATATAGGTTATTCCATTAGAATAATAACATCTTAGTATATGGAAGATAATAGTGTTATTATTTCACATTTTTTTAATAATATTTGAAGAACTTATAAAAGAAACAAAATGAAAAAAAACTTTTTTAAGATTTATAACTCTTCTATGAACATACATTTAATATTTGCATTAAAATCATTCCTAGGATGATTTTTTTAATTAAACCAATGCATATAAAAAGTGGGATGAATTAAAATAATGGAATTGGGTAGGTATATTCCAAACCAAAATGATTTCTAATTGTGGAGAAATTAGAATAAGAGGTTCCCTTTTATAAGAGGGATGCGGAGAACTCTTGGAATTTCTTAAAATATGAAATTAATAAAAACTATATTCGATTTCCTAAGGAAACAATTGGTAAGACTCAAATATAATATTATGATGAGTCCAAATAATCTCATATAATAAAATATTTATAATTTTGGATCATACCCTTTTGACAATTACGGAGATATCAATGTTTTTACACTTAAGGGGTTAATATAGTTACTATAAAAGGAAGAACATTACATAAATGGAATATGGTTGATTTAATAAACCATATCCCATTCAATTTTCTTAATATAATATTTTTAATAATTTTAAATCATTTAATAAAATATTTTTTAAAATAAAATAACACTAATGTCAATTTTTTGAAAAATTCATTTAATTTGACTTTTAAAACATTTCGAAAACAATGGAATTTGAATAAAATGAATAAAAAACTCTATAATATGTCATAATTATCTAAAAAATTCATAGGAAACTATAACTCACTAAAATAATATTATTTCTAGAGTTTTTAAAATCATTTTATTGATTTTTACTTCTTTCATAAGAATTGTGTCACTATTTCATAAGAATTTAAGCCAATTATTTCTTAACTAAAAAAATTTACAATGATGAAAAAAACATGTTTTTTTATTTCAAATTAACACTTATAACCAAACATATCCTCTTTTTATCTCCATGTAAAAAATAAAGATAATAAAATAAAGAGAATGACATTTTTGACTTTTCTTCATATAAATTAATATAAATGGTCAAAATCATTTCCAAATGAAAAAATGGTTAGATATTTGATTTTTGGATAATTATGGATGATATATACTCATACAATAAAATTTATGCAAGTGTTAGTGTCATTATTTAGAACGTATCATTTTATTTTTAACCTTAATTACCAGATTTTACATTTGTCATGATAACAAAAAATATTAAGGTTATTATTCATAATATCAAAAAATAAAAGGGACATATTTACCAAATATAAAACAAGTGATTAAAAATTTTTAATCCATTTTAAAAGATTCAATACCCATAATTGGTAGTATTTAATTTAAAGTTAAACCATAAAAATGCAACAAAAACGTTTTTACAGAAAAAATATTATTAGTATAAAATGTATTTTTACTAAATTATTGTATAAATTTCATTTAAAAAATAATAATTGGTTTATTTAAATAAAAATTAAAAAATAAAATTTTAAAACTAATTCTAAATAGAATGTTACTTTATAAATAGTCAAAAAATAATATAATATTCTATAAAAATAAGTATTATTCATTATTCATTAAAAAATAAAAAATTTCAGTAAATTATATAAAATTTAACCTAAGATAATTTTTTCATCATGAATTAAATAAATAAGTTCATCTTTTCAAATTAAAATTTTATAATTTTAAATAAAATATTTTAAATGAAACCATATATTACATGAAAATCAAATTTGGTTTGAAATAAACATTTTTCCATTTAACTAAAAAATTATATAATATTATTATAATGAATATAACTCTATAAAATCTAACAGATTAATATTAATAATAAATGAAAATGCTTTATTCTAGCATTACCTGGTTTGTTATATTCTTCTCCCCTTTTGTAAATTACATCCTCTCGATTGTATTCACTTATTAAACAAGTGGATATATCTTTCCCTCCTAGCATTTTTATATTCGCATGTTTCTTATTCAACCATATGGTTGTTCTAAAAAAACCTTCACATGATGATTTATCTTGTTCCACAAAAAATTAATCTTTATGGTTAATAATATGAACATTTTTTTCTCATAAGAAAGGTTATCTTCCAACTAAACTACTTTATGTCTCAAAACAAGAAATTAATATGGAATAGATTTCCTTAAAATCTAAACATGAAATACCTTATGTGTCTCAGATTAACTTAGTAGGAAAATGATCCAACATTTTCCAAGATTTAATATGGTCCAATGAATCATAGAATTAGCTTCCCATTTTTTCCAAATAGCATAACACTTTTCCATGGAGATACATTAACAAAAACATGATCACTTACCTCAAAATAAATATCTTTCCTCTATTTATCCACATAAAATTTCTACCCACTCTGGTCTATAATCATATATTTATTAATCACCTTCACCTTTTTATCCATTTCCTCTACCAAATCTATCCCAAACTACTTTTTTCCCCTACCTTGTCCCAAAAAGATAGATTCCAACACTAAATTATATATAATGCTTCAAAAGGTTCCATATGTATACTGGAATGGAAACTTTTATTATAAGAAAACTAAACTAAATAAAGATAGTAATACCAACTTCCATGATAATCCATTGAATAATCATGGGGCATGTATTCCAAGGTTTTAATTGTTCACCTAGATAGTTTATCAGATTGTGGGAAAAAATTATACTGAAATGTAATTCAATACTCAATGACTTCTGATTTCCATTACAAAAATTTGAAGTGAACCTGGGATCATAATCGTATATAATAGAGAGAGAAACTATATATAACCTGATTAAATCCTTGATATATATTTGAGAAATTTGATCTAAAAACATAGTATCTCTATCATGATGGAAATGAATATATTTAGTTAATCTATGAACAATAACCCAAAATCACATTATTTCCTTGAAAAAGTTTTTAGAAATCCCACTATGAAATAAATAGATATATTTTCCCTTTTCCACTCTGGTACTGAGAAAGTATAAAGAATTTGTCTCAATAATTTTCATTATTCTTTAACATGTTTATAAGTAAAAAGTTTCATGGTAAAATCATAAATATCTATTTTCATTCCATCCCACCAATAATAATCTCGAATGTCTCTATACATCTTAGTGTTTCAAGGGTGAATAGAAAATAAAGAACAATGAGCTTCACTCAGCAAATTATCTCTTCAACTATGAGTCACATAGAACACATATTCTTTTTCCAAATCTCAAGAAAAATTCTTTATAAACATTAAATTCAAGAAACTTACCCTTCTTAACCAATTATACATTATCCTATAACTAATAGTCTTCCTTCTGAGCTTGATTAATTATTTCTGATAGAGATGATTTTACTAACACCTGGAATAAAATAGAATAAGTTATTATAAGAAAAATTTGAAGTCCAAAATTCATAAAATCACTAAAAAGAGTTATGTTCCAAATGTAACATGGTTAACGATGCATGATCATTTTGAATCAAAGCATAAGTTACTTTTTTTTATTTTCTAGGATGGTAATGGATCGTGATATCATATTCCTTGATTAGTTCCAGCCATCTTCTCTACCACATGTTCAACTCTTTATGAGTGAATATATATTTCAAACATTTACTATTAGTATATATTCCATATTTTACTCTATATAAATGATTACTCAAAATTTTTAAATAAAAAAAACAATAGTAACTAATTCCAATGTATGTGTTTGATAATTTAACTCATGAATTTTTAGTTTCTATGAAGTATAAGAAATTACCTAATCATTTTGGATTGGGAAACAACCAGGTCCCTTTAAATAAGCATCACTATAGATGATAAATTCACCTTTCTAGAGGTTAGTTCCAAAACATCAGTATTCAACATTTTTATTTTTAGTTCATAAAAACAATAATCACATTATTTCATCAAGATACTTTAACTCCTTTCCAAGTTAACTTATTCAGCGGGCTAGAATACCAAGAATAATTTTCAACAAATCACTGGTAGTAACCCAATAATCTATGAAGAATATGATTCTATATAACATTTATAAGTCTTTTTATTATTTAAAACATATTAGGGTAAACAATTGTGCCGTCTTTAGAATCAATATTCCTAAGGATTGAAATTTTTGCAACCTAAATTCACACTTACTAAATTTTTCGTATTACTTATTTTCATTTAATATTTGTAACACATCCATATGTCTCTTCCCAGATGCTCATTAATTTTAATATATACTAATATGTCATCAATACACATAACCAAAAACTTGTCTAAATAGTCATGGAAAACACTACTCAAAAGATCTATAAATATAGTTGGTGTATTTGACAACCCAAAAGGAAGAACTACAAACCCATAATGACCATATCTAGTCTGAAATTCCATATATAGAATATCTTCCTCCTTCACCTTCAAATAATGTTACCCTAACTTGAAATAAATCTTCAAAAAATAATTTGATCCCTAGAGATGATCAAATAAATCACTGATATGATGAAATAGGTACATGTTCTTAATAGTAATGTTATTAAAATCTCTATAATCAATTAAAATCCTCATAGAACCATCTGTATTCTTAATAAAAAAGACAGGGTAACCCCATAGTGAAGTGTTAGTATGAATTAAACCATTATCTACAAACTCCTGTAATTTATTTTTCAATTCTAAAATTACTACTTGAGACATTTGATAAAGAGGCTTTAAAATAGGCTTAGCATTAGGTAGTAAGTCCATATTAAATTCAACCTCTTTATTAGGTATAAAACCAGGTAAATCAATATGAAAGAGATATATATATATATATTCATTAAATACTAGGAAATAAATAATCTAAACAATTTAATTAATTTCGACAACATGATATAAGTAACTTTCACTACCATTTTTATTAAATTTCTATGCTTCTTGGTAGGTTATAAAATGTACAAAATCATTTTAAAAAATATTCTTATCCATGAAATATATTATATCATTATAAACAGAAATCCAATCCATACCAAAAAATAATATTAAAAACTGCTATAGAAAATTCAACAAGATTTTCAAGAAAGACTATTTCACTTATAACAATGGGAACATTCTTATAAATCATTCTTTCTTTAATATTTACACATATATGTTTCACCGAAAGTTTTATTATACTTTCATGAGTTTTTATTCCCAATTTACTAGAAAATTTCTCAAAAAAATAATTTTAGGATACAAATTCAAACAAGGCATTGGAATAATTCAAATAAACAAGTAAAATACCTATCTCTACTTCTTTTAATGGTACAATATAAACCATAGTCATAAAAAAGATTTTTTCACACCCTTTTGTTTATGATCTTGATGATTTCTACCCTGAGTGCCTAACTTCAAACACATGTTATCATAATATCCCAACTCATTAAAATTAAAAATATCACCATTGGCTTTTCATTATTTTTATTATCATTACTAAGATCCTGGAATCACGCTCCATATTCCCAAACATACCACATCAATATAATTTCCCATATTTCATAATACCTTCTATAAGGTTCTTTTTACTACACTTATTTCAATATTTGAACTTTATTTACTTACCTTTATATTTCTTTCATGGATCCCTTCCCATTACCTACCATCCATACCTTTTCTTATATTTTTTCCATGGAATACATGATCATCGACAAACTCTATTTCTACCATCTCATCACATCAACAATGTGTCTCATAAATTTTAAATTTATAAAAATCCAATGTCATTCGATATCTTGGAATAAATCCTAAGTAAAACCAATTAATTTTAATATCATGATCCATGGTGAAATTTGGTATATACCTTTCCAAAGTGGTGAAGTTCACTTCATATGTAGCCACTAAATCATCCTCTTTTTATCTCAATTATATGAATTTATTTTCTATCCTATTTCAAACATCCTTAGGAAAAAATTTATCAAAGAAAATATTCTTAAATTTATCCTATTTAACAATATCAATATCTTATATTTATTTAATATTTTTAACCATTTACAACCACTAGTAATCATTAACTTAAAATTTATAAATGTCAAGGATTGCGTTTTTTTTATTTGAACAACTCATTACTTCAAATATCTCTTACAAATATTTAATTCATCCCTCAGCAACCAATGGATTAGAAGATGAAAAAAATGTTATAGGATGGTGTCCAAAAAAATGATCCACTATTATCATGTTCTTATTTGTAATATTTGGATACTCTATAACATGGATACCACCACCATTTATTATCTGTGTCAATTGATCCATAACTATAATAAACTATTCAATTTCAACTCTAACCATTACAGGTTTCTATTTTGGAAAGATATAGTTAAATTGATGCCTTCTTACTTTAGCTTCTCTATTTACTCTATGGAAAACCATTAAGAATAGATATAGTTTTGAAAAGGAAACATTTTAATATTAAAATTCTATATCATTTTATTTAACCATGAAATAAAATCTTTTATTGGTATTCTATTAAAAATATCTAAAACTCCAAAGTTGTCTAAACCTTTTCTCTAATACCAACTATACGGACCCAACCTTAAACAACCCATAATCCTAATTTTTTATCCAATAATTCGTTTTCTTTGATTCTTGAGTATTTTTTTAGTTTAGAGTTTTAGGGAATTAAGTCATAACTCTTATATAAAAAAACACATATATTACATAGTGGATGCTTTTACTCAGTACCCATTTTTACATAATATAAATATTTAAAATAAAACATGATTTATTTTCATGAAAAATATTCATGACTTTCAAATGGACTTATTCTTTTCCCTTACCCATATTTAAACCCTATGAAAATGATTTTGAAACATGATATCAACACGAAAATCTCAGTAAGGGGCATAGAAAAGAAACTTGTTAGTCTATGAGTACTTATAACAATTTACCTTTTCAAATATACTTTATAGTTCAAAATAAAAAACATATTTACCAAGATATCAATTTTTTGCCCAAATATTTTTTAAAAATTTTTCATAATAAATATTAAAGGAAAAAATAAAACTCATAAAATTTTCTTTGTAGTCATGTAAAACTCAAAAAAACTTTTTCACAAAGTTAAAACTTTCACCCTTGAAAAGTAGCATATACTTTCTATAAAACATAAAATAATTATATTACATTAATAAATGATAATATTTCCATAAAATTCATATATATAATATATAAAACATGTATTAAACTTGGGATATCATTTTCTCTATCACTCTTACAAATGTAATAACCATAGAGTCGACTTCTATACCCAATGCATTAAAGGGATATCACAGACCCACCTATTATTTGTTTATAATGGAACCAACCACCATTGGTTAATAAAGTAACCAAGTATCCTTCCTTTATAAAAGAACCACCCATTATCATAAAAAATCCTAATAATCATAACTTAATTATAAAATAAGGAAGATTTCATATTCATCATTACACTTATAAACATATTTTTTAGACCCCTAAAATTTTTTTTTGAATATTGAAATATCCATTCCATTTTAAAAACCTTTTTGAAAATAACCATAGCATGGGGAAATATGTATTTTTAAGAAAAAATGAATTCTTTTAATGTAATACAAAAACTAAATAACAGTTATGGCGATGGAAAAATCCATTATCACTGTATAAATTAAAATAGAACATTCCTTTTCCCTTTTGTAAATAAAGTCAAAAAATTCCATAAAATGATTCCTTTTGAAAAACTTTGAATTAAAGTAAAAAGGAAATATTAAATTTATGTTAGAATTTTATTATATCCATATAAATACATTCGTAAAATAATTTCAATTTTTTTACATGGAATAAAAATAGTTTGTGGTGAAACCTTAAAAAGGAATTTTTAAAAGAAATTCCTTTACCTTGAGGTCGACATGTCTTGTATGTTCTTTATCTTCATAAATAAAAAAATTATTTTAATTATTTACTTTATTAAGAATTTTTTTAATTTTATTATTCCTTTTATTTTATTCATTACCTTGTTATATTCAATTTCTCATTCAATTAGGTTCATGTCATTTGTTTTGATGATATTCGACACATATGTCCAAAATGGATTTTGTAGATTGAATATTTTCAATAAGGTCATTAATCCATAATATACATAATAATAATAGTTAAATAATTATTATTTTTATAATTCAATTATACTTTTAATTCCAACCACAAAAGACTGAAATGAAAAATGAACTATGTTATAATGATGGTGATGGTAGGTCGTACGTACACATGAGTAATGTTTCCATTATTCAACAATCATTTGGGAAATAATAAATGTATTATATTATCCTTATATAATGATAATTATATAATAAATAACATATTATTTATTTAAATATACTTATATACATCATCAATGTGATGTGGTGATGAAAAATGAATCACATTGCTTTGTTGAGGTGGTAGTCCACACGTACGCATGAACAACATTATCATTTTTCAGTGAATGGAAATGTAAGAAAATATAAGATATATTATATTTCCATAATGATAAATATTTTATTAATATATACATTAAATCCATTGTTATGACAATCCATGATAGGCGGTGATAGAAAATTAATTACATCGGTTCGTGTGGTGGTAGTTCGTCGTACACCAGAAAGATGGATCCCTTTTCCATTTGATGGATATTGGATATGGATATAGGTTATGTAATTAACATAATAAAATATCATTATATTTAATATATTGTTCTTATTATTTCATCATTTTTGAATAATATTTGAATAATTTAGAAAATAAACAAAAGGAAAACAATTGATTAAGAACTATACCTCTTCTTCAGAAGCCATCTTAAGGTTTACACCAAAACCATTCCTAGGATGGTTTTACAATAAAATAATGGAATCATAGAAATTGGGATAGATTTAAGAAATTATTATTTTTTGTTATTGTCTGAACCAAAATTATTTTTAAGTGTGAAGAAATGAGAATAATAGGTTCCCTTTTATAAAAGATGGGAGGTGCACTCTAGGAATTTATTAAAATGTTAAATTTTTATAAATTAATTTTGATTTTAAAATGAACAAAAAGTGATAATATTAAAATATAATATTAGTATGATTCAAAATTATATTATAAAATAAAATTTCCTCAAGTTTTAATCACACTTTTATAATTACTTTTTTGTTTTTACTCTTCGTTATCCCCTTTGATAGTTACAGTCATATTAATATTTTTTACTCATAAGGGGTTAATATTGTTACTATAAAATGAAAAAAGGATATTAAATGTATCATGGTTGATATCATAAACCATATGAAATTCAATTTGATAAAGATAAAAAATTTACTAATTTTAAATCATTTAATAAAATATTATTTAATATAAAATAACACTAATGTCAATTTTTGAACTATTCATTTAATTTTACTTTTAAAACTACAAGAAAATAATTGAGTTAAAATATAATTCAGAAAAATCTATATAATATTTCATCATTATATAAAAATAATGGGACCCTATAACTTACTAAAATAATAATATTTTTAGAGGTTTTAAAATCATTTTATTTATTTTTTATTAATTGTACAAGCATTGTGTCAGTGTTAAATAAGTATTTAAGAAAATTATTTCTTCAATAAATATTTAAAAAAACTAACATGTTGAAAAAATAATTTATATTTCAAATGAATATTTATAACCAAAAACATCAAAAATTGTTTCCTACATAAAAAATAAAGTTTATAAAACTAAGAGAATGAAATTTTTTACTTTTCATTATATAAAATAATATAAAGGGTCAAAATCATTGAGAATGGAAAAAATGACATATATTTGACTTTTGGATGCTTATATAGGATATATAATCATCCAAAAATATTAATTAAGGTTTCAAGGTCATTCATTATGCAAGAAAACAGCCTTAAAATGTTATATAATCTTGAGTTTTATTCATGAATTTTCTTTCATTGGCTTTGAGTATCTTTTTAGGTTTAGAGTTTTAGAGAATTAGGAAATAACTCAGAAATAACAAAACTAAAAATAAAAATCAGACACTTTTGATTAGTATCAATTTTCTCATAATATAAAACATTTTAAAATAAAGAAAGATTTATTTCATGGAAAATCTCCATGAATTTAAAATTCACTCCTTACTTTTCCAAACCCGTCATTAAATATTGTGAAAAAAATTTAAAATTGTGGGATGAGCACAAAAATCTTAGTAAGGGGTACACGAAGGAGGAAAACTATTTGTCCTATGAAAACATCAAAATCCATGAAAATTTTATCATAAATTAATATTGTTTACCTGTAAGAAGTAGTAAATACATTCCTTTGAAAATAATATCATTGATTACCCTTTTTGTAGTCCCAATATTACCATAAAACTCATAGAAATCATTGAAAACACATAATGGTATCATGGGACATTATTATACATTTTCATCATTATAAATGGAATAACCATGTGGTCAACTTCCATACATGCCACTCTTACAAATGGAATAGCCATAAAACCAGTTTATATACCCAATGCATCAAATGGATATCACATAACCACCCATTTTTGTTTTATCATAGAACCACCTATCATTTTTATCACTAAACCACCCATAATTGGTTTATCACGAAACAAAACATCATTTGATTATCATATAACCATATTTCAAATGTTCAATAACCATTATATAATCACAACATATAATATAATTCAATTTACAACATTTCACTCATAATATTTCATTTTCACTCATAATATTTCATTTTCACTCATAAAAAAACATTTCACGCTATTAAAATAATCAATCCATTTTAAAAACCCATTTTCAACAAAAAAACACCCCAAAAAGGAAAAGTGGGGTTTCTATTTCTTTTCAAAACATGAAGGCTTATATAATAATCCAAATATAAAAATATATATAAAAATTTATTTATAATAATTTTATATTTATATAAATAAATATGTAAACTAACATCATGAAAATTGACATGCAGTAAAAGATTTTGAAATCACATATTTAAATTTTTAAAAAGAAATTTTTAAATCAATCTATCTTATACTACTTTGAAATATTTGAATCATAACCCCATGAATTAATATCATTTAAAAAACATTAAAAACATGATAATAAATAAATTCAATATATGATATGTCAAAGGGGAAATATATAAACATCATAAAAGAAGGTGGGTGTATAACATCAAAATATGCCTCAATGAAATGAAAATGATACGAAATCTCTTACCTTGATTTCAACTTATCAATTGTTTCTTTATATTCCTAAATAATAGAATAATTATTTAATTTATTTAGAAAATTTTTATGGTTTATCATTAATTTTATTTCACTTATTACAATGTTTTATATAACTACTTAAACAATTAATTTTACACCAGGTGTTTTGACCAAACTCGGTTTATGTGTCGAAAACAAATTTGGTAGGTCAAATATTGTAGAGTCCCTCTTTTTTCTTTTTAATAATTTGAAATATTTCTATATATATTTATTGATCTAAGATCTAAGATGACCTACAATTCTGAGGCTCAGTGTTCCCAGAATTAATTTTATAAAAATGTTAAATATATTTTATATTTTACAGGAAGCTTCTTAAAGAAAATGGTATAACTCTTAAACAGAAGATCGTATCAGAAATATGAGACCACAGTTGAGTCCTAAACGTGGTTTTTACCCTAATAATTACATAAAATGTGTTTTCACAGGGCGTTTAGACTCCTCGCTCGTTGGAGGTACGTTCAGTGAATTAATTAATTAATTAATTGTTTCGTTTCAATGCAATGGATAATTCTATAAGAATGTTGTCATGATTAATTATAAAGGTTTATCCACATAAACCCTATAAGAATTTCAGATCTCTTCCTTCCTCCTTGGTTGGAAAATCTCATCAAATGATGATTAAATTCTAGATTAGATCATATCAGGATGCAACGAATGAAATGGCTTATCTCGATCATTAGACACGTTCTTCATCAACCGACGATTCATAATCAAGGAAGTACTCATCAAATTGGGGATTTACACCCTTTTGTTAAATTTTTAGAGAATACTCATCATTTTTATTGGGTCTTCATCAATTGTGGATTAATGATGTGCCTATGTATCAGATTTTAAATTGATTTCTTCATTGTTTTATAACTCGGTATCACCATTATTGATTATTGGCCAAGAATGCTTGGAAAACAATCATATAAAACTTTCTGATGGATTTTTTCCCCTTCTTTTCTTCACGTTGATCACTGATTAAACCCCAAAGTCCCGGTTCAACATTTTCAGGAAGTACCAAGCATGATCGAACCCCTAAAACTATGACAGAATCATGTGCAAAGTATAAATCAAAAAACTAAGCATAGATCTAGGATTTCTATGAGGAGAAGATTTGTTTCTGGTTAAATGTTGAGAAATTGATGGAGGAAGGAGGGAGTACATGTGTGATGAACAGAAAACCCTCATGGAAAAACATAGGCCAATTTTGAAAAAAAAACGGCCCAAAACCATGATTTTTATCTAGATCCACCTTTCTCAGTCATATATTGCACTGGATCTAAAGCAGCGAGACCATATTTGAAGCACCATATGCAGATCTAGAGATCTATAATTTCTTGTTAAAACCCAACTACGCATCGTGTATTGGGATGAACACACGGCGTGTATCCCCCTCAACGGTAGTGTCTAGGGTTTTAGAAAAGTTAAGGATGAAATAGCGTGTATCCATCCTCACATGTTGTATACCCCTTTCCTAGATGGACATCCCATGTGAGGGGTCACATGGATGGGAACTATTGTAGAAGTACACGGATAGGTACACAACTATGTAACTAGGTACATAAATAGGGGTTCAATACATGGACATGGGGTCTGGTACATGGACATGGGGTCTAATACACAAACATGGTCAGTAGGAAACAGGACGATTCCGATTAGCCTAGGCATGACATGTATTCCAACTACATGGTGTAAACTACTACCTGGGATGGGGAAATGTCTTTTCTAAGGACATATCCATGATGTGTAGTAGGATCACATGCTATGTGGGTCCTCTCACACATAGTGTACCCCAATAAATCTTTTTAGATTCTTCAATCATCTCTATCACCCTTGTTTTAACTATGATTTAGGACTGAGAGTAGTCTATCTTGACTGTTTGTCTGCATAGAACATGATAGTGCCCCATGTTGTGGATTATGAGAAATTATGTGGAATATTCTAGGCACAAAAATTATTTAGGCGATGCCTGATGAGGGTAGTGATCACGTAGGATCACTAGGACATTTTCAAGAAGTTCCCTCTAGTGGGTATGGGCAGTGGAGTTCCATGAAGAATTTTCTAAGTTTTACCCTCAAGTGGGACCAATTAGTGGAGTTCCTCAATTTTTTTTCCAAGTTGTACCCTCTAGTGGGTATGGGTACTTGAGTTCCTTTATAAAATTTTTGAGTGGTTCCCTCCAGTAGGTATGGGTAATGGAGTTCCTCAATGACCTTTCTTAGTAGTACCCACCAGTAGGGCTAGGTAGTGGAGTTCCTTGATGAACTTTCCAAGAGTTACCCTCCATCAAGTCTAGGTGGTGGAGTTCCTCATTGGAATTACTAGATGTCAACCCACCATCACCATGGGTGTGAGTCCTCTATAGATCATATCGAGTGGTACCCTCCAGTAGGGCATGGCAGTGGAGTTCCTCAATGTCTATTAGAGTGGGGCCCTCCAATTGTATAAGAAAATGGGTTTCTTAATTTGATTTTATATCCCCTCTATTGTGTGTCATGATGTTGAGAAGTGGCTTGACTTGGATGGTTACTACTGGGCATACGCGTGAGATGTTGGACATCGTTGATAGACTTTTGGAACTATTGGGTACTCTTCTTCTTGGTCTGATCTATTATATAGATATTTCCTTACTCTCTCATTTGGGATTATTTTTACTGAGAATATATATATATATATATATATATATATATATGTCCATCTATATCCACTCCTTGTATTTTTATACTCTCTTTCCTAGATAGGTTAAGACGTTTGGTGTATGCCATATGATTTTCATGTTTATCTTATTAAGTTTGGATGAGTCTACTCTCGTGATATAGGTGAAAAACACTAAATGGGTAGTTCATCTACTCACTGTGTTTATCCCCTTGTGTTTGGATGAGTTTACTTTCACTCTTGTTTTGGGAGGAGCTATTCTCTTTCACTGTATCTTAAATATACTATCTTTTATTTAATATCGTATCTCTTACAGCTCTCCCTCTATCTTTTAGGGTACGCTAATGGGTATGTACATACTCACCCCTACATGGGCTTTACCTGCATGTCTCATGTCTTATACAGATGAGGGACATGATGACAATGAATTTAGAGGAGCTTAGGTATACTGGGTACTTGGACTATGTATGGTGGTCGTATCTTGGGATTTAGGAATTGGAATCTCTTTTAGATATTTTATTTTTCCAGTTTTTTCAGATTGGGACACATTTCTATTTGGGCGTATATTTTTTCACTTTAATTTTTTTTTTCACCATCGTACTTTTTTATAGTATAATGGTTCATGAATTCTTGTTTTACTTTATCATAGTGTTTCATATTTTAATCTTTCCATCTATACTATTACATTGAGAAGGTAGTGTTTGTGCATACAAGTACTTAGAAAATAACCTCCCTGGGTTTAGTTATGTCTTGGGCACTTGTTGCCACCCCTGGCCTATGGAGGTGGGCTTGGGTTGTTGTGGCTCAAGCCCCAGATTGGGTCAGGTTGTGAAATATTGGTATGAGAAAAAGTTCATTCCTTAAGAAATTGTTCATACTATCCCCCACAAGATTATTTGGTTTACTTTAGGGAAATAGTGTCAAAGTGTCTCAATTGTGGATCTTGGGATATGGATTCTATTAATGGTGTGGGAGGCTGACGTATGCATTAACTGAGACCCTGAATACCTATTTATCAACTTGACATGCTGAGAAATTTGTTATATTGATCAATGGTTCAAGAATCATATAGTATTAAGTCTTTGACTATCCTTCTTCATTCATCTCCCTATTATGGTTTATATATATATATATATATTCTCATCTGACCATGGTACATCCTGATAAATCTCAGGATGCCTCCTTGATGATAGTTAGCCATGATACCAATTCTGGATCATCATGATGATCTGATGAGTGAAGAGTTCTCATTTTAGGGTCCACCTCATGACCCCCTTCTTCCAAGTGGGTAGGTATCAGCACCTCCACTAATCGAGTAGCATATTGTTCCAGCAGAGCCAGCTGAGGATGTGCAAAAGATTAGCGCGCTCTGTGAGTTTTAGAATTAGAGGTTGTTGAGGTTATGTAGCAAGATAGATGCTCAGGAATCAAAGGATTTTTTAGATTTGGTGGTATATATATTTATTCTTGTTCAGACCCCGAAAGATCAGGTGGCTTCACTATTAGTCAGCCTTTTCCACGGAGTAACTATGTGCTAGTGGAGTCTCATTACGTAGATTCACAATGAGTCAAAAATCTCATTAAGTGACTTCCATCAATTGTTCTATGAAGAGTACTACCCCTCCTAATTGCACTCATTCTAGAACCAGGAGCTTCTGGAGCTACAGTATGGAAGGATGATGGTTGATAAGTATGCAGAAAGGTTCACAGACCTTACATGGTACTCTCTTAACAAGATCATGGAAGAATAATTCCAATAATGGAAATTTGATAAAGGAATATATAGAGATATATGAGCTAAAACTATTCCCTTTTTATCCCCACCTATGTCGGGTGTTGTTGTTGGAACTAATGAAAGATATATTTCTGTTATAGGGATGCCAAATAGCTAGAGTTGGTAGTGGGTGTCATAAGGGTGAGTCATCTGTAGCAGCTAACAGATGATAGGCACTAGGATCTCAGCATAGGGTACCTCCCCATGATTAGACTTAGCCACATGGTACCACAATATAGATAAATAATAGAGCACCTGGGTAGCCTAGGGTGGTTTGGTGCTTTACTTATGATGGGAAAGATCACATGGCACTTGACTGTCTGAACAGACGTGTTGAGGAGCGCAGAAAAATATCTAATAGACCTCCATAGAAGAGTAAGAATTGTGATCAGTGATCTCCTAAGAATGTACAAGGTGGTCCCTATGAAGGTGGATCTAGAAGAGGAGTAATAGGAGATATGGGTGTTGGAGGATTTTATGGGATCCTTCCAGCACCACCACCAGGTGGCCCACGTCGTGCTCAAGGAGATATAGGCCAAGGCCACAGACAGCTTCAATCTTTGGATTTATATGATCCTATAGCATTTGAGATGAAAAGAGGTGTGATATTTTTTTTATTCTAATCTTTCTTAAGTATTATTAGACATAGGTTTTTTCATTCCTTTATCTCTATAATACTTGTGCGAGAGCTCCCAGTTGAGGCACTTGCCTAGCAGCTTCCTCTTGAGGTTTCTACAGGAAATTCTTCTTCTTCTTTATATTTTATCTATTGGAAATGTGAGATATATCTTGGTGGAGAGAGGTTCATATGGTACCTCTTGGTTATCATGATGAAACCCTATGATTTCATATTGGTAATGGAATGGTTGTCAATGATCGGAGCCCATATTGATTGCCACTTTATACAAGTCATATTTCTACACACTAATAGTAAAAAGTTATCCTTTTCTAGTGACAGAGATCTCATGGTCGGGAAAGTTGGATCTATGATTAGGAGGTTACATCCCATTACCAATTAGTTTGAGAGTATATCCCTTAGTGCAGTAGTCTCTTTAGGAACTTGGGTTCATTCATTTGTGGAGGATAATATGGAAATCTTCCTTGAGGACATTCTAGGACAACCTCTAAGATAGAATATAGAGTTTTTCAATTACATTCACCCCAAAACTGCTCCGATATATTCTTTGGCATATCATTTGGCCCCTAATGATATCTGTGAGCTACAATTATAGTTATAGGACCTTTGAGAAAAGGGTTTTATCAGACCTAGTGTTCCCCTCTGGGTAACTCTGATGTTGTTTGTGGAAAAGGAATATGGGACCTTGCAGCTTGGTGTGGATTAACATCATGTGAACCAGTCCATGATAAAGATCAAGTAAATATTTCTAAGAATTGATGACCTATTAGAACATTTATGAGGCATGAGATAGTTATTGAAGGTTGATCTCAGGTTTGACTACCACCAATTGAGGGTTTGTGAGGCTGATATTCCAAAGTTGGAATTCTTATTTAACTACTAACACTATGAGTCCCTTGTTATTCACTTTGGTGTGATGAATCCCCCCATCATGTTTATGTTTTTGATGAACCGGGTATTCTACCCATACTTGGACTAGTTTATTGTTTTCTTCATCAGCGATATACTCTTCTACTTTACGTTAGAGGAGGATTATTTAGGGCACTTGAGGATTGTCCTAGATATTCTTCAAGAGCACTATCATTATGGTAAAATCTTGAAGGTGCCGGTTCTAGATTCATGAGGTTCCATTTATAGGGAATGTAATTTTTTATCCTGGTTTATCCATAGATCTAGTGATGATTGAAGCATTGCTTGCATGGGATCCACCCAATAGAGTTTTATAGGTGTGGATTTTTCTTGTCTTAAAGGGGTTCTATTGGAGGTTTTTGGATCACTTCTCTAGGATCACAACACCATTAACCTACCTTACATGTAAAGGGTAGTCATTTACCTGGTTTAAGTAGTGTATTAAGGCTATTGAGTAGTTGAGGATAAGGCTAACGAGTGCTCTAGTGTTGAGACTGCCATAGGAGGGCATAGAGTTTGTAGTGTATTGTGATGCCTCATGAGCTGGGCTCAGCTGTGTGTTGATGTAGTGGTAGGCACTTATCCCATACGGGTCAAGGAACATGAGACCTCACGGGCATAACTACGCAACTCATGACCTAGATATGGTATCGGTAGTCTTCACCCTAAGGATGTGGAGGAACTACCTTCTGGTGGAATGCTTTCTGGTTTACTTGGACCATCAAAGTCTTAGTTATGTTTTCACACAGAGAGATCTTAACCTAAGATAGTGACACTGGTCGGAATTTATCTAGTACTATGAATTTGAGATAGTCTATACTCTAGGGAAGTGAAATGTTGTAAAAGATTCCCTTATCAGAAAGTCCTCCGCTTTCTTAGTATGGGAGGCTTCAAAGAAGTTGTCCTCCTTACAGCTAACTTTGGTGGAGCATGAGGGTATAACTTTTCAATAGTCGATGTTGTTTACTCCTCCTCTTCTCTAGCATATGAGAGAGTCTCATCTAAGAGACATCAACTGTCAGGTCTTATGTGATTAGTTATACCCAGGCAACTCACCAGATGGATATTATAATGGAGGAAATCAGGTCATCCTTTTCTATGGATGGACACTGGTTTCAGTTATGTTGTAGGAGGAAGTGATGTGAGATTTCCACACTTCTCCCCTAGCTATACATCTCAGTGTGGGGAATATGTTCAGAGACCCTCATTGGTAGTTTTGGTGGTCTGGTATGAGATAGAGTATATTTTATTTTACCACTTAGTGCCTCACCTATTAGTAGGTGAAATATATGAACTATGTTTCATTAGGTTTTTTGTATCCCCTTGAGATCCCTAAGTGGAAATGAGATAGCATATACATGGATTTTGTGATTGGGATTCCATGTATAGATAAGGTCCATGATTCCATACAGGTGATAATTGACTGAATCGGGAAGTCAAAACACTTCCTTGGAATCAGATGGCAGAGTTTTGTGGAGATTTTTTGGTAGTTTTATGTAGAGAAGAACGTTCACCTTCATGGGATGACCTTGACGATTTTCTCCGATAGTGATGTGCGGTTTATGTAACGATTGTGGAGAAGCCTGCAAGAGGAATTCATGACTAATTGAGGATGAGTACAAACTTTCACCCCTAGGATGATGGGAAGACCGAGCGTACTATCCGGGTGTTAGAAGATATGATCGGGACTTCAATGTTAGAATTCCTCAAAAGCTAATAGGATCACCTTTCCTTGTTAGAGTTTTTGTACAATAATAGATACCACTCTATCATCAGCATGGAACCTTTTGAGTCTTTGTATAAGAGACCCTCAAGTCACCCTTGTATTCGACAAAGATTGGTGAGATAGCTCTTATGGATCTAGATTTGGTGCATGTGATGATGGAGAAAGTCCAGTTCATCTGTGATTAGATGAGATTATCCCATAGAAGACAAAAATCTTACACAGATCACCATCGTAGGCCCCTGTAATTTGAGCAAGGAGACCATGTTTTCTTAAGAGTCTCCCCACAATGAGGACATCGGAAGTTAGGTTGGGGAGGAAATCTATCCCCGAGATTCATTAGGCCATTCGAGATAATTCATAGGGTTGGAAAGGTTTCTTTCTGCCTTTCCCTACCACCAGAGCAAGAGTGGATGAATGACATATTCCACATGTTACAACTGAGGAGATACATGAATGACCCCTCACATTTCATCTACTAGGGTGAGCTAGACATCGAGGATGGATCCACCTTTGGGAAATACCTGGTAGAGATCGAGGAACGGAAGGAGAGGACCCTATGTGGATGGACTATCCCCTTGTTTTGTGTGTTGTGGTTGCATAAAAATGTGCAGGAGAGTTCCTAGGAGCGAGAGATCCAAGTGCAGGTTCAGTATCCTGAGTTGTTTACTTAGTTTTTCTTTTCTAAGATGATAATATTTATAGAGCGAATGATGTAGAGACTTTTTTTCCTTATAAGACTTTTAAATATTTCTATATATATTTCTAGATCTTGGTGCTGAGACAAAATGTAACTCCCCAAGATTTCATAGTATGTTATTTCTTCAAAGTAATGCAATAACTTGCACTACACACAATACTGAGTTCAAGCGCCCCACGACTTACCAAACTTGTCATTCCAAAGCAGTTATGAATAGTATTAACTGAATTTTGAACTATATATAATCCTTATAATTTTAGAATCCATATTATGAGTTTCTTAGACATAATTTAAGAACAAATTCATTTTTTTAGATAAAAGAATTATTTTTCAAAAAATGAAATTTTACTGCCTTTTAATGGTGAACCCTTTTTAAATCCAATATTTGAAACTTAAATATATAAAATTTGACAAAATAAACTTCTTCTTTAGAATCGGGACATAAGAATTTAGTTTCAATAAATTTTTGGTGTTTTTCTGATAACTTTCATATTTGGGTGAATAGTGAAAAATACTATATTTTAACTGAAAACAAATTTTTTAATCAAAATAATTTATAGTGTTGAATTATAAATTTTAATGGTTTGGAAGTATAATTATATTATATTTTTACCATTTAATCTAATAATGGTCATTTTAAGTAATTTCACTTTAAAATTGAACATAAAAAAGTGTCAATCTTTGGATAGTTATTATTTCTTAAAAATACGCTTTTTGGTCTTGACAACGAGAATTAATTTTAAATTAATTAATAAAAATTATCTGTTTTTAAATTGATAAAATATAATTCATTTTTGAATTCATAATATTAAAATCATCTTAGGGTGAATTTTTTTTTTTTTTTTCTGAAAACTTTCAATTTTTGATGAATAGTGAAAAACACTGAGTTATAGTTTAAAACCGAATTTTTATTTAAATAATTATTTATTTTATTTTGCTATATTTTAGGTCAAAATAGATAAATAATACCTATATAAGTTCAATGTAATTCATTGGAGTCAGTTTATAATAACTTTAGATATATAAAAATTTTATTGAACTTTTTACCGTTTTTACCCACCTACTAGAAGCATTTGAAAATTTACATAAAACTTAATTTAACCGCTTCTGTGAGTTTAATTTCAAAAATCTGAGAGAAAATGTTAATATTATTAAGTAAATTTGGTTCAATAAGATGAAAATTATTTTTGGTGAATAGTAACTTTTTACTTTTATTTACCACGGTTAAAAGTAAATATGGTAATTTAGGGTAAAAATGATATTATTATTACCCTAACACATGTACTAATTCTATTGGATAAGTTTAATTCGACCAAAAACAACCTTAGGAATAAAATATAACCTTTTAGTTCCACATGGATTAGATCAGGACATTTATTATTATTTAATTCAAAGAAGAGTTAAAAGAGTTAAAATCAAAGTTTAATAACTAAAACATTTTTTATATAGGGTTACACGTAAGATAAATTCGACTATAAATATTCATTACAAATATAAATAAAATTCCTACATAATTTTATTTTATTTATATTTTTTATACATTAAATAATTTAATTTATTTATGACATAATGATGATGCAATAATTACCTAATTAATGAAAGATTAAAATAATTGACATTATAAATATCCAAATAAATGTAATTTGAGACTTTTTACGAATCACACTAATTTTATAGGTTAATATGACATATTAGGGTTTCTTAGATGAATTTTTTTCTAAGTAATAATGCTCTTATGAATTTAGAAAAAGCAAAATACCAAATAGTGTCAAAATTGACATAAAAGAGTTTTTAAAAAAATATTATATTATTAATTAATATTCTATTTCTAAAAATATAAGGTTCAGACAAAAGACTTATATAATGATAGTTGTATCATTAATGAACCACTTGGGGTTCGTTTGGAAGTATATAGTAAGTTTATTAACCATATAATATAAAAATACAAAGAGACATGGTAAATGTCAAACTATTTAACTAAGAGTTAAATCTAAAAGATAAAGTTAATATAGTGACCCAAACCTATCTAAAACTTATTTATTGAGTGATTTTTGACCCATACCAACCTTATCCTTTATGTAATCCATTTTGGATTCATTAGAAACCTAAAATTATTTTATTATAAAATAATATTTCTAGCTTTCCCTAAGGTGCACCTCACCCCTCTTATAAAAGGGAACTCCCCCTTCTCTCTATTTTACACCTTCAAAGCCATTTGTATCAGACAAAACCTTCCCAAATACCCTCTAAAATATTCTACCTTCATCATATAGGCCTTACTTTAGTCATAAAGCCATACTATAGAGCCCTTTTTATCAAATCTAATGGAAGAACCTGAAGAAGAGGTAAATATTTCATCACCTCTTTCAAGTTCCTTTCTTCTTCCACTTCCTCTTTCATTGTTGTTTACATTATAAAATAATAACTCCATTATATTATATATAATTTTATGTTACTATAAATATGGTACAACCATGTTCATTATTCTATCCATCCTTTGAATGACATGTCACCAAACGTGCGTACGTTCGGCTTACCTTCTCCACATCGTTGTGTAATTGTTATTCAATACATTATTATTTGGATGGGTATAATAATGATTTGTAATTTATGTAAATAATAAATATAACATGATAATTATTCTGTATATATGATATATCATCCAATTAAATATTATTTTAATATCAAAAGAATGATATTGTCGCTCGTGCGTACGTACGGATTACAGTCTCCACGAACGCCATGAGATTTGTTCCCCATCGTATCCATTCAAGACTAATTTACATTAGATGATTAAAAATAATGTTTAAAGACTAAATATCATTCTGAATATAAACAATATACATCCTATCCATAACAAACATTACTTGTGTAACAAAGCATATAAAGGAAAATGAATTAGTTAACACCCAAAATGACGATAATACTAAGATATTTTTAACAAAGCAATGTTAAAAGATCATATATGATATCATATTGATGTATATGATTATTTTATAAATTAATAAAAATTATTTCACCATTATACAGGCGGTTAAACTACCCTTGACCAAGTAAAAGTACAAGGTAATGGTTAAATTCACAATCTCTTCATTATTCGAAGTTGTTTATATGTAATTATTTCTAGGACCACTTTTCATCCACATCTATGTTTCTTAAAAATGTATTCCAAATTTTTTTTACTATTTACTAGAATATGGGTTAAAGTCATGTATACCCTTTTTTGACTTTTTATAAAATGGTTTTAAAGGAATCTTTCTGTCATTTTCCAAACAGGGTACTTTTTGACCTTTTCATCAAATTTAAAGTAAGAATGTTTTTTAACTTATACAGAGGGTGCGGATATTTTCCACCATTATAACAGCGTCGAAAATTCCCTTACAAGCTTATAATAATTTTTTCAAAATAAATTTTTTCTTAAATGATTTCAAAATATAAAGTGATATTTCTCTAAAAAAGGTTTTGATTTCATCTATGTCAACATCATTTGATGGATTTTAAGCTTATTTGAAGTTGATTTATTATGATACATAACTTCCATATTGTATTGAAGGTTTTATGATATGTTTGATTATGGATGTTCTATTTTTATACCATTCACAGTTTATGGTTAAAGTATTGACATTTCATATCCTAGTTTTAATATGAATGCTTATGTTATACCTAAACCTTTTCATATGAGGAATGAATTGGAATTAGTATGTGACAGGTGGATCCCACTATAGCTCCTTGATGCATCGGTAGGTCTCATGAGACAAACTAGTGTCTTGGAACAAGGCCTTGGCAAAATCTTATTTTTAGTCTTGGAACAAGGCCTTGACTATATGGTTATGAAAGTCTGGAATTATGCATTTCATCATTATGAAAGAGGATTTTGATATTGCATGTGATTATTTGACTAGTAGAATATCCATGTGAGTTAGTAAATGGCATTATTTTGATTTATATTTTCCATATTATGATGAGGTTTATGTTTAAAAGGCTTTTGTTTTAGTTTTATACAATGCCTTAAATTCTTATGCTTATTTATGAAAGATTTCATTATATTGTTATCCTTACTGAGAAAATGATCTCACCCCTTTCTATGTTTTATTTTTCCCAGGATTCGAAGAAGTATATTATGATTTACCTATAGGGATAGTCTATGGGATCTCAGTGTTGTCTATGGAAATAATGTTGTTGTAGTTTTCCATTTTATGATGTAATGTAAACCTTATGAATGTATCTAGTACTTCCAAGGCTACTAAACTAACCAGTATTTCGAGACTTGATCTTTTGTGATCATGCCAATGATACATAATAATGCACCGACTCTGTGCTTCTGGGGTCAGGGCGTTACACAACATGCGATTCTAAGGCCTGGTGTGCTAGGAATTTATTTTATAAAACTATTTATAATATTTTATATTGTGTGCACATAGATTCTTAAATAAATCGGTATATATCTTAAATGGTATCTCATAATAAAAATATGATACCATGGTTGTGTATATAACATGACGGTTTCCCTAGTTAAGACATAAAATGAGTCAGCATAGGGTGTTCAGACTCCTCAATCTTTGGCGGTACATTCAGTGAAATAATTAATTGTTTCATTTCAATGCAACAGATAATTATATAATAATTCTTCCATGATGAGTTATCTAGGTTTATCCACATAAACCATGGGATAATTACAGAGCTCTTCCTTCCTCATATGTTGTCTAATCTCATCGAACGACAATAAAATTCCAGATCAGATCAAATGAGGATGCAATGAATGCAAAAAATTATCTCAAGCATTGGAGGATGTACTTTTTATCAATGAATGATATATAATAAAGTTAGGAGTCTTAAATTAGTGATTTATTCCTTTTTTTAAATTGTTTTAGTAGACCCATCATTTTTATTGGGTCAGTGCTATTTGTGGATTGAGCATGTTCCTATGTATCAGATACTAAATTGATTTCTTCATTGTTTTTAGACCTTGTATCACTGATATTTATCATTGGACAAGAACACAGGGTAAACTATCATTTAAACCTTTTTATAGTGTTTTACACCTCATTGATTCATGTTATTTTACTGATTGGATCACATGGTACCAGTTCGACATTGCTGGGTAGTATCAAGGCCAATCAAAACCCCAAAATTTGTGATGGAATCACATGCAAGGAACATATCATTTAACTGAGAACATATTTGGTATTTTTGTGAGGTTCATATGTTCATTTTGGTGATTAATGGTGAATAAATCGATGGTGAAAGGAATGGGTTCATGTAGAAAAACATTTGAACCCCTATGGATGAATGGAGGCCAATTTCCAGCAAATGAGAGCCCAGAACCGTGATTTCTAGCTAGATACACCTCCTTCAGCCATAGATAGTCTTAGATCTGAATCTACACAACAATATTTGAAGTAATAGATTAAGATATTAAGATGTTTAATTTTTTGGAAAAACATGACTACACACCATGTAGTGAGATGAACACCCGGCGTGTAGCCCCCTTAGCGGTGTCGGTTGGGGTTTTTCAAAAGTTAAGGATGAAATAGAATATATACCTCCTCACACGTCATGTACCCATTTCCTAAATGGATAACCCATGAGATAGGTCACATTGGAAAGAAACTATGTGGAAGTACATGTCTACATACATGGTCATGTACCCAGGTACATGGACACGAGTTTAGTACATAGACATAGGGTTCGGTACACGTACATGGCCAGCAAGACAAGGCCCATTCTCGGTTAGCCTAGACACGATGTGTATTCCACCAATATGAAAAGTACTAAAACATGGGATGGATCCATGTTTCTTCTAGGTACATAGCCAAGTGATGGAGTAGAACCACTTGTTGTATGGGTCCCCTCACACACCGGGTACCCCTATAATGATTTTGAGGATACTTCAATCATTTGTATCTCCTTCTTTTAAACTCATATTTTGGTATATGTGTAGCATATCCGGATTGTTTTTTTACATAGATCAGGGTGGTGTTCTATGTTGTGGATTTCGAGATACTATGTGGAATGTTCTAGGCATGGTTATTATTTAGATGATGTTTGATGATGGCATCGATCATGCTGGATCACCATGAACATTCTGATAAGTACCCTCCAATGGGACTAGGCAATGGAGTTCCTTGATTAATTTTCCAAGATTTACCCTACAATGGGGCTGGGTAGTGGAGTTCTATGATGAAATTTCTGAGTGGTACCCTTTATTAAGGCTAGTAAATGGAGTTTCTCGATGACCTTTCTGAGTGGTATCATCCAATAGGGATGGGAAATGGTTTTCCTTGATAATATTTCTCAGTTATACCCTCTATCAAGGCTAGGAAGTGGAGTTCCTCAATGAACTTTCTAAGTGGTACCCTCCAGTGGGACTAGGAAGTAGAGTTCCTTGGTGACATTACTAGACTGTATCCCCCCACCAGCATGGGTACGAGTCCTCTATGGATCCTATCGAGCGGTACCCTCCAATAGGGTTGGGTAGTGGAGTTACTCAATGGTTATTAGAGTGGGACCCTCCTCTTGTACTAGGTCATGGGTTCCCTACCTAGATTTTTTATCCCCTAGACTTTGTGACATGGTAATAAGGCATGGATTGACTTGGATGGTCACTATTGGGAAGACACATGATATTTTTGGCATTTTTTAATAGAATTTTGGAACTATTGGAGGCTCTTGTTCTTAGGTTGATTTGTGAGATGGATATCCCCTCACTCTCCTGTTTGGGATTCTTTTGACTGAGCATATATACATATCATTTTGTATCCAATCATTAGTTTTGGCTACTCTCCTTCAATGAGAGGTAAAGATGTGTGGGGTATGACACATGCTTTCTGTGTTTAGATTCTCGTGGTTGGGTGAGCCTAGTCTCCTACTATAGGTAGAGAAGACTAAAAGGGTATTTCATTTACTCTTCATGTTATCCCCTTATGTTTGGATTATCTTACTTTCACTATTGTTTTGGGTTGAGTTGTTCTATTTCATGGTATCTTGAATCTATTATCTTTTCTTTCCTATTGTATCTCTTACTTCTCTCCATGATATTTCGGGGTTTCCTAGTGGGTATGTATATACTCACCCATGCATAGGATTTTCCTGTATGATTCTTTTCTTATGCAGATGATGGAAAATTCCACAATGCCTTCAGAGGAGCTTAGGGATACTGGGTACTTAGACCATGTATAATTGTCGTAGATTGGGATTCATAAGATGGTCTCTCTTTCACCTATTTACATTTCCAGTTTTTTCAAGTTGGGGAAAATTTCTAGTTGGGAATGTATATTTAACCTTTTTTATTTAGTTTAAACTACCATAATTTTTGTATTGTCTAGAGGTTCATGCATGCTTAGTTTACGTTATAGTAGTGTTGCATATTTTACTCTTTCTCTCTACACTTTTTCATTAATATGGTTGTGTGTGTGCATATAGGTACTTAGGAAAAGTCCTCCATGAGTTTATTTATCCCTTCAGTTCTTGTCACCACCCCTAGCTATGAAGGCAGGCTTGGGGTAGTTGAGGCTCAAACCCCAGCATGGTTTAGGTCATGAGAACTATGATCAAAGGGTCCATTATATAAACATATAAAAAATAATTATCATGAAATAATTATCATATTTATACATAAATTATACTTTTAAAACCAATAATAAATTATATTTATGAAAAATGAACCAACATTACAATCATGGAGATGGTAAGCCGCACGTACGCATGAGTAACATTCCCATTTTTCAATGATAATTATGAAAATATGGTAAGTAGCATTTATATTACAATAATAATAATTATATAGTAAATACAATATTAATTAATCATATATAATTATATATATAATTATTATGATGTAAAAGTAATCACATCCCTTTAAGGAGGTGGTAGTCCACACATCCATGAACAACGTTATTAATTTTTCAATGTGTGAAAAGGTAATAAAGAAAATGACATATTATATTTATATAAAGGTAATTATGTCATGAATATCATATATATTTCATATATATCATATATGTTTATTAAAATAATCCTTAATACATTACATTTAAACTATGAACATATCACAGCCCTGTGAGGAGGCGCTAGTCCACATGTCGACAAACGATGTTATCATATTCCCAAAAAATAGAAAGAATAAAGTTATATTTTATATAATAATTAAATATGTAATAATATATCTTAAATATCATATATATTTATTATAAAAATATTAATTTCATCATTATTACTAACCTTGATAGGTGTTAATGGAAGAATGAAAGATATTGGTTCGTGAGGTGTTAGTCTGTTGTACAAACGAATGATGATTGTGTAGCCCATTTGATGGAAGTGTGTGAATGTGAGGTTAAAACCTTAACATAAAAAATCATTATATTTAGGATAATTTGGTTATTATATAATCATTTAATAAAAATAATTCAATTGGTTTTAGAAATAAAGTAAACAAAAATTATCGTTGAATAATGTTACCTTTTTTTAGGTAACTCCTTTTGGTTTACACCAAAAGAATTATTTGGATATATTTATGACTAAAGTGAGGATTTTGGTATAATAGTAGGTATATTGGAAGATTATTTGGGTAGGGTTTTCTTATCCAAAGGTATTGAGATGTGTGAATTAGTGGGGAGGGTGAGTGCCTTTTTATAGTGGTGGAGGAGTCACATTCTTATAAATATAAAAAGGTAACTACTATTGGGAAGTCTAACTTTCATCATCTCAATCCAGTAATGAATAAAATTTGATACAAGTGGGTATATTATCATATAATGGAGATATAATCGGTTTTTACAAGGTTTTAGATCATTTTATACTTGATATTACATTTTAACCACTAAGTAAACACATTTTTTTACATTAATCGCTGTAATAAATTTAAATTACTTTCACTAATATTTTTTTATAAAAAAATAAGTTTACCTAATTATAAATTATTATTATTAAAAATATCGAATCCATTCTTCAAAATTAAAATCATATAAGTGTTATAAATTAATTTAAAATTAATCTTGAGGATGGGATAACACAACGGGTTTTCTAGAGAAAAGTTCAGACGTTTAAAATGATTTTATATCAAAATTCAATGTAAAATTGATTCAAATGACCTAAATTGGTTTAAAAAATATAAAATTGATATAATTATACTTTAAAACCAATTAAAATATAATTTAACACTATAAATTATTTATATGAAAATATAGTTTTCAATTAAAATTCAGTGTCATTCATTATTCATCAAAATAAGAAAGTTCTCATAAAATACCAAAAATTAACCCAAAGTAAATATTGATATTAGGATTCTAAAAATAAAATATATTTTTACATATAAAAATTATTAATGTTTTTAAATTTATTTTTAAAAAAATTCTTCCTTTAAAATGAAGAAAAACTACCATATTAAATAATAATATTAATAGTTTATTATTATTTGGTATAATTCAGTCTTGCATGAAACCCAAGATTTCAAAGAAAATAATGTTGCATGTCATATACACTATTGACCATAGAATACCTTTTAATTTAAAAATTACTATCTAGTTAATAAATATTATTGAATATGAGAAAATATTCAATCATTATCTAGGGTGTTACATCCTTCCCTAATTTTTCAAATTTTGTATTCACAATTTTTTTCAATTATCATATGAGTGGGGACATTTTTTCCTCACATAATTTTTAGATTCTCATGTTTCTTATTCAACCATATGTTTTTCCCATAAAACCATAACCTAGTTAATTACCATGTTATGTAATACTATATCTTTATATCCAGAAATATAAACTAGTTATTCCTCATAAGAAATGTTCTCTTCCAACAGAACTACATTAGGGATTAAAACATTAGATGAATCTAGTAAAAACAACATTTACATTGAAACATGAGATGCATTGTGTACCTGGGATAAAATCATAAGTATATACACTCATTAGAAATTTGATCCAAATTTCTATAGGATTTATTATGGTCCAATGAACCATGGACTTAGCTTCTCCTTCCTACAAAAGAGCATCACACGTTTCTATGGAGAGACATTGAGAAATACATGATAACCTGCCTCAAATAAAAGAACATTTCTCTAATTAGCAGCATAACATTTTTTCCTGCTCTGAGCTATTCTCATGTGTTGTTGAATTTTCTAAACTTTCTCTATTGTTTCCTCTACAAAATCAGACACCATCAACTTCCTTTATCCTACATTATCCCAAAAATCATATTTTTTACACCTATTTCCATATAATGACTCAAATGGTGCCATTTGAATACTGGAATGAAAACTATTATTATAAGAAAACTCAACTAAAGAAATATGTTGATCCCAAATTTCGTGGAAATCCATTGTGTAAAAACGAATCATATCTTCCAAGGTCTAAGTCATATGCTCAAACTATCCATAGAATTGATAATGAAAAGTTGTATTGAAGTTTAATTCATTACCCAATGACTTCTAAAGTCTTTTCCAAAAATTATATGTGAACCTAGGATCACATTATGATATAATAGACTGAGTAACTCTGTGTAACCTAATAATCTCTTTTAGATATATTTAAAAAATATAATATAAAGACGATGTGTCTTTAATGGGAAAGAATTGTTCATATTTAGTTATTTGGTTAATAATAACCCAAATTGCATTATTACCTTGATTTTTTTTTGGAAATCCTACCATGAAATCCATTTATATATTCTCTCATTTCCACTCTGCCATTGGAAAACTTGAGGCATCACCTTCAGAATTTATCATTCTACATTAACATGATAATAAGTAAAGAACTTCATGGTGAATAAAGATATATCTATTTTCATTCCATCCCACCAGTAATACTCTCAAATGTCTCTTTACATCTTAGTATAACCCAGATGAATGTAAAAAAATAACTATGAGATTCAGTCAATAACTCTTTCCTGAATTGGGAATCACAAGGCACACATAAACTTTTTCCAAATCATAAAATACCTTATTCATCAATATTAAAATCAGGAAACTTAACCTTATTAATGAATTCTATAACTTCTTACGAATATTTATTCACCTTTTAAGCTCTCTTGATTCATTCTAAAAAATTTGACTGCACTGAAACCTGAAAAAAAAAACAGAGGATGTCCATGTATCCACAACTTCTAGGATAAAATTCATAAAATAATTAACCAAAGGGTCATGTTCCAAACATAACATAGTTAATATATCATTAATATTTAGACTAAAATCATTTGATTCCTTTTGTTTCCTTTCTAGGATGACAATGAATCATGAAATCATAATCCTTGATTACTATAAACATATTCTCTATCTCATTTTCAACTCTTTCTGAGTGATTATATACTTAATAATTTTATGAACAATATATATTTCACACTTCACCCCATATAAATGATGCCTCTAGATTTTTAATGAAAAAAATAGCAAATAATTCAAACCATATGTTGGGTAATTTTAATCATGAGTTTTCAACTGACATGAAGCATAGGTGATTACCTTGTAATTTTTCATTTGGAAAAAACCAAGTCCTTTTAATGAAACATCACTATAGATGAAGAATTCAACATTTCTAAAAGTTAGGTCCCAAACTAAAGTATTGACCAATCTCCATTTTAGTTTCTGAAAAAAATCACATTCTCCTATCCAGATAAGCCTAACTCCCTTTCATGTTAATTTAGTTAGTGGTATTGATACCCGATAAAAGTTCTCAACACACCATAGATAATAACCCACCAATCCAAGAAAACTAAAAAACATTGTGACATTGGAAGTTCTTGGACACTCATTAAAAACTTTTTTTAGTAGAATCAATGGTTATATGATTTTTAGAAACAATATATTCAGGGAATAAAAATTTATAAACCCAAAATTCACTATTACTAAAAATTACATATAGTATCATTTATTATTTCATTTTCAAAACAATCCTAAAGTTCCTTCTATAACCCTATTTAATTTTATAATATACCAAAATTACATCAAGATCTTCTTTCTCTATGGTATGCTTAACCAAATACCATAATGATCAGCTTCACCTTAAAAATGATAAATAGAAATAGTTACTGTTTGACATTTTGAAGATCCCATGAATTCAAATATCTTCTCTAGAGCATTGATTTCTCCTCTCGCTACCACAATAGACTTGTTCCTTCATGGTATATTGGGTTCCTATCTGGAATGAATACAAATACTATTTATATCCTATGTCAAATGAACCATTGAAGCAAAAAACTATTCTATTCTAATTCTAACCATCTCAAGATTCTAATTTAGAAGAATATTTACCTCTATGTCCCTTTCCACTAAAAGATTCCTACTTCCTCTATGGAAAAACCTTGTAAATATACATTATTTAGAAGAATCAACATGGTAATATTGAAATTATATAACATTTTAACATTACTATAAGTTAAAATCTTCTAAGTACATATTATTAACAATATCCTAAACTATTAATTTATCTAGATTTTTCCTTTGATACCAACTATAAGGACTCTTACTTAAAAAACTACATAATATTGAGTTTTAGTCAAGAATTTACTTTCATTAACTTTGAGTTTAATTTTAGGTTTAGATTTTTAAATAATTTATCCATAACTCATACATAATAAAACCATAAAATACAAAGTAGATGCTTTTTATTAGTATCGATTTTTCCCATTACATAAAACTTTTTAAAATAAAGAAATATTTATTTCACGGAAAATATCCATGAATTTTAACTTGGATCCTTCCTCTCCTTTACCTAACATTAAATCCTATTAAAAATTTTAAAAAACATGGGATGAGAACAAAATATATTGGTAAGGGATACACAATGGAGGAAAACCATTAGTCCAATGAAAACTTGAAATCCCATGAAAACATTGTCACAAAGTAATAATTTTAACCCTTAATAATTAGAAATTACATTCCTTTGAAAATAATCTCATTAATTACCCTTTTATAATCACATGATTACCATAAACCCATAGCAATCATATAAAACACATAAAGGTATCTTGGTACATTATTACACTTTTCATTCTTATAAATGGAATAACCATGTGGTCAACTTCCATACATGACACTCTTACAAATAAAATATCCATAAAAAAGAATTATATACCCAATTAATTGGAGGGATATCACTAAACCACCCATCATTGGTTTATCATGGAACCACCTATCATTGGTTAATCATGGAACCACCCGTTATTGGTTTATCAAAGAACCACCAGTCATTGGTTTATCATGAAACCACCCACAAAATATCCATGTAACATTATAGAATCATAACACATAAAAGAATTCAATTTTCAACATGTCACTCATAATATTTCATTTTAAATCATAAGAAAATCGTTCAAGTTATTTAAATAATCAATCCATTTTCAAAACCCATTTTCAATAACAAAACTCCCCAAAAAGGAAATGAGGGGTCTCTTTTTTCTTTTAAAAATATTAAGGGTTATAGAGGAATCCAAATACAAAAATAGAAAAAAATTCCTTTATAATCCTTTGATATATGTATAAATAAATATGTACAATAATATTAAGAATATTTACATGGAGTAAAATATATTGAAATTAAATCTTTAAACATTAAAAAACAGATTTTTAAATCAAAGTGTCCCATACCACTTTGAAATATGTGAATCATAATCCCCATAAAGTAATAACATTTTAGAAAAAATTAAACAACATGATAATTAATAAATTCATGATATTATATGTCAAATTTATTGTATATAAACCTCATAAAATAATGCGAGTGTATAACATCAAAATATGCCTCAATGAAAAGAGATTGAGATGAAATCCCTTACCTTGAGTTAAACATGTCATTTGTGTCTTTATAATCCCAAAAAATAATCTTATGTTATTTATTTAATTGATTTAGAAAATTTTTAAAGTTTATAATTAATTTTATTTCACTTTTTATAATTATGTATACAACTACTTAAACAATTAAGTTTATGTTGGGTGTTTTGACCAAATTTGATTTTTTTGTCAAAAACGGATTTGGTATGTCGACTATGGTCAAAGGGGTAATTATATAAACATACACAGAATAATAATAATGAAATATTCATCAAATTTATTCATTAATTATACTTTTAAAATGAATCATGAATAATGGTAACAAAAAATGAACCAACGTTACAATTATGGAGACAGTCGGTCGTACGTATGCATGAGTAACATTCCCATTTTTCAATGATCATTATGGAAAGAATATAAGTAACATTTATTTTTATATATTTATAATTATATCATAAATACAATATTAATTAGTCATATATAATTATATATATAATTCTTGTGATGTAAAAGGAATCACATATCCTCGAGGAGGTGGGAGTCCACACGTCCACGAATGACGTTATCACCTTTTCAGTGTATGAAAAGGTAATAAAGAAAATGATATATTATATTTAAAGAAAGGTAATTGTGTAATAAATATCATATATATGTAATTTATATCACAAATATTTCCTATATATTCCATTAATACATTTTATGTAATGTTTAAATGTATCACATCCCTTTGAGGAGGTGGTAGTCCACACATCTACAAACGATGTTATCATATTCCCCCAAAAATGAAATCATGAAGGTATGTGTTATATAATGATTCCATAAGTATTAATACATAATAAATAAAAATATATATCATAAAAATAGTAAATCCATCATTATTATCAACCTTTATATGTGGTAATGGAAGAATTAACGACATCAGTTCGCGAAGCGGTAGTCCGATATACACTCAAACGTTAATTTTCTATCCCATTTTATGGAAGTTTGTGAAGGTGTATGTTGAAACCTTAACATAACAACATATAAGTATATTTAGGATACTTATTTTATTATATAATCATGGAAAAATAATAATTTAAGTGATTTGAGAACTAAAGAAAACAAAAGTTATCATTGAAGAATGTTACCTCTTTTTTCGAGTAACTCCTTTTGGTTTACACCAAAGGACTTACTTGGATTATTTTATACCCAAATTAATTCTTATAATATTAGTGGAGGGATTTGTGAGCTTATTTGGGTAGTTTTTCTAAGAGAAAAATGTCTTGAGATTTGTGATGTATTGGTGAGGGTGAGTGCTTTTTATAGGGGAGGAATGGTATTCTTATAAATATAAAAAGTTAAACACTATTGTGAGGTCTCCCTTATATAATGTGACTCCAATAATGAATAAAATCAGATCCAAGTGGGGATATGGACAAAAAAATATCCCTAAAATTAATTTTTTACAAGTTTTTAGGTCATTTTTTCACTTAATATTCAAGTTTAACCACTAAGTGAACACATTTGTTTACCTTAATCGTTGTAATAAATTTTAATTACTTTCAATATATATTTTTTATAAAAAACTAGGTTGAACATTATATAAATTAGAAATTATTCTGATTACAAATATGTAATACATTTTTCCAAATTTCAATAATATAATTGGTAGAAATAAATTTAAAGGTAATCATGTAAACAGGATGACACAATGGGTTTTTCAAGAGAAAATTCCAAATGTTTGAAATGTTTTTATATCCAATTTTAGTGTGAAATTGATTCCAATGACCTAAATTTCTTTAAATTATATAAAATTCCTCTAATTATAATTTAAAACCAACTAAAAATTTAATTTAACACTGTAAATTATTTAGATGAAAAACAAATTTTCAATTGAAATTCGGTACCATTCACTATTCATCAAAATATGAAAGTTCTCATAAAAATTCAAAAAAACAACCCAAAGTAAATTTTGATATTATTCTTGCAAAAATGAAATTTATTTTTTCATATAAATATTAGTCAAGTTTCAAAACTTAGTTTTTTTACAATCCTTTAATTAATAGGTGGAAACTACCACATTAAATAATAATATTAGTAGTATATTATTGTTCTGTGTAATTCAGTCTTGAGTGCAATGTAATATTTTGAAGAAACTCATTTTTTCTGTAATAGATGTTATTGAACATAAAATCTGTTTTAATTTAAAAATTAAAATATAATTCATAAATATTCAAAAATATGAAAAATATGAACTCTATCATTATCATGGATGTTACACTTTAGTCCTTATCATTTTATTTTTAACATTAATTAACTGATTTACACTTTACCATAACAATATAAATTCTTGAGGTAACTATTCATAATTTTCAAAAATAAAAATTGAAATAGTTACTAAATATAAAATTAGTGATTATAAATATGGAATCCATTTATAAATTTTCAAAACAAATATGTGTTATAATTTAATTTAAAACTAAACCTGCAAAATGTGATAAAATAATGTTTTTTCGAAAGATTACCTTTAATAATAATAATTTTTGACATTTAATTAAATTATAAAGTTAATTTAAAAACCATAAATTAATTTTTTGAAATAAAAATAAACTAATAAAATTTTAAAATTAATCTAAAATATAATTTTAATTTTTAAATAATAGAAAATAAAATTCAATTGTCAATAAAAATCATTTTTCACTATTTATTGAAAAATCAATCATTCTAGAAAATTTTAAAAAATTCATCATAAGATAATTTTTATCTAATGAATTAAAAAAATATTTTTATTTTTTCAAATTAAACTTCTATAATTTAGAAATAAATATTTTTTAATTAAACCATATAATGCATGAAAATCCAATTTCATTGGAAATAAACCATTTTTCCTTTTGAATAAAAAATTAACTAATACTATTATAATGAATATAATTCTATAAAATCTAACTAATGAATATTAATAATATGTGAAAATTATTTTTTCTAACGTTACTTGGGTCATTACATATACCTTTGAAAATTTCATATGATAATCAATGTTTTATTGATCTTTTAAAAAAAATTAGAAATACCCATGATCTAAGAACATTTATAATAGTTTTCACTTTATAAAATAAAAGGTTTCCAATAGTGATATAAAATATGAATTCATTCTAACCCAATAGCATCTTATTGTAATATTTACTAATTATATTCCTAAGGAAAAATCAGAGACTTTGAGGGTGAACATGAATGTTCATCCCTTCCCTCTTACTTAAGTGGCATTGGGAATTCCCCCACTATACTTTGGATGTGTTTTTAAAGGGGTAGATTATGTACTACTCTTTTTATTCTCTATTTTGAATATAAATATGTTATTATCATAAAAAGTTGGTGTAAAAATAGAAGTGGTGAGTTTATGGTTTAACGTGAATAACAATGAAAATACTTAGAAAAAAAAAATCTTATCACCAAGAGATATAATTATGTCAAAAACACTACTTTATCTAGTAGTGTGGTGTTAGATTATTATCACTTGACAAAGGATATGATTTGATAAAATCTAGAGTGAGGTATTGGGTTTTGGAATGAATTGAGTGAGTTTGACCCCAAATCCAAATGGGGATGTTGAAGTTCCCAATACAATTATTTAATATTATATTTATTATAAACCTTATATGTGTAGATAATTGAAAAGAAGTTTGTAATGTTAATGAGTTGATATAAAGTGATAGAGATAGTTTTAAGATTATTTTATTTGAGTTAATAAAATTTATATACATCTCAGGCTATGATGAAAATTTTGTTAAATATGGAATATATAAGAGTACTTGGTATTAGAATCATTTAGTGTAAGAGTAAATATTATAAGAGTAATAGAAATAAGATTCATTTAGTGTAAGATTAATTATTTTAATAGTGATAGTCATAAGTTTCAATTGGTGTATGAGTCAATTTTTATAGGAGTAAATCATTGTAAGAGTCATCGGTCATAAGAGAGATTAAAATAAGAGTCATTTAGAATTAGATTAATTTTCCATAAGATTTATAACTCATATGAAAATTTTTGTTCCCAAACAATTATATAAGGATGAATTAATTTGTTTTTATTAGAATTTGAAAAGAAAATTAATTATGATAATGCTCTGTTGAACTTCAAATCTTTAAAATCACAAGATATTTGTCAAATCCATGATTCAATCTGATTATCATGGGAATTTTCATGAATATTAACTAAAAAGGATCATAGGAGATATTCATGATATTTTTAAATTAAGATATTTCAAATTATTATTCCTCATAAAATATTTTATTCTTTAGGGAAATATTATGCAAATAATAATCAAGAGTAGTTTTCATATTTCATTTTGGAAATGTTATTCATGATATTTTGTAAATATATAAGAAGCAAATGAAGTGGGTAATGTTGTCACAAATAATTGAGAACACTAGTATTGATAATTTTTTAACTAAATAACATTTGTATCAAAATGATATAAGATCAACAAGAACTACATTTTTACTCATAATTGGTGTTGAGGAAGAAAAGGATATTGCAGATAATCTGAGGGATTATATCTATGGATGAGTAAGACAAACTTTTTTATGCATGATCTCATTTATAGGTTGATAATTTTGAATGATCCAGAAGGGAGGACCAATTACATTATGATTGTGATTAAATTATTATATAGTTGAAGATACATAACCCAGAAGAAAATATATTTTTTGATGTTTATGCATCTAGGAGAACACTAAAGATCTTGTTCACATCAAGAGAAAGGGAACATGTTGAAGAATTAGAGGTTACAATATAAACAATTCCCTATTATTGTTATCTCTCTATAAATATTTAAGGATTCATATTTCCCTTATCATGAACAAGAATGGAAATACTTTAAAGTATCAAGGTTGAAAATTTCCCCTCATTTAATCATTTTAAAATTATTATAGTAATTTAGGACTTGGAACTCAACTCAGACCTAGAAAGGGTTAGGTTCCAAAATTTGGATCAAACATTGAAAACATTAACTATATATTTTTCCTTTTATTACCTATAATATTAAATTAATTCTAAGATACACAAGAAGAGAGGAACAACATATATTTAATCACAAAAGGTTTATTTAATAAAATAAATCATATAAAGTATCAATGATTACCCATGTCTTTATTAGTGGTTGAACTAGACTTATGAACTTCACATTTAATATCATATATTTAAGTAAATTTCATATAATGGATAATGTGAAAGAGTTTATATTGGAAATAAATATAATGTTTTTGTATTTATTTAATTTTTTTTATTTTCATAATATATTGCTACATTATAAAGTGTTTATTAATGCTTGATTTATAAATTGTTCATAAATTATTTCTATCGTGTTTAAATTTATGATTTTTTCCATTTATTTATGTATTAAATTATTTATTTTTTCTATATATAATTTTAATATTTAAAATATATTGATACATTATTTAAAGTTGTTAAAACAACTTTGAGTTATCATACATTCATAGATGGAGTTATATGAAATGTATAATAATTGATTTAGTTTTTTTACCTTGAATTCAGCTTTTATTAATTTAGGAGATTGAATTTTAATTTTAATTATAGTTTACACATATTATGTGTTAAAATATTTATAGTATTGAATACTATATTAATTATAGTATTCTTGAGAAGAGGAACTTTAAGTCGGGTCACTCGTTGTCCTGGAGGTTGATTCCTTGTCTAGAAAAATAGGGGTTGGATATCTCTCACTGAAAGCATACTATTATAGAGATTATTGATTTAATATGATTTTAAACCTTTAAATGAAAGGGTTTCATGTACCTTATACTCTAGATGCATTTGAATAGGTATAAATTTAGTTGAATTTGGTTTGGATTAGTTCCATGTACGAACTCCATATCACCCCTGAATTGGGAACCTAATTTGTCTTGTGACATAGTTAAGGTGGGATCCTTATCACCCAAGGATGGAAAATAGTGTTAGGGTATCAAAAATAGATCATGGGAATGAATTAACCCAGTAAATAAAAAGATACATGAATCTTACATGTGGACGTCTAAGATGACCACTATGTTCATCAGAGATCCATATGTAGCTTAGGTAAATAGATATAGAATAATTCAAAACAAATTAGTCATAAAAAAATACATATCCATAAAAATTAAAATAAATATACAATATTATTATAAAAAAATAAAAAATATAGAATACTGGAGGCCAACATAGAGGATACATTAGTTATATATAACAAAAACCAAATTACTAGACAAGATATCCATTTGGCCTCATGGTCACCATCTAACATCCAAACCATCTCACTCCATGAGAAATCCCAAAAATAAACCTGAACCTTAAAAAAGACTTTGTTATAATAAAGTCAAGTGGCAAAAATAAGGTGTGATCATAATATATTGGTATTAAATCACCAAAAATTCCAAGCATTTCCTTTATAAAAACTACTCATACATACTTGTTTGAAAGTACACTCTTGAAAGTTGATTTTTTATAATTTTATAAAAAACACATATCTCTCTAAAACCCACTTTAAAACCCATTTATGTTATTCTTTAAATTTTTCATTTTTTAAAATCCACCTTTAAACCATACCCAATAAAAAGGCTCAGTATATGACCAAAAGAGACACTAACTAGGTAAATACATAGACAAGAATAATAAAATATATAATATAATAAGTATATCATTTCATAGTGATATTTGATAAATAAAAGTGAAATAGAATAGAGAACTACAGTGCAAGTAAATATTATGGAATATGAAATATGTAATCATGAGAAATTCCTAAGCATTTCATGAGGTAACCCAAGATTTCATTGGTTTAGAACCATATATCATCCTATTGATTCACTAATAAGTCTATAACCAATGAATTCTTGAAGCTAGCATCACTAGGAGAACTCTCCCATAGCCTTTGATTCTATGAGAGATCTAGTCCATCTAATGAGGACCATGATGATAGTAATTGGATGTAAGGTAGCACTAATATATAACATATAAATCAAGAATCATTATAATCCAAACACGTCTACTCAACCCAACTACCCACACCCATTAATGTGAAACCCCTCTTTAGAAGAAAATAATCACATATCAATATAACAAGATGAATGGGATTCCATTGAGTGTTCACACATTTTATAAAAAATCATTTCAGAGTACTAAACAAACCTTATCATTTAAAACTATTAATAATTTCCCAATAAAATATTCCATTATTTGAATCCATTAAAAACCCAAAGTAAGTATAAAACTACTTAATAAAAGTTCTTAACACTCCTTTAATTCTTTCTTTTAGAAATAACATATTCAAAATTTCTTTTTGAAATCATTTTGGAAACCGTGAATTAATTTGATCACCTGTGCTTTAATAAAGGAATACATATAAATTTATATATACACACACACACACACATATATATATATATATATAGGAAAATAAATATATATGTATATATCCACCTTCATATATATATATATGGAAATTTATAGGGAATAATAAGGTATAAAACAAAGAGACACAATTCAAGTCACTCATCAATATATAGGAAACTTCAAGTAAAACCACAAAAACCTCAAAGTAAAATAATAAAAAATAGTAATTTAACCTCAATAACTAAATTAAAAAATATTAATGGTCATTTTTTATTTAAAATGCTAATTTTATTTGAATAATACCTCTTATTAATTTTAAAAAATACATGGAATACATATAATTTATACAAAGATATATAAACATTTAAAACCATGTAAAACCCCATTTTTAATCTAAACTTCATCCCATAATGATTTAAAAATAAATTTATAGACTCAAATACAAGAGAAAAATTATTAAATGAATTTAAAAAACTCTATGATTATAATGGTATGTTTTGGAAAGGAAAACAATGGAAACACCTATCTTAACTATGTGAAGATGTGATAAATACCTTGATTACATAAGTAACTAGGACCAAAGAAAAATCTTCAAACTCCTATCACAAAATAAAACTTGGAAAATTCCCCTCTCTAGGGTTCAAGAAATAGGGAATTAAAGCAAGATAAGGAATATAAATATGAAAGGAATGAGAATTAGTGAAGTGAGAGGCCATAACTTGGGAGGAATCACTATGAAATTGAATAGGGAAGGGATACAATCCTAAGTAGAGGGATAAAGAGATGTTTTTTTAGGTTTCTTAGAGTTTTTTGGTCAAGTAGGGATGGTACAAACCCTTTTGGATTCCTAATTTGGGGATGGAATATTAGGAAAATCATGTTTTAATAGAACTAGGTAAGTTGCACGATTTGGACACATGGTTTTGAAAACCATGTGCCCACCATGTAAAATGGAATCTTAAAAAATGAAAATATTCACATGTTTTCCTAATGGTTACTAATAACCTTGTAGGATAACAATATACCCCACACTGAATCTCCAAAATTTTAAATTATTACGGTAATCGACCTAGAACTCAATGAGGAAAAAATAAATCCATAAATAAATTAATTAATATGAAAAATGAAGTTTGGGTCTGAAAATTATCCCCATGACAATACTTTATACTCCTGTAAAGTCACTAAACTAAATAAATATGAAATTGATAAGAAATATCAACCCAAAAATATGTAACTTCCCAAATGATGACCTCTAAACTGATCCAAAACCAAAAAAACTACTACATGTGCCATGACTCTTAGCTCTACAAGTAACATATAAAAAAATAAGGAAAAACTAAAATTTCTAGATCCATGATCAGTATACCAACCATTTAATGATCTATCTAGTGTGGTGGTTTAATAAGAAAAAAAACATTAAAGGACTTCTACAAAACATTGAAAGGATTTAATAACTCAAATAGGTCTCCTGATTAAAACACAATCCATAATTACACAAAGAACCTATCTCTCTAAACTGGAATGAGATATGAATTAATCCAAAATAAAACACATTTATCAACAATAAGTAAGGAAGAAGGAAAAGACAAAAAAGATAGGGAAATGTTGGATTAACTCAAAATATCATATGGGAATTCTATCGATATTTCAGAGTTATCAAGGTCTTCTTATGCTTCTACTCATATCCCAACCCGTAGAATTTCTAAAGGTGTCCCATTTTACCATAATGATAATAGATCATTAGAGAACTAGATAAATAGGAATAAAATTCTGAAACTTACCTCACTAAAATTACACAAGTGAATTATTTCTTTTAGAAGAAGCAATAACAACAAAAGATCTCCCCAATTTTGGTTACTTTGGTTTCCACTCTTTATTGTATAAGGAACCTTCATTAGCACTGAAGGAAACATGGATACTACCCATCATGGGTCTCCCACTAAAAATTAACTCCACTATATATGCCTCATCCAATAAATCATTAAATGTGATTAATATAAATGTGGGTATTATGGTACTAAGGTCTAGATGAAGACCCTTTATGAATAGATAAACCTTTGATGAATCATTAAACTTCATCACTAGAGAAAAATGAATCAGTTAATTGAAGTGGTAAATTTACTCATTTACCTTCTATTATCCCTATTAAATACCCATAAGCTCTAAAATCCACTTCAACTTCACTTCCTTAGTAAGAAACCATTAAATAAATATAATATTAAAAAAAATCCATGTCATTCCGTCTTAAATAGTAATGTAATGAAAACATTCCACTAATTTAAACCTAATATCTAGAACAATCCTAAAACATGTCTCACTTTTAAGACTTCATGTGTCCCTAAGGACTTGAAGATTTCTTCAATTTCCTCTAGACACTCTATATCCTCTTTCAAACCTTGATCACCATGAAAGACAGATAATATATTAAAATATTTCAACTCTACTACTCTATTCAGAGTCTTGGTAGAGTATACTACTAGAATAAAGACAATGAAACTCTAGGATAAATACCCCTTATGATCCTTTGGGACATTTTGGGGCGGTATACTCTAAATAAAAAAGATATACATAAAGTTAAATGAATAAAAACACCATCTCAAATCACACACATTTGTAAATAAAACATCAAATGAAAACACTAATCCAATAGGATAAATTACAATCACAGTCCAAAGAACCACAACACAAAACAAACCAAAACAAACTTTATAAAAACACCATAAAATTACTCATTTTATATTTATAAAGACTCTAAATCCCTCTTGAAAACCATTTTCAATTTATAAAAGTTTATTATTTTGACCATTCACATGTTTTGAAAACCATTTCATCTCAAAACAAGATTTCCATAAGAGGGACTATCAGTTGTACATGACATGGAAATGAGGTTTATAAAACCATGTTCCAATCATGTAACTTACAATATAATTCATTTCAAACTATTCACTTGAGGTTCACATTGTTTTCTTGTCTATGGGATATCTTTACAATATTCCAGTTCAACTCCCATTAGAACCCCTAGACATATAAATCCTTCTAAAAACTAGAATATCATCACCATGAACCAAAATATACCATAAATCACAATATAAGATTTGAAACATAACCTCCCACGGTAACTTGTGCTTTATTATGAGAAATATTTTTCTAGACTCGTCATATACATCATTCTAGAATTTTGACAATCATATCTCTGATATACTAGACACACCCAAATAATAAAGGTTTCCATGATGCCATTTTATCAGGAACCAATTCTGGGTCACCCTATAACTATGCCCCATAACCATCCCATGAAAAACTTGAGGTAGGTTTCTGATTACCCTAGGTTATAAAACAGTTTCATGTAATCATAAAAGAGCTCATGACAATGAATTCAACCAATAAATAATAATTAAATTAGATCTTCCATCTGGAAGTCTATCTTAGACACTATGTTCATCAGAGATCCATGTGAATATCAAGGTAAATAGATATTTAATAAATAAAAAGATGATTCATAACTATAATATATAACCATAACAAACTCAAAATAAATATATAACAACCGTGGAATAAAGACAACTTCTAGAATATAAGAGGATGATATGTATGACACATCAACTATAGATAACTAAAATTAAAATACCATAAAATATCTCTATATAACCTCATGGTCACCATCCAACATCCAAACCATCTCACTACACAAGTGATTCCAAAACTAAAATTAAACCCATAATATATACTCAGGTTTACCGATGAGAGTGTCATGGGTATGGCGTCACCTAACATCTTAGTAAGAAATCACCGCATTATATGAATTTTCTTTCCAAAAACAACTCATGCAAGATAGTTTTAAAGAACACTATTGAAATAAGGTTTTTTTTTATTTTATAAATAAAACTCATATTTTTCTTAAACCATTATTAAAAAATCATTTAATATATTCCTTAAACGTACCCATTTTTTGAAATCCACCTTTCTAACCATACCCAAGGAAAAGGCTTAGGGAATAACAAAATCATACACCAACCAAGTAAATAGATAAAAAAGAATAATTGAATACAGAATATAAAATATAGATCATGTTATAGAAATATATAATAAACAAAAGTAAAATGGAATAAAGGAACACATTGTAAATAAATAGTAGGAAACATAGACTATGAAATCATGGAATGTTCTTAAACATCCAGTGAGGTGACCCTAGAAGTACATAGGTTAGAACCCAATATCATCCTATCAATGAATTCCTAAGTCTATACCCAACTAGATTCTCTATCCTAGACCCATCGATAGAACTCTATCATAGACTTCAATTTCATGGGGGTTCTAGTCTGTTTAATCAGGACTAGATAGTAACCACCTATAAATTCCTCATTATGCCACCAAGGATCCCCTTGAAAATAGTAAGGGTATGTAAGGTGGACTTTAAACATAACATATCAATCAAGAATCAATATAATTCAATCACATCAACTCAACCAACCTACCTATACCATACATGAAAAACCTACCTTTATAATAAAATAATCACTTCTCAACATAACTGTTATAGAGGTATTTCGTGGAGGGTACACACTTTTTATAAAAACCCATTTCAAATTACCAATCAGGCCTTAACTTTTGAAACTACTGATGATTTAATAAAAAAAATTATTTTCTTAAATTCCATTAAAAATAAAATGTTTGAATCAAACCACTTTCTCATCATGTCAAATAGGCCTCTGATTCATTCTTTTATAAAGAACACAATTAAAATCTATTTTGTAATTCATTTTAGAAACTTAGAAAAAATTTGAGCACTCAATATTTAATGAAGTAATCCAATGAAATGTATATATATACACAAATATTCATATATATATATGTGTGTGTGTGTGTGTGTGTGTGCATTTTCATATATATATATATACATGTACATATCCACAAGCACACACACACACACATATATATATTTGTGTGTGTGTAGACATTCATAAGGAATATTGAGGGAACAAACGAAGAGGCGCTCTTTTATTCACTCATCAAAGTATAAGTAGATCCACATAAAACCACCAAAACATCAAAAGGTTAATAACCCAAACAAACAAAAATTAAACATCAAGAACCAACTTACATAAAATATTGAATACCAATCATCATTTAAAGCACCAAAATTATTTCATAAAGGACTCTCAGGAATCATAGTAAACACAGAGAGTGCTTATAATTACATCACAAATATATAAACTTTGAAAACCTTGGAAACCCCCATTTTAATCAAAAATTATACCCAATTAGCATTCAAAATCAATTTATAGATTCAAAAAGAAAATAAAATTAATTTACATAAATTTAGGAAACTGAAAACATCTCATAGTATTTTATATAATGGAAACAAATAGAAACACCCACCATAATCGTGCATAGATGTGACAAATCTCTTGAATGTAGAAGGAACTAGACTCGAAGAACCATCCACATGCACTAGCACCAATAAATAATAAATTAAGTCTAATACCCTCAATATGGTTCATCCAACATGGAACCGAGGGAATAAAAGGAAGAAAACAAGATATGAATGAGAAGGAATAAAGAGAGAGGCCTTACCTTGGGAGGAATTACCAAGAAATCAAATAGGGAAGGGCTCCAATAAAAGGGGGAGGGGGATACATGATTCTAGACTTCTTGGTGGGGCTCAGTCATGTGGGGAGGTAGGAACCCCTTAGTGGCTTTCAATTTTGGGAGAGTAGATTAAGAAAATTATTTTTTAATAAAATTGGGTACGTTTTATAGTTTGGTCACATGATTTACCAAAATATGAGCCAATTGTGTGCCTATTACTAAAAAAGAAAGGGATGAATCATGGTTTGACCACATGGTTTGGAAAAAAATTGTTCCAACCATTGAAAATGGGTTGTTAAAAACTTTAAACATTCACACTGTCACTTCACGATTAGTACCAACCATATAGAATAACTATTTTTCCTAAACTAAATCTTCAAATTTTATAATATTCAAGGAAAATTTTATGATAAATCAAGTAAAAAGGAATAAAACATTGAATAAATAAATAAAGAAGGAATACAATGGTTATTTTGGGAAAATTAGTAACAAAACCTTTGAGTTCTATAAATAGTTACATGTCAATATGGTTAGAACATGTTGATTTAGTGGAGGGAATCAGAATACAAAATAAATCATTCGAATAATTCATAAAAAAATGAATACATAAGATAATATGGTGAGATTAAATCCCCTTAAAAATATTAAGTGTTATATTCCTTCCCAATAAATCACTTTCTAATACCTCTATCATCCAACTGGTGACCCTAGATTATCTTATATATGGTAAAAAATTAATGGGTGGCTATAATAGGATTAGGTTCTTATTCTTCTAATTTTTTTGGAGTTATACATAGCTGGGAAACCCTAATTGGATTAGGTTACCAAATGAATAATTTAGTATTAATCCATTTATTGGATTAGAAAGGTGTTGTGTGCTCAACCATCCAAGAGTTATGTATGATATGATTATTATAATGGTCTACCTAAATAAATATGTGGATGGGAGTAATGTGAAAGTGACCTAAAACTTAGTGAAATATAGATATTGGCCCACTAATGGATATGATGAATTTAAAAGGTTTCATCATTTTAGCTGGAGAACATTTAATGAAAAAAAAATTATTATATGAATATAAAAACAATACTCCTTTGATAAAAGATTTTGTTATAGATAAATGACATCAACATCATTAAAAATTACTTTGAAATAACTCTTAAAGAAAGGATATTACTAATGTAAGAAAATACTTAGGTTGGTACAAAAAATTTAAAGTTATTAAATAAGAAAAAATCAATGTGTTAGAGTAAACCCTTCCTATGAAAAAAACAATTAAATATATTCATTTAATGGTTCTATATGCTTATAATAATCATAGAATGGTTCATTTATGGTTTCAAAAAAGGAATTAGATAAAATATAACCTATTTCTCGGTTTGGATATGAATTATTTTCTTTTCATTTATTAAAGTGTTATAAAATATTAATGAGTTTAAAATATGTTTACCCAATTTTCTAAATGTGTTGATGAAATTTGAACTGGTCCTGGGATTTCTAGGTTTTATTGATGTATTGAAAACACAAGGGGTAAAATTTATAACCAGAAGATTAAAATTTAGGTAAAAAGTATAATAATGTTTCTTAAAATAGTTATCCAAGGACATTAAAACCTAATGGAAGATTCAGGAAGGGGGGAAATTTTTCCATATGATGGATTTTTTTGGGATTCTTGAAGGAGTTTAGAAAACTCTATTGAATGTACATGTAGGTATCGATGTTCTAGAAATAAATTCTTTGATTTTTAAGGATGTATAATACTTACTGTTTGTTTTATAAGTTGTTTAAATATAATTGAGTTCTAAATCAAGGTAATAATTTATACATCTTACAGTTTTTATTCAACTAATCATGTAAAGGGTTTATGGATCACAGAATTGAATGCAATATAATTTATCAATCTTAGATGGTTCTTGGTAATGATGTGTATTTTATCTCATTTCTCTTGTGGGATAAAAAAATATGTTTATTAATAAAGTTTCATTATGAATAATATGATAAGATATTATAATACACATGGTTTATGATTCAGTGGATTCTATAACATACATGAAAAGAATATAGGAAGGATAAATAAGGTTATCTAGATGTTAGTTAAAATATGACAGATATGATCTCTCCGCCATCAATTTAATATTTTATAGAATAATATTTTTTCACGAAAATGATCCATACACATAAAATATCATATTTGATATGAAAATAATAGGATATTTGTTAAATAATAACATTAAGGAATTAATTGTTATTTCCTAATAGAATAGAGTTAGTGTTTCTTAGCATGATATGCTAAAGAGAATATAGTTTCAAATAATCTTGTTAGAATGTGTTTGGACTTAGATAATTTTAAAGTTAATAAATAAAGGATTAGGCCATTCAATGTACAAAACTAATATAGATTTCAAGGAAAAGTTAGATGGAATGAGTTCCAAGGATGATGATGATGAAGAACATAGAAAGAGTTCGCATTACTCATAAAATTTATTAAAATTTTAAAATTTGATACTGTGAAGTAAAGTGTTTTTGAATATCTATTCAAGGAGTTGAACATTAGGAATATGATTCCAAAGTATCACTATTTTTCAAACTAGCTTACTTCATAGATGTTTATCACTAAAGAGTTTAGTGGGGTGGTTTATCATGTGGTAATATAGTGATGTGGTGGGAATTAAATAGATACATAATGAGTTAAAATCTTAAAAGTGCGGCAAACATAAGGTTGGTTTGGTAGTCTTTCATAACTGATATGTTTGATAGGAACTTATGTATGGTTTTTTAAAAGTTTATTAAATAATTTTAAGGAAATTAAATGTATCATGTTATACGAAATAAAATATCTACTATATCATCCTTTCACACTGAATGCATATATACATAGATATATATAGTGTGAAGTGAAATGACAATTGACCTATCATAGTATGAATTTTAGTTATCCATGAATGATGTTAATCATAGAGTATTGTATGTTTTGATGAAATTTTAATGTTGAAATGAGTCATATTTTTTGTATCAACATACATAATATACTCATGCGGCACAAAATAGGTTTTTTGTGCTAGATGGAATATGAATTATACAACATAAGGTTCCATACAGTATGTATTTGGAATACTAGGGGTTCATGGTACATATTTAGAGTCCCAATACCTAATTTTGTAAAAATAATTAACATTATAACCTTCATACTTTGGTATATTCCTACATAAACCTTAACTACTAGCTAATCGGGGTGAGGTTGGGTATATTGTTGACTATCTCATTAGTTGTATCTTAACCAAGATGGTATTTTACCTCTTATATTAATAGTATGATATTTGGGACCTTGATTGAGATATTTAGAGTATGTATGTGGTTTTACCTGGATAACACATATGATTTTATTATCTATTGGATGAGAGGAATGTGATGTTCATATCCATAAAAGTGAATGAAATGTGATTTATTCATCAATCTAGTCACTCTATACTCAAATAATTGATAATGTATGAGAAGGATATATGGGGTTGAAATACTCTATATCTCATGGTCACCTAATGTCTTAGAAAATGGTATTATATGAAGATTAATGTTTTCATGTGATGCAACTATAGACACAGGTATGGAGTTACAAGTTTGATAGCCCATATTGAATCACCCAAATGACACCTAATAGGGAGGCATCAATAAAAATTATGTGTGCCTCCCTATATTCCATAGGTTATGGACTAGTTTTGAGGACCGAAAAGAGTCATGGGGAGACTATTCCCTTAAAAAAAGCCAAGTGGCCATGATTGAATCTATCAAAAATCTAGCATGACTCATCAATATAACAAACACCCCCAAAATACATATAGATAATAACGAAATCCAAGAGGGCCCCAAAATCCAAAATAGAAAGAAATAAAACAATGTATATGATTGGTCAAAATATAATAGAGGTAAAATAGATAAATACCTAAAAAGGTCTTCATATATAATAATAAATGGAGAAATTATCAGTATATATATAGAACAATAACTAAATGTAAATTGGCCACTATCCTAAATCACATGGTCCAACCTACTGAATCCTCAATCTTTATAACTTTCTTGACCTGAAAAATATTTATAGTAGAAAGAGATACATGTTTCTAAGAGAAAACATGAAATCTTACCCATGTACATAACAATCCATACCATATACATTGGTAGGGGTGAGTCTGGAGACCTAGTAGGAATTCCCAATACCTTAATAATATTGAGTGTTTTTGTAATCAAGTGGATGTTCATGAAATATATATAAGTTGTACATTTATGAACATACAACACACCCACCTATAAAAATAACAGAAAATTCACATAAAAGTATATGATCTAGGTTATCATGGGTTAAATAGGGAACCAAAACACTTGGACATACTTGCTTTAACTCCATTAGGGAAGAATATAGTCTCCTCTTATAGTGAATCCCAACCCATAGCCATAGAGTTATGTTAGGGTGTTCCATCGTGTCTTGAACCATACCCAAAGATATAGGGTGAGGGGTCTTACCAAGTCCATACCACTACCTGAAGGTTATAGGTAGGTCACACATCAAGTACCTTGGTCTTCCCTTATATCACAAAAATATTCCTCACAATACAATACCTAGTTTATGCCTTATCTCTCAAGGATTTTCACATGCCAGGTTTCACTGGTCACCCTAATCACTCAATGGATATCACAAATCAAGTATCTTACTAACACTTATCACTCAAGGGAGGATTCATATAGTAACTTAAACCATACCTTATCATTCAAGGGATGTCTTTTCCAAAAAAAATCTCAATCAATATGAGGATTTTATTCTGACTACTAACATATCTCTTAAGGTAGGGTCTAATGTCATGTCACCATCTATACCTTCTCACTCAAAGTAAGTTTATTCCAACGCCATATCACTCAAAGTGAATACATGCATTAAGATTCATCACAGACCATGACAATATCTATCGCCTATTGTTTGAACATAAAATAAATATAAAATAGGGTTTGAATCCTATCTTATAATCTCACTAGATCATGATAGGGTGTTAGTCACTCATAACCTATTATAACATCCCATAGCACACCTCAATATCCATCTAGCCTCACATAACTATCTCCTCAATACTATTTTGATCTATATAATTCATACCCAACACCCCTATGGTGTTCTCTTATAGTATAGTCTCTATCATAATTTTAATGAGTCATTCTATGCTGAAATTAGCTAAGAGGACATCCCCTCATCACTCCATGGAATCAGGCATAATACTATCAAACCTATCCAATCAATTGATATCATCCATCTAAGGTTCATCTACAATATCATACACCAACCTGGGGTTTATATCAGTAGAACATCATCATTATAACTCACATAACCTTCATCATCATGTAATAAAATACACATCATATAACAATGATTATGAACCATAAAAAGTATACAAGATTTACAAATAGGGAATCACCCTCTTGAGGTAAAACAAACCAAAACCAACCAAAGCCAAACCTTCATGATCTCCTATAAAAATAATGTCAAAATCCTATTTTTAAGCCTTTTAGAAAAGTATCTCATTTTTTCTTGATCACACTATGCCCCTATCCAAAACCCATTTAAAACATTCTTTATAAAACCCCACTCTAATTTTAAAATACCATTTCAAAATCCATTCTTCGAAAAAACACTTTTACATAGAAATTCCATTCAAAGAAAAATTATTTTTAAATTATATTTTAAAAGGAATCTATTTTCTCATTAAAATCCAACCCAAAACACCAAATAATCTATAAAGAGGGCTATCTATACTCCTTTAACCAAGGCACCACCATAAAATTATTTAGTTTGTTGTTTAGTTCATGATGACTATTTGGTTAATGTGACCTTATCCTAATACATGATAAATGATCAAAAAATTCATGAAACATAATGGAAATATTTATAATGATTCATAAGAACATGAAATAACCAAAAAAGTATAGGACTGATAATTTCAAGGACACATATCTCATGAAGTGATCTAAACATCAATCCCATGAATTTATTGATCTCCTCTAAGTCCACAGGAACCTATCTCACTAATAAACACCATCAAAAAAATATAATGAGAATTTAAAACCAAAATCCATTGATGTAATATCCAAATTAAATCTCGCCATATAGTATAACAGCACTAAAACCAAAAACAATGTGGTGTAGCCCACTCCTAACACACACATGGACCTAGGCCACATAAAAGCACCCAAATCAATGGTTTAGCCCCAATTTTCCAAAACCCTAAATAAATACATGGAGAAATATACCTCAAGAAAAAAACCACATAATCCCTTCTCAATACCTCATCCAAAATATTTATATGAAATCCCTATAAATAGGGATGATTCCACCATGATCTGGTGGAATATTCTCCCTAAAACCCAAACTAGAGAACTAAAAATTAAAGGAAAACAAGGGGAGAGAACAAGGAGTTGAGTAGAAAGAGATCTTACCTCAAATACATGGGAGGAAATCCTCTAAAACCACTAAGATCAAAGGGAGACCAAGGGGAGAAATGGAGGACCCAAGAGGCTAATTCCCCCACTCCTAAACAACTTCAACCAAATGAACATGATGGGGTTACGAATAGTACCCCTATGAATTTAATAAAAGGACTTCTTAAACAAATGAACAAAGGTGATAAAAAATGTAATTTTATAAATTATTTAAAGAAAAAAATCACCAACCTAAATCCATAACATCCATCTGAAAAGCCATGGAATCACATAAACACATAGGTGATCTCAAATGAGGTATCCATAATTGAGAGGTTTAGAGGAGGAACAATACTTTCATAGGTACATTATATATATCATTATAATATAAGATATACCATGTTGTGTGGAATGGAAATCCCTCCATGTAGGTTATTCCATAAGGGATTTATTGAGGGCTTAAAAGAGAACATAGTATTATAATATAATTTCCTTATTAGGAAAACTCTAATGTGGGATTCAATAAAAATAAGAAATGGGGAGATGTCTTTGTGTGATGGATGGTTCTCTAGAAATATTGTATTTGGGTTTTACATATGATAAATATAAATCTTGAACACTTCATAGAGCTAACCTTGGTGATCTGTGGAAGAGGATTTGTTCTAGAAAACAAAATGGTGTAGAAAATTTCATGGTTTAATATCAGTGTAAATATTTAGAATTCATCAGAAAATTGTGGAATTTCTAGTACTTTGAAGTGGAAAATGAGGAATTTCATTCCATAGAGTATGTCATGGTATGGACAAATTTTTCTTATTTAAACCATTGAGAGTATACTATGTAGTGTACTTATTTTGAATTCATTTTTGAGAATTCCTAAAATTAGTTGTTTGAAGTTTGATACAAGGAGATCCATGTTATAGAACATGTCTTAATATTGGTAGTTTTGATAGAAATTAAATAGTAGATTAGAACATTTGGTCCAAAATGAGGTCCAATACACCATAGTGTAGGTTGTGGTTAGAATAAAGTTCAAGATCTAAGTGAATAAAATGATGTGGATCTTTTAAAAACTTATAATCCTCTCATAATTGATCCCTAAAGTTTTTTACCTCACCAATGGTGACTAAGAGATTCAAGATGATCAAATGAATCAAAAATAAGTCAGAAAATTTGGTAGTTTTTTTAAGGAAGTTTAAGGTTTGAATTTAAATTTTAGATTCAAATTTGAACTTGATAAATATTTCTTTATTTCTCAATCAGAATAAATCAAACATGAAAACATGAATGGTGTGTGATAATTAATATTTTATATTATCTATTAAGATTTTCATTATTGAAGAAAACAAATAGGGAACTAAAACTACATCTTATTCTCATAATTTGATTATAAAAGATATTATAGAGATAACCTATTCTAAAATTGTACACTAAATAAGAACAAAAGTAGGAATCGCTGCTACTAAATTTTTTTAAGAATAATATTATTGAAGAGGTAGAATGTATGTGAAGTGTTGAATTATTTTATTTCAATACAATAAAAGGAATTCTTTAAACTAGTGAAATAAAATAGAAATAAGGAGTAATATATTTTTTTTACGGTTGTGAAGTAAAATAAGGTACATGTGAACTATTATAAAAACAAAATAATCAAATATATCTGAATACTACTATGAAATTAAGATAATAAGTACAATACAAAGATGTAATTTGATAATAAGGAAGATTCTATATTGGTGAAATGATTCCTTTTTATTACTAGAAAGTATTTTATAATAGTTAGGAGGTAGTATAAAGACCCTGTGGTATGATGTTAAAGTTAGGGATTCACTATACACTATTGAGATACATTTACATAATTGTTGTATAATCCCTGCTCATTTATAGCTCGTGAATGATTCTAGTTCATTTTGTGATCATGAATGAATTTATCTCACACCAAGTATCATCATTTCATTTTTAAAGGTGAACCTTGTAAATCTATTATTCCCCTTTTATGTTCTTATTTGAATGAGTTTAATGAAAAGATGAAGGTACTAAGAGATAAAAAGATATTAATTAAACTTAAAAAGTGTATAGATAAAAGGAGAGAGATAAAAAGGTTTTAAATTGGATAAAAATTCATCAACACTGATTCACCCACCCCCCTCCTTTCAATGTTGAATATTTTTCAAATCTAATCTATCAATTGGTATCAAATACTATACCACTTTTATTTAGTTTTTCTTATCTTGAAGTTTTTTACTTTTTGATAATTTTATTCTCTTTCTGAATTTACCATGAAGTGTGTTTTTGGTAAAGATTCATTTGTTTCATATCAAAATTTACTCTCTAAAAAGACTATGTAAAAAAGAAAAATAAAAATAATATATTTTTAATGATGCCCCTGTTGTATAAGGAAGAATAAGTTTTAGTTTTGGCATGATATATAATTAAATAAATGGATATATCATTAAAAAAATAAGGAATGGTAGTTCAGTCCACCACCAAGCAAATAGACCACCCTTCTACCTCAAGATGATCAACATATTTTAGTGATCATGAGGTAAGTGTAAATTCTTAATGAAACTATAAATAATAAGAACCAAGAAGTAGTAGGAGTATTCATATGTCAATAGATATTTCTATTTATGAATTAAATGATAAAATATATTTTTATACCAAATAATTATTTTCTTTCGTTTTTGGGATCTTTCAAATCATACAAGTAGATATCACTAAATTTGAGGAAGAGTGTAATTTGATTGAGAAATCATTGAATGATAAGTTTCATACTTGTAAAAATATCTCTAAACATGTTTGATCTATATAATTGGTGAATATAGATTTTTAATTGAGGCCCTAAAAATTTGTAAATGAATGGATCAAATAAGACAAATAGAAGATTGAGATCAAGAAGACTCTTGAGGGGAATATCTATGTATTATAGGAGAAACAAAACAATTGTAGTGATTTAAAATATGAATAATTCGAATTCAAATCCAAAATAATTAAGGATATTTTGAAAAATTGATTCAATAAATGGATATAACTCATGAATAATAGATTCAAAATGTGAAAAAAGATTATATATATAGGTATATTTTTATTGAATATCAGAATATGACATTCAATATGTGATGTCTTGAATTGGAAGTATAATTGGATAATCTAAAAATGACACATATTAAGATCTTACAATCAAAAACGAAAGAAATTACTTCAAAAAACTATTTAAATAAGGATTCATATTTTAAAATACCTATATTCAGGGGGAAAAATTCATGACAGCACCTGGTGATTATACTCTAGAATCCTCAAAGAACAAGGTACATCCATACCAAATTTTAGTATTTTTACTAATTCTATTTCTATAAACAATATTGGTTTAAATATAAAATTTGTAAAAAAATGGATAAATAAAAGTGGATATAGTTATAACACAATGACCATGGTGGATATAAGAACGATTATGAGTACTGGATCCCAAAATGTAACCCAAATAATGGTGGAGAAATCCAAATAATAGTAAGTTTTCAAATCAAAATAATAAGAATATTTGAAAAGAAGGTTAATATTTATAGGGAATTTTTATTATTAAAACTGATTTTTGAATAGGGTGTAGGGTTTTTGGAACACTATATAATTTCTATAAGCACAAATAAATCCCATTTAAAGGGGGAGAAATCTAGAAATGAAGAAACATATATGGATTAATAAGAACCAATCTTACTCAAATGTATTTGAATAACATGGAAATATATGTGATTTTTACAATGGTTGTGGTCATGAGAATGGTTCATGTTCATATTAGATGAAACAAAAGAAAATGGGAGAATAAAACCATAGAACATGACGAATAAAGAAGAGAAAACCTTGGGTGGGAATCTGAAGAAAATTGTAAATTAGAATTCTAATAAGAAGCTTCACAAGAAGGGTAATCAATAGTGACCCAGAATTTCATATATAGATATTATATATTTTTAGATGAGTATTCATTACATTGCACAAATACATTCCTATGGATCATAACAGTTTATTATATTTGGAATCATGGAAACATAATCATTTGATTCAAAAGTTAACTACATCATCTCCCACTAAATTCTCATAAATAGAACCCTTATTAGACATATCATACTTAATACCTTTCTTCATAATATAGGGAAAGGAAACATAAGAAAGTGTGTTATTGATTCTCATTAAGGGTAAAAAAGGGATATATTAATATAATATAAGCATAAGGATAAGAGAACATGATAATAAAATTTGAAACCCATACTCTTCGTGTCATAGATCATAAACCTCAGTCATGGAATTAATATTTTAAATTTAGAAGATATAAATCATAAAGGAATCAAAGAACATAATCCATGTGATAATAAAATTGTAATAATATAGATAATTTTGGTATACACATATTCTTACAACATTGTGAGTATTTATAAATAAATATAGGTTCACTCATTAAGTTAAGGACTTGAGATAAATCCCTCTCATAAACTTATAAACATGAAATCATTTCCACGTATGATATTATGGACATGAAATCATGTCCATGCATAACATTATGGACATTAAATTGTTCCCACACATAAATATATGGACATGAATGCATTCCCATTCATAACCTTATGGACATGAAACCAGTTCCACGCATAACATTGTGAACATAAAAACAAGTTCACACATTATAGAATTAACTCATCAGTTATCTATAATTTACCAATGAATTGGAGAGAGACATAGGTCCCACCCATCACATAACTAAAATAATAAATTTGTGTTCTACAAGATCAAAAATCAGTCATCATATCTGAAACCCTAAAAATAAATGGGTTTCAAAAACATTATATCATAGTCTAACCAGTTGAAAGGAAACAAGTTTCATAAACATCTAGTCGTCATAAATATAAACCATATAGAGAAAACATAAGTATGGTACCATTGTATTATATCCTATATAAATCTTAATTAACATAAAATTATTTCATCTTAGATAGAAAATTATTTTGAAAATAAAATCACTTGGAAAATTTCTTGAGAAATGTAACCTTTCATTAAAAATAAAAAAATTTAAAACTAAAAATTCAAAAACCATTATGAAAATAATTTTCATTTAAAATAACCTTGGAAAACTTATTAATTAATATTTTAAACATTTAGAGGTTAGGATGGTGGGAAATTCTGTTTATATCATATGCATTAAAACAATGATTACTTTTACATTTTTAATAAAATCAAAACGGTTTTTGTTTGGAAAAATACATAAATATTCCTTTTAAAAAAATTGTACAGATTAAAAAAATGTAAAAATTAATTTAAAAAATAATTTTGGAAATTGAAAATATTCTTGAAAACATTTTCAGAATACATGGATATGGAAGAAAAAGGGTTTTCGACTAAAGAGAGAGAGAAAATTGATTTTATTTTAAAAAAACTATTTTGTAATATTGAGTACATAAAGAGAGGAAATAGTAATTGAAACATATATTCAAAAGAAACAACTAGAGAGAAAAAATTAATATAATTATTTATAGTTAGATCATAATATCTCATCATTGAAATCATAATCATAAACATCGCCGATAATCAATGAGATTATAACATCAAACCCTTACCACTTTGGTAACTTTTGAATCATAAGACCCAATAAATAATAACATAAAATGAAACATTAAATATATTTTAATTAAATAAATTCATGATATTACATGTCAAAGGGTATATATATACACCTTACAAAATAATATAGGCTCATAACATAACATATTCCCCAAAGAAAACAAATAGAGATAAAATTACCTTACCTTAAGTCTCAACTTATTTCATACACATTCAAACCTCCTATAAAATAAATATAGGTTTATTATAAATATATTAAAAACCCATAATTATATATATTATTAAATATATTATTTAATTATTACCTTTTATTACCCATTTATAAACAATTCCTTGTTAAAATCATGTTTTGGGTAATAACTGCTTTGTTTTCATGTATGTTTTAATTTGGTATTTTTAGTAATTTTGATTTTATCATGGTTAAATAATCTTAAAAATATTAACAATAATATAAATATAATATGTATTCATTATATATTTATTTTTATTAGTCCATAAAATTTATATATAAAAAATGAAATACTTTGTTTATGGAGACGGTAGGTTATACGTACGCATGAATGATGTTTCCATTATCTCAGGAAATGGAATGAAAGAAAGGTAACTAATATATCATTTTTATAGATTAATTATTATTTCATATATATCACATATATTAATTAAATATATCCACATTACCTTCCATGTAAAGTGTAATTGAAAAATAAATTACATCACTTCACGAGGTGGTAGTCCACCCTACACACGAGCGACGTTATCATATTCCAACATAATGGAAAGTAAGAAGGTATATGTGATATGAAAATTTAAAAAGTACAATTATTTCATAAATATCATATAAATATGTTAAATACATTCTTATATCCATATGTGAGAGGTGTATATGGAAAAAAAATTATATCGGTTCATGAGGCGGTAGTCTTTCATATACATGATCAGTAATTTTGTTCCCATTTAATGAAATAGGAGATTGATATAGGTTTTTAGATAAACATGTTAACATGTTATTATATTTTATATATTTTTTTTATCATATTATAATTATTATTACATTAATAAAGGAGGTAAAAGAAGAAAAAAAAATTCTTATTGAAGACAATTACCTTCTCTTAGAACAACCTCCTTTAGATCTCTTATTAAGGACCCTAGTATTGGTATTTTGGGATGAAAAGTAGACTTAGATAATATATAAAGATTTTTGGGATGGATTTTTTCAGATTTTTATCAATCCAAATGGAATAGTATGTGTGAATAAGTGAGGGTAGGAAGTTCCATTTTATAATTGAGGAGTGGATTTTTTGTAAATATTCAAAACTATTCAATAGTTGGATGTAACACTCACCCAAAGTGCCTATATAATTAAAAAATAATTTAGTGTAGATATGTTATGGTCTTACCCCACATCCAAAACACAAAATACACATGGTTTATACATTTTATTCCTTGTCTTTTAAGTTTATTTAATTTACCATTTTAGTTTTCACTTGGGTAACTTTTATATTTTTATTTACCTAGGTAATTTATCATTTAAGAATAAAATTAAAGTGAGACTTATTAAAAAATTTGAACTATTTAGTTCTCAATTTTAAATCTAATTTATTAAATAAAAATCCTATGTTTTTTGGAAAATTAATTTTAACATAAGCACGTGTAATGTGCAAAACCCCATTTTGACCTTAATTGTAGTAATTAATATTTAATGACTTTATTAATATTTATGGCCGAAAAATAATTTAAACTTATTATAAAATAAAATTATTATTATCAAAAATATTTAATCCATTTTACCATATTCAATTCTCTAAAGTGGTAGAATTTAATTTTAGATTAACCTCACAGATGCAACGAAAAAGAGGTTTTCCAAAGTGAAAATTTTCAAAAGTATAGAAAGTTTTAATATAAAAACTCAATATAAAATTTATTTCAACAAAATAAATTCGATTAATAACTATACAGTCAACCTAATTTTAATTTTAAAACTTTAATAATATTATTTGGAAAATTATTAAATTCTTTAAACAGAAATAGAATTTTGAATACTACATCAATAACAAGGTTCAATTCCTACCGGTCTCCAATTAGGGGGACAAAAAACCTAGGTGGCATGTAAATGGGGGAATTTTTCATGTTGGTTTCGATGTGTCTTTGGGGTTATTATGCATAAGGTGATAGTGTTTTTTGGATCAGCCAACTGGTGGAGTGTGTCTGTGCACAGATACGAGCTGTCCTCCATGAAGGTTGGTGTCGATAGAGTGATAGTGGTGGTGGTGGGGTGGTAGATCTCTACAGGAGTCTGGAAATGGTTTTTGGAGGGGAAACAGTGACCAAAGCTAGATTCTAGTAGTTTTCATAGGCTTGATGGTCCTTATCTGATGGGTTGGGGATGGATGAGCTTAGTGATGGGATGGGGATCCTCAGTGAAGGCATGGCACAACTAAGATGAAGGTGCATGAAAAAACCAACAGTCTATGTTGTGGGTGATAACGGAATAGGTAGGTTTAATTGGTATTATGTGATGTATTAGTTTTTAATATCCCTAGTCATATTAAGTCCATATAATGGTATCCCACTATTCCCAAAAAAATGATATGTTTCTTGGTTTTATAAAAGGAGGGCTTCTCTCTACCTATTGAAAAAGTATTTTTTCACTATTCATTGGAAATTTTATCTTTTCAGAAAATTATAAAAATTTGACTCTTATATATTTATGACATTCTATATTAAAAAATTAACTTCATTTTTTTGAATAAAATTTCAAAAAAAAATTAATTTGTAATTTTAAAATAAGTGTGAAAAATGTGACAAAACTAATTTTTATAATAATACAAATTTTAAGTGTAAAATTGAATTTATTCTTATCTCGTGCCTAGAAAATAGATAATATAAATGTTAAAATTATTCGTTGAATATATAATATATAAATTTCATTAAAATCATTCACCAAAAGTTATTTATTTAATTTATTAAGTTAAAATGCATTTATACGCATAAAAATGCTTTTTGAGAAAAATATTTCCTTTATTTTTTATTGGTTTTATTTTAATTTATAATTAGTTGTTGACCAAATAATTAATTTTATATACATGTGTAAATTATATAGTTTCACAATTTACTTAATCCTATTCATACCCTCCATTCCAATGGTTATGAGATAACAATCAAATTAAATAATAATATTTTAATAGTATATTGTGTTTCGTTAAAAATCAATGTTTCATGTAACATAATATATCAAAGAAATTAAATTTATTTGAAAAAAAATAATAAAATATAAATCTATTAAAAAATAAACCTTGGAATGTATGAAGAAGGAAAATAAAATTCAAAATAGGTCTAGGAAGTTTAAAAGGATAGAAACATTTAATGTAAATAATCTGAACAAGATAACTCAAAAAAATCAATGTGGAAACTCTGAAGAAGCTATAAATGTACCCATATTTTGATTATTTATTTGGATTTTATATTTCTATGAATAAAATAATAAGTTCCGAGAAGAAAAATTGAAAGATAATGATAAATGAAAAATAATAATAATCCACATGATAATCTATAATTACATGATATGGGCTCAATAAATGAAAAACGTGGAGTTGAATAAGACCTGCATGGTAGAGGATAGAAATATTAAAATAATTCCAAAGGTGGTTTGAGCATATTTACAGCATAAGAATATTCTACAAATAGGATTATGGCTACATTGGATATGAAGGTTGGTGAGGAAATAGACATCCCAAACAAAGAAGAGAATTATGTGAGGATATTCTTGATTCCCAATGAAAAATATTAGTGAAAAATCATATGTTTAAGAATTAATAACATAGAAACTTTGTTGAGAAAATATTCTTAATATTTTTGTTCATATTGAGGAATTATGAGTTCCACCTTATTAAATTATCCTTCTGTTTTGTATTTGTGTTCTTATGCTGCATGGAATTGAAGATGAAGCATGTTATTAGGGAGAGAACCTAAGAAGGAGTGGTTGTTTTTAATATTGAATAGAAAAGTTATGAATCCACCATCCTAGATTTATTAGTCACATGGTTTTCTAAATAAAATATTATGAAAAGGTATTCTTTGATGAATCTCAAGTATTCTATTAAAACTATTCAATGATATATTGAATTCCATTTTAGTAGATTCTTAATATATAGAAACTCCAATATATATCAAGGGAAGAGTTCCACCATTATTAAGACTATTTAGTTTGTCTCGTTAAGGGGGAGAGTAGTCTAGAAGATCATGAAGCGGGTAACATAATTACTCCTTAATGAAGATATAACTATTCTATAAGGTACTTAAACAATATCTCTAAAAAAAGGTATGATTTCTTATTCTCTCATCCTTGTAAACTAAAATTAGACCTTAACATTAAGGGAAATCAATGACATGAAAGTTTAAATTTAAAGAATATTTTGATCTATCATTTAAAATTTTGATCATCCATGTTGTACATGAATGTTTTTAGATATTTTTTGAAGTTAGTTCATGAATTCATGTTGATATATTTCATAAGAAATTTATATCATATTTAGTATCTCAATTAGTATCATAAATTTTCTTAACCTAAAATTATTAAACATATTCTGATAAATGAAATGAGTATATCCATTTGGGTGTTATCATATTATTTTGATAATGGTAAATCTATTTCATAAACATACCCTATTATTTTCTACACCAAGCATGGATCATGTAGTCTTAGAGAATAATAGTTAGTGTTATATTTCTTAGGTATGAATTGATATCACTCTCTAATGTGAATTGTATTTCTTTTTAATATGGGGGATAAAAATAAAAAAAATATTGATGAAATTTGTGGATATAAAGAATGATAATTAAAATATAAATGGATTTATACATATTTAATTATCAATTTAGTATGAATTTATAAAAAAACATATGGGGATATTTTTTAACCCACTTTGTGTGTGTTGTATTTGTTTTTAATTAATTTCAATGACTATAGAGTTTCAATAAATCATGATTTCAATATGCAGTGACGAGAAATTTATTTGAAGTGGGTTTAATATCCCAATAATGTTGGGAAAGGAATGAAGTTCCCAAGAAACTTGAATATTATACTGTATCAGTTATCTCTTACACACTTCCACAAATAAACATGAATACTACTTCACATCTGAAATAGGGAGAACTACTCAAATATAAAGAATCCAATTAGAGGTGAACATTGATCTAATACTAATTGAGAGGACTGATTAGGGATATTTTTAACACTTAGAGGGGGGTGAATTAGTTTTTATAACCTTTTGTCCAATTTAAAACCTTTTAATACCTCTCCTTTTACCTATACACTTGTTAAGGTGAATATATCTCTCATCCTCTCTTTTGAACTTCCTATTTTCTTACAACACATATTAATACGCACCAATATAAAATTCATGAAATATTTACAAGGTTCCCCTCTCAAAATAAGAATTATAGTCCTTAGATTGATATGTATTCTTCTACGATCACAATACCAACTATTATCAACCTGTAGGTACAAGCGAGTAGGTTTTATCCTTTAACCCGTGCTTCATGTCTCTTAACTATGTTTTTGTGTATCTATCACTCTTTCAAGAAAGTTATAAAATAATTAGACATCGTGGTTTTTTTCCCATGATATAAGGATATAAAATTTCATGAATTAATCAACGCATATGTAGATAATGGATTAGATTTAATTGAAAGAAATTAAAAGTTTTAATTTGAATTTTAAATTTTAATTCAAACAAGAAGAAGGTAATATTTCTATTTTTCAAGATGAGTAATGACAAGGTCCTGTATTTTTTATTGTGGGAGATTGTAAGAGAGAAAATATAAAATACACATCTAAAGAAATATTTTTATTATCAAAGAGGAATACTGATCTAAAACTGTTAATCTCTTGGAGAATATATATATATTAAATCTAAAGAAGAACCAATTAATTTTTTATTACATTCATGTAGAAGAAAAATATAGAAGAATAATAAGAGGGTGTTTTTCATTCCATTTTTCACATAAAGAAGAATATTTTTAACCTTTTGATTGATAATAAGAGTAAAAATTATTATTATATGTTTTATAATATGAAAAGGAAGTATATATAGTATTAGTAAAAGAGTTGATGCTATTATGGGAATATTTAAAGAATTATGGAGTAGCAAAAAAAAAGGCTTCAACATGGTGTATATATAAATAATTTTAAAAGTTTTGTTGAATTATATGTAAGAACTATTTTTTATAGGTTTTTAATAAGATCTATTATGTTTAGTGTAGATTTTATGTTATGATGATGTATTGATTATAGTGATGGTGATGATGAAGTATTGATAGAAATTTTTATTCTCTGAAATATTATCAAGTGGTATCAAAGTGAGGTTCCATCACTTGTGATTGGTTATTTGAAAGTTTATATTTTAAGTCTTTCTATATGAATAAGTAGTCACTGATTTCAATTATCTTAAATGGATAAACCAAACATAGTGAATGGTAAGAGGATTACCAGATTTGATGGGAAAGGTTATCACGTATAAAAGGATGGAATGTTTTCATACCTTTTATCTATTAGTTATAATGTATTGAAAGATGAAACTAATGGATCCCCCCCACACACACATGATGAAGATGATTCCATAACAGTTTCAAGAAAGAAGAATATGAAGAATAATGGTAATACTAGAAAAAATATTTTGTCTTATATTTTAGATAATAAATTTCTAAAAATTAGAGGAATCAAAACAGAGAAACATATTTGGGAAAAACTAGATAATATATATGAACTAAATACCAAAGTGAATTAGAAAAAATTATAGATTCAGATACAGGAGTATAGAGATCTCTAGATGCATGATGATGATACAATTGAAAGATTCTTCAAAAGGGTAAACAAAATTTGAGCATGATCAGAGACTATGGTGAGAAGTTAAAAGACTCTAATATTGTGGAGAAAGTATTGCGTATATTACCAGACAAGTTTGATGCAAAAGAATCTGCATTGGAAGATAAATATCTAGGTGACATACCTCTTTATGACTTACATAGAATTTCTATATCCTATTTGATGAGAAAATATGTTTTTTTCAAAAATAAGGTATGTTATGAAAAGGATATTGATTTTAATTCCTCAAAACTTGTGAAGACCAGTAATATTATTGTTGAAGAAAAAGATACTATAAGTTTAGATTCTATTGAATATTTCAATGAGAATATTGATGAAGTTATATGTACCTTATCTCAAGAAAAATTAGTGTAATGAAATAAAAATACAAGATAAATCTCTCTTAAAAGTGTTTTTGTTTTGGATCTATTGGGAACTTTATAGAAAATTTCCCAAGATCAAAAAGTAAAGAAGATAGTGATGAAGAAGAGGTTAATCCAAAAGGATCCTCAAATAAGAAAGCTAATTTGAGAAAAAAATTTAATATATTTCAATTTATTTTCATTGAAAATTAACCCATAATTAATCTATAACCTAGGTAATTAATTTATTCTTATTAGTTTTGTAGAATTTGGAATGAAAGATAAAAGGATTAAATCAAGTTTTTAGTGTTTTATTCAATTTTTAATTTAATTAAACATGACATACATTGATATTTGAATTTTAAAATTACTATTTTAAAGGGTTTTTAATTATGTTTTTCATTATTTTGATTATATTTGGATAAATTCAGACAAATTCTATATTGAGAATTGTGATTTTTCATGTCAATAGGTCTAATAATGGAAAAGAAATAAGAATAAGACTTTTATCCTATGATTTTATGACTTTATCTAGCTATATTTTAAGACTTTGGGATGATAATATAAATTCATAATAAAAATACATCATAATACTTCCCAAATGTATCACTTTGTAAGGGTAAGAATTCATTATTAATTGCAAAACTTCAATACCCATCATAATACTTTCCGATCATATGAATTTACAAGTGTATGACTTCACCATCGATCGTAATACTTCATCCCCCAGCGTAATACTTCCCCAAATGATATAAAAAGGTTATAGGTTCATGAGAGGGTTGTTTGAGGGTACCTGAATCTCTCCTAAACTACCTAAGGATACATTCTATATTTCTGAAGCTTTGTAAAGATAACAAAGAAGTTGTGTAAAGGTTATAAGTGAATTCCAGATCTATGTAAAGGTGTCCCTAAAACTATTGTTGTTATGAAATGGTCACACTTATGGGGATATAGCTATATAAGGCTCAATGATTTTTCATAGGAAGATTAAATCTATTATTCCAAAAATTAATAAGGCTTGACTAAAAATTAAATTCCATTCCTCTAGTATAAAAAAATCTAGAAGAACTCTAATAAACTATCCACATAGTGATCATCAATTTTGAGTTAGAATAGGTATATTGTGGGAGTAATATTGAGAAAGAGTTTGAATATTTTAATTCCAAACTGCCTTAAGAATAATCCTCAAGATAGGAACTTACTAACCATTTGATGAAGAAGTAGCTCGATGCTCATTACAATGAACCCTAAAGAAGAAGAAGAAAGAGATAAAATGATGTTATAAATATTCCCCCTCTCACTTTAAGATCACCCACTGGATAAAAATTAATGGATGAGATCCCACACTTCTAGTTTTGTTCTTTCTATTTTATTTTGAGTATATCAGGAGTGTGAGGGTTTGAGGAGGTGAGTATACCTCATGATTCATTATTTCTCTTTTCAATTCACACTTTTAAAAAAAACATTTTATATCCCTTTATCTGGATCATAGATGTATGATTGGGATATTTTTTATGAAGTGGATAGACTCATGATTATGACCCATTAGAGAGAGGGAGGGGGAATCACTTGGGGATTCATCCAAATTATGAATTCCATTAACACTATCTAAGAAGTGAGATTGTTTTAGTTTTTTGGAACATACAAGAATAATATTAGAGATCAAGGCAATGAGACAATAGAGGATATTTATGGTTGAATCCAAGGTCATCTCCCTTCTCTCATTCATTTGGTTATCCATTGTATTGGTTTCTTACTTCATGATTCACCCCCCCCCCCTTGTTTCATGTTTTCAAAACAATAGATAAGAAATCATTAATAAAGTGTTAGGATAATAGATATCCAATTAGGACTCATTGAGAGATGACCTTGGTCAACCAATATACTATATTCCAAGTTTTAAAAATTTTATTTTTTGAGAAACCAAATACATAGTATTCGTCAACTTGGTTCCATTTTATGGGATATGGATTGATTTATTTACCATATCAAGCATATTTATAAATAGTTTGTTTCATTAAATTTGTTTTTCTTTATGTGTTAATTTTTTTCGATTTTATTTATTTCCACTCCAATATTGGATAAAAATCATTGAGTGGCCATTATTAAATAATGGATTTCCAAATTCATTCCCAGTTAAAAGATATTAATTGAATACCATCTGAGACATTATTTCAAATTGATCAATCTCTCTTACCATAGAAGCCTGAGGAGGATAATTTTTAACGAAAAGAAGATAATCCTTTGGAACATGTCATTATGTGGGAGGATGAAATCAACTACCATAATAGATAATACCAACATCAACTTCAAATTCCCTCATTTAAACTAAGTTAATAATAACCTGCGTTGGATAATATTCAAGCATACAGTGATAGATATTTTATATTTAACCATTAATTGAAGGAAAAAAACATATTACTGGGAGATTTCATGGACATTATGGATATGATATACACCACCCTCAATACGCTCATGGAGAAATGGGTAACACATTAATAAGAGGTTCATGATGTGATAAAAGAATATGAAAATGTGGTGCCCTTATTTTCTCAACTGAGACAGTGGATAAAGGACTTAAACAACCTTTACTCCCAAGAATTTCTAAGATTTTACCTGAATCCATTATGGAGAAACAAATGTTTCCACTATAAAACTTAAGGGGTGTGACCAAACTTTGAACTCTTGTTTTTAAATTTTATTAAATTCACTTAAAAAATGAAACCTTGTGTTTTAGCGACACAATATTAGCACTGATGGAGCCTTCCTTGGAATTAGAAGAAGAGGGGGAGATTATGGGATTTGAAAATAAACTAATGGATCCACTATGATCTCCTAAAGAAACCAGTCTAGAATAATTTATTAAAAAATAAGATATCATGGACAACCAACATAGGGGAGTTAAATTATATTTTAATTAATTTTATTTAAATTTTTCACTACTTAAATTTAATTATGAATCCATTTTCATTAAATTTCCATGTTAGGTTAATCTATACACAACCCTAGAAATTGAAGAACTTATGTAAACTAACATAGAAGATAAACTATATTTGTAAATAAAGGACAGGCCTTCGTAGTTTGAATAAGGGGTCGATGAATAGTTCTTTGAAAATATATGGAAATACTCTATGGAATAATTTGAGGAAGAAGACCCTCCAATGATTGGAAAAGCTATAACATATATGCATCTAGCCTTGAACATTGAGAATAAGGAAACACAAGAGGTGGATGATGAATGAAATGAAGCTCTGGGACTTGGGGGGAAGCCACAACCTCCTCAACAACACCATGATCATCATTTGGAGGAGGATACAACATCAAATAGGGATACCCCTTACTTTATTTTTCATTCCCCATTAAATTTGACATTATTTAATATGTTGGATTTGGGATCATTTCACATTGTTCATGGGGTTCTCCAATACCATATTCCACTCAAAAAAATTGGTAAAAATAAGATGTGGTGGTTTTTATTAAAGAAACCAAACCACCTACTAATTAGGGTTAATAATTAGAAATGAAAACTGCGGGAAATCAAAATATAGCACCCACTTAGGGAGATAAACAAAGTTTCCTTTAGTTTTATATCTTTATTTTACTATTTTCAATAAACAAATTATGTTTAACCTATTTTTTATATAACTCTAAAAGTATAAAACACATTGAAATCTATATCAAAGATATCTAAAAAGAAACCATGAGAGTTATTAACTCAAACATTCTGAAAAAATAAACACTATGTGGTTTCATTATTTTTACACTTTTTTAAATACTACTATTATTTATATTTTGTTAAACTTTGATGGGATAGAATTAGATAAGTGGGGTGATTCAGAACTATTTTAGATTTTTTCTAAAGGTTTTTAGAATTATTTTTTAGGAATATATATATAAATTCTATTGTTTTTTTTTGTTTTGTGTTTTTTTAGTGTTTTTTAGGATAGGAATATTTAATTTCAAATTTTTGTTTCCTAGTGGTGAATTCATGATATTTTTGAGGATTTCATTGATTTTGAAATTATTTTATCTTCATTATGGTTGAGTGAGTTTGAATTTAATTTTCTTGGAAATTATATTTTAGAACTAGGAAAATGAGTACAATTTAAAAAAAATAGGTGGAATTAGAATCATAACTCAATGAAACTAGATTTTTGAAATTTATACTTTGAAAATTAAATTTTGGGGAAAATAATACCTCAAGGAGACAACTAAAAATATAATCATAAAATTAATTTGAAATTGGATTAAAATAGGTAATTGGAATCCCAAAATGAAGTTCTAAGATAATTAGGAACTTGGTGTGTTTGTAATAAATTCCATATGTAAATTCTATAAGTCCTTTTCACATACATGGCTAAGAAAAAAATTCAATATGTGTCTAATTATTAAAAGGGTATGGATTAAGGTGTGTGGAATATAAGAAACAAATTAATAAGGATAAAATTCAATTATAATAATATCATTTTATTTGTATCCAGGAAGTGGAAAATGGATCATTGGTACATGGAAATTAGAGAAGAGTGATAATTTTAAGTGACCCTTGTTAAAGTTTTAACTCTAATGAAAACCTTTTTCTTTAACTCATATAGTTGTAACTTTTACTTAGATTAAAGTGGAAAATTAGGATAAATTCATATAGGAATTATAAAATTTTTAATAAATTAATGACTTTTTGATTTTCCACATTTCTGTTGTGTGTATTTGATTTTATATGGGATAATCATTTTTATATGTTAATTTATCTTTATTTTTCATGAGTGAAATACTGTAAGTATGGGGGAGTGATGTGAGATTTTTTTTAACATTTTTTAGTTTCATTTCATTAATAATTATCCCCTAATTATTATATAACCATTTTTATTAATTTATTTCTATTTCTTTAGTGAAATCCTTAATTAAATGATAAATAGATTTAAACATGATTTTAAGTGTTTTGTTTATTTTTTAATTTAATTAAACAATCCATACATTGATCATTGAATTATGGAACTAACTATTTAATGGATTTTAAATTATGATTTTTATTGTTTAGATTAATTTTGGAATAATTTAGAAAACTATTTTACTAAGAATTTTGATTTATTATGTTTTTGGGTATAAAAATAGAAAAGGAATGGGCGTTCAAATTCTATCCAGTGAGAATATGACTTCATCTAGCCAGATTATAAGAATTAATGTTGATCATACGACTTCATCATATGAATCCATCATAAGACTTCCTGATCATATGAATTTAAAATTATATGACTTTACTTCCATTCATAAGACTTAAATTCCCATTGTATGACTTCCCAATCATGTGAAATTGTAATTGTATGACTTCATCATTGATCATATGACTTAAACTCACATCGTAATACTTCCATATACATTGTCTAAAGGTAATAGGTGAATGAGAGAGCTATATAAGGGTACCTTCATGTCTTCTCATCCACATAAGAGTACATTATGCCTTTTTGAAGCTATGTAAAGGTAACAGAGAAGTTGTGTAAAGGTAACAAGTGCATTACATAGAAATGTAAAGGTATCATTGTGGTTATTGTTCCTATATAAAAGTCACCCACATGGAAAAAAAGTTGTGTAAGGATTAATACTTTTCTATGGGAATACTAAATTAATGATTCCCAAAATAAATAAGGATCAACTAAAAATATAATTCCATTATTTTGGTCTAACAAAATTAGGAAGAACTGTATCAAACTACATATATGGTGATCATCAAGCTATGGAAGAAGAATGAGATCATTATAGGAATTTTGAGTAAAATATGAAACATTTGAGTGCCCAGCTGTGTCAATCACAACCCTTTAGTTGGATACATTATGAAAATATGATAAAGAAAGAACTCAAATATTTCTTCAATGAAACCCAGGGAAGAAGAAGGATATAAGAAAATACTACAAATATTTCTTATCTCCAATCTTGTAAAGGATTTAAACCTTTAACTTTATCCTTGGATTAACCTAGAATAGGATTTTCAATGTTTTCTTCTTTTTTAATTCAAAAGTAATTATATTTTATGTTTTTGTTGTGTTGTTCAATTCTTCAACCATTATTTGGGTTTCTCCCCATGTGAATTCATGGTGATTCTCAGTCTCTCATAAAAAATGATAGGTTAACCTAAGGATAACTCACTGGATGAAAACTAGTTGACCAAATTCCACACACCTAGTTTTATTCTAGTTATTTTATTCTAATGATCTTAGGAGAGTTTGGGGATACAGAAATGATTCTAACCCACTATTACTTCATTCCCACTTTCTTTTCACTGTATTAAAACCCATTTCCTCACCCTATGTCTTGATCATTGATGTGAAATTGGGATCAGTGGTTTGGAAAATGGATAGAATCACAATTGTGACCCATTAGAGAGAGTGATGGGGTGACAACATGGGTATTCAACCTGATTGTGAATTCCATTTTCACCATCTAGGAATTGAGGTTATGTATAACCAGTTTTAACATGTATAAAACATGATAAAATATCAAGGTTATGAGAAAATTAAGGATCTCTATAGTTGAATCCCTATGTGTCTCCTTTCTCACATTCATTTTTTCTCTATTTCATTCGGTTTCTTATTTCATGATTCAACCCTAAACCCTATTTCCTACATTAAAATAAATAAATAAAATGTTGAGATAATGAATCTATAGGCTCAACTCCTTGAGAGATGACTCTACTAATTCACTAGGATTCATTCCAAGTTTTACAAATTATATTTAATGAGATCCCCAAAATAGGTTGCTCGTCAAAAACCAAAAAATCAATGGTTTCTTCCAGTAATATTGTTAATAAGTTATATAAATTCAAAAAGGATAAATTACTCTATAAATAAATTGAAAGTTGTAATTATGAAGGTGAAGTTAGGCCTTCTAGTGATGAAGATGGGGAAAATCTACATATTGAAAAAGTTAATGAAAAAAAGTCATATGATGTAATCAGCTTTGAAAGTTATAAATTAGTGACTAATGTAAACTTCATGATAAAGTGATAATTAAAATAATTTATCTTATAGTTATATAAACTAGAGAAATATGTTATAAAGTTCAAAATGGATAATCAATTTTTAAATAGAAATGAATCTTCCTTTTAAAAATAAAAATACAATTTTATAAAATAGATTAATTATTTTAAGAGGATTTTTGATGTTGAAAAGACTTTGAATATCAATATAGAATAACTAGAGAAGGAAAAATATAATAAATTTCATCATATATAATAGAAATTAGTTAAAGTGTAAAAAGATCTAATAAATTTCAAATCCAAATTTTAGAATTCTGTTTCGAATGTTAGAGAAAGTTCAAAGAATAAATAGTCTTATAAAGATAATAAAAATCAACCAAAAAGGAAGGAAAAATGTTCATAATTATTGGTGAAGAGTATAATAAATATAATAAAGTCATAAAGGCCAAAGTTGTAGTAAATTATACTGACACTCAAAAATCTAGAAATTATAGGGACACCAAGTTGAAGTAAAAAACTATTACAATTGGTGAATCTGAAAAGGATAAGAATAAATACAATATGAATAATATAATATCAGGAATTCCTAATAATTTTGGTTCACAAAAAGTTTCCAATATTATTTACTTGAATGTGAAAGGAATACAAATACCAGATTTTGGATAACAAGATGTTTATAAAGGAATGTATATTTTTTATTAATTCTTATAGTACTATACAGGATTCTGGCATAAAAAATGTGTGATAGTCCATCTAATAATATTATAAAATGCATAGTAGGATTGGGGATAATTGTTTTAGGAGGATCCATCCTATAAAAGGAATAATGGTCCAAAATAAATTATAAATTATGGAAATATTTCATATAATAGGTATGAAGCTCTTGAATAAGTTTATAGAAAATGTGATAAGCCTGGTCACCATGAAAATTAATTCCTCATCCTTCTACCATACCACTAAAATATGATATAAAATATTTAGGAGTCTCAAAACAATAATCTTAAAAGAAAAGAAAAGAATTTTATTTTTTAAATTTCTAATAAATCATCAAGAAAATAATGTTAATGGATCTTGGAAAGTGGATGCTTCTCACATGTGAGAAGAGATATTAAGATAATAAAGAATATTGATAAGTTCAATAAATCATTTATTATAGTTTATAATGGTGGATCACTCATAAATAAAAGGTATTGGTATAGTAATAAAATAAGAAGATAGGCTAGAATTGAAGAACGTGTTATTTTTAGATGGGTTTAAAAGTTTTTATCAACTATGTGATGAAAACCAAGCTGTGGTATTTGCAAAGAATTAATTTTGTGAATAATTTTAAATTTGGAATTGTAGTAATGTGATAATTTATGACTCAAGGAAACTTGTATCATCTTGGTGAAATTTTAAAGAAGAATAAGATTATTTATAAGAAAAACCAAGAAGTGGTTGAGAAGACTTTTGGGATTTTTTTACTCAAGTGTGAGTAAGAAAACCATTATTCTCAAGAAGAAAGAAAAATAAGTGTTATAAGGTTGAATATATTAAAAATGTGTGAAGATAAAGGTGATTAAATTTCAAGATATTGTTGTAAATTTTATGAAAAATAAAATTTCACGACCAGTAAGAAAAAGGATGTTTCATCATTTCATTTAGTAGAGGTCAAGGACAAGATGTGTACCCCTAGTCCAAAATGAGAGTTGGAGAAGAGAATTATTGACCAAGGTACTTTTTAGTCAAATGGGGAGATAAGTACCAATCCATGTAGGTTGATTACAAGATTTTATCCTTCATTCATCAAGGGATAAGTTGTAGAAATCAATCACCTCTCTCGTCTTCTTCTTTAGATTTTGTTGTCAAAGGGGGAGAAAAGTAAACATAAATTTTTTATTTTTTTATCCCATAAAATATCCAAAAATGAGTAGATAAATATATATTGTAGTATTCCATTGATATGTTTTTATCCTATTTATTAGAAGTATGTATTTAGAGATGTTTTTTTAAAAGGGGAAAACTATGAAGTCCAAATATAAATTGTTCTAAAATATTTGGTGAGAATATATGCATGAAATTTCTATACATAGGTTAAATGGATAGTTTTTAAAATGAATAAATTCTTGGATTTGATATTTTATAGGATTCCAAGTGAATGCTAGTTATATATCTAAAATGGAATCAATGTATAAGAAAAGTTAATTGTTTAATTGGTATCAAGAGGTTTCAATGGCTATGAAGAATGGTATATAAGTCAATCTTATAGATAACTTGAATTTATTATTCAATGTTCTTGTTTCCTACAAAAAAATTACTCATATAAGATAAGAACTATTGAATAATGATTTATTTATATGTGTGATGAGTTTGACATGGATTTATGTTTACAAAATCCAAAGGGAGAGATTGAAAAAGAGAAATAGAGTTTCATATTATGAAATATCATTTAGTAGGTACTGAAAAAAAATATAAATAGGGGATTTATTACTCCACTTTATTTGTGTTTTATTGGATTTTAGTGAATATAAATGAATATAGAGTGAAAATTAATATTTATTTGAATATGAAGTGAAGAGGAATTTTTTTGAAGTGATTTTAATATAACAATAATGTTGAAAAAGGAATATAATTCTCAAGAAGGTGTCTAATAGTACTAAGGGAATCATAATTAAAATAAAACATCAAATAATTTTCTTATAGGTAAAATATGTTTGAATATTTTTTGATGATTTTTAGATTATCATAGGTATTTTACAATGGTTAATTTTTTTCTCAATGATGATAATGTTTGGTTGAAGTTGAGATGTTTAAAATAAAAGAAGAAGAGGATTTAGAATTCATGAAGTAGGTTCTTGGGTATTTGGAATTACAGACTTTGTGATTTCACAAAGGAATTTTATAAGGGATTTAATAAAAAAATACACTAACCCAATGATAGCACATCCACCCTAGGAAACAGGTATTCATATGCACACCCGATCAAGCTCAAAAGTGGTATCCATCCATGAGTGGTTTTGACGAGGCATGGTGCCTACATAGGTTGAAACAAGAATGAAAAGTCATGGTTTGTGGGGTAGTGCGGGTGAAAAGCTACTATGTGGGGAGGCATAGAAGCCCCATAGAAACGTGCATCCCCTAATAAACTTATTTAGTAGCCAATAGTGCATTAAGGATAATAAGAAAGAGTCCTCCCTAAGGAAAAAATGATGTGGGATTCATGAAAAATGAAAAAATATATATATTTATTTATGAAATTGGTTGTTTACTGGGTGTTTTGGACAAGTGTTTAACATGGTAAAAATGATAAGCTTAAACACTCCATAGATCTAGCTATGGAGATTTATGGAAGATGATTTATTCTACAAAATAAAATGGTGGGGACAATGTAATGATATAATACATTACACCCAACCTTGGAAGTCATTAAACTTATTCCCCAATAAGGTGTGCCACAAGGCCTCAAGCATGACTCCCCATATAATGAAGGCTTGTGACTAGTGGATGGGATCTACAAGGATGTTGTGGGGAGACTATACCCTTTTTTCAGAGCTATTATAATAGTGGAATAATAAAAATTACATAAATCATTTTATATAATCATCTTAGATTAGATATGGAAAGTTCCAAAAATAAGTATAGTATAAAATACTACAATAATGAGTAATTTCATGCATACTATAATTGATCCCCCATGGGAAGATCACATATAAGGAAAAAATAGCACAAATAAAAATATAACTAAAACTCATCCCCAACTCAATCCTAAGTCATTCCCAATTTCAACATCTACACTTCATGAAATCCATGGAAAACCAAAGAAATCAACAAAATTGGTCATCTACTACTACATGAACCTAAAATTGATATTCTTTGTCTCAAGTACCCAAGTGCCATGATGGCCCAAGCAGGGTGTGAGTAAAAATCAGTAGGTCATCACCAATAGAATCCCTAAAATACTAAGACTATAATAGATTTAAAAAAGGATTTCTATAAATAATAATTAGAAATATTAACCAATTTATCAATCTAACATCTAATAGATTAATAAATAAAATAAAAATAAATAAAACAACCATAAATTTCTGAGATCCATGGTGAAACCTGGCATCAACCTTACCTTCTTTAACCAAAGTTGTTGGGTATATAATCATAGTAAATAGAATGTCTCAACTAGTTCCATGGTATACTACTAAGAAAACCAAAGTTGTAATAACCTAAGAAAATCCACATGAATCAATAGAACATTTCCTATCAACAAAAACCATAAGGAATCCAAGGAAGGTTTGGAACTTGGAATTCCACTAATTTGAACTAAGGAACCATCCTTGTAATTAAAAATCATGTACTAATGGGAATAATTTGATTATACCTAAGGCATTCCACCCAAAATTAATTAAGATGAATCTGGGAAGCTCATACCACAGTATTAATCAAGGTACCCTATAAGAATCAATAACATTAATCCATGTATGTAAAAAAGTATATAAATTACTCTAATCCAATGGGATTCCACCCCAAGTAATTTGAGATAATTAATCCTTGTTGAATCCAATAGTTTTCTTAAGTAATTCCATAGAATTAGGCCTCTATGAATCCATGGGTGTCATCACACCATGGAATTCATGTAAGTCCCCTGGTGGAATCGAAGACTCTCATGGAATTCCACATAATTCTAGGTTCATAAAAACTCCATGGAATACTCCCAATGCATTCTAATCTATCATCATATAAATAGAAACTCATTTAAAAATAATTTATTTATCAAGGGATAATTATTTAATCACCAAAAGAATCACTCAATAAAAACCCCTAGGTCCTTCCCATGATTGTTTCTACCAATTATAAAAAATAACTAGTCAATTAAATAAACCTTATCTCATTCCATAAATTCTTTATCACTTTCCCAATTAATAAATTACAAATATCTTTTCTATAGGACAAGTAATTTTCAAAACCCACTTATCATTTCACTAAGGTCATATCTTTTTACCAAGACCTTTATCCATAAAAAGTTCAAATTCCCCTTAAAATATAAATAATTGTGAAATTTAATTTTCTATCAATGGATTTCATTCATGTCCATCAATTTAACCCCTTTCAAAGATAAATAATGACTTTTCATTTTTCAACTACTCTTCCATAAACAATATTACCAATTAATTATCCAATCCTAAGGTCAAACTCATTTATAAATTGCTCTAATAAGAATTACCCTCTTATAAGGCTCAATCCATGAAAATTGTAACTGAATGTTAATAATTGGTATTTTAGAGCATTCCATTTTAAAATTATGTCAATGCCTGGAAATTTGGCATTACCGCACAACTTAGGCACTTGGAAAAATAAGTGGGACTATGGATTTATTTAAAGGGACCATCTACATTAGGCTTAGAAGAGACAACTCATCAAGTATTAGCTATTGTTTTAATGTGAAATGTAAGGAAACAATAAACTAGACAAATTCCTTAAAAATATGGCACATTATAAATAATAGATGAGAGAGCCTTAGTTGCTAAGATAACTGAATAAAGGAAGCAAGATGACTTTTAGCCTTACCTAAGGCTCTTGATTTCACCAAACAAAAAAAATGTCTGTGGAATAAATGATGTCTATCATATAGGAGGATGAGAAGGTGGGGTCACATGTAGGGAGATGATATCCAAAAGTGGGAGGAAAAGGGGGTTCCTTGGGTTATAAAATCATAAGGTAAGAATCATAAAGTTTCACTTTTTAAATGGGCCCATGGTTTAGCCATATGATTTTCCAAAAAATGCATCAAATTTTTCTTCATCACTACCCCAAGAACCCCACAACACATGGTTGGTCCACACTGTTTACAAACCATTCTCCAACCATTTGAATCAGCTCCAGAACCCTCTACCATAATTCACATGATTTGTCTACAATTATGTGCAAACTTTTTACCTTTCCCTAGATCTAAGACACCTCACACAGTTTCCTATAAAATTCGAACATTTTATCCTAAACCATGTTCTAATCATCCAATTACACCATTTTATTTATGATTTGAGATTAAAAGGCTCATGAGTAACAGTAACTGCATGGTTTTCTCTAAATCATGTAGTAAAACATGTGTACCCTAGGAGGAGTTCTCCAAAAATTCCAAAACACAACATAAATATTATAATACTTATCCAAGAACCTAATTAACCTCTCATAAATTGAATCATATCCAAGAAAATATCATTAATATGTTTCGACTCTTTAAAGTCGTATAAGAAACCTATTTTTAAAAATAACCCATCTACCAACCTAAAAACTCAAATTCCTCCTCATAGGAAAAATTGTGTATGGATATAGGGAATTAAAAACTCTACACCATAACACTTACTATCCCTAAGATGTCATGATATCATTCATACTACATCACCCAACCTTATTTAGTTATCTATTTGATTCTAAATGACCACATTCCTTTACAAAATTCCCAATTCACTTCCAAAATAAAACTCCCAAGTCAATTCACTTTATTTAATAAAATAAGAAACATTTCTATATTTTAATTTCATAACACTGGTATATTGGTTACACAATCCTATATACCCTATGGTATGATCGTTTCACTATCAAATTGATAAAACAACCAATATTTCTCCCTAATATAGGTTATATCTCATAAAGAAATTTCCAAACAATGGTACTTTCCACCATAGGAAATGTCTATCCTAATACCAATTGATCTTCCCAATGAGTCTCCTAGTGTGGTTCCTGAAATTCTTCACCTAATACAACCCTTATTACTAACCAAATTTCAATAAAAACCTCTAACCTGGTTCTCTACCAAAAACCATTGAGTCCCAACATCCTGGTACAATCCAGGAAAAGTCAACTTTTTACAAAAAGCTTAGTCGAAACTTGAACATTCCTATCACATCCAAAATGGATTTCCTAATGCAGTTCCTAACCGACCACAACGAATTTCCATACCAGAAAAATGGTCAAACTACCTCTGTTCATCCCATCTCAAAACATCATGTTTTGATAACTAATGTCCCATTAACCACTAAATCATGATGCCTAAATCACTACAGAAATACCATGGTCATACCAATCACACACTGATGTCTAACTCTAACCTCCCAGTGCAATTAGATGGTCAAAACACCAAATATAGCATCCCAAGATTATCATACTTATATATTACATCATTTTTTATGAATATTCATTACATTACACAAACACACTCCTAAGGACTATAATATTTTAGTTCCTTTAGATACTTGGAAACATAAACAACGGTTCATAAGTGACCTACCTAATCTCCCACTATGTTCTTCAAAAATAGAACCCTACTTAGAAATATCATACATAATACATATCTTCATAACCTATGGAAATGAAACACAATAAAGGGTGAGCTCAGGTGCTCAATAAGGGTAAACAAGGGAGATACGTAAGAATAACATGAACATAAGGGTATAATAATGTAATCATAATATTTAAAAAGCATACCCTACATATCAAAGATCATAAAATTGAATCATGGAATAAATATTGGTAGTTTATAATACATGAATCATAAGGAAATAAAATAACATGTGCTATAAAATCATAACATTGGCATAAGACATCGAATCTGTGTCATACACATAAGCATAGAAAATCATTTCCATATTGGTCTAGGATCACTTTCAAGGCCATCATAGAAGACAAAGTCCTTTACTATACCAAGTTCACACCTCATTCTAACCCTATCTTATTAATTGGGTTCACTCCCAATTCCATCTATGTTTGTCTTAGAAGATATAAATCTATACCCAATTCTTTTGAGGGATATATAGATCCCACACTTCACCTAATGAAATCATACATATATGTGCCACAATATCATAAAACTTCATTATATCATAACCCATTAAATGAAATGGGTATCATAAAAAAATTCATTACGTCATAACTTGTGGAAAAGATATAAGTTTCATAATCATTTCACCATAGAATAACCCATGAAAATAATCGGATTTAATAATCATTTCCTCATGGTATAACCCGAGGAAGAGAAATTAGTTTCACAAAAATAATATAATAAAATCATAAATCATTCAGATAATATTATGAATGGTATCCTTAGATCATATCCCCATTAAGTTATAGGAAACACCAATAGATTTAATCATAGATGTATAATAATGTTGAAATATTATTTAAAACGTTTCTTGAGAAAAATATCTTTTCCACTCTGAATTTTTTTTTAAAAAAAATAAAACATTTTGAAAAAAAAAATTATTTCAAAATAACTTTGAATAATTATAAAGTAAGATTATAATAAATGATTGGTCATGACATTGTCAAATTATTTTTATATCTTACATGTTAAAATGAATATTCCTTTCACATTTTAAGTAAATAGAATATGGGAATTTTTTTGGAAGAAAACTTGAAGATTACATTCAATTTTTTAAAAAAAATTAAAACATGGGTAAAAATTTATTTTATAAAACAAAATAGTGTAATGAAAAAATTTTATAAAACATAGTCTTGAAATAAATCATATTTCTGATTGAATAGATAAAAAATGTCATATTTTCTTAAAAATATTTTCTTAATTATTTTAAGTACCTAATATTGAAGAAAATGGTTCCATTACATGAAGATATATTGAATAACTAGATGAGAATAAAATTCATGACAATTATTGAGAGGTAGATTGTAAAGACCCATAATTTCCATATAATTTTTTTAATTATATGGGATTATTACAAGACTGTGAAAATTGATGGCACGTGATTCCGAGGCCTGGAATGCCCAAAATGATTTGTCGAAAAATGTCAAGTTTTAAATAGCACACATGAGAAATTTTCCTAAAAAAGTGTAATAACTATTAAATGGGTTCCCTGATCAAAAATTTGAGGGCACAATTGCATTCATAATGGCAGTTTTACCCTAGGTACGACTTAATTTTAGTCGGCATAGGCCTCTAGTGAGAAAACCCAAAAGTGGAATAACTGTAAATAAAATAATTAAATAAAATTATTTTGTTTTCCAAATTATTATAACACACAAATGGTGACTTAGATTAAAAATCTGATACCATCACTAATCTCGTGAGGTTATTCTTCCCGTAGGCAGATCCTAATCTTGGCCGGTGCGGGCCAATAGTGGAAGTTAGTTTTTGGTCGTAAATAAAATAATTAAGTAACAATTATTTTACTGTTAAATTCTTTAACTCTAAAATGGTAACTCATATTGGAAATCCGAGAGTACTGTTGATATCTTGAGGGAATTTTCTCCTTAGGTGGAGCCTAACCTCGACTGACATGGGTCAAGGGTGACTATTAATAATTTTTTAACATCTTTTAAGGTATGTTCAGTAAACGTTCAAGTGGTGCTTTCAATATTTTGAATCGCTGATCATATTGAAAATATGAGAGCAACATTGAATTTTCAATTGCAATATTCTCTTTGGCGAAGCTTAAATTTGACTAGAAAGGGTCAGACGAAAAATTTAATTTTTGGACTTTAAAAAAATTACTCCATTAGTTATTTTATTATCTTCCCACCGTTGAGTGGCGGATGGCGGGACCATAGTGTAACATCAGGCTTGAATAGGATTCATTTAATTACATGACCCTTGGGTTGTGTAACCACGTTGTTCGTTGAATTAATGGAACATTAATTGTGCTTCATTAATAAAACACATTAATAAATGTCAATGTGGGTGGTTCCTTTTATTCTATTTAAACAAACCTATGGCATGAGTTTTGGGGTTCGATGTGAGGAAGCTCTGAAAAAATTCCAATGGAAACCTGCTCCAAACAATAATGAGGAACAAACTAATGTTGATGAACATCCTCAAATGAGGACCCTTCTTCCTCATCTGCAGCGTCTTCCAACGAGTTCTAGGTAGGTGGATTTATGTTCTTAATTCCTCCCACTTATTCGTTCTTGAATATTATAAAGAACGCAGACCAACTGTCCAACGGGTTGATCCACATTTCATTCATTAATGCGGATGGATTATGTGGGGTTTCTTTATGGGGTTTTAATGAATAATATTCCTTCTTGTGTTATAATGCTAATGTAGGGGGCACGGGGCGAACCAAACAAGGCCCTGACCTATTGCTGAACTTGTTCTTGATGAATTCTTCGTGGGTGACTGAGCAACATAGCGACAAGGAAAAATAGAGGGACGTGAAGTGATGGAAGTGTCTCGAGAGGCCTTTAGTTGCATTCAGAAAACAAAACAAACCTCTGGAGCATCATCAAAGTTCCACAAAAGCTCATTCGGTGCGGTGACGCCGGAAACCGGAGGAGGCGATAGCCGGCTCTCACCGGCCATGTTGAATTGGGAGACACGCCATGGTTGCATGCCACGGAGGAGGTTCGCAGCTCTGATCCATGGCGGAAGGTGGACCCATGCCCCACAGGTCACGCAATTAACTATTCCATGCGAACCGGCTAGGTGGAGTGGCGCCAACTGACACCATTGATTGAAGAACCGAATGGACTTTAGTCTATTTAGGAGGGGAGCCGACCCCCATGCCCAGTTGGTGGGCCGTACCCAGCCTATGTGCCGTGTTAATCTAGTGTCCTGGTGGGCTGATCCCTCGGCCCCACATCTTCAGGTCGGGCCCAGCCAAACCGTGCTGGGTCGGATCGAACCTGGACCCATTTATGCCCAGTTTCTCTAAAAGGGGAATATCTCCTAAACCAGACATCTGTTTAACGAACCATCTGTGTTGTTAGAACCCTTAGGATGATTTGGTCATTTTGAGATACTCTACTTGGGTTTTGGGGAAAGTTGGAGTATAGCTGGGTTGGATTGGACTCAAATCCAATCAGGCCCCCGGTACTAAAATGCCTATAACTTACAGACCGGGTGTCTGATTGACATGTAGTCTGTTGCGTTGGAACCCTTATAACATGGAGGTTCATCGGGTTACTTCTTCGTGGTACTTTTTGGTGGTTCAGGTATGAACAATGGATTTAGAATTGGATCCTTCAGTAATCAAGAATTCTTAGTGCGAGAATTCAGTGGCTGGTTGTGACGTGATGAAGGAATAGTGATCCTCTATGGGTCAGTACCTAGAGATCCTTTGTGGGTCAGCACTTAGTGATCCTCTATGGGTTAGAACTTAGCGATCCTCCATGGGTCATCACCTAGTGATCCTCTATCAGTCAGCACCTAGTGATCCTCTTTGGGTCAGCACTTAAAGATCCTCTATGGGTCAGCATGTAGAGATCCTATGTGGTTCATCACCTAGTGATCCTTTATGGGTCATCACTTTGTGATCCTATGTGGGTCAACACATAGTAATTTTCTTTGTTTAATCACCTATCTATCCTCTGTGGGTCATCACCTAGCGACCTTGAGCAGTTCAACAGCAAAATCCTCTCGATAAAATAAGATGATATATCTTTATGACCAATTATCCTTATTCTTGTTCATTAAGTTGTATAACCGGTTTGAGTTGATTATTTAATTATTCTTTGTTATTGGGATCATGATTTGTGGTTTTTCCTTTTTGGAATTCTAGGAGACCTTCGGGGGTCTCAGGGTCCCTAATGGGTATTGTTATACTCACCCCTACATGGGCTTCTCTCACACCTTGTTGTTTCTTGTTCAGATGACAAAAATATTTGACCGAGATTTGGGAGCCAAGACTAGATGGTGTACGGAGGTGACCAGTTGGTGTGGAGATCCACAGAGACGATTTGTACCTACCCTTTATATAGGATCCTCAGAAGATGATCCCAGGGGCTGTTTTCCCCTTTTTGTTGTACCTTCTTTCTAGTTGGGCTTGTATACTGGCCCCTTTACTTTCAGTACTTACTTTTACACTCAGTGGTGGTTTTTAGTTATGGTTGTATCTTTCTTCTTCTGTTGTGTTTTACTTTTTCGTAGTGTTCCATGTTTGTGTGTGTACAGATTTTGAGGTAATTCCTTCCCATTTTAGGGATATTCCTTTCCTTTGCAAGTCGTCAACCTTTAGCCTATGGAAGGTGGGCTTGGAGTAGTCACGACACGTTCCCTGGGGGATGGTTCGTGACAAAGTGGTATCAAAGGGTGGTCAATTCTACCAGAAGAACTAAGAGTATATTTTTTCAATGGTGAAATATTGTTAAGTGTCGTGAGTATGGATTTCAGTCCATGGAGTCTAGTGCTGGTGTGGTGGCTGAAATATCTATACACCAAGACCCTAAATTCTGTTTTCCAACTCGGTACATGAAAACAATGATTGCGTTTGTTTTTTAAATGTTTTTATTTTGATCTATTTTGAGTCACCTAACCATGTATAACTTATTGAATGTGGTTCATCTTGATTCTATTTCAAGATGCCTCTACACAGACAGCCATCTAGGATTCCAATGTGTGACCATGAGGATGGTCCACTGTGTTATGAGGCTTCAGTACACGGACTATTTCCCTAGATAGTACCTTCGGGCAGTGTCCCAGTGATACCACTGCCCGTTGGTCAGTATTTACTACTAGTGCTACTGATAGGGGACACATATAGGCTCGGTGCCTTACATGAGTTTCAATGATAGATACCCCTCAGGTTCTAAGGTGATCCCGACCCACAGGCATCTAAGTACTTTCTTGAGGTGGTGATTGATTTTCCATCTAGTTAGGGAACCACTAGATTAGATGGTGGTCCTAGAAGTGATCATTCTTTGTGGATCAACAGGGAGATGGAAGGGTTTAGATTACCCCTGTATTACGATGAGGTGACTTTTTTCTTTGGACAGAGCTTGAGAACCTTTATCATAGAATGGGTTCTATTTCCATGAAAAGCTAAGGGGTTTTTGTTCCCAAGAGCTACAACAGTTTTGACAGGATGACATGTCATTAATTGAGTATTCGTCGAGGTGTACCGACCATTATAGGTACTCAATGAATACAATACGACTAGTGCTTCAAGAATCGGACCACCGAGTGAGACATTTTTAGGGACATCCAATCCAGAACTATTCCTATGTGCATTCTTACTTATGTTAGGGTTCTAGATAGAACATTTATGGTTGAAATTTATTTGGTTGAGTAGATGCATCCAGTGAATGTCAACAATGAGAAAGAAGGAAATCAATGTCAGTCTCAGAGACTTAGATGTGTAAAATGTTTTAGGAAGAGGAAGTAATAGGGAAAAATGATCTGCAGAGAAACAAATGTGGAAGGGGGGCTTGGAGAGAAGTAGGAGGTGGTGAGAATTTTGACATGTTATAGCCACCACCCCAATGTGGTCCCCACCAGGCTTAGGGAGCTGGAGGACAGGGTAAGGGAGTCGCTCCATGAGTTCAAGGAGTGTGACCCAAGAGCTCCATAAATGATTCTAGGTACGGTTTGTGTCAACTACTAGATGTATTAATTAATAGACATGGGTACTAATCATTCCTTCTTGTCATGAATCTTGTTCAAGACCTAGATTTTTTGGTTAAACTATTGACTTGACCCTTACGTCTAGAGATACCTATGAGAGGAGACCTGATAATCACACTTATGACAATGGTGTGATCATACCCTTAAGGTGAGAGTTTTGGTTGGAACCTCTTGGTGGTAGAGTTGAGGCCTTATGATTTTAGTTTGGGTATGGACTGGTCATCCATAGTTAATGCTCAGATTGGCTGTTTTAGGCAAAAAGGTTGTGGTATATCTAAAACGTTGGAATGGGGTTTTCCTTGGTCGGTGAAAAAGGAAACCTAGGAAGCATGTGATAAACACATGCATAGGAGGGTGAAGTCGATCACTCTTGAGTTGGACAGCCTTACCATCAAGGTAGCAACTGGTTTTAGTTTTTAGTTCCCAATAATAGTGGCAGAGTTCGGGAACATCCTTTCAAAAGATGTTTATAGGATTACCTCCTTGTAGGGAGAGGGACTCTTGCATTGGATTGTAACCAAGGATAACACCAATATCTACAAATGCATATCAGATGGCTCCTACAGAGCTCGGGGAGCTGAGAGTATAGTTGGGAGAATAGTTTACTGTCTACTCTAATTACAAGAGTCTCAGGTATATCTTCTTATAGAAGGACCTGAACTTGAGATAATAGAGATGGCTGGAGTTCCTCCATGACTATGAATTTGAGATGGTCTACACTCCATGTAATGGAAACGTAGTACCAGACACACTCAGTAGGAGGTCGGATCTACACCTACTGAGTGAGGAAACATAACAATTAGTCGTGTTGCAGTTATCCTACGTGGATAGAGATGGAGTAGCTTACCTTAAGCCTATGATAGTCACTCCCCCACTTATTCAACAATTTAGGGAGGCATAACTTGGGGACATTGATTGTGAGACCTGACGTGCTAATATATCCTTAGGACTAGATCTTGAAAAAATTTATAAAGGTTGGGAGCACATCATGCTTTTCAGAGGACGCACCATGGTACTAGTGACATTAAGGGAGGAGGTGTTGAGGGAGTTCCACATATCCCATATGGCGGTACATCCGGGTATGGAGAAGATGTAACAGGACCTCCGAGATCTATACTGGTGGCTAAGTATGAAGAATTCAGTGGTAGAGTTCATTTCACGATGCCTCACTTGTCAGCAGGGAAGGTCGAGCACTGGGTTCTAGCATGCTTGACTTAGCACTTGAGGTGCTAGAATGGAAGTGGTATGGCATCTCCATGGACATCATGAAAGTCCTACCATGTATGTATAGGGGCCACGATTCCATCTGGGTGATCATTGAATGACTCACCGAGTTTTCCCACATCCTACCCATCCGAGAGTTGGGGTCAATAGAGGGCTTGGGATGCCTCTATGTACTAGAGATAGTACGGATTCACAGGGTCTTCTTGACGATTGTCTCATAACGTGATGCTCATTTTACATCCCAGTTGCAGAAGTGATTATAGGAGGCGTTCGGGACTTATCTACACTTGAGCACCACCTTTCACCCTCAGATAGAAGGTTAGATGGAGCATACCATACAGATGCTTAAGGACATGCTCCGTGCTTGTGTCCTTGATTTTGGACATAGTTGGGAGGATCACTTTCCCTTGGTGGAGTTCGCTTACAGTATTATATATCATTCCACCATTGGCATGTCACCTTTTGTGGACTTGTACGAGAAACCGTGCAGATCACCTCAATGCTGGACGGGCCCAGGGGAGTCATCACTTATGGGTCCAGAGTTGGTGCGGGTTACCACTGAGAAGGTGTAGATCATCCAAGAGTGGATGAATATTGCACAGCACTGTCATAAGTCTTATGTCGATAGGAGATGGAGGCCCTTGGAGTTCAAGGAGGGAGACCCTATCTTACTACGTGTCTCACCCCAGTGAGGATTGCGAAGATTTGGCTGGGGTGGAAAGCTATCTTTGAGGTTCATCAGACCTTTCCAAATCCTCAGCAGAGTAGGTGAGGTGGTATACCGCCTAGATCTTCCCCCATAGATACACCTAGTGTAAAAAAAATTCATGTGTCTTAGTTGAGGAGGTATGTGCATGATCCATCTCATGTTATCGATCAAGGTGAGCTGGACATTGATGATGGGGCGATGTTTATGGATTTATCAATGGAGATAGAGGATCGACAAGAGAGAGTCCTTCATGTGTGGTTGATTCCTCTGGTGAGAGTTCGGTGGCAGCACGGGAACCTCTAAGAGAGCACATGGGAGAGTGAGGCTTAGATATATGCTCAATACCCTCAGTCATTTACCTAGATTTTTTGTGGATTTTAGGGACATAAATCTCTAAGGTGGAGAGGATATAAAGACCCAGAATTTTCATATAATTTTTTTAATTATATGGTATTATTACAGGACTGTGAAAATTGACGGCGCGTGATTCCGAGGCTCAGAGTTCCTAGAATTATCTGTCTACAAATGTTAAGCTTTAAATATCACTCATGAGATGTTTTCCTGAAAAAGTGGAATAACTCTTAAATGGGTGCCTGAATCAAAAATATGAGGGCACTATTGTGTTCAAGATGGCGGGTTTACCCTAAGCGCGACTTATGTTTAGTCAACGCAAGTATCAAGTGAGAAAACACAAAAATGGCATAACTTTAAATAAAATAATAAAAAAAAATTATTTTATTTTTCAAATGCTTATAACTCACAAACGGTGACTCAGATTACAAATTATAGACCACCACTAATCTCGTGAGAGTATTCTTTATTTAGGAAGATCCATACCTTGGACGGTGCAGGATAATAGTGGAAGTTAGTTTTTTTCTGTAAATAAAATAATTAAGTAACAATTATTTTATTGTTAAATTATTTAAATCCCAAACAATAACTTAGATTGAAAATATAAGAGTACCATTGATTTTTTGAGGTCGTGTTCCTCTTAGGCAGAGCCTAACCTCGACTGGCATCGGTCGAGGGTGACTATTAATAGTTTTTGAACTTTTTTTAAGGTACATCCATTAAACGTGCGAGCAGCGATTTCTATCTTTTGAACCGGTGTTCTGATTGAAAATATGAGAGCACTATTGAATTTGAAATGCCAGGCTTCACTTAGGTGAATATTAAATTTGACCAGAAAGGGTCAGACAAAAAAGTTAATTTTTGAACTTTACAAAAAAACTCCATGAGTTATTTTATTCTCTTCTCAATGTTGAGTGGTGGACGGAAGGACCGCGGTGTAATGTCAGGCTTGAATAAGATTCATTTAATGACATGACACTTATGTTGCGTAACCATGACGTTTTTTGAATTAAAAGAACATTAATTGTGGTTCATTAATGAACTTCATTAATAAAACGCAATGTGGGAGGTTCCTTTTCTTCTTTTTAAACAAACCTATGGCAAGGGTTTTGGGGATCGACGTGAGGAAGCTCTGACAAACCACCAGCAAAAACCTACTCCAATGAAGAATGTGGAGTGAACGAACGCTAATGAACATCCTTGAACGCAGACCCTTCTTCCTCATCTGCAGCCTCTTCCAATGAGTTCCAGTTAGGGGATTTATGTGCTTAATTACTCCCTCTTTTCCATTATTGAATATTATCAAGAACGCGGACCAACCATCCAATTGGTTGATATGCGTTTCATTCTTTAATGTGGGAGGATGATGTGGGGTTTCTTTATGGGATTTTAATGAATAATATCCATTCCCATGTTATAACGCTAATGTATAGGGGGCAGGCCACACTGAACAAGGCCCGAACCCTCCACCGAACTTGTTCTTGATGCGTTCTTCATGGGTGACTAAGAAACACGTCAGAAAGGGAAAAAAAAGGGTCGTGCAGTAATGGCAGCGTCCTGTGAGGCCCATAGGTATAGTCAGAAAAGAAAATGGACTTCCAGAGCTTCACCAGAGGCTCGCAGAAGCTTCGCTGGCATGACGGCGCTGGAAACCAGAGGAGGCAACGGCTGGCTCTCGCCGACCATGAGGAGGAGGTAGCTGTCCATTGTCGACCACATTGAAGCAGGCGGCACACCACGGAAGCGCGCCGTGGAGGAGGGTCGTGGCTCCGAGTCATGGTAGAGGGATGACCTATGCCTCGTGGGTCCCAAAAATGACTGGTCCATGCAGACCGGACAGGTGGAGGGGTGCCAAATGGCACCGCTAATTGAAGAGCTAGATGAACTTCAATCCGTTCAGGAGGGGAGCCGACCCCCGTGCCCAGCTGGCAGGTTGTGCCCAGCCAGTAGGCCAGGTTGGTCCAGCGGTCCGGTGAGCCACGCCCAACCGGGTGGGTCAGGTCAAGCTTGCAGCGCCACCTCTTCGGTTCAGGCCCTGCCGAACCGTGTCAAGCCCAGCTCCTTCGAGCCAGGTCGGGTCAGACCGGACGTGTACCCACTTTGGTCTAGTTTCTCTTAAAGGGGAATACCTCCTAAATCAGATGTTTTTTTGATGAACCGTATATGGTGATGGAACCCTTAGGATGAGGAGTAACTTTTGAGATACTTCACTTGGGTTTTTGAGAAAGTGCTAGTACAGGTGGGTTGGATCGGGCTCAAATCCAACTGGGCCCCAGGCACTAAAATGCCTATAACTTATAGAATGGATGTCTGATTGACGTGCCGTCTATTGCGTTGGAACACTTATGACATGGAATTTCATTGGGTTACTTCTTCAAGGGATTCCTTGGTAGTTGGAGTATGACCAATGTCTTCATAATTGGATCCTCTGAGAATCAAGCATGCTTAGTGTGGGAATCCAGTGGCTCGCTGTGATGGGATGAAGGAATATCAATCCTCCATGGCTCAGCACATAGCGATCCATTGTGGGTTAGAATGTAGCGATCCTCTATGGGTCAGCATGTAGTGATCCTTCGGGGGTCATCACCTAGAGATCTTATGTGGGTCAACACCTTGAAATTCTCTATAGGCTAGCACTTTGCGATCCTCTATGGGTCAGCACATAGAGATCCTATATGGGTCAGCACTTAGCGATCCTCTATGGGTCAGCACATAGCGATCCTCTTTAGGTTAGCACCTAGTGATCCTTTGTGGGTGAGCACTTAGTGATTCTCTGTTGATCAGCACCTAGTTATCCTCCTTTGGTCAGCACCTAGCGATCCTCTATGGGTCATAACCTAGAAATCTTCTGTGGGTCAGTACCTAGTGATCCTCTATGGGTCAGCACCTAGTTATCCATTGTGGGTCAGCACCTAGTGACCTTCAATAGTTCAGTAAAAAAATCCTCTCGACAGAATAAGATGGTCTAACTTTATGATTAATCATCCTTATTCTTATTCTTTAATTTGTATACCTAGTTTGAGATTAGTCTTTACTTGTGCTTTGTGATTGGGATCATGCTTTGTGGTTTTTCCTGTGCGTAATTCTGGGAGACCTTCGGGGGTCTCGGGGTCCCTACTGGGTATTGTTATACTCACCCCTACATGAGATTCACCTATACCTTGTTGTGTCTGGTACAGACAACGGTCAGCTTTGACCGAGACTTGGGAGCTAGGACTAGATGGTGTACGGAGGTGGCTGGTTGGCGTGGAGAGCCGCATAGACGAGCTGTACCTACCATTTAGGTAGGATCCTTGGCAGACGATATCAGGAGTTGTTTTCCCCTTTTGTTTTACCTTCTTTCCGGTTGGTCTTGCATACTAGCCCCATTACATTCAGTACTTACTTTTACACTCAGTGGTGGTTTTTAGTTGTGGTTATATCTTTCTTCTTCTATTGTGTTTTAATTTTCCACAGTATGCCATGCCTCTGTGTGTATAGGTTCTGATGAAATGCCTTCCCATTTTAGGGATATTCCTTTATGGTGCTAGTCTCCAACCCTTGGCCTATGGAATAAGGGCATGGGGTAGTCACAGAATGGGCCCCAGGGGGCAGGTCATGACATATATCATGAGATTCCAACATTGAATACTTTATCATAAACAATCCTGATAAACAATAAGATAGTAACATAAAATCATTTCCACTTTGGTAACCTTGAATTGTAAACACCATGTCAAAAGAACATAAAATGAAACTGAAAATATCCCTAGGATGCATAAATTTAGGATATTAAATTTCAATGGGACTATATATAAACCTTGTGAAGGAATATAGGTGGCTGAAATAATGTATGTCTCAAAAAAGGCTACTTGAGACACACAAAAATCTCTTACTTCCTGATTAGATTTTGAATCATAATCCCCATGAAAGAAAAACATAAATGGAAACATTAATTATCCTGAAATGAAGTAGATTCATGATATATCATTTCATAGGTCAGTATATACACCACACAAAACTAACCAGTGGTGAATATGGAATAAGTCTCCCAAAAGTAAAAGTGAAACTCACTACTAGAAATTATAGTCATACCAACAGACTTATACCAATAGTTTGGAAAATCCATTGGTTAGGTACCTTAGATAGACCCTATACCAATGGTTTTGGAAACAATGTTGGTATAGGTATCATTGAGAGACCATATACCAATGTTTTTGGAAATAACCATTGGTATAGGTCCCTTTTAGAGACCTTATACCCATAGTTTTTCCAAAACCATTGGGATAGGTCCCTTAAAGAGGCATATACCCATGGTTTTAGCCAAAACTATTGGTATAGGTCTCTTTTAGAGACCCTATACCCACAGTTTTTGTAGAATCATTAGTATAGGTCCCTTATAGAGACCTTATACCAACTATTTTGGAAAAACCATTAGTATAGATCCACACTATACCCATATTTTAGCCAAAATAGTTTGTATAGGTCACTAAAAATAAGGTACCTATACCAATTCTTCTGAAAACTGTTGGTATAGATGTATACCAATGGTTTTCAAAACCATTGGTATTGGTACCAATATTTTTTATGGATTATTTTGTCAAATTACATTAAATTCATAAAAAAATAAATTAATTATAAATATAGATGTATATATTTATGAAATTATGTTTCAAAAATGTCATATTATCTTAGTGGTTAGGTCATTTTCATATAACATAACATAAGCATTAACCCATGCTTCCTATCTTAAAGGCACTAACCAAACAAGGCTAACCCCTACCATGATTTAATACCACATGTCACATGGTACCAACTCACTAAACCTAGGAAACTCTCAAGGGTCACCAGTTCCTACCACCTAACCCTCAAACCCCACCTCACAAAGGTCTCCACTAATGGGATAATATGTGTTCATGTCTCATGGCCATGCGACATCAAGTATTCCAAAAACCCAACCCTGGGTTCTCACAAACTATGATTTATCTTTATCCCCTCTTATCCTCACTCGAGTCATCACTACACATAGGAAAGATCCACATCATGGGAATATAATAACTCAGGAACTCATAGTTTTCCCACTACCCTTTCATTGGGAAAATCTAAGAACATAAGGCCTTAAATTATCCTTAATAAATTAGGGTTCAATATTTTACAAACTTATATTATTAATCCCTTAATATTTTATAAGGTTCACAATCTAGGGTTGGTTAGATAGAATGAAATTCAAAAATTATGAGGGAAAAATCTTGATAAGTTTCTTACTAGAATTGTATTTAACCTAACCATCATTTTCCATAGAATTCATATTTCATGGAATTTACATTACCACAAAGCAAAAAAAATCAATTCTTAGCTAGATTTACCTTCTTATTCTTCCAAAAACTCACATTTTAAAACCTTCATGATTTATCGAGATTTCCATATTCTCAAAGATTGACTAAATATGGCTCCATTCATAGCCTATAAAAGAAAACACATTATAGGTTTCTTACCAACACTCTATTTAATCAATATGTTCCTTTAAAAATTCATTTACATTTATCTAGAAGTTACACTTTAATTCATTATAGGATATAACAAGTTTTCAAGTTTCCAAGGATTTATTAAATAAAGTTTCATTCACAATATGTAATTGAAAACACCTTATAGTTTTCTTAATGGTTCCTTATTTATTAAATTACTTCATCAATCAATTTTTTTATTCTTATGAATGATGAGATCACCACAAGAATCAGTTAACTAAGATGCAACCATATATTTATATGTAAAACACCATATATGACACCACAAATATTTTAAATAATCATCCCACTTATTACTAGTAAATTATATACCATAGGAAGACATAAATCAGAAATATATAATTATTGTTCAACATAAATAATAAATAGTTCATACATTAACCAAGGAAAATCGATATTTCAATCAGTCACAGATAAGGACACATGTCAATAAAATGTAGCATACAGTTGATATAAAAAACCTATGTACCTTTTATAATTCATGAACGCACACAAATATATTTCTATACATATATAAGAGTTAAAAACCCATTAATAATTAACATCACACAATGTGTGTCTCACTCAAGGTTTAAATCAAATACAACTATTAGGCAACTTGGGTTTTACCCCATGCATGGGTTGATCACTCCTAGACACAAGCTAATTTCCAATATCTGACACATTCTTAATATCTTGTCTACCATTACTATATAGTAAAACAAAATAAAATAGGATATAATATCATTTTTTAATTCCCCAACCTATAAGTTGGTAAAATGGTGCCTCGGGCTGGTGTATCATAGGGTCTCAGACGCACCTCCCCATATTCTAGTGGTAGCCAAATAGTAGCGAGGGCCTATAAGGATACCATGGGGATACTATATCCTCTGACCCAATTCAAAATAATAGTGGAATAAAAAAATCAGATAAATTAGGACAGATAATAATTAATGATAACATAGGTAATGTTCCAAAAATAACTACAATATCAAATTATATAATAATTAGTAATGCCCAAAATTCCATAACGGGTCCCCTATGGGTGGATAATATTCATTGATTAAACAAGACAAATAAAAATATAATTAAAACTTATAACTAACCTGGTACTGAGTCCTACTCGATCATAATATCCATAATCCATGCAATCAATGTCAAACTGATGTAATAAACATTAGGCACCTTCCCCATCCTAAACCTATAATAGATAGTCTTCTTATCGAGTAACTAAGCATCATGGAGGCCTTCTCAGGGTGTGAGTAAAACTTAGTAGGACACCACCAATGAAATCCTTAAGATAACTAGTTTATAATAGAGTTTATGCAGGAGTTCTATAATAAGAATTAGTACATTTAATTAATTTATCAATCTAATAGCTAAAATATTAACAAATTTAATAAAAGTTAGTCAAAATAATAATAATTTTTAGGCTCCGTGATGGCACCAAAAATCGATTTTACCAAATTTGTCTCAATCTAGTGGGTCTCTAGTAATAGTAAATAGCATGTATTGATTGGTTCCAAGTTATTATACCTAGGAAACCACAGTCATAATAACCCAAGGGAATTCATGTGGATCAATTAAGAATTCCCTTGAAAGAAAATCCATAGGGAATCTAAGGGATGGGTAACCCTTGGAATTCCATTTATCTAAACTACAATTATGAACTCAAGGAACTATCTTTGAAATTTATAAGCATATCCATATGGAAATCCTATCCTTACACCTGAGGAATACCACCCAAAAGTAATCATGATGAATTTGAGGATCTAAACCATGGAATTCACCAAGGTACCCAGTAATAATCCATGCAATAAGTTGTTGTATTTGATATATATATACATTACCCAAATAGAATGGGGATCCTTCCCAAGGAATTCATGATAATGAATCTAAGAAAAATCTAATGGATTTCTCAAGGCATTCTAAAATATTAGACCTTGAGGAATCCAAAGGTGTTATCACACCTTGGAATTCATGGGAGTCCCCTAGTAGAATATATGGCTTTCTCATGGAATTCCACACAATTCTAGGTTTGTACATGCTTCGAGGAATCCTCCTAAGGAATTATTATCTATAATCATATCTAGGGACAGTCATTTAAAATTTATTTATTTATTAGGTAAGAATTTTTCAATCAAGAAAAGAATCACTAGAGAATAAGATATCTAGGTCCTTTTCATGGATAATTTCAACCAATAATAAATATATGAATAATATATTAATTAAAACCTATCCCATTATATAAATTCTTTACCACTTTAACAATTAAATAATTTCAAAAAAAAGTTATCAAAGGTCATGTCATTTTCAAAACCCAGTTATCATTTCACTAAGTTCATATTTTTTAACCATCACCTTTAGATATAAAATTTTTTAATTCCACTTATAATAATTATGTTTGTGAAATTTCATTTCATAACCATTGATTTAATTCACAACCATCGATTAAACCCCTTAAAATTATTCACCTACTTTAACATAAATAATCTTACCAATTAAATAGACAATCCCAATGTCAAACTCATTTATATAATTCACCACTATAAATTCCCATATTCTAAGGATCAAGTCATGAAAAAGGGAATTAAATGTTAAAAACTAGTGTTTTAGAATATTCAATTTTAAAATTAATCAATTCCAAGAAATCCAAAAAGACCACACAACCTAAGAACATGTAAAAATATGTGATAATATGGTTTAATTTAAAGATAATTCATACCATAGGTTTAGGAGAGTCTACTCATCAATTATCGGACACCACTTTGACCAAAAATATAAGAAAATGAAATACCATACCAATACCCTAGAAATATGGAACATTAGAAATAATAATCAAGAGAGATTTATCAACTAAAATAACTAACTAAATGATGAAATATGACTTATAGCCTAACCTTAGTCTCTTTTTCACACACAAAAAATCAAAAATCCATAGATAAGAGGAGATATCTCATGGAGGAGTAGGAGAAGGAAGGGTCACACATAGGGGGTTGATGGTCTAAAATGGGTGGAAAAGAGGGTTCATTGGGTCATAAAATCATAAGGCCAAAAACATAAATTTTTTCTTTTTAAAGGGGTGACCATTTTTTTTATAAATTTTACCAAAATATATTGTCATCACTACCCCAAGGATAACAACTCACATATTTGGTATGTATTGTTTACAAAAACATTCCCTAACTATGTCTATTGGATCTGGAACCCTCTGTAATAATTAACATTGTTTTTCTAAAATCATGCTCCTAACCCCAGATCCAATCCACATTACACTATTCCCTATAAAATTCACACAGTTAAATATAAACTAAGAACTACCCCAAAAATAAACAATGCAATATAGGAATTGAACTGAAAGCCATCCCACGTAAGGGTGACCACATGGTTTTCTCTAAATTGTGCAACAAAAATCATTCACCATGGTAGGATTAATCCAAAACTCAACCCAAATAATTAAAACTTTTCCAATAACTTGATGTACCAATTGATAATCAAACCATATCTAAAAAAATATCATTAAGATATTTTAACTTTTGAACTCGTGATCCCAAACTCAATGTTAAAAAAAATATCCACAAACATAAAAATTAAAATTCCTCAAAAAAATCAAAATCTCATGTGGACATAATTAATTACATGATATCAATTTCCATTTTAAAATAGTATCAAAACATCAATAGATTGTATGTTTTTTGAAGAGGAAAATGAGTAAGTATATACAGTAAAGGATATTGTGGTATAAATAAATTTTCCCATTATGAAATAGTGGGTGGAATATATTCCAAAGTCTTCATTTAATTTTTTTTAGTATTACTCAAATCATTTTTATAATGTTAAATAAAAGGAAATATTTTCCCTATCATGTGTCATGATATTGGGTTTTTTGAAAGAACTTTAAGAGCATTTTATAATAGTTAAATAAAAGTGGGGTTTGACAAACCATGGTATAATTCATGGTTAGAAAAAGTTCTATATTAAAGTGGATATAATTATGTGGAACTTTTTATGATTTAGGATCCTCTTATACTTTATATCTAATGTATTTTACCTTATGAATGGTTTCTAATATATATAATATGATCCAATGGATCTAAAATAATCTATAAACTTTGAGAGTTGGTTGAATAAATTTGAAGGTTTTATTTTGAATTTAAAATTAAAATTTGAACATGATAAACATGATGTTGTTGTTATATAATAAGAAGAAATCAATCCTGAAAACTAAAATGGTGTGTGTGTCCCAATACTAGATATTATATGAGAAACCTTTGTGCTTCGAAAAAGACACATAGAGAACATAAAATATATATTATTTTAATAATTTTGGTGTCAATGATATAGTAGATATAACTAGTATTGTAGTTGTTCACTAAAGAAGAAGAAAATATACTGTCTTTTATGCTAACAAATATTTAGAATAATATTCTTAAAGAGGAAAAATTTGTGGGAAGTGTTGTATGATTTTATTTTCCTACAAGAATATGAATTATTTCAACTAGTATAACAGAATAGAAAGATTTGGTAGAATATTTGTTTTTACTACTATAGAGAAGAAGATGGTGTATGTACACTACTATAGATAAGAATTAATAACAGGTTATTTCATGATACTATGATAGTTAGATAATAAGTAGAAGATAAATCAACACAATGATGATAAGGTATAGTCTATATTTGTGAAAGGAATTTTTTTATTGTCGGGATTTGTTTTCTATATTGTAGAATGAAGTATAAATATCTAATGGGATGTTGTTAAATTTTAGAATTCACTACACATTTTTAGGATATGCGTATCATGAGTGTGTGATAATCCTGGATCGTTTGATACTCACAGGATATTATAGTGGGTCTTATGATCATGGCAGAATCCATATCAAACCATGGATTAGCCTTTTGTTTTGAAAGTTGAACATGTTAATATTTTTTTTCCATTTTTTGAGTATTTGGATGTGTTTCATAAAAAGATGAAGGTAACAAGAGAGAAAAATAGATCCACCAACTTAATAAGTGCAGAGTTAAAAGGAAAGGGATAAATAGGTTTTAAATTGGATAAATAGTAACCAACATATATTCATGTCCCAATCATTGTTGAACATATCCCAAATCAGTCCTCTCATATCTTTATAATCAGATTTATCCATAAATACTCTTGATTTAGTCTATGCCCCATCATATCCACTTTGGTGTACCATCACCAGTCGGTCCTTCCCAAGCTGAATTTCCCCGAAGATGTTTGGTATTTCCCACTGACGCACTGGAACACCACCTGATCATGATGACTTAACTCCCATAGGTATCACAGAATCATAAAGAGCTCCCATTGTTATAAAAACTCAATAAACGGTTTGATTCCATGCTTGGATCTTCACCCACCTAAATCTAGCATCAGACTCCACCAACAAGTATCGACACATATTTGATCCAACTCAATTTCAAATTTCACTACGTCCATAACCCTAAACGAAATATGTATCATACATTAATGGAAGATTTAATACCCCACAATATAGGATTATCCTAATAATTTCACCTTTGAACCAGAACATCTGATCTCCACCATCCCCATCCAATCCATTACCAAATATAATGACTACAAATGACCACCTTTCTCATACCTAAGTGTTGACATGAAACACTGATCACTAAACACTATAATGATGATTAAACACACCCATAAATCCTAAAACACTAAAGTGTTGAACACTATTTCATCCCAAGGCATATAGTTCTCCGCACCATAATACTACACTCATAAAGATCAATTTTTCCTAATGATTCTCGCCACTATAGGAGTCACCTACTAAAACCAAAATCAATTGATCTAAACCAAGGACCCATCAACCACTCATCTGGATACCCATTACCAATAATAAATATCAATCCCCTGAGACTAAACATAATACACTTTTGAAAAAACCATGACATACATACCAAAGGCACAATCCACACACCTCAGTCACCCTCATTCTATCAAAAAAATCCAATAAACTGATATACATGGAAACTAGAAACTCTTCCCCAACACAAGATCAAACTATAACCACACCTATTAACCACACTTTTGAATCCTACAAATAAAAATGGTACACTTTAAAAGCACATAATTTGAGAATCTGGGTTATTTCTGATCAAACAAATCTAATAAATATGGTATACACAAAAATTAGTTTATTATCTTAAACAAACTAAAAATGTTTTACATCCATAAAAACTTTATCATGTTTTTAAAACACTTGTTTGAACTAAAGGGTTTTACCGAGAAACTAAAATCACCAAAAACATTGGCCCAGCTAGTTATTTTTCCTGAAATTAATCAAATTTCCAAAATCATTTTTAAATTCAATTTAGAAACATTTTCATTATATTTTCTAAAAACCATAAAATATAAAGATTTTTAAAACCATCAGCTTCATGTACCATTTCAAGTAAAACCAACCTCTAAAATCATTTCATATAGACTTCATGCCACCATATGAGTGTTTTTTCAAAAATTGGTTTTTCTAAAAAGACCAATCATCCCAAAAAGCATTTCCCTATAATAGTTGAACTACAAAAATCACAATAAATCAAACAATACCCTATAGTACTTATTAATCTCATCACCATTTATAATTTAATCAAGAAAACATCAATTATTTTATTGGTTTTATAATTTAATAGTAATTTTAATAATGAAAGATTTGAAACAATATTTTCTATATGAATATGTATATTGAACTGAGAATTCCATTATCCTAATGCATGAAAAACTCACTAGATCCCATTAGATCCCTATAACACATCTTGAGTCTCATTCATCCCAAATTGGGATTATCAGTTCAATATAACACCTGACATATCCTAGAGTGCCTAATCCCAACATTGGACATCCCCTAAAAAATTGGGTTTCGAATGATATCACGGTGTTCAGGCATGAATTTGATCTACCTTCCTAAGTCTCAATGCCCTATCTTCATTCGTAACTATCATTATCCCATCCCAAAATGTACTCTCATACCATTTGTAACACCCCAGCCTATATCTCCCTAATGTAATCCAAGTGGGGGTTATAAATATACCTCATGTGATCCTCCCCATACTCTAGAGGTTGATGACTGGTGGTGAGGACCTAAAAAGTCATTAGGAGACTATTATTTCAAAAAAAGGCCTAAAGGCCCTTGTTGAATATACTAAAAATTCATCATGAACCATTCATATAACAAACATCACTAAAATATTTGTAGACACAAAAGGGGTCCAAAAGTACCTCCACAACCTAGAATAGAAAGCAGTAAAACAATCCATATGACACTTCAAAATATAACAGAGTAAAAATAGAAAAACATAGCATAATAGGAATTATATAAAATAAAAAATAGTACATCAACTAGAACATATGTAGAATAATAACTCAAATTAAATTAGTATCTAGCCTATCCCACATGGTCAAACCTACTGATTCCTCAACCTCCACAACTAGCTAGACCTAAACCATGTGACTGTATAGAAGTGATACTTGTTCCTAATAGGAATCATGAATGTCTTCCCACATACATAAAAACCCATATCATATAGATGGACAGGGTGTGGGCCCAATGACCCGGTAGGAATCCCCAATGCCTCAAAAATATAGGTATTTTTATGATCAAGTGGATTTTAATTGAATACATATAATTTGTATAGTCATTCTTGTTTAACACACCCACTTGAATGTTGATAATCTTTCACAAACTTCACACACATGAAGTAATCCCACCAAAAGATCACAATGGAATAAGCATATCAATGAATGAAATTATCACAATGTCAATGTATCAAAATTAGGAATAAACACCTTAACCCTAATCATCACAATAAGTTTCACTTACTCAGGACTATTTACTATAACTCACACAAGAATTCAACTAATGTTATTAAATATAATTATAAATAAAAAAAGAAATCAAGAGTTTTTATGTGGTTTATAATTTCATCCAATTTCCATATGAGGAATCATCAAAATGTTCATTTCATTAGATGTAATAGGTTACAATCACTATGAATAGACAACCACATAGATCATTAACACAATTAATCACATTTCACCTTAGCATGTAATCCTCCCCCAGTTTTATAGAGTGTACCACTTTGTTGTTCGGTTGAACCAACTTCTTAAAATAGTGGGTATATATTTATTGCACTATGAAACTATTGATCTCCTATTACATTCCTAGTCTTGACCTCTAATATTTAGTAGAAGGATAATGAATCTACGTATCATTATTCTCTCACAAATAGAATTTTTAGAGTGACTCAAACCTAGACACATCCCCCCTTCGAGTGACCATAATATCTTATGAACTTCTAATGAGTTTACTTCCATACTAATCATCCATTGGAAAATCTCAACTTCTGAAAACCTCATTTCCAACCCATTTAATACTACTATTTCTACTCTAATAGGGATAAAGAGTTCTCCAGAGTTCCTCATTCTAGGGAACTGACTACATATCTTGAATATAATTCACAATCCCAATAATCTCTCACTTGAAGATTTATTTAAGAATCCATGACATCCTAAAATACTTTTCCAAACATCAACATTCCAAATTATTCGGCATGCATTGCTCCTCTATTTCCTTCTCATTCACCCAAGTATAAATGAGTCATAATATTACCTTATAATTTCCTAGACTAAACACTTAGTAAACATATCAGTTGGGTTCTATCATCCAAATATCTTTTTCAACATCAACGCTCTATCTTCCTAAAACTTTTTGATATAATGGTACTTAAGTTCAGTTTTCTTCATCCTCACTTGGAACACTGGATTTTGTCCTATTTTTTTCAATATAATGTCAAAATAGAGTAATAAACTTTAATACATTCATATAATTTCATAAAATTGACATTTCAACCTCACTATTTCCTTGATTTCATCCATTACTACCACATACTCTGCTCTCATTATAGAGATATAAATCAATGGTTTCAGTCTTAACAACCCATTAATCATAGTTCCACTAAAGGTAGAATCATATTTGGATATGATCATCCATGATTCTAAGTCTCACACAATGTTTGTGTCAATATACCTAGTGAATGGATCATCTTATCAAAATAAAAGGGTAGTAACTTAAATTCCTTTAAGATATATCTTAATTCATTTCATCATTCCCTATTTTTCTTTCCCCGTATTTTCCATGAACTGGATGAAAACTCCCACTACATGGGAAATATCCAATTGAATGCACACCATGGAATACATGAAACTTATTAGTGCATAATAATATGGTACTCTCACCATGTTCTCAGCCTCTTATTCTATTCAAGTTGCTTGTTACTTCAAGAGTTTTATGTTTCCAAAAAGAGGATTTAAAATATATTTTCATCTGATCATCAAAAATATTTTTAAGATCTTCTAAATGTACTATTTCAGTGACAAAAAAACCTCTGGTACTCCTATTTAATTCCTTCCTCATACCCATGATTTTCTTTGCTTCACAAATATCATTTATTTCAAAACTTTTAGAAAAGATACATTTCATATTCCAGATCTGATGAATATATAATAATAGCATAATTATGTCATCCTTATACAACAATATAATGATTAATTTTTCATTCCTAAACTTCTTCTAATAAAAAAATTTTATTTTAGTTCTTTTTTATAAAACCAGTATACGCTATGAATGATTTGAAATCTCATTTTTTATTATCTCAGAAAATATTTTAAAACATGGAGACTTATCTTTATTTCTTCTTTAAATTCAAGATTTCACTGGTCCATGAAACCATTGGGTTTCTTTATATATATATTTTTCTCTATATCATCAAAAATAAAATCCATATTCATATCCATTGGTTCTATATATAAACCTCCAAAATCTACTAAACTTAGCACGGTTTGAATGGTAGTATTCTTTAATCCCATATAAAATATTTCAAAGAAGTAAATGACCCCCTTTTATTGAAACCCTTTTACTACAAACCTTTCCATGTACCTTTTACTTATATTATCTTCTAATTTTAACTAGAAGACCCATTTTTTCAAGTACCCTATTTCTAAGTGGTAGTTCTCCTAAATCACTTGTGTAGTTCACATGAAGTAAATCCAAATCATTCTTTTTAGAAAACTATAACTTATAAAAATATATATAGAATCCCACTTCTTCTATGATTTTTGGTTATACACATCTTCTAAAAGTAAGAAGTTCGTGTTAGCTCCATGACTTTATACGATTCATCATACCCTTTTTTACCTCCATAAGCCATCCTACAAATATACTATCTCTATAACTAAAACCACTATAATTTCATCATCTAGAACTCAAGAATAATATTTACCAATTATAGAGTTTTCATTTATATATTCCATTTATCTCATTCAAGTACACTCTGTGGTTACCTCTTAACACTCCACCTAAATTTTTGAACCTCTAGAAAACTCAAATCCATCTGAATTATCTAGAATTTTTAAACATCTAATTTCTCCTTTTAAATAAAATTAGATTAAATTTGATTCACTACCGTCAAATTCTTTTTCCATTAAATTCCATTCCTTCTACTATACCTACTCATTAAATAAAACATCTATAGTTCTGATAACTTTCTTCTTATTATCATCTAAAAGTCAAAATCTAAGATCATCATCTACATAGCCTATAAAGAATCATTTTTTAGACTTATAATCGATATTATATATATCTTCAACAACCACATGAATGTATTCTATACTTATAAAGTCTTTTGGGTGAGATAAATCCGGTGTATTTCCTGTCACATAAAATCCATGTCCCATCAGCATTGAGGGGCTTCAATTGATTAAATATGTTGTGTTACTCACTTCTTCTACCCAAAAAACATTAGGAACTTCTAAATGAAACATCATGAGTTTTTTCCTTTACACTAATGTTTAATTCATCTAATCAACTATTCCATTTTTCAGGCTTCTTAGGTATAGTTTTCTCATTACTAATGCATTTGTGTCAATAGAAGTTTAGGAAAATTATTCTATTGTACTCACCTCTATTGTCTGATCTCGAGTATTATAGCTTGCATCATATCTCCCTTTCAACCATAGATTTACACTAAACACACACTTTAAATAAATATGATTTATATTTCAATAATTATACCCATAATTTCCTCATATATTAATCAATAAATGTCACAAAATATTATTAACCTTTATGAGATTTAACTAGGAAATTTCATTATACATCTACATGAACCATCTCTATATTTCAGTATTTTGTTGTTCTTCGACTCAAATTAAATCTCATTTTTGTTTCTAATGGATTATATGAATCTCAAAACTTAAAAATAATAGATTATTCATATTCAATATTAACTTTCCCCAAAAAAATCATTCCTTTCTCATTGAGATTCCCAAAATAAAAGTGGAATGGATCTAAACTTCCAAAAAATGAAGTTCCAAAAAGTTTATCTCCTACTTACATTCTAATTTGATACATCATTCTGTCATTTACACATTTTCCTATGACTAGGAAACCCTGAGTGATTTTCCACACTCTATATATAAAGGTAGTTTCATACATAGCTTCATCAAATTATTTAATTGAAATTAGGTTCTTCAAAAGTCCCAGAATATGTCAAACTTCCTTCAATATAAGGAAACTTACATTCTTTAACTGAATTCTGAAAAATCCCTTGCCTGCAATATCAAGAGATTCATAATTTTAAATATTCACACATCTAAAGATTTCTAACACATAATTATTCACGCATCCCTTTTCACTAGTGGAGTGGAAAGATTCTTTAGAATCAATTATTCACTATTATACTAGAGTATTGACACACAAATGTAGATTTGAACTACTTAAACCAGTCCAACCAATATAACTTAAACCTCTAAAATATGATATTCCAAAATTTAATTTAATCTTGTAGAAATATTTTTTGAGATGACCCATTTTACTATGGTGTAAATAGACTAGGTTTGGTCTAATAGTCTTACCTCCAATCATATTTATTAACATGTCTTCTGACCATAATTAACTTCTTCAATAAGGATATTTCCCTCTTTCCACTTCACTGAATTCATTTTTGGAAGGTTCATGAATCTCACTCATTTTGATAACATCATTAAGAATCATGTTTCAAATGTCATCAAATAAAAATTAACCCTTTTCGTAGGAGTTTCTTACTATTACCACCATTGAATCATAAGATTCTTTAAATCATGAAAATAACAATATGGACCAAAAATCATCCAATAAGGTTACCTTAATAGACTCAAGATAGCTATGAATCAAGTTGAAATCATTCACATTATCTGTTATATATCTTCCTTATGATAGTCTCGTATTGAACATAAGTCACATAAAACACAAAATTTTATGTATAGTAGGATTTCTATACATATCTTTACAAGTTTTTTACCAATTCTTCTACAATGTTGTTCTTTTAGATGTTCAGAGCCACATTCTAGGATAATGACATCCAAACCAAAGCTTTTTTATCTAGCCTTTATCATTATGTTTTCTCCATCATATCTGGTTTAACACCTGTTAAAAAACATTAAAATCTTTTTAGCTGAGATAATTATATATTTCTATCCTCGAGGAACTGAAGTCAATTCCATCAAATTTTTTGATCTGGATATTTCCATCTTCTGACACTATCATCATCTAAAACAATGACTCCAAATTAATCAAAAAATTTATGAGAAAGTATGAATGTAACCTGATATTTTTTGAGTAAATTACTAAGAATATAAGAACCTACTATTCTTTGATACAAATTTTTGAGAATCCTACACAAACTTTACACACTGTGATTTCATCCACCAGAAGTTCATAATAGTAGAAACACATCACTATATGGAATTATCACAATGTCAATATACCAATACTAGGAAGAAACACCTCCACCCTAATCACCTCACTAAGTTTCACTTACTCATACTTATTTACTCCAAATCATGAAAAACATTCAACTTAAATTATGTAAATAAATGAAAAATAATAAAAAAACTCAATATTTTTTATATGGTTCAGACTTTAATCCTATATCTAAAGGAGGACACATCACAACATCAAATTCATTATAAGTATATGGTTACAATCACTATGACTAGGTATCTACATAGAACACTAACATAAATAATCACATGATACCTTATCGTGTTTTCCCACCCCATTTTATAGAGGGTCCCCCTTGCTTTTCTAGTTTCACCGACTTCTTAGAATCATAGGTATCCATATTTTCACTATGCAACATTCCATCCCTTATTAATTTCCATAGTATATCCATAAATATTTCTTAGAAAAATTTATCTTCTAAACCACACTCATTAAACTCAAACATTATTTTGAGATTGATTCAAATGTAGAAATAGCCTCCCTTCTTAAGATCATTATATCTATTGAACTTCCAGGGTGTCAGCCACCATGCTGAGTATCCATCAGAAATTTTTAACTTCCAACAACCTCACAACAAACCCATTGAAGCCTGTTGTCATTTCTATAATATGGTTAAAGGGTTACCCAAATTTCCTCCTTCTAATAGGTAACTTCATCTCTTGAAGAGACTTTATAATCCAAAACCTGATAATATAACATAAAATTCACATGAAAGGATACATGTCAAGATATATTGGGTTAACCAGAATACTATGAAACCTAACCATGCCTACTTGCCTCCATGATGGAAGGAAGTGATTCACCCCATGAAAAATATCCCAATCCATACCCAAAGTCTCAAGGAATTTTGGAATACCATGTCTCAAACCATACTCAAGGAGGCGGGATAAGGGGTCTTACCAAGTTCAGAACAGAACCATAGATTCTAGGTAGGTCACAAATGAAATTCCCTGATCATACCTTATCATTCAAAGTATATATCACAATGAAGTACACAGTATGTGACTTCTCATTAAAGGTTGGTCACACTTTAATTTTCCCTAATCATCCCTTATCACTCTTGGGATGATGCACATAAATTCATGGAATAACCTTTATCACTAAAGAGAGGTCACACATAGTATCATGAATCATCCATTCTCACTCAATGGGGGTTTTTTCTAACACATTCTAACTCAAACTAAGGTCGTTATCCTGACCACTACCTTATCACTCAAGGTAGGGTCCAATGTCATGACACCACCTCTACCTTCTCACTCAATATAGGGTTCATCCAACACATTATCACTCGAGGTGAGGCCTAGTATAGGGATATATCATCAGCCCAACTAATATTCATCATATATCACTTTTATATGTATTAAATAGAAAAAAGTCACTCAATCCATCCTATAAGATCACTAGTTTATCACAAGGTGGTTAATCAATCAGAACCTATCCCCATATCCCATAATATTCCTCGATATCCATCTAGCCTTATATTCCCATATCTTCATGATTATGTTGGTCCCAACTCTCCGTCACTAAGAATTTTCAACACCTATAGGGTATTCTCTTAGTTCATAGGCTCTATCTAACTTTGAACAGCTCACACTAGTTTGAGATTACCTAAGAGTAAAACTCTTCCTCACTTCATAGAACTAAGAATGGTTCATTAAACCTAGAAAATATTATCATATCTACCCTATAATGGTTAACTAAAACATCATAGTCTAACCTAGGCTTTAATCCCAATAGAACATAATCAAGAAAACTCACAAAATCATGCATCATCATGAAACAAAATACACATTATCCAAACATAACCAGGAATCACTAAAAGAATACAAGATTTAGAGAACCTGGAATCCCCCTAACAATGTCAAATGGACCAAAACTAACAAGAACAATATCTTCTATATTTCCATTAAAAATAAAGTTAAAATTCCATTTTTAAACCATTTATAAAACACATCTAATTTTATATTACCCATGATCAGCCAATGGTCAAAACCCCATTAAAAATTCTTAAAAACCCACTCTTATCTTGAAATCCCATTTCAAAACCCATTCTTGAAATCACCACTTTTCCTTATAAATTATTTTCAAATAAAAGTAATTTTTACATAAAATTTTAAAAAGAAACATTTTATCCTTTAAATATAACCTACACCACCAAAAAATCATAAATAGGACTATCAAAACTCATTCAAACAAGGTTCACCATTGAACTATTTAGAAATATATATTTTTTATCTTGAATATTAGGCCGACACAAGCCTATCCCAATCTAAGGGGAAAGATAAAAAACTACATGAAATGTAATGGAAATAATTATAATGATGGTAGGATAAAATAAAATCCCCAAAATAATAAGTTGCATAGTGATTTCAAGGCCACCTATCTCAACTAGTGATCCATAAATCAATACCAAGCTTCTGTCAACCTCCTCTGAGTCCATGAACACCTATATCACTAGTAAACACAATAAAATTAATATATTGGGGATTTAAAATAAAAATACCATGATGGAATAACCAGATCCAAAATCAATGAATGTCATAATAGTATCAAAACCTTGAGCAATAGGATACATCCTACTCACAAAACACACTCAAACCAAATCCACACAAAATCCCCAAATTACATTTCCAAATTAATTGTCAATTTCTCCCAAATTATTCCAAAACCATAAATAAATATATAGGTAAATATAAATCTTGTAAAATGATTAATAGTGGATTGATTACATTATCCCATGACCCCCCTCAATCTATACATGAAAACCCCATCAAGAGATATGACTCAAACATGATCCTATGGAATATTCTCCTCAAAACCCTAATAGGAGAACTAAAAGTTAGTGAAAAATATGGGTGATAAGAAGGGGTACAAGGGGAGAGATCTTATATTTAATATTCAAGATAAAACCCTCACTAACCACCCAAACTAAAGTGAGGATAAGGGGTAGAAATAGAGATCCCAAGAGGGAACTTACCACTCTACAATGTGACTAGAATGAAAGGATCCCAAGGGGGTTCCAAATAGGACCCCTTAAAAATTTACTAAAAGTGCCTATTAAAAATATATCCTATGTGATATGTTATGTCATGATCAACATTGGTCAAATTTTGGTGCCTCCTAACTAGGATTCATTATAGCATGGTCCCTAAACCATATTGCAGCCATCCTCAAAATGGAAGAGGTCATGCCCCTCAACAAACATCTTTATAGCATGATCCCTCTATACCACACTACGAGCCACTTACACCAAGTCTATATTATGTAATATCCCTAAGTTTTTGGTACAACCACCCACTAAAGTGTATAGGACCTGACCTTCATCCAACCACCTTCATGGAATGGAACCTTAGGGATACATTGTGACCAACATCCCTTATCTAGTCATTATGAAACCAACCACCCATAACACCATGATTCCTAACCATAACGTTGTGATGATTTTCCTATAATAGTATTCATCCACTAATACCTAATAACTCACTCTAGGCATTATTCGACACAACCCTGACTCCTGAAACATCCCACAAATAATTTCAAACACATTAAAAACTCTCTCTCCTTGATACAAATACAAAAAATTAAATTCACCCCAATTATCACTAATCTATAATGAAACATATCATTATAACATTTGTTTTACAGAGATTATGTTAGGTCCCTTTGTATCTTGAGCATTATTTATTCTTTTCTATAGGCCATTCAATTATAATATTTATGAATATAAGAATTCAAATTTTTTCTAATACTATAAATCCATGTGTGGTTATACTTTGTGGTTGATTGAATGGGGATTAATTTTTTACTTAGGGATATACTCTAAAAGTATGTTAGAGTTTATCTAAAATAATTTTTACAAGATTATTCAAAAATTATTGCATATGATGTGATACATGGGGAAATTAGTGATAGATTTACAAAAAAAATTTGGAATATTTCCAAAATGAGTTTGGATATGAAATTGAAATGACACAAATTCTATGAGGATTTAGTGAAAGTGAAATATTGAAGGAGATATTACTTAATGACCATATGTCATATTGTTTGATGTGTTCATGTCATATAGTATGACATACATGATTTTAATTTATATTGTATTCCTTAGTAAATGTGTACCCAAAGTCATGGTATGTGATATCATGCCACTTTCTATACACAATATTTCATATGATATACTGATATCATAATGATTTAAATTGCAAGAATCATAAAATGAATAAATAAATCAAATCAATATTACACATAAAGGTTACCTTTTATTTAGAATTTTATAAGATGAAATGCATGGGATAATAGTAATGGATAAAGGTTGAAAATGTTCTAACTAAATGGAATTAGCTCATAAATTATAAAAGAATGAGTTATTTTATACAGGTTGGATAAGGGATACTTAAGTGGGGAAACACCATTAGGATAGTGTAATTTAATTCTTGGATAAGACACTTTTGAGTCTCCCTCTCCTTGGAGATGTATTATTATTACTTATTTTCCATGATAGCCACTAGCATACTGTGAAGTGATGGTGAATACATACCATATAATGGGTGAATAGATTTATACCCATGGATATGCCATTATGGAGGGATTCCTTTGGAATAATCTTAGTATTCTATATCAAAAATGTGTTTAAATATTTATTCTACAAATACCTATGGTGAAAGTTACACAAATATTTCATTATTTTATATATATCATGGTTTTTATTTCATCCAAGTAGATATTTAATTATCGGGTTTCTAATTATTTATGTTTTCTTGAACAAGTGTTGTTAGATCCTCAAAAAACTTTCACATGGGACTATACTAATGTAATTATAGTTGAAATTAGATCCATGTACAAGGATTAATACAATAAACATGAGTAAGTAAAGTGTGTCTTGACACTCTACACACTAAACCCTAAACTCTTATGTATTGGTACCACACAACATCACTAGGATATGGAACATCATTCATTGAGTTAAGGATTAAAAAATAAACCTTATAGGGGCCTATTGTCTCATTATAAGGTTCATGAGTTGTTTTGATGATCACTTTATGGAATATGATGGTGGTTTCTCTCTATATAGCATGATAGTGGATTGTATTAAGTAGTTCTATTAATTAATTTTTCCCTTACCAGGTAATCCACTCTAGTGGAACTAAGTTCTGTTGTGCTAGAATCTAAGATAGGCACTCTTCACTACTTCTTATATTATCTCAATGTATTAGAATGATACCCTGTACACATTCACATCAAAATCTCTTTACCAATTCTATTAAAACTCAACCTAGAACACGTGTAATCCAAAACCTATCCCATTAGTTTTACCTAGTAAATAAACTATTATTTCTAAAAATAAATATAGAAATCACTTATAATAATTCACTACTACTCTTTTCTTATACCCTCAATCCATATTAACTTCAAAATTACCCCTAAAAATGGTGACTTGGAATTTAAGGATCAACATTTCCTTATTACATTCATGAACCCTCAAGGTGGACTAAACACAAAACAATTAAATTACTATCCTACAATAGATATAATTTCTCATATAACCATATTAGGTCTTGAAATTCCATTCATGATCATTCAATCCTTATTCATAGGTCACCCCTCTTAGTGAACCCACTTTCTTGACAAACTCTTTATAAATCTCATCACTTAACTTTTAGGTAGTTATCCAATATTTATGGAATGTCACACATCATATCATTGGACCTCCCTAGGTGACAAGAGTAATATATCAAGACTAGACTCTATTTTTGGTTTCCTTAATTTAAAGCACTTCTTGTGGAATAAAAAAATCATGAATCCACTCTAAAACATGATGGAAATGTGTGTAGGATTGACATTATGATACTAATGGTTCCGCCTATCCATTCACATGTATACAAATCCAAAAGTTTGAATTCCTAGGTCTCTCATATTGATATCCCATTCTAGCATATTACACAACATATGTGATTAGATATAAAAGTGGAAAACACTAGGGACAACCCACCACAATGTTGTTCTATATTAAATCATATCTCATTAATCCAATCCACTTTTTATGAACCCATGTCCCATTAAATAAAAACACAGTAAACTATAAAAAAAATTAATATTTAATTCCCATGATTAATACTTAATCAATATATTTGTATAAATTTTCATCATGTTGTGTAACCATGCTAGAAAATCATATAATGAAGCACATATTATATATAGATGAATCTTGGTTCTTCTATGAGAAAAAAATAAATTTTTTATTTTAGTTCATTAATTAGTCTCACCTTAAATTAATGAAATTAAAATAATATCCAATAGATAAAATTACCACCATAAAAATAGTATTTTGTAACTTATATTTATCCTCTTCCAACTTCTTATATACTCAAAATGGAAAAAAAACTTTTCTTATTGATCTGATTTTACCATGATCTGATAAAATTCAACATAAATCCATAAAATTCATCTATAAATCAAAGAAAGAAGGTGACGAATAAATAATATAAAGGAAAGGGAAGTATATTGCCCAAAACTACCATGTAATCACTCTTAGATCAACCTAGATTGAGGGGGAATAATAGGGTAAGAGAGTATACTTCCCTCTCTATCGGGCGGATAGGGTGGAGGATCCTAGAAGGGGTATTTTGTTTTTAATGATAAATTTCCCTTTTCCCCAATTTAAAAAAAACAACTCAGGTACCTAGTGGCCCTCAATTAGTAACCTAGGGTCATGAAGAATGGTACAGTATCACTTTCCACTCCAATGGATACCTAATTTCATTCTACCAAGTACCATATGGCTTCTACAACCACCCCATTAATCTCATCCATTCATCATATTTTATAAATAACACCTTCAATATTTTTTATGGGACCTTCCACATAAAATCCACCATATTAACTCTCTAAAATATGTTAACTAATATTTATCTTCTTCTAAATTCAAAAATTAAAATTTATTTTAAATTATATTCCATAATAATCCCACATCTCTTAGTTCAAACAACACCCAATGATGTCGGTTTTTACATAGAGATATTTTAAAAATAAATGTGTGTAGTATATAAAAACCTGATTCAGATCACTCATTGACTTGATTCAAACCAAAATAACACTATGGGAATGCTTCATGATTTTGCGATACTATAATAAAAACCAAGGGGTAAAATCATTTGAAGTGATTTAACCTATTTGGTTAATTAGTGAAACATAAGTAAAAAATGTTAAAATTTTGATATGATCTATAAAAACATGTAATATAGTGAAAAATGAAACATTTTCACTCAATAGTTCCTATCCAACCTATATAACAATATAAACTATCTTCTATATGTATATAAATCCAAGAGGATATGCAATCCAAACACATATAGACTAACCACCAAACTAATATCATTGATGAAACATCATAGATACATGATATAAAAAAAGTAAAAACACAAAAAATATATGTAAAGACCCATAAATTCCATGTATTTTTTTAAAAAAATTCATGGGATTTTTACGAGTCAGTGAAAATTTTCAGCGCTTGATTCTGAGGCCCGGTGATCCTGGAATCAATTTCTAAAGTTTTTTTCACGTATGTTCAGTAAACGTGCGAGTGGGATTTTATAACTTTTGAACTGATGCTCGGAATTTAAATTTGAGGGCACCGTTGAACTCACAGCGCCGATATTTGCTTAAGAATACTTTCACCTCGATGGCAGTTGGTCGGGAATAGAAGTTAGTTTTTGGGGTTTTAAAATAAATTAAATAAAAATAAGGTAATAACATATTTTTATTTTTTGGTGGTTAAAACCTCCAAGAGGAGGTTATAGGTGGGGGACACCACACCATAACCTTCTATGAGAGCTTATGGTGATGGTTCCCACCCGCACATAACTTCCCTTGGGAGGATATCCTTGGTGGGGCCCACACAAGCTTTAAACCCCCTTTAACCCCCCATTTATGTGGGATGAAACTCTCCACCTACCCCACTAATTAATTTTTCCAACCCTCTCTATTAATTAATTGAATTTATTCACTTAATTAATTTAAAACCATTTTGAATTCTTTTGAATTCTTCGGCCAACAAATTAAATAATGGGTTAACATAACCCATTATTTTTTGTTGGCAATACTTTTGGTGGAGCTTGAGAGAGGGGTGGGAAGATCTGGGAGAACCCTTGGTGAAATATCTCTCAATGAAGAATGTGAAGAACGCCTCTCCATCGTCCATCGAAGAACGACGAACTCTTTCTTCGATCTTCGACCGAGCCAAAAGAGAAGGAGCCGACCACAAATAACATCGACAACACTTCTTCCTCGGTCTCCTACCCCAGACGATTCCCGACGTCAATGAATCGACATCTGTCATTCCTCTCCTTCCACTGTCAATGATCAACAAGGAAGGTAGGGGTTTGAGTGGAATTTTTTTCCGTTCTATGTCGTTAAATCTATGGAATGTGAATTTCCAATTGATAACACCATAACGAGGAGGGCTCGGACCACACGAACACGGCCCGACCCTCCCCCTTGTTGTTCTCGTTTGTTGACGACGGAGGCGGAGCATCGATAGCCAGCGGCGGGATAGCCGCAAAGGAAACCGGCGGCGCAAGGCCCACCGGGTCACCTGAGGGGCGCGGCGACATCACGCCGCGTAGAGAACCGGGTCACGGCGGAGCAAGGATTCCTGATGGCCGCTGGAGGGGCGTCGCGCCGTCGTGTTGTGCGGGTGGAAAGGCCACAACCAGGAGGGCCGCAGTGGTCGGACGGAGAGGCGCGGCGCCGTCGTGCCACAGCGGAGGAGAAGGGGTGGCCAGCGTCGGGTCGGCCGCCAGCGGTGCGGAACCGGCTGGCCGCTAGGCCGGCTGGACAAGGTGAGACCCCCCGGGTCTCACGGGTTACTAAATTGGCACTTAGCGCCAGTTCTGTTCGGAAGCTAGGGGGCACGACACCCCACCCCCCCCCCCCCCACCCCCCCCCCCCCCCCACCCCACCCCCCCACGCGTGGCCAGCCGAGCCACGCAGGGCAGAAAACCAGGACATGAGGTCCAGTCATCTAGGCCATGCGGGCCAGCCAACCGGGCCACACGGGCCACCAGCCAACCGGGCCACGCAGGCCGCCAGCCAGCCGGGCCACGCAGGCGGCCAGCCAGCCGGAACACACGGGCCGCCAGCCCGACGAGCCGCCCATGGGCCGAGCCGCGCCCTTGGGTCGGGCACCCCCTTGGACAGGGTCGGACACATGGACCGGGTCAGACTCCGGTCCGGACCCGGGTCGGGCTGGGTCAGTCCGACTGGGTCGGACCGGACCCAGACCCGCTTTGGCATGTTTTCACCTTTTCGCCCATATCTTGGGCTATGGGTGACCAATCCACGAACCGTCTGCGGTGATGGAAAGATTAGAGTGATACAGTTATTTTGGAAAACACCACTTAAGGTTTGGTCACTGATGGTATACATTCGATTTGGTTTGAACCTAAAAACTAACCAGGCCCCTGAAACAGAAATGCCAATAACTCACAGACCGGGTGTCTGATTGACCCGCTGTCTATTGCGTTGATACCCCTATGACGAGGCGTAACTTTGAGATACTTCTACATGGGACTTCGTGATAGTTTTAGTATCGACCAGTAGATCATGGATCATATCCTCCCGGAGACGAGCGACCAGAGTGCGGATACCTAGTAGCTGGCTGAGACCTAACGACTGCTGACCTTTAGACTCAGAGTGTTTCGAATAGACCAGTTGGAAGCGCCTCTGTGTGACGCAGTATACCCACAGTGGGGATAACCTCTGTGTGACTCGGCAGACCCACGGTACTCGACAGGAGGAGTACCTCAACAAGCTACGAGGGGAGAGCCTTTGTGTGACGCAGCAGACCCACAGTGGGGAGTGCCTCTGTGTGACGCAGTAGACCCACGGTACTCAACAGGAGGAGTACCACAGTAGTCCATGATAGTGGGAAGCGCCTCTGTGTGACGCGGCAGGCCCACAGTACTCTATAGAGGAGGATTACACCAGTAGCTGAGGTTTCGACAGTTTGACTGGGAGTGTTACATGTTACTACCCCTAGAACAAAATCCTGGTTTTGAGCTGATTCAATGACTTTTGTGTTTACCTCACGAATGAGATGGGTTACTAGATAACTTAGGTATATGTATGGTCATATACCTAAGTGATGGGTATCCATTGATTCCATACTTGTGGTTTATCTTTGTTGGATTTAGTGAGACCTTGAGGGTCTCGGGGTCCCTACTGAGTATCGTTATACTCACCCATTCATGGGCTATTCCCGCACCTGGTTGTATTGGTTGCAGACGACAGACAGTGCTGACTAAGGCAGAGATTATCAGGACTGGACAGTACCCAGAGGTGGACCACTCGGTGTGACGGTGCACTGAGCAGACGGACGGACGTGGAGTGCTGAGGATGCCATCTGTACCTACCCTTAAGGTAGGAACCCCGAAGGATGACCCAGTTGCTTCTTTACTTCTTCTTTAAGTTGTACTTGTACTTTTCCGTTTCCTGGTACTTTACTGTTGGGCTTGTATTTCTATCCCCCCATTTACTTTCAGCACTCTCTTTTGTATATAGTTTTACTTGGTGTTTTACTTCTAGTTGCGTACTCTATTGTGTTTGTTCAGTTTATAAAGGAAATGCCTTCCCAAATTAGGGATTTACGCCTTTGGTGCTAGTCTCCATCCCCTGGCCTATGGAAGGTGGGTTTGGGGTAGTCACGATATGGGCCCTGGGGGACGGGTCATTACAAATTGGTATCAAAGGATTTGGTTCTAACGTAGAACTTTGGACTCTGATCATTATTTTCTGTGAAGCAATAGTTTTAAGGGTACTAAGTGTGGTTTTCAGTTCAGGGAGTCCAGTGTTGGGCGGGCGGCCGACATATCCATACACTAAGACCCTGACTACTGATTTCCGAATCAGTACATGAAAACACTGATTACGTGTGTATTTTCAAATGTTTTTCTTTAAGTCAAATAAACCAGGTCAGCTCACCAGGTATAAATCTTTTGATTGTGTCGCATTTTTTTCTTTCAGGATGCCTCCATGGAGAGCCCTGAGACTCATACACTCTGACAACCCACCGAGCGATGAGGCCTCGGTTCATGGCCCTTTACCAGTGGAGGCACCAGCGGTACCACTTCCTGTTCGGCCACTGATGCCACCAGCCCCAGCAGTAGATGATTCACGTCGTTTGATCATGTTTCAAGAGTTCCAGTGCCAGAGGACACCCAGGTTCCGTAGAGAGATGGACCCACAGGCAGCTGAGTATTGGATGGACGCTGTGGGGAGAGTCTTCAGGATGGTAGGGACACCAGCAGACCTCATGGTGATCCTTGCTACCAGCCTCCTTCAGGCAGTAGCAGGTAGATGGTGGAACCTAATTCTCCAGGTCCACAATGAGGCGACACTACTCTAGACAGACTTTGAGAGCCTGTTTCGGGCAGAGTTTGTTCCAGTGACTCTATGAGCAGTACAGATATATGATCTACTTCATCGGTAGTAGAAAAGCATGACAGTAACATAGTACTCAATGAGGTTCACCGACCTCTCGCGCTACTCCACAGATATGGTACGAGAGCCATTCTTCAGGGCTCAGACCTTCAAGAAGGGGCTCAGGCGAGAGATCAGGGCATCGATGATCTCCCTCAGCATTCCGACATAGGAAGGAGTGCTGGAGCGAGCCCTCCTAGTGGAGATTTTCCTTGCTGACCAGTCTCCGGTAGCGAGACCCACCACTAGTCTACATATAGCGGAGTCTTCTGCAGCTTCCAGTGAACAGATGACACAGAGGTCCAAGAGGACCAGGCCCATGGGTAGACGACTGCATGACTCAGGATCAGTTGTTCGGGGCACCTGGGGTAGTGACCTATATGCCAGGAGCAGACAGTGCTACTCATGCAGTGGGTAGGGTGACATGGCTCATGAATGTCTGACCCGTCGTTCAGATGATCAGTAGATAGTTGAGGGACCTCTTAGGTAGAGGCATAGGTTCGATCAAGGTGGTCTACAGGGCACAGGTAGACATGGCATAGGATCTGTTCGAGCAGCTGGCAGTGGATGACGTTACGAGGTGTTACCACCACCACCACCAGGAGGACCACCCCGACCGCAAGGAGAAGGTGGGCAGGGGAGATCTCAGCTTCAGACAGCTGAGGCATATGACCACATCACTCCATATATGATTCGAGGTACTATCTGTGTGTACTCCACCTTAGCTACAGTTCTTATAGACACAGGTTTTTGTCATTCTTTCATAGCCACTGCCCTCGTTCAGAGCTCGGAGATTCTGACGGAGCTGTTGGCTCGATCCTTACGGCTAGAGACTCTTAAAGGATAATAATCAATAATTACGCACTGGTTCCGGCAGTGTGAGCTTACTCTAGGTGGCAAGATCTTTGGCTGGGATCTCCTCGTAGCGGCGTCGAGGCCTTACGATGTCATCTTGGGTATGGACTGGTTATCTACAGTCCATGCTCAGATTGACTGTATTAGGCGAAAAGTGCGGTGTTCCCACATGGATGGGTCCAGGTTTACCTTCACCAGCAAGAAGGGAACCTTTGCATCACAGGACGGACTTACTTGGAGGAGGGTGCAGACGATCACTCACTAGTTGTCTTGCCTTACCCTCAGAGTAGTTGATGTGGAGAGTCTGACTTATCCTGTAGTGGTGGACCAGTACGCGGATGTTTTCCCTGACAATGTTCCAGGACTACCTCCTCACAGAGAGGTGGACTTCTACATTGACATGTACCCTGGGACGACACCGATATCTACTCTAGAATATCAGATTGCTCCCGCTAAACTTCGTGATCTGAGGGTACAGCTGGAGGAATTGTAGGGGAAGGGATTCATCTGGCCTAGTGTTTCTCCCTGGGCAGCCCTGATTCTATTCACCAAGAAGGCGGATGGGATATTGCATCTTTATTTTGAATACCATCTCCTGAACTAGGTGACTGTGAAGAACAAGTACCCACTCCCGAGGATTGACGATCTCTTTGATCAGCTTAAGGGAGCACGGTGGTTCTCAAAGATAGACCTCAGATCAGGCTATCACCAGCTCATAGTTTGAGACAAGTATGTGCAGAAGATGGCCTTCTGATGTTGGTATGGCCACTATGAGTTCTTGTTTATTACCTTCGGCATAACCAACTCTCCAGTAGTGTTCATGTGTCTCATGAACAGGATCTTCCATCCATACCTCGAATGCTTTGTCGTAGTCTTCATCGACGACATTATGATCTACTAGACTACTGAGGAGGAGCATGCCTACCATTTATAGGTGGTACTAGACACACTCCAAGAGCACCAGCTTTATGGTAAGCTCTCGAAGTGCCAGTTTTGGATTTGAGAGGTTCACTTCTTGGGACATGTCATCTCAGAGGCTAGAGTTGCAGTTGATCCAGTGAAGATTGAGGCGGTACTTTCTTGGGATCCACCCAGGAGTGTGACGGAGGTACGACGTTTCTTGGTCTTGGCTGGATACTATCGGATATTCATTCTAGACTTCTCCAGAGTTGCATCACCACTAGCAGCCATGACGAAGAAGGGGAAATCATTCGTGTGGTCAGAGAGATTCCAGCAGAGCTTTCGGGAGCTGAGGCAGAGGCTAACTAGTGCCCCCATCTTGAGGCTTCCAGAGGAGGGTGTAGGGTACATACTTTACTACGACGCATCCGGGACCGGATTTAGGTGTTTCCTGATTTAGGAGAAAGCAGTGATTGTATATGGTTCTCGGTAGCTGAGACAACATGAGAAGAACTACATTACCCAGGACCTGGAGTTAGCATCAGTGGTTTTCACCTTGAAGATGTGGCAGCACTATCTGATGGGCGAGCATTTTATAGTCTACTCTGATGACAAGAGTCTCAGGTATATCTTCTCCCAGAAGGACCTGAACATGAGACTGTGGCATTGGCTTGAGTTCCTCCTAGACTATGACTTTGAGATAGTCTATACTCCTAGGAAGGTAAACATTATTGCAGATGCTCTTAGTAGGAGATCTGGTATACAGCTACTAGGAGAGGTGATATAGCAGCTGGCTTCCATACAGATATCCTTTGTGTATAGGGATGGAGCAGCCTTTCTACAATCTCTTACAGTCACTCCTCCACTTCTTCAGTGATTCAGGGAGGCACAGCATGGAGACGCTGATTGTGAGAGATGACGTGCCCATATATCCACAGGGTAGGAACCTGGTGGATTTTTTGAAGGTGGGGAGCACGTAATCCTCTTCAGAGGACATACCATGGTACCATTAGAACTTCAGGAGGATGTTTTGAGGTAGTTCCACACTTCCCCTCTTGCGGTACATCCAGGAGTAGCGAAGATGTATCAGGACCTCTAACGACAGCACTGTTGGCCAGGTATGAAGAAGGTAGTAGCTGAGTTTGTCTCACGATGCCTCACCTGTCAGCAAGTGAAGGTGGAGCACCAGGTACCATTAGTCTTGGTTCAGCCTTTACAGGTCCCAGAGTGGAAGTGGGATGGGTTATCCATGGACTTTGTGACAGGTCTTCCATGTACATCCAGGAGTCACGATTCGATATGGGTGATCATTGACCGACTCACCAAGTAATCCCACTTCCTACTGATCAGAGATCAGGGCTCAGTGGAGATCCTGGGATGCCTCTATGTACAGGAGATTGTGCGTTTACATGGGGTACTTTATTCTATTGTCTCCGACTGTGACGCATGGCTTACTTCCCGGCTATGGAAGGGGTTGCAGGAGGCTTTCGGGATGCAACTATGTCTAAGCACCGCCTTCCATCCGCAGACAGATGGTCAGACTGAGCGGACCATCCAGACCCTCAAGGACATGCTCTGTGCTTATGTCCTCAACTTTGGTCACAGCTAGGAGGATCACTTACGTTTGGTGGAGTTTGCCTACAATAATAGTTATCACTCCACCATCGGTATGGCACCTTTTGAGGCATTTTATGGTCAACCTTACAGATCTCCACTGTGCTGGACAGGCCTAGGGGAGTCAACACTAGTGGGACTAGAGATGGTACGAGCTACCACGGAGAAGGTGAAGATCATCCAGGAGCGAATGAAGACTACATAGAGTAGGTAGAAGTCTTATGCTGACAGGATACGAAGACCTTTGGAGTTCAAGGATGGCGACCACATCTTTCTACGGGTCTCACCTCGACGAGGTCTATAGAGATTTGGCTGATGCAGAAAATTATCTCCGCAATTCATCAGACCTTTCCAGGTCCTCAGTAGAGTAGTTGAGGCGGATTACCGCTTAGCTCTTCCACCTTAGTTGCACCGGGTGCACGACATCTTCCACATATCTCAGCTGAGGAGATACGTGCATGACCCTTTCCACATCATCGACCATGGAGATCTTGATATCGATGATGGGGAGACTTTCATAGAGGTTCCAGTAGAGATTGAGGATTGACAGGATCGGGTCCTATGTGGATGGTTGATACCTCTAGTGCGTGTTTGCTGGCAGTATGGGAACCTCCTGGAGAGAACATGGGAGTGGGAGGCTCAGATGCGTGCTTAGTACCCCCATTTTTTCCCTTAGTTTGACTTGTATCTTATGGGGATGTAAATCCTTGAGGTGGGGGGAATTTAAAGACCTGGAAATTACGTGGAATTTTTTTTTTAATTCATGGGATTTTTACGAGTCCGCGAAAATTTACGGCGCTAGATTCTGAGGCCCGGTGTGCCCGGAATCAATTTCTAAAGTTTTTTCCGGTATGTTCAGTAAACATGCGAGCGGTATTTTATAACTTTTGAACTGGTGCTCAGAATAGAAATCTAAGGGCACCGTTGAACTCGCAGTGCTAATATTCTCTTAAGAAGACTTTTACCTCGACGGCAGTTGGTCGGGAATGGATGTTAGTTTTTGGGGTTTTTAAATAAATTAAATAAAAATAAGGTGATAAATTATTTTTATTTTGTGGTGGTTAAAACCTCCAATAAGAGGTTAAAGGTGGGGTCCACCACACCATAACCTCCCATGAGAGGTTATGGTGGTGGGGCCCACCCGCACATAACCTCCCTTGGGAGGATATGCTTGGTGGGGCCCACACAGGCTTTAAACCCCCTTTAACCCCCCATTTATGTGGGATGAAACTCTCCACCTACCCCACTAATTAATTTTTCCAACCCTATCAATTAATTAATTGAACTTATTCGCGTAATTAATTTAAAACCCATTTGAATTCTTTTGAATTCTTTGGCCAACAAATTAAATAATGGGTTGACATAACCAATTATTTTCTGTTGGAAATACTTTTGGTGGAGCTTGAGAGAGGGGTTGGAAGATCTTGGAGAACCCTTGGAGAAATATCTCTCAATGAAGAACGCGAAGAATGCCTCTTCATCATCCACCGAAGAATGACGAACTCTTTCTTCGATCTTTGACTGAGCCAAAAGAGAAGGATATGACTGCAAAGAATGCTGACAACGCTTCTTCCTCAGTCTCCTACCCCGGACGCTTCCCAACGTCAACGAATCAACATCCACCATTCCTCTCATTCCATTTTCAATGATCAACAAGCGAGGTAGGGGTTTGAGTTAAATTTGTTTCTGTTCTATGTCATTCAATTTATGGAATGTGAATTGCTAATTCATAACACCATAACAAGGAGGGCTCGGACTGCACGAACATGGCCCGACCCTCCCCCTTGTTGTTTTCATTTGTTAATGATGGAGGCGGAGCATCGGAGGCCAGAGGCAGGCCGTCCATGAAGGAAACCGGTGGCGCAAGGCATGCCGGGTTGCTGGAGGGGCGCGGCGTCGTCGCGCCGCGCAGAGAACTAGGCCGCAGCCAGAGTGGGCCACAGCGGAGCAAGGCGGCCTGACGGCCCCCGGAGGGGCATGGCGCTGTCACGCCGTGTGGTGGACCAGAACCGCAGCACCATCTCACCGCGGTGGAGGAGAAGGGGCAGCCAGCGTTAGGATGGCTGCTAGCGGTGCGAGACCGGCTGGCCGTTTGGCCAGCCGGACAAGGCCAGATTCCCTGGGTCCCACGGGTTACTGAACTAGTGTCGATTCTATTCGGAATCCAGGGGCGCAGCACCCCCCCCCCCCCCTCCCACGTGTGGCCAGCCAACCACGTGGGCCAGCCAGCTAGGCCATGCGGGCCATCCTGCCAGGCCACGCGGACTATCCAGTCGGGCCACATTAGCTGCCAGCCATCCGGGCCACGCGGGCCGCCCTCTGGCCGGGCCGCGCCCTCGGGCCGGGCCGCCCCCTCGGGTCGGGCCGCCCCCTCGGGTCGGGCTGCGCCCTCAGGCCAGGCCTCCCCCTCGGACAGGGTCGGACTGCAGTCCGGACCCGGGTTGGGTCGAGTCTGTCTGACTGGGTCGGACCGGAATAAGACCCGTTTTGGCATGTTTTCACCTTTTCGCCCATATCTTGGACTACGGGTGACCGATTGACGAACCGTCTATGATGACAGAAATCTTAGAGCGAGATGTTTCTTTTGGAATACCCCACTTGAGGTTTGGGCACAGTTGGGATATGGTAGGGTTGGTTTGAACCTAAAAACTAACCGGGCCCCTGGAATGGAAATGTCAATAACTCACAGACCGGGCGTCTGATTGATGTGCCATCTGTTGCATTGAGACCCCTATGACAAGGTGGACCATTGAGATACTTCTAACTTGGACTTCATGATAGTTGGAGTATCGACCAGTAGCTCGTGGAGCGGATCCTCTCGGAGATGAGCGAGCGGAGTGTGGAGACCTAGTAGCTGGCTAAGACCTGACGACTACTGACCTTTAGACTCAGAGTGTTTCGACTAGCCCATTGGGAAACACCTTTGTGTAACGCGGAAGACCCACAGTGAGTAGTGCCTCTGTGTGACAAGGCAGACCCATGGTACTCGACAGGAGGAGTACCTCAGCAGGCTACGAGGGGGAGTGCCTATATGTGGTGCGGGAGACCCATAGTGGGGAGCGCCTCTGTGTGACGCAGCAAACACACGGTACTCGACAGGAGGAGTACCACAGTAGTCCAAGATATTGGGAAGTGCGACTGTGTGATGCGGCAGGCCCACAGTACTCTATAGGGGAGGAGTACACCAGCATCCAAGGTTTCGACAGTTTTACTGGGAGTGTTACATGTTACCACCCCCTAGAACAAAATCCTTGTTTTGAGCTGATTCAATGACTTTTGTGTTTACCTCACGAATGATATGGGTTACTAGATAACATAGGTATATTTATTGGCATATACCTAAGTGATGGGTATACATTGATTTCATAATTGTGCTTTATCCTTGTTGTATTTAGTGAGACCTTGAGGGTCTCGAGGTCCCTACTGATTATTGTTATATTCACCCCTACACAGGCTATGCCCGCACTTGGTTGTGTTGGTTGCAGATGATGGAAAACACTGACTGAGGCAGAGAGTAGTAGGACTGGACAGTACTCGGAGGTGGACCACTCAGTGTGATGGTGCTCGGAGCAGACAGACGAACGTGGAGTGCTGAGGAGGCCATCTGTACCTACCCTTCAGGTAGGAACCCTGGAGGACAACCCTGTTGCTGCTTTACTTATTTCAGTTGTACTTGTACTTTTCTGTTTCCTTGTACTTTACTATTGGGCTTGTATTTCTGGGCCCCCCTTTACTTTCAGCACTCTCTTTTGTATATAGTTTTACTTGGTGTTTTACATCCAGTTGCGTACTCTATTGTGTGTGTTCAGTTTATAAAGGCAAAGTCTTCCCAGATTAGGGATTTACGCCTTTGGTTCTAGTCGTCAGCCCCTAGCCTATAGAAGCGGGGCTTGGGGTAGTCACGATACGGGCCCCGGGGGATGGTTAGTGACAATAAAAGTGAAATATATCCCAATACACTTCATCAAAAGTAATATCAAAAGTATTCTAAAATTATCTCCAGACAAGACAATCACTATCCACTCAAAATTCCTATGACTCCTAGCTCCTCTATCGATAATACTATTTATATAGGCACCTTTCCTTTAACTAGATCACATGAAACAATGTCTACATGTATTATAAAGTAAAACATATAGGATTTTGGTATATCACACCTACTGAGAGTTCACTACCCATCCCCTATCAATCTATCATAAAGCTAAGTGTACATAGCGGCAATATAAAGTAGGCAAGAAGCAAAACAAACAGGAAAAAATCATGAACTAAGTTATGGAATTAATAAAATAGTCATTCATTTTTATCATGTTAATCAATAATAAATCATGTTTTACCATCATAATAAATAAATATAATAACAAATAAAAAGTCTTGCTTAAATCCATGTTAAAAATTCAAGATGGTTAACTAAGAGAAGAACAAACCACCTACATCCTCTATAAAAGGCCACAGACACACACACATATATCTATATCTATCCGCATGTATGAGGCCTATATTCTCATAGGAATGAAAATATAAATATATCTATTTATATTCGTATACATATACATATCCATTCTCACATAGGATGCCTTTATCCTCATATGTATAAATATAATAATTATATATATATACATGTAATTGGTATGCATGTATCATTCTATAACCTTCATTATGAACACCTCCATATACAATATACAACAATAATAAGACTCCATATACACAAAAAAACATATATAGACGTATGTATTCATGACTTAAAATGAAATAAACATATAAAGAAGTTTTTATGCATGGAATAAACAACCAAAATCATTTATAATAGTCTATAATATGGATTAGATAACACAAATCGGTATGAAGATAAATCAAGAAGCATATCAAAGAATAATAATCAATAATAATGGCATAATAATCATTTATCAACATTAAGTTTTATAATAAACACATTAAAAGAAGGTTTTTAAAATAAAAAAAATTTGATGATGCATCACTCTACCCCATGTCGATATAATCATAAACACTGTCAAAATATGAGACAAAAGGGGGGTTACATGTAACAACATACTTTTTTATTCGTGTTATGGATTTATATTTATACAAAAAATATTTAATTTAAAATTAATGTATGATATGATTATATCATGTCACAAAATAATTTATATAATCAATTAGATAATCAATTATACATTAAAAATAATTATGTTTAGTTTATGACATAAAAATATTTTTTAAAAGGATAAATATGGTTTCTCATTTTGATTTATTATTTTTTATTACATAATACATTTATTTAGTTAATATAAATTTATAAATAAATATTTATATTCATGTATTTATGTTGATATTTATTTTGGAAAGGTATGAAATAGGAATGTGATTTTCAATTAAAAATATAAATATTTGTTTCTTTAAAAAAATTATTTTAGTATATTATGAGTTTTTATTTAAAAATTAAATTTTTTATAATTGGATATTGAATTTAATAAACTAAATTTAATATTTTTAATCATCATGAAAAAATTAGATAGAAATTATTTTGTTAAAATTTTATAAAAAACAAGGTACGATAATAAATAGTAAAATAGATTTATAATCATACTTTTTATAAATAATTTATTGTAAATGTTTGTAATGGATCATTTTAATTGAAATTATATTATTTTAAAATTGAATAATTGATTTTGAAATTTAATATTTGAATTCAATATAGTTATAAATTGAGTGATACATTTGAATTTCAATTCCCTTGAAAAAATAAGAGTTTGATTTCAAATTTAATTTTACTACTCACTATTTTATAAATATGTTGAATGTTTTAGAAAAATTTAGGATTATATGGAATGTGTTGTAATATTTAAGATATAAAATATTATTTTAAAAAATATCAATATCCAAATTCCACTTGACTATGGGTTGACTAATAGATTGGTATTTATTTTTAAAAAATAAGAGTTCACATTCAAATTGTACTTTGCAACTAATTATTTAAAGTGAATATATAAAGCTATAAAAGAAATTAGGAGGGTATATAATATATTTTAGAACTTAATATATTTATAAAATTATTTTTAATTCAATGTATGAATTAAAACTGATTAGAGTTTGAGTAAAACATTTTAAATCTTTTTTAAAATTAGATTTTATGTGAAAATGGAATGATACCTCCTATTATTAAATTTATATATAGAATATTATGAAACATTTTACAAGCATATGGAACATGTATGATAATATTTGATATTTAAAATATAATATATATATATATATATATATATTATCAAATTAATATAAATTATTTCATATATCAAGATAATTATCCTAATTTTTAGGTAATGTTGACACAGTGCTCGCGCAACATAGGAAAAGTAAAAAATAATGGATTAAGTGATAATAATGAAATGGGATAAGGTAATGGATGGTTTTAAAGGATATATGTGATTAATATTTAATTTTTTATATATAGATAATTTAATTTTAAAATTATATGACATAATAATTATTCGAATTCTTACCCAATCCTTATGTAGTCAAAAATGGTTGATTTTGAATGATGTCATGATAATAATGAAAATAAATAATGTTTTTAATTGTTTAATAAGATAAAAAATAATAAAAAAAATCATTAATATTTTAATTTTAAAATTAAATTATTTATTATATTTCCATTTTCATTGTCCCGTTTTGGTTATTTCAGCTCTCAAGCGACTCCCTGCTTTCCAAAGGTGAGCGGTGACAATTGGAATTGATATCCCATTTTTAGGTAGAGAGGAAATGAGGTTAGTTTATCCCATGTGGGGTATTATTTCATTTTTCAGGACTCTCTTATATATTTAATTCATGTTTGTTAAATCCCTCCTAGTAATAATACTGATTACCCCTTGGTGAAATTGATTGATTAGAAACATGTGTCTAAGAGGAAACTGCAAACTGGAATTATATTATCTCCCATTTGATCCAAGTATTTTTCTTCTCTATAGCTTAAAGTTATATAAGAAGGTACTCTAGAATTTATCACCATCCATAGAGGTGTTTGACTCCTATGAAATAATATGATAAGTTTTGTAGAGTTTGGTTTGGGCCCATCAAATGGGATTTTTACATATCCCTATGAAGGGAATAGAAACCCATGTCATTTGATTCCATTTAACAAGACTCGCCATAAATTTCAATTTCATGTAATGATGATCATAGTGGATCTTTTTAAGGCCATTCGTCTGAGAATAATTTCATGAATATTAATGATATATGGAGTGTACTACTAGGTCCAAGGTTCCTAGTAATGATTTGGTGTGGGACTTATGCTAAAGCAACTCTTTTTGGTTTTACTTAGAATATGAGTCAGGTTAAGGGATATTTGGGGTACCAATGGAAGGATCTAAACCCAAATAATTTGAATAAAATAAGAGGAGTATCATGACCCATGTTATTTTTGGTAACCAATAGTATAATCTCGAATCAGTGTGGTTTAGTAAACCAAGAGGATTATCTTGACTCAAGGTATTCTTTGAAACCATGTGAAGAATCTCAAATTAAAAGATTTGAGGAAACTGAGAGGAGAATATTTAATCAAGGTAATTTTAGGAATCCTAGATGAGAATCTCAACTCAAGGAATTTGAGGGAACCATGAATAGAATCTAGACTCTACTAATTTAAGGAAACTAAGAGGAGAATTTCAATTCAAGGTAATTTGAGGAATGTAAGAGACTAAAAGGATGATATTGACTTGATGTATTTTTAGGATCAAGGTGGGGGTTATATGTATTATATCCCAAAACCTATTTAATTCGGTCCAAAAAGTTTATAGTGTGATTTATAATTTTTCATAGGGGTCAATTATAGGAGTGGAAGGATCATGCTAAAGGCCTGAGACCATGACCCATCACTGATCCCATCTATGTGTAATGGGTTATATCCCTATAATTATTGATTATCACGGTTTATATGGGAACCTATATAAGATTCCTAGGTAAATGGTTTCCTCAGTTGATGACCTAGATGAATGGGCACCGAAATGGAAGGTTTGGGTGAATGGGCATCCAAGTATGTGACTTTGATGAATGGTATCCCAAGCATGGAAATTAAATAAAGGTGTGGATCCATTTTAGGAGAAACATGGCGTAGATTTACTTTAGGAAAACCAAGGTTCCCTAGTATTTCACTCCTATCATCCATCCCATTACATTAGGTTTTGATTCAAAAATCACTCATGGGAATCCATGGAAGACTTGTACAAATGGACTTTTTCTTTGTGTACTTAAGTGACACTTTGAATCAAATGGGTGGTCTAGGGATCCTTTTATAATAAACCTTATCCCGAGTACCCATTATTGGGAGGTAGCTATTTTTTACTATCAAAAAAATTTTGATCACATGGTGTTGGATAGGAATGTGTGTAGGGATTCATCTAGGTGTGCACATTGGGTTTCATATGGTCATTTGTTTTGGGTTTCATCTATGCATGTGTGTGGGATTTCATCTGGGCATGTGAATTGGTTTTAATTTGGGTGCATGAAAAGGAATGTGTGAGACTTCATCGAGGTGTGTGTGTATACTTATGGGTGCACGCATGGCTATGTCTGGTAATACACATGGATATGTATGTCCATGCAAGTAGAGTTATTCTAGGAACACGATATGGATATAATGGTAAGGAATGCATGACATAGTGTGTGTGTGTGTGTGTTTGTAGTATAATTGACATGATATCTTTATCTCAGAAAGGCCATGGCCATTGGGGGAAATCCTTTAAATAATTATAACTTCAAAAAACCATAACATTTGATCCATAAGTTTGTTTTAGCTTCACAAGTTATCAAATCAAATCCTTTGAAATGAATTATGCCCCTGGTAGATAGTATTACCTGTAAAATGTGTTCTACAAGGCTAAAATGGTCTAAAAGGATCCAAAACTCAATCTAAAGACTAGGGAAACCTTTTCTCCAAAAATGGATAAAATCCATGGCCTACTCCAAGTGGGAGGTTATCACCACCACATCACTGGATTATGAAATAGTTTTTTAAGGAATTTTATCCCTTAGTGTGTGAATAATCATATGGAACTTAGAGATCTCATCAGTGTCTTCTTCATCATGTGTGATACTCCATCTTCAACTCAAATCATTTATTCTGAGTGAGGCTCATATAATAGTCATCATTCCAAAGTTTATAACACATTTTTATGCACCAATATACATAATACAATAATTATACAAAATTTTTATGTAATGTCAGTATAATGATTATTATGTAGGAGAAAAGTATAAAATAGATCGTTTAAAATATTTAAATGGATAGGTTTTAGATTAATTAAAGTGTTTCATCGTTTTTTAAGATAATTATGATAGTTAATAGAATAATATGAATATTAAAACTTGAATTACAAAATTTTCCATATATTTTTAAACTCAAATTATAAGATTAACTCTAAGATCTATATTAATAGTATTTTATGTTAAAAATGCTTTTTAAATTAATTAAAAAATAATAAATCCTTATATTATTATATATTCAGATTTGGTATGTATTGAAAAATATTTTATTATCTTTTTATGATCCACTTTTCATTGAAAACTACATTCCCGGACCATTAATGGATGAGTATTTGCAAAAAATATACTAAATATTTTCCATAAAAGGGACATCATTGTACTCATTATAAACTGAACCTCAAGTTCATTTTTCTATACGCTATTCTCAAATTACTTTGGGCCACATGTTGTGTAGAAGTTTCCAGACATACTCTATAAGGAGAAGCCTTTTGATGAGGATTTAGAGTAGGTGAATTCACCCAAGAAAAGCTAATAGATTTGGAAGAATAATAGGGTATGGAAATTTCAATCAATACTAGTCCTATGAATATATACACAATATAGTTATCCAAACATCCATGTGAAGTTGCATAGATTACATAATGATTTTTATGCTGGGGAGGGGTAGTTAAAGTAGTCATAGTATGGGATGAATTTCTCTAAGACCTTTAAGTCATGTAACGTCACGAATCCTATAGGCCATGTAAGGGTTCCTTTTCAACCCTTAAAAGGGGGGTTATCAAAAATGAATGAAAAATATACAAGGCCTTTGGTCCACTCAATCATAATAAAAATTACTAAATATTTTATTATAAAGAATATGTGTAAGAGAATATTAAACTCTTCAATGGACATAGAGTGAATGGTAAAATAATTCTTAACTAAATCCCATTCATTGTGTTATATTCTTCATTTTTTATTATATTATTCTAAGCTTTATAACATTTTTCCCTTATATTGATTTATATTATATTTCTGTAGTTTTATGTGGATTTACATTTCCTTTTGATAGTCTTGTTTTTATTGATTAATACCTCATAAAATGTGATGACGCAAGAGTATTCTTTTTTAATCTTATCTTTTTGAGTTTACTATCATTTTAATACCAAATTATATGATCCAATAAACATAAATCATTCTATTGTACATTTTTTTAGAGGATTTATATGTTTTTTTATAATATCTTCCTTGATTGATTCTTACTTCATGTGATATAGTCATTTTTGGGGGTTTTCTCTTGATCTCTCTTATTATTGAAATTATCTATCTTTTTAATTTTATATTTATTTTATATGTCTATGTTCTATATATTATATCATGGTTTATTAATATCATTTCCATTAATTATGTCTTTTTAAGTAGGAAAGGTTCTCTCTCTCTCTCTCTCTCTTCCCTTATATTTCTCACTTAGTCCCTTTCTCTCGCCGCTATTTTCTATTTTCTATAGATGACATCCTATGGAAATTTTCTTATTCCATGATCATAAAATATTTTTTATTTCATTTATAATTCTTTTATATTCTATTTAATCATACTTTCATTTTTATAAAACTTCAAAATGTAGGAAATATTTCTTCTCAAATTTTTATATAATTTATTATCTTACTATAAAGGAATTTTCATCTATGCTAATTCTATTTTATCTAATAATATTCTTTCTCATGTTATTTTTGAAATAAAATATATATTCATCTATATTATATGGTTATATTTAATTTTTTTTCCAAAAAATAATTGTTTAACCCATTACATTTGATTCATTAGAGTTAACTTTAATGCATGTTCTTATGGGTTTAAATGTAATCTATTATGTGTTTTATTCATTTTATAGTTCTTGGACATTATAGATTATGATGGGAGTTCCAGGGATATAGTAATCATTGGCTAATTAATTATTCTCTAGATAATATAAATTGGAATTTATGAAATAGTTTATTCCATTATGAGTAATCATGAATGATTATTGGTGATCTAAATAAAATGTTCCTTGAAACCTTCAGGATTTTTTTTCTTTCATATGAGTTTTATTTTTGATTATCTTTGGATTACTTCAATTTTACAAAAAAAATTATCATTATATTGATTTCATAATTGAATATAATTTCATGATCTTATATAGGTTCAAAGTGTTATTCTATGTTATTATTATATATTATATTCATATTTATAAGGTTTTATGTATTTCATGGACTAAAAAGTTTCCTTCTCTTTTTTACCACTTATTGAGATTTACAAGATCATTTCATGTATTTGAATGACTGTTAAAGGGATTATGGATGATTATGAATAAAAATACAATATTTAAGTTGTATTTGTTAAAATAAGTAGGTGAAAAGTACATTAAACCTATTTTATATAAGAAATAAAAGTTTATTAAGTGTAGAAAATGTGGTATATGTTATGTACTATTAAGGGATATATATCCAAAGTTTCTTAATCCTTAAACCTAATGGTCCTAATAATTTAAGTGTTGTAATATCTTCAGGGAAATATATAATTATGGTATGGATATGTTTGGGACTACATGATTATTATTAGTGTAATTTTTAGATAAATTTAGATGTTATGATTTTATGTGATTAAGATAATACAAAAGTTTTATATAACATATAGGGTTAATATATTGGTTTGTGAGAATATGTTAAAAAATATAGATGATCATATGGGTTAATATATGATTTTCTGTCAAGGTGACTAAGGTTTTTTTGGTGATAATGTTAGTGGATTTTTGGGAGCATAAGTGTCCAGGTTTTGGATAATTTTTTGGTTTAGAATTTCGTAAGTAAGATTATAAAAATGTTTAGGGATTATGTTATGAAGAATAAGAGGATAAAACTTAAAACATCCTAGATTGAACCAAAGGTATCACAAGATTTATTTTTCATCTTCATGTGTCTATTTAATCTAGTTTCAATATTATTTTTTATTAATCATACTGATAAATTCTAGTTTTACTAATATTTGGTAAAAGGATTAATATATGGATTAAGAATAAATTCAAAATTCTATAACTTTTCATAATTATTGTGTTTATTTTTATTTTTTATAATATATTGTTTATTAATTTACAAATTTATCCAAGTGATTTAATAAGTTACTTAATATTTATGGTTTTAAATCACACCTAACCCTCCAATATCTTCCAAAATATGTGATTATAAGTATTGTTGTAAAATATTTTTTGAGTGCTCAGGGCACTTTTTACAATATTCAATTCACTTGCAAGAAATTTTATAATATATCCAAATATCCATCTATACATTGATAATATTATGGATCATTTAAATCTTATGATCATGTTTTAAAATCCCAAATTTACCATATTACTCAATTTAGAAAGTATTGTAAGGGAATTTATCATGTTTTCACAATGTCACAATGGGGGAAAGTTTTTCAGTACTTTATAAATATATAGTGCAGTGTCATCTCTAAGTAGCATATATCTATCTTATTTTATGAATTAATAGATATGCTTATTGAGTAAAAAAATAATTAAACACTAAACTCATATTATATCCAAAAATTATATAGAAAACAAGTTAGAAATGATGTTTCAAAACATTATGAAAAAAATCCACAATTATTTACAAAAACTAATAATTTTTTACATTCATTTCAAAAAAATTAAAATTATTGTGAATAAAAAAAATAATCGAGTGAATTTAGAAATGTTATAAAGAATTTTTTTTCTTTATGTACTCAATTTCATGCACCATGAAGCATTAAAAAATGAAGACATAATTGGAGTACTAGATGATAATCATTTTGAATTTTTGTATGATAATATTATTATTTACATTTCCAATGAGTGAAAATTGTGAGAACCTAATATATTAAAGGGGGTTGTAATAACTTATTTTTTATTCATGTTAAGGATCGATATTTATACAAAAAATATTTACATTAAAATTAATATATTCTATGATTATATCATGCTACAATATATTTTATAATATCAATTATATAATCAATAATACATTAGAAGTATTTATGTTTACTTTATAGCATAAAATATATTTTTTAAAAAAGTATCAATAATGTTTATGTTTTTAATTTATTATTTTAGATTATTTAAAACATATATTTAATTATTAAATATTTATATATAATTATTGATATTCATGGATTTATATAGAAATTTAGTTTTTTATTGTAGCAAATAAGAATGTGATTTTCAATTCAAAAAATATATATATCATTCTAAAAATATATATTATTTTAATATATTATGATTTTTCACTTAAAAATTAATAATTAATAAATGGATATTTATTTTTAATAAAATTAATTTAATTATTTTAAATATCATGAAAAATAATATGGAAAATATTTTTGGTAAAAATTTATAAAAAACATGGTATGACAGTAAATAGTAAAAATGATGTATAATCATAGTTTTTGATAAAAAAAACTTTTTTCAATGATTATAAATGATATTTTTTATTTAAAATTATATTATTTTCACATTAACTAATTGATTTTCAAGGTTATAATTCAAATTAATTGTGTTTATAAGTTGAGTGATACATTTGAAATTTAATTCCATTTAAAAAATAAGTCTTCGAGATCAATTTGAATTTCAATACTCATTATTTTATAAGTATCTATAATGTTTTAGAAAAATTGGGAAATATATGGAATGTGTTAGAATATTTAGGATATAAAATATTATTTACAAAAATATTAATAACTAAATTCCATTTGATAAGAGGTAGAGTAATAGAATTTTATTCCTTTTCACAAATAAGAGTGCAGGTTCAAATTGAACATTACAACCCATTAGTAAATGTGTTTATTGAATGTTATGGATAACTTGTGGAGTGTATGGACAATTTTTTGATTACTTAATTTATATAAAACATTGTTTTTTAAATTAAATATATAAATTCAAAATTTTTTGAGGTTGAGTAAAACACTTGAACTCTTTTTAAAAATGAGTTTTTAAGTCAAAATGAAATTCAAATTATTATTATCAAATTTATATCTAGATTATTATGGAATATTTTAAAAACATATTAAAAATGTAGGATAATATCAAATTCATAAAATTTCATATAAATTTTTTCTGATCAATATAAGTTAATTCATATATTGAGAAAATTATCCAATTTCTTTTTCAAATTTGACACAGTTCTTATGCAACATTATAAATGTAAAATTTGATGAATTAAGAGATAAGAACAAGATGAAGTAAGTTAAAGGATAAATATTATTATTAATAATTTTTATAATTATATAGTTTATGAAATAAAATATTTTTTATTCTTAATATGTTTTTCATTATAAATTAACCCTATAATTGATATAAAACCTCAACAATCATCACATTTTTTAAAATTTATGGAATCTAAAATTTATTTGATATATATATTCAATATTTATTTATTTTTTGTTTTATTAATTTTATAATTAACTTAAAATACATAAATTTATTTTTGGATTTTAGGATTACTAGTAAAAGTATTTTTAATATTATTTTCATTGTTAAAATCTCTTGTGGAATATGTGAAAAAATATTGTACTAAGTAAATGATTTTCTTAGATTTAGGTCAAAAAATGACAAAGGTCCTATGTATAATACTTTGGCCACATCCATGTAAGACTGGATCGATATGTGTATGACATAGAGTGCCAAAATCTATCAAAGGCACGATCTAAACCCAGAGTGTGTAATAATTTCCCTGGATTTGTAAAACTTTTTTGGGCTATGTAAATCTCTTCACACTAACACTTCAAATTTCATATGAATTCTATTCTAGAACATTATTATTTTCTTTCATGCCATACTTACCAGTCATTTCATATGACTTTGGAGTTTGTATAAATTTGTTTCTTATATAAGACTTTTCTATCTCATAAGTCTTGTGAGATGCCACTCTAGAATCCCTCTATTGTATAAGTTTTAGGGACTCAATCCATAAGAAATTAAAAACTATAAATTCCTAAAAATTGAAAATACTCGACCTTAAATCAAATTCTATTTCAATGGTTCTGCCAAATAAGGATGAAATATTCCAAGATATCCTCATGGAAATCATATAAAAGATGAGGAGGCACAAATCATAGGAATAATATTGAGAAAAGTGAAGATTATAGGATATGATATTTAATGAAATATACAACTTCAGTTAAGACACATGGAACCCATCCAGATAAATAAGTATCTCACTACTTTAAGTACTAAATATAATGAATTTGAGACCTTTTCCTTCAACCTAATCTTGATTTAGAATAGGAACTTCTATAATTTTTTCTATATTTTTAATACAACTACACTATGTACAACTGTTTGTGCATTCTTCTTCCCCTTTACATTTTATTTTCTTAACTATGATTCTCAATCTCTAATCCATGGAGAGAAGTTAACCCAATGTCACACAGTGTATAAAAACTATTGAATCAATATATCATGTACCTTGTTATGATTTTTACTATTTTATTTTGAAGATTTAGGTGATTTAGGGATAGAGGAGATGATTGGACCTCAAGATTACTTTTCCTATATTTCTTTTTACATTACTAAAATATTTTCCTATATGATTATTTGGGTCACTGATGTGTGATGAGATCAGTGGTCTAAATGGTGGATAGATTTATAGTTTTGATCCATTTGAGAGAGTGGTGGGTATCACTTAGCATATTTCATGAGTTTGATGCCTATTTACACAATTTATGTAGTGAGGATGTGCACAGTTGTTGGGGAATGTGTAGATAGTATGAGTAAGGAATATAATATTTGATACAATGAGGGATCACTAGTTAATTAAAAAATTCATAGTTAAAATATATATTTTTACTTATTAGTTTATTTATATTTATTTATTGTGAGAACTATGGATAGTGGGGAATCACTTTTGACCTATTTCATGGTGATTTATGGGATTTCCCCAGACTAAGATGGATGGTATGTCTAGTGATTACCCAGCCAAACTCACACTAAGTAATATATTTATATATTTTTAATTAAAAAAATAAAAAAAAATAAAAATTATTTTAATTAATATTTTGTTTATATTTATTTGGTTTGATTGCATTGGGTAGTGGGGTATCACTTTAGACCTTATCCATGGTGATCTAGGGAATTTTTCCTAATTAATACCAATGGTATTTCTAGTTATTACTCCCCCAGACTCACACCGAAAAATATCATTATATATTTTTAATTACAAGAATAATAGTTAAAATAAAATTTTAAGATAATGTTTTAAAATTAAATTATGGGATTAGTGTAGGAAACATTTTATCACACAGTGACATATTTTATGGGAAGAGGAAATAATATTGAAGAGGGTATTCATAGAAGGATATGGTATGGGCCTCATTTTCAGTGTGAGGTTAATATAATTATGTACGAGGATACCAAATTTCATGTCCATTTGTTTCTCCATGATGGGAATGGATTTGAGGTCACCAAGTTTCATGATCCTTTAACAAGTAGAATTGTTCATGTACTTATAGTTTTATTACAATAATATTACTATGGTTATGGTAACTTCCAAACATTATAGTATCCTTACACACAAATGATCATACCATATTCTTATATATTATAATCTTTCAAAGTAATTTTTTTATCTAGTGTAGTTACTTAAAAGTATTAATGACTGATATAGTTCTCTATGGATTCTTTTAGGTGAATATTAGAACATCAATATGTCTTATGATGAACCTATACTTCAACTTAATATAAATACATTATGATCAAGAGTAGGGATGAAGTCAACCCATATTTAGAATGAGATTGATTATCCCTACAAATGAAATCATCCATAATGGTACATTTTATGTATCTTAGAAGTTTGAACCTATAGGTGTTTTCCTAGATGTATAGAGAAATTATCAAATAATCCAGGTGATTGTTGTTGTACTCTAGTTGTTAATGTCAAATTATTTTTAAGAAAATATTTTAATTTTTTTATAAATAAAAACTTCACATACATTTGTTATTAATCCTGAAATAATGTTATCAATTAGATAATCACAAGATTATAGGTTATGTTATTCCTTTACATTTGTGGGAATGCAATAATTTTTCATGAATTGATCCTAGAGTTATCGTACCACTTTATTTTCACCTTTTATAGGACTATCTTAAAGGATGATTCTATGTTTATATAGGTAATTTTAATTATTTTATTAGTTTGTTAATATCATTTATAAACTAGTTGTATATTACTTTTTTACCATGTGGATTCAGGATCAATATTATCTACATACCCTGAGGCACAATGTGCATAAGTTTTGATATATTTTTGACTCTCTATATCCATATGATGTAAATTAAAAATTAATTTTATTTAAATAAAAATTAATTTTATTATTAATTTTATAAGCTATTATAATTATAGATTAGTTATATTATTTCTATAATTCATAAATAATTTTATAAGTTGTCATTTTAGGTTTTGTGGATTCCATATCCTGGATTTTTCATTGCGTTGATCCTATCATACTGCACAACTATTATTGGATACCACAGAGTAATGGTGTCACACATCTACTTCCACATCATTAGGTATCACTAGTTAGATATATTCATGCAATAATTTGGTTGTTTTAAGTACATACCTACTACACCATGATAGGTTTCTATATTTCACACTATTACACTCATAGGTAGGTAGGCGGTTAATTAACAATGCCATTGAGCATGTTATATAGAGTGTTGATATGTGTATGCCCAATATAGTATCTTTCATCATGTATATCCTAAAATATAACTACAGATATCCAATTAGGGTGAGTATTCATATTGGTATCGATGTCACACTAAAATGTATCTTGTGAACCATGGGATAGGCCTCCACTAATTGATATGTTTACTAACTATTATTATTATTTTTATTTAATATTTTGTATTAACATAAAGTTTCCTCAATTTTAAATAAGAGGTGTTAGAAAACCTTATGCACATATCAGATCCTTTGGAACACAAAGTATTTAGTTTTGATGTATTTCATAGTGCTCTGGTGTCTCTCAGTGTTTCACTTTGTTATATACATGAGAGTGTATATGATGAGGAGCCACAAATGTATCCTGGTCCACATGAACCCATTATGGTTGTTGGGGATGTTGATGTGCCTACTAAGGCTACTAAGGATGATGTGGATGATGCACCACCACCGATACGAGGACAGATATGGGGAAAAAGATATAGACATAGATGAGAACAGTGATAGCGACGCATATAAGAGGCTTTTCTCCATAGAGAGAGGATCTTTCACAGCAAGGAGAGGACCCTATATAGCAGGTATATGATGTTTCACCACATAAATTTACTCATGTATTTGATATATTAATATTTTCTCGCACACGTGTTGTGACCGATGTCCTTGGACCTCTAAAGGGATAGGACTCAGCTATGAAATCATAGTTTATGAAATGGTCGAGAGACAATACCTCCTCTAATGAATTTTTTGATGTTTCTATAATATTTTCATTGTCTTCATGGGATCTTACTAGAAATCCAAACTTATTGACATATGGATCCACATTTGATGTATAGGATTCCTCTACATAAAAAGTTAGAGAGTCATCTACTCAACAATAGGAGGAGGCACCTATAGTACGACATATTGAGGTACTAGAAATAGTAGAGTAGTAATCAAAGTTAGTAGTTACACATCCATATGTGTCCCCTATAAAGGTAGAGGTAGTGCAAAAAGATAAACCAGCTCCTGTAGCTGGCACACTGGAGCGGTGTAGATGTCAGACCTGAAGTGGGTGTGAGGTTCATACACTAGGTAGTAGAATAAAAAGGCAATGAAATTGATATTTTATTTTTTAAACCATTTTAAATATAAAAATATCTAATTTCTAAAGTAATTAAATTTATTTGTATATTCTACATTTATAAATAAATTTTCAAAATCAGTTAATAAATACAACTTTAATTACTTGATAAATTTAAGTAGGTCAACTATCTACTTTCATAAACTTAAAAAAGTTAAATTAATGCATCAATATCTATATGTTAATTTTAATTAACACAATTTCTAATTAAATTTTCAAAATTACTTAAAAAATAGAATTTTAGTTACTTGAAAATTTTAAACAATTCAACTCTCCACTTTTATAAAATTATAGTACTTAAATGGATACATCAATGTATGTATGTTTATTTTACTTAACACAATTCATATATAAATAATAATTAAAATTTCTAATAAATATTACCATATAATTTTATATCATATTTTTATTTTACAAACTTCTTTAATGTAATTTATTATTATACTATGATGAGTTTTATATGAACGTTTCTATTTTCATCGATTGTAATTATAGTGACCCAGTTTTTTTCGGATCAATACTTAACTCAAATGTGAGGTTTCTAATTTTAGGATCTCCTAGGGGTAAAAAATTAAATTTAACATTATATAAAACCTATAAAAATATTCTAATGATTCTATTAATCCTAGGGTGTGATGTTTACACTTGGGCTAAGCCGGCATGGAATTGTGGGCATTGAAGAGCCTCAAAAATAATATATTAAGTAAAATAAATTATTCTTGAAGCTCTTCAACACTCTTAATTTTGTGTTAGCTTATCCCTAAGGTAAACACATCACTCTAGGATCAATAATCCCACCAGAATATTTTTAGGAGGGTGTATACAATTTTAAATTTACTATTTTACCCCTTGCGAGATCTGGGGACTTGGAAACCTCAAATTTGAGTTAAGTCTTGATTGAGAAAAACCTGGATCACTATAATAATTGTATAGTAGGTTTTGTCAGTATCCAAAGTGATATCATAAGCAGTGTAGAATAAACATGTTGTTTATCCTAATATTTTCAAAATTTGGATATAATATATTTTCAAATGATAAAAAAAATGTTTTTAATAACAAAAAATAAAATAAAATGCAAGGAATTTAAATAACAATTCCAATCATTATAAAACAATAAAAAAAAATATGTTGTATATATAACAATCCAAAATTAGTGTATTAAAAGATCAATTCTAATTAAGAAGATTCATATGAATCATAATATATGAATACTGAATACATACTAACAAGATTCAAAAAATAGTTTCATGCATTTTATTTTTTATTTTTATATTTATTAATAAAATTTAATATAAAATAAATAATTTATTTTATTAAAGTAAATTTTAAAACTATTCAATTTATAAAATATATATTCATAATTTAAAAAAAAATTATAATAAATGCAATTGTATATGATATATTTTTTATAAATATAATAAACATATTTATAAAAATAAAAAAAATATAATTATAACAAATTGAAATATAATTATCTAATTATAAATATAACTATATTAATAATATATTTAAATTTATGATATAAAATATATAATAAATATAACTTTATTTACTATATTAATAAATAAAATATAATAAATCCAGTTATGTATGGTACATTGTTTACAAATACAATATATATTTTTAATTACTATATATAGAAATATATTTATATAATAATAATTATAACAATATTTATAGTATATTAACCTTTATTATATAAAATATATAATAAATATAATTTTATTTACTATATAATTCTATTTAAATTTTTTTTATTCAATTTCATAAAATAAAACAACAAGAGAATGAAATAATTTCACACCCCTGCAAAATGAGGCAAGCGCTTGAAACAATTCCATTATCTTACCATGGGTCATGAGAATATTAAATAATTTCACTCATTAGAGACCCATTTTAGTAAATAAATTCACCAATGACCCAAAAAAATCTCATAATAGGATTTTTTTCGATGCATGATATGCCTTAGAACATGTATGAAAAAAAACACTTTTGTTTGAAATTTTTTAAAATTATAATTATTTTATAATTCATTAGATGATGGGGATGATGATTATGATTATGATTATGATGATGATCCAATAAAATTTGGGTAATGAGTCAGAAATTCCCATTATTATGATATTTATTAATAAAAAATGAGATACTGTAAGGCAAAATTACTATCAGGTGTAGGTGTCACCCCTAAAATTTGAGAAATAAGGGCAAAGAAACTCATCCTTAAGATAAAAGGACCAAAAATAGGTCTCATTTTCCACTGACTTCTTAGACAATGCATCAGCCAGCATATTAGTCTCCCTATAGAAGTGAGATACCATGAATAATAATAATCATTATCATCATCGTCATCATTATCATCACCATCATCATCATCAAAAAAAATTAGGCAATGGGTTTAAGTGGCCCACTCATATTCAATAAATAAAAATCATGATTGTCATGAGAGAAATAAGTTATTCAATGTGGTTATTAAAATCTCCCCAACAGTTGAAGTAAAATCCTCACACATGTCATATGACTAATATGAGTCATGAGCATCAACCATATACTTTGAGAGAGCATTAGAAATGATATTTTCTTCCCTGTAGATATGAGAAATTGTTACTTGTATTTCAATCATCTAATCTAAGAAGTTCCTCCAGGCTAAGTAAAGATGCCATGGCACATTGGATAGTTTATTCTTGACAAGATTGTATGAAGTCACTTTCTATCCAGAACTGATGCTATTTAAATTAACATGCATACTTTATAGTATAAATGATAGCCCAAATTTCAACCTTGAATATAGTATGAGAAACAATAAAACAAGAGAAGGTTACTTTAATGAAACCATGTTATCCCTAAAAATACCACCATATCTAGTAAGTTCATGCACTCCCATAGAAACCCTACACACATTTACCTTAACACATGGTTAGAGTGGGGGTATCCATCTAATTTACTTATACTAAATATGTTTCATATTATAATAAGAAACACCAAGAAGTCAGGTGATGATCAATTCATCAATGCAATTTCTCATTGCACCTATTTAAAAAATCTATACATAATATTATATATACTGTAGTTAATATTTAATATTAAAAAACTATTTTAATAACATGAATACTTTATAGTATAAATGATATCCCAAATTTCAAACTCAAATGTAGTATAAGAACCAATAAAATAAGAGAAGGTACCATTGATGAAACCCATGTTAGCCCTAAAAAAACCTCTACATCTGACAAGGTGAGGTGCTCCCATAGAACTCCCATCCACATTTACCTTAACACATGGTGGGAGTGGGGGTATCCATATAATGTACTTATAATACATAGGTTTCATAGTATAACAAGAAACACCAAGCAGTTGAGTGATAATAAAGTCATCAATGCAATTTCTCATTCACCTATTTGAAAAATCTATACATAATATTAGATGCGATGAGTTAATATTTAAAATTAACAAATTAAGTAAATTTAAATTAAAATTTAACTAATAATTAAGTAATATTATTATTATAATAATACTAATAATAAATTTTAATATAATTCAATAATAATACTAAAATTAATGATACTATTATTAATAAAAATATATATTTTTAAATAATATTAAAAAAATAATATATAAAAATAATATATAATACTAAAAATAATAAATAATAATATATAATATATAATTAACTGTAATTAACCAAAATACTAAAAAAATATAAAAGGAACCAAAAATCACTAAAAAATGTTAACTTAATTAATTAAAACCATGTTAAAATTTAAAAAAATTAGAAAACAATACACAAAGGTTCCCATTTTCAATCTAAAGTAGCATAATCACAAGTTAAAAAAAATCAATCCTTTTACCCATAAAATATCATGATTTATTTAAAATACTAATTTTAAAAAACAAATTCTCTCCCACTTGCATTCTTTTCAAAATAACCATCTACACTCACACATCATGTAAGCTACCTCATCATCACACTCATCATTCAAAACAATTTTTGATCAAAGTTATGCTCAATTATCATACAAATTATTTCTTACCTTATTTTTTCCATGAATTTTACATCTATACTAGTTCAAATCAAAATAATACACTAATATTGAGGAATTTACATTAGGTTCAAATTTTATTTTAGGATGTGGGATGATGGGTCGTAAAAAATCAATGTTTTGGGGAAAATGAGAGTTTAATCCTGAAATAAATGCATAAAAATGTCAATCCAAATTTATCCCTCAAAATATCACTCCCCCATACATAAAATATTCCTTATCCCAAAAGAACTAATAATATCAATATTCATGAGATAAATAAGGGCACAACACACACTCAAATATAATGAGAAGACAAACATGTGAGTATTAACACCAAAACCCCATAAAATAAATTTATGAAAAAATACCATATAAAAGGTAAAAAAGTAGCTCATATTACATGGAATATCAGTGATATTAGGTCATATAAAAACTACTCATCTTCTTGAGTTTAATGACCAGCATTCACCAAGATGAGGAAAGGGACAGAAAACTGTGAGACACTTCCTTCTTCAAGTTGAAGAAGAGATAATGACCCCCTAAGTCCCACATTTAGTAGGCCCTGGAGTGGTGACTAGAACCAAGGTTATAAAATCACACTTAATAAAGAATGAATTACCCTTTTATATAAAAAGAATGAGATATAATATGGTAAATACCAAATAACTCCAAATAATGAAAATAAAATAAATCCAAAATCCATTTCCATATGCATGTCTAAAATAAACTGATACATAGTACCAAAAAACTCCAAAGGAAATACCAAAATAAATAAAATCAGCAAAGAAAACTCCTAAAGCCTGAGATAGTAAGTTCCGGCATGGTTCTCAAAGTCCTCCTGGAAACCTGAAAGTGGATTTATATACATAGTGTGAGTATATAGGTATACTCGGTAAGGAAAACCAAAATATCTTGTGCAAAAGTGGGGAGGCATTCTAATACCCTGTGAGAAATAGAGATAACTGAATCACCTAACAAAGAAACTATCCACCCAGCCTCACCAAGTCACACTCCCCAAATAACGCAAGTTAGGTAAAGTAATAATAATAGCACATCGATATTTGGGTACCCCACATCGCTTTCCCACTGGTTATTTAGGACATCCTACACATCAGACCCCCCCCCCCAAAGTCTCACTACAGTCACACTACTGCCCCAACAACAACCTTGTGGGACATCACCACGCATCCTGCCTGCACACACCCGGTCCACCACAACCACACATAACCACACCCGCAAACACCTGATCCACCACAACCACTACCATTCCAAAAGACACACGGTCCAAAACAACCATTGTCACGCCCAAAGACACCTAGGCCTCATCTTGAAGACACTTGGGAAACAAACTTTCCCGAACACACCTGGGCCAACCACCACAGCACATCCTGCCCAAAGAGTCTTGGGAAATAATATACCTTAGGCCATCACAGCCTTCTCGAAGAGTCTTGGGCTACCTAGTAGAGGGGGGAAAAGATCTAAAAACCATCCACTCATAAGAATGTTGGGGAAAACACCCTCCCCCATGAAATGGGGATATTAAGTACGGATTTCTCAACATGGGTGGGTGTTAATAAGAAACACAAGAACTAAATTTATACATATAATTAAACAAACACTCATCCCAACATAAGGGTTTCAAAATAGACAATCATCCCATACACTTCCAGAGCACAACCACCCTCATTACTATCCCTACAAGCACGAACACACAACAGCCACATCCAGAGCACAACCCATTTCTGGAAAACAATACCCCAGTGTACCCAAACACATTATCATGATCAATTTATTACATTTAAATATTCCTTAACAACTAGTAAACTAACAGGAATATCCACAATCCAAGACAACAATTGAAGGAAAACATTCAAGCAACAATTTAAGCATTCACACCCGGTTCTCTTGTAAAATAACAACAACAATAGGGACCTGTGTGATCCCTCAAAGTACTGGAACCAAACCAAACCCCAATATATGGCCCCACACAGCCTCAAATCCATAACCAATAACTAAATAATAGGAGATCACATCCCCATCCATGTCACCCCACAAGAATCAAGCAGAACAACCATGTGAATTAATAGAATAGTGAAAGTGAGTTTTCAAATTTTAACCATGCCATTTATCAAGTTCCCTATTTCTGTATGGTTAACTAGGGTGATCACACAAAGATTATTATTCATTGGGAATCCATTTTATCGGCCAACTTTGCATGGTTAACTAGTTTTCATTTTACAATCATTCAATCACAAGATTATCTAGAAAAACAGAGGTTCATTAGTGAGCAAGAAAGGACCACCAACAGCTACTATTTTTAGTGGGCACAAGCCCGTACAATTCACAACATAAAAACAAAGATAAAAGAAATAAATAAACATCATCATCAAACATAGCCCTTCATTCTTTAGATTCTTTTTATTATATTCATTAAGTTTTGGTTTTGTCCATTTCTTGAGGCAAGCATTATCATATCCACCCCACGTGATACACAATAAAGAGAGATGAAGGAAAACCCTACTTGGATGATTGAGGATTGAAGTTTTTATCCTCATGTGAAGAATTGATGGTGCGTGAGTCGCGGGAAAGGAAAACTCGAGGGCTTCAAGACTGAGTGGGAAGGGCTCCAGCATGGGTGTAAGATTCATCTCTGGAGTAAGTATCTAGGGAATACTTTAGAGAATGGAAAGGAATTATTACGAGAGAATCTTGGCTTAAGAAAATACTAGATCCTAAAATTATGGAGATGATTTCAAAGTACATAAAAGTCATATCATTTCTCGACCACACAGTTGTGCAGTTTCACATATTGTGATTAATTGAGATTTAATAATTCTCCTTGAAGATGGTGGAGATAATGGCTGTGAGTTAATAGATTTCCTTTAAATAGAGAAAAATATGAAACATGGGTGAAATTGTAAAAACATGACAAAGGTGTGACATTGAGAAAAAAGGCCACACATTTTGGTAATTCAAGGGTCATCGGACTATTGGGGGTTTAAAACATCTTTTACTGGATTTAAATGTCTTTGAAAGGGGTATTAAAATTCTTTTACGTCAAAAGATGCGTTAATGGGGAAAACTATAAGGTGGTTGAAAAATAGGGAAGGACTCACCGTTAGGTGAGTCACCATCACCCTGGCACTGTCATCCTGGCACTGTCGTCCTGGAATCATTGCCTATTGGTGCTATGGACGACCCATCGGTGCCACAAATAATCATCGGTGCCCCCACCGATGAACATCGATGCCACCGATAACCATTGGCGCCATCAACACCCATCGGTGCCACCGATGCTCATCGGTGCCACTGTTTGTTCAATCCTAAAATTTGGAAAACTCTTTAATGAGTCACTAATGGTCCCCAGGACACCCCAAACACTAGAATTTGGAAAATTAATGGACCATGAGTGTTTGGAACATTGCATCAGATACCTCTCAAACTATTCTCGCCCTGGAGAATTCAAGAGTAAACCCGAAGAAAAGAGGGGGGTCTAAACAACCACCACACAAGATACCTCTCAGGGATAAACCACCCTAGAGTTTTTTAAAAGATGGAAAAAGCCTTTATATCTATGAACACCTCTCCCACATATATATCTTAAACAACTATAGATATACTACCGCTTTTCTCCCCTGAGAAATCACACAAACATATAAAGGTCACACCATCCAGACATATGGGTTAGGGAGTCCCTTCCTCTATTTCAAGATACTATCTGCTTTGGGAGGCACTGACTCACCCACATGGGTTTAATTGCATCCACCTTAATGCATCTTGATTAGGGATCAATTCATCCCCTCCCCACAATGAGGAATTTTACTTGCATTCTGAGAAGGGAAACAATCCATATTATATTTAACAAGGTCAAGCACTACATCATAGTCAAGTACAAAACTAAACTCAAAATAGCTCTAGGTATTAGGCATGAATTTGTTCCTCCTATTCCCAGGTACTCTCCTTGAGGCCACCATGCCTCAACAACACACGAACCAATGGAAAGGTTCATCCACAAAGCACCTTCTCCTCATGATCCTTGATCCCCACTGGTTGGTCCATAAACATTGCATCGACCTCAATATCCCACTCTCCCCAGTCGAGGATGTGTGAGTCATCATGTAGATACCAACAGAGCTGAGACACATGGAAGACGTTGTGGACCCTCTGTGGTGGCAGTGGTAGTGCTAGCTGATAAGACACTTTTTCGACCCGCCACAACACCTCTAAGGGCCCGAAGAACCTAGGAGAAGGCTTACTCCCCCTACCGAACCTCCATTTCCCACACCGATGGGAGACCTTTAAGAACACATGGTCTCCAACCTAAAACTCCAAGGGTATCCTCCTATGATTGGAATACAACTTCTTCCTGTCCTGAGGCACCTTCATCCTATCACACACAAGTTGAACCTTCTTCGTCGTGCTCTACACTACCTCTAGGCCAAGAACACCTACTTCCCCATCCTCGATCCACAACATGGTCGAATGACACAACCTTCCAAAAAAAGGCTTCAAAAAGAGCCATGTCAATGGTATAGTGATCGCTATTGATTCATTCAAACTCTACCAGTGGCATGTGTCGTACCCATGATCCTCTGAAGTCGAGAATGCATGCCCGCAGAATATACTCCAACATCTGGATGGTCCTCTCTATCTACCCATCCATATGATGGTGGAAATAAGTGATAAGGAATCGCTGGATTCCAAAAGCATGTTGTAATACCCTCCAAGCTCAGGAATTAAAGAGTGTATCCGAATCTGAAATGATGGTTATGGGAACTTCGTACAGCCGCACAACCTCACCCATGTATTTCTGTGTCAAGGTACCCATGGAACTCGACTCCTTAACTGCTAAGAAGTTAGATAATTTTGTCATCTAGTCCACCACTACCTAGATAGAATCACAAACTCCCTCAGCCTTGGGTAATCCCACGACAAAATCTATTGAAACTCCATCCCACTTCCACTTGGGAATGTCTAAGGGATGAAATGGATCGCCTAGAACACGGTGATCAGCCTTCAGCTGCTGGAACACGAGGCACTTTTCCACAAACTCTACCACTTCCTGGTTCACTCAGGACCACCAAAACTAACCTCTAAAGCCCCAGTAAATCTTGGAAACTCCTAGTTGTACCGCCAGGGGTGATTTATGGAACTCACTGATAACTCTCTCATGCATTGTCATTGGGACAAACAACTTTCCATGAAACACCATCTGATTATGACCATCTTCCGACCATCCTTCCAGATCATTGCCATGGATAACACGATTAGGCATCAATTCAGCCTCTAAGTATCCCCACTGAGACTCCTCCACCTACCACACCAAGGAAGAATTCACTGTCATCTGAAACAGATAGCCCCTACCATCCTCCACCCTTGCATCCAGGTGCAAGGTAGCCAACTCCTCCATTGCTTTCCAAGTATCTACTGGATCCCGAACCACATCCCTCTGTGACTTCTTTCTCAAGGAATCGGCCACCATGTTACCCTTTCCTAAGGTGTAGGATATCTCGAAGTCGTAGTCCTGAAGAAACTCCATCCACCTTTGCTGTTGTAAGTTCAGGTCTCGCTGGGAGAAGACATACCTCAAACTCTAGTGATATTTGAAGACCACAAATCATTCCCTGATGAGGTAACGCCACCATAACTTTAGTGTGAAAACAACTACAATAAGATAAAGGTCTAGGGTGGAATAGTTATGTTCATGAGGACATAATTTCCTAGACCCATAAGAGATCACTCCCTACTACTACATCAGCACAAACCCCAGGCCTAGACGGAAAGCATCACAAAATACTTCAAATGCTACCCCTTCCTCTGGAAACCTAAGTACTGGGGAAATGACCAGTTTCCCCTTTAGAGAACTAAAGGCTATCTAGAACTTCTCAATCCAAACAAAATCCTGATCTTTCTTGGTCAAGTCTATCAAACGGGTTGTAACTCAAGAGAAGTCAGGAACGAACCTCTGGTAGTAACCTGCTAGACCTAGCAAACTAAAAACCTCTACCACGTTCTTGGAAACTGCCCAAGAAAAAACCACTTAAACCTTTTATGGATCCACTCCTATTACATTTTGGGACACCACATGTCCAAGTAAGTGCACCTATCATGTCCATAACTTGCACTTAGAGAACTTCCCACATACCTGATAGTGTTGAAGGACATCCAAAACTATCCTCATATGCTCGCCATGATCCTCCTCTGGTCTTGAGTAGATGAGGATGTCTTCAATAGACACAACTATGAACCGGTCTAGATATTCATAGAAAAAGGTATTCACGACCCCCATCAACACAGCTGGTTCATTTGTAGCGTCGAACAACATGACCACAAACTCAAAGTTCACATATCTTCATGTGAAAGTAGTCTTCAAGATGTCATCCTCCTTCACCCTTAATTGGTGATATCTAGACCGTAGGTCGATCTTCAAAAACCAACCTTATCCCTTCTATTGGTCAAAAATGTCATCAATCCTCAGGAGGGGGTAATAGTTCTTGACCGTTACCCGATTCAGCCTTTGGTAGTCTATACATAGTCTGAGACCACCATCTGCCTTCTTCGCGAACAAGACTAGAGAAACCCATGGTGATGTGCTTGGTCAGATAAAACCCTTCTTCATCAGGTCATTAACCTAGATCCGCAACTCCCACAACTCAGAAGGCGACATCTGATAGACATCCATCTAAATCGGATGGGCACCGGGTTGTAAGTCTATCCTGAACTCAACATCACGTTAAGGGGGTAGGGTCACAACCTCTTTAGGGAAGATGTCCAGGAACTCACTAATGATCCCTGAGACATCCACCATCTCTGAGTTTGTTGGTTCCGCTGATAGCTCAGCTAGCATGGAAAAAAATTAACACCCAAAGCTTCCATGGAATGCTTCTCTTTGAATAATACAGTCGTGTGTGTTGTACGCAACTTCGAGTTCTAACACACCACAACCAATCAAACTAACCGTTATGAATAGTAATACCCATTTTTTGAAATTTTATAAAATTTTTATTTCAAAATGGACTTCATTTTTGAATTCAGAATATCGAAATTAGCTTAGGGTAAATTTTTGGTATTTTTTTGAAAACATTCAATTTTTGATGAATAGTGAAAAACAACGAGTTATAGTTTAAAACCAAATTTTTTTTGAATAATTATTTATCTTATTTAAATTTATTTTAGGTCAAAATAGATACATAATACCTATATAAGTTCAATGTAATTAATTGGATTTAGTTTATAATAATTTTAGATATATATAAAAATTTTATTTAACTTTTCACCGTCTTTTACCCACCTCCTAGGAGAATTTTCAAATTCACATAAAACTTAACTTTACCGATTCTGTGAGTGGAATTTCAAAAATCGGAGAGACATGGTTGATATCAGTAAGAAAAATTTGGTTCAATAAGATGAAAATAATTTTTTGTGAATAGTAAATTTTTACTTTTATTTACCACTGTTAAAAGTAAATAGGGTATTTAAAGGTAAAAATGATATTATTATTACCCTAACACATGTTCTAATTCTATTAGATAAGTATAATTCGACCAAAAACAACCTTAGGAATAAAATATGAACCTATTTAGTCCACATGGATTAGATTAGGACACTTATTATCATTTTATTTAAAGAAGAGTTAAAAGAGTTAAAATCAAAGTTTAAAAACTAAAACATTTTTAATATAGGGTTATACATAAGATAAATTAGACTATAAATATTAATTAGAAAGATAAAACGATTTACTACATAGTTTTATTTTATTTATATTTTTTAGACATTAAATAATTTAATTTATTTATGACACAATGATGATTCAGTAATTACCTAATTAATGAAATATTAAAATAATTGATATTATAAATATCCAAATAAATGTAATTTGAGAATTTTTATGAATTAAACTAATTTTCTAGATTAATATAACATATTAGGGTTGGTTAGATGAATTTTTATCGAAGTAATAATGCAGTTATGAATTCATAAAAAACAAAATACCAAATAATGTCAAAATTGACATAAAAGAGTTTTTAAAACAAATATTATATTATTAATTGATATTCTATTCATAAAAATATAAGGTTCGGACAAAGGACTTATATAATTATATTTGTATCATTAATTAACCACTTGGGGTTCTCTTGGAAGTATATATTATGTTTATTATCAATATAATAAAAAAAATACAAAGAGACATGGTAAACTATTTAACTAAGAGTTAAATCTAAAAGATAAAATTAATATAGTGACCCAAAACTATATAAAACCTATTGGTTGAGTGTTTTTGGACTCATCCCCATCTAAGACTTTAAATAATCCATTTTGGATCCATTATAAACCGAAAATGATTTTATTATAAAATAATATTTCAAGCTCTTACTAAGGTGCCCCTCACCCCTCTTATAAAAGGGCACTCCCCCTTCTCTCTAATTCACACCTTCAAAGCCATTTGTATCAGCCAAAACCTACCCAAATACCCTCTCAACTGTCCTCTCTTCATCCTAGAGGCCTTCCTTTAGTTAAAAATCAGACCTAAAGTGATCGTTTGATCAAATCAAAAGGAAGAACCTGAAGAAGAGGTAAATATTTCATCACCTCTTTCAAGTTCCTTTATTCTTCCACTTCCTTTTTATTTGTTGTTTCCATTATAAAATAATAAATCCATTATCTTCTATATAAAGTGATTTTATTATAAATATGGTACAATCAAATTCATTATTCTATCCATCCTTTGAATGATGTGTCACCATACATGCGTACGTACGGCTTACCGTCTCCACGTCGTGATGTAATTGTTATTCAATACATTATTATTTGGATGGGTATAATAATGATGTGTAATTGATGTAAATAATAAATATAACACTCTTTATATATGATATTCCATCCAATTTTATATTATTTTAATATCAAAATAATGATATTTTCACTCGTGCGTACGTACGGATTACCGTCTCCACGAACGTGATGAGAGTCATTCCCCGTCGTATCAATTCAAGACTAACTTTAATTAGATGATTAAAAATAATGTTTAAAGACTTGATATAATTCTGGATATGAATAAGATACATCCCATCCCTAACAAATATGACTCACATAACAAAGAATATAAAGGAAATTGAATCCATTAACACCTGAAACAACGATAATACTAAGATATTATTAACAGAGTAATATTAAAAGATCATATATGATATCATATTAATGTATATGATTCTTGTATAATTTAATAAAAATTATTTCACCATTATAAAGGAGTTTAACCTACCCTTGACCAAGGAAAAGTACAAGGTAAGGGTTAATTCTACAATCTATTTATTATCCGAGGTTGTTTATACGTAATTATCTATTGGGACCTCTTTATCATCCATATCCATGTTTCTTAAAAATTTATTTCAAAACATTCTTACTATTTTATAGACTATGGGTTAAATTCATTTATACCCTTGTTTTAATTTTATAAGATTTTATAAAGGAATATTTCTATCATTTTCCAAAAAAGTACTTTTTGACCTTTTCGACAAATTTAAGGTAAGAATGTTTTTTTAACATATACGGTGGGTGTAGCTATTTTTTTCCCTTATAACATCATCCAAGATTCCCTTACAAGAAAATAATAATATTTTCAAAATAAATGCTTTCTTTATAAATTATTTGACTCTTAAATTATTTCAAAATAGAAAGAGATATTTCTCTAAAAATGGTTTTTGATTTCATCTATGTCAACATTCTTTGAGGGATTTTAAGCTTATTTGAAGTTGATTTATTATGATAAAAAACTTCCATATTGTATTGAAGGTTTTGTGATATGTTTGATTGTGGATGTGTTATTTATATACCATTCATGATTTATGGATAAAGTATTGACATTTCGTATGCTAGTTTAAATATGAATGTTCATGTTATGTTTAAACTTTTTTATATGAGGAATGCATTGGACTTAGTAAGTGATGGGTGGAGCCTTCTATAGCTCCTTGATGCATCAATAGGTCTCATGAGACAAACTAGTGTCTTGGCACAAGTCCTTGACAAAATCTTATTTGTAGTCTTGGCACAAGGCCTTGACTATGTGGTTATGAAATTCTGGCATTATGCATTCCATCATTATGAAAGTGGCTATTGATATTTCATGTGATTATTCAACTAGTAGAATATCTATGTGAGCTATTAAATGGAATTATTTTCATTTTATCTTTTTCATATTATGCTGAAGTTCAAGTTTAAAAGGATTTTGTTTTATTTTTATACATTGGATTAAATGTTTATACTTATTTATGAAAGTTTCCGCTATATTGTTATCCTTACTGAGCATATGAGCTCACCCCATTCTATGTTTTATTTTTTCTAGGATGTGAAGAAGTATATTATGACTGACCTGCATGAATATTCTATAAGATCTCAGTGTTTTCTATGGAAACAATGTTGTTGTAGTTTTACATTTATGATGTAATTTAAACCTTATGAATGTATCTCGTATTTCCAAGGATACTAAACTAATCGGTCTTTCGAGACTTGATCTTTTATGATCATGCCAATGTTATGTAATAATGTACTGACTCTAGGTAACTGGGGTCAGGGAATTATAGTTGGTATCAGAGGAATTTTAGTTCAAACCTTGGAATATAGATTTAGATAAACTCTGATTAGAGGACATTATCCTGAGATAGACTTTGAAGATTAGTATAGAAGAACATCCTAGTATTTTAGTATTATAGAGATTTTGTGAGTTTTCCAAGAAATACATCCCTATCTGGATACGAGTAAGTAGAGGTGGCTCTGGCACAGATGTACCTAGGGGTAAAACCTGAAAACATCACTTTGAGCTCTACTCGAATGAGAACTGGTTCACAACAATGGGCCTTGCTGCACTCTTGGTTACGACACTCCCAGGGGATATTCTTAGGATAATTCTCATTTTTTTACAAACCATTATGGAGGGTTTATGAGTATATACTTCCTCAAAGAAAACATTTTTTATGATTATGGATTATATCCATAAACTGTTCAATTTATGTTAAGTGTTTTACAAGTTTGGAATTATGCATTTCGATTCATAAACTAATCTAGTTTATGCCATTGTTTAGAAATGGCTCCTAGTAGAAGTAATAGAAACTGTATCAATGCATGAACTCCATGTAGGGATTGACCTCCTGCACAAGATAATTATAGTGGAGCTGGTGATACAACTGGTGCTGATCAGTTTATCACTATATTGGGACAACTCTCTCAGGTTATGAATAATAACCTTACCTGTATGGAGTACCCTAATCCACAATATAGAGGATCAATGTTAGATCACTTCATGAGGAAACAACCACCAAGATTCAATGGGAGTACAAATCCACTAGTATCTAAGCAATTGATAAATTCCTTAGAGAAAATATTCCATGCCTTGGGGAGTAGTAAAAGGGCAAAAGTTTTCATGGCAATTTACCACCTCACTGGAGATGTTGATCAATGGTGGTCATTGATTCAAAACACAAAGGAAGATGATGAAGTATCAAATATGGAATAGAGGTAGTTTAAAGATCTTTTCTTAGAAAAATACTTTCCTTGTGACCATCGAGCAGATATGGAAAGGAAATTTCTGAGTCTGAGGCAAAAGGAGGATGATAATGTCACAAAGTATGAAGCTAACTTTACAAGGTTATAAAGGAATGTGCAGATTATATACATAACCCAAGAAGTAATATTGATTGTTTCTTTGATGGGTTAAAACCATTTCTCCATCAAGAATTAGTTTCAAAATCCTTCTCGTCGTATGAAGATATTGTCTTATGTGCTATCAAGACAGAAAAATAATTCTCTAAGTCTTATAAATTTAAAGAAAAGAAAGAGAAGAAGAGATCTATTGAACACTCTGGAAATGGAAATAAGTTGAAGAAGGAAAAAGTTGAATATCCATCCTGTGGTAAATGTGGGAAGAAGAACCCTGGTACTTGCCTGAAGGGAATGGGTTTCTGTTACAAGTGTGGTGAAAGAGGCCACCAAGATCATGATTGCAAGGGGAATAAAGAGTCTGTCAATGATGAATGCTATAATTGTAGAGAAAGGGGGAATTATGAGAATGAATTCCCTAAGCGTCAGGGGAAATTACCTTAGAAAAGTCCAATGGATCAAGGCCAAGCTTATGTTATCACTATTGCTGATGTAGAATCTCTGAAAGACGTGGTGGCTGGTAATTTAATGGTTTCCTCAAGTTTAGAAGATGATTTATTTGATTCTGGATCATTGCATTGTTTCATATCTTCCCAGTTTCCTAAGAAACTTAGATATTTCCAATTTGATTTAACAAGGGAGTTGTCTATCATAACTCGTGAGGGAAGTATCATTGCAACAAATATTTGTGAATCAGTTCCCATTAGGGCATATAAATGCTCTTTATCTACTAATCTCATCGACATACCCATGATTGAATTTTATATAATCCTCAGTATGGATTGGATTTCTGACCATGATGTGAAAATTTATTGTAAGAAGAAGGAGTTTATGATTTTTTATGACAATGATAAAGAAAACCTTATCTTTAGAGTATAATCTTCACCACCTGATTCTTATCTAGATCCACCCCCAGTAGCTCAACTAAATTCAATTATTGCGGAGGAATAGAATGAAATAACTATGCATGAGGAAAGGAATGTTAAAATAGAGGATGTACCTATTGTGAAAGAATATGTTGATGGGTTTCCAGAAGATTTACCTGAGCATCCTCCAGAACGAGAAATTGAGTTTTCCATTGATTTAATTCCTGGATCAAGGCCCATATCGAAAACCCCTTATAGAATGGACATTGTGGAATTAGTGGAACTAAAGAAACAACTAGAGGAATTAAGTAATAATGTATTTATTTGCCCTAGTTTTTCTCCATGGGGATCCCTTGTCCTTTTTGTTAAGAAGAAAGATGGATCTATGAGGTTGTGCATCGACTACAGGGATATCAATGCTCTAACAATAAAGAACAAGTATCCCCTACCTCGCATTGATGATTTATTTGACCAACTGAATGGATCTTAATAATTTTAAAAGATTGGCCTTTGATCTAGATACCATCATTTGTGTATGAAGAAAGAAGACATTCTGAAGAAAAAATTTCTAACCAGGTATGGGCATTATGAGTTTTCAATAATGCCTTTTGGATTGACTAATGCACCCTTTGTCTTCATGGATCCAATGAATAGAGTTTTCAAGGAATATATTGATGATTTTGTAGTGTTATTTATTGATGATATCTTAGTATACTCCAAAAGCTACGAAGATCATGAAAATCACTTGCGCATTATCCTAAAGTCTCTTAGAAGACATGAATTATATTGTAAGTTTATCAAGTGTGAATTCTGGATTCAGGAGATTTCTTTTCTTGGCCATATTGTCTCGAAGGATAGAATCTCTATTGATCCTTCTAAGACCAAGGCAATACAATAATGTCCAGCACCGATGAGTATAACTTAGGTACGTAGTTTTATTGGTATAGCAGGTTATTATCGATGTTTCGTCCATAATTTTGCCCAGTTGGCTAACCCATTAACAAAGCTCACACGAAACGGGGTTAAATTTGTTTGGACAAAAGAGTGTGAAGAATGTTTTGAATAACTAAAGAGAATATTATTCAATGCTCCTATATTGACTCTACCATCGTTGAATGATGGGTTTGTTATTTATAGTGATGATTCAAAGAAAGGACTTGGTTGTGTCCTTATGCAGAATGATAGGGTTATTTCCTATGCATCATGACAGCTAAAAATTCATGAGAAAAACTATCCTACTCATGATCTTGAGTTAGCAGCTGTAATCTTTCCTTTGAAAATTTGGAGACACTATCTCTATGGTGAAAAATGTGAGATATATACCGATCACAAGAGTTTGAAGTATATTTTCTCACAAAAAGAACTCAACATGAGGCAAAGTTGATGGCTTTAACTACTCAAGGATTATGATTTCACTATACACTACCACCTGGGGAAGGAAAATAATGTGGAAGATGCTTTGAGTAGAAAATATCATGGAGTTTTGAACAAGATGAGAGCTGAAAAGAATCGTATATACATGGATCTAGTAAATATGGATATGGGAATAACCATGGAAGGGGAAACATCAATACTTTTTCAAATGGTTTCCAAATCATCTTTACTAGAAAGGATAAAGAGTTCTCAGACCAATGATTAAGAGTTTCAAAAGAAGATTAAAGCTATGAATGATGGGAGATTGAGTGACTTTGTGTATGATAATGGAATTTTGAAATTTGGGAAGAGACTTTGTGTTCCCAATATACCTGATCTAAAAATAGAATTGTTGGATGATGGTCATAGATTCAATTTCTCTATACACCCTGGGAGCACCAAAATGTATAGAGATTTGAAGGAACATTTTTGGTGGGACAACATGAAGAGGGATATTGCTGATTTTGTGTCAAGATGTATGGTTTGTCAACAAGTGAAAGCTATAAGGAAATATCCTGGAGGAGTCATGCAACCTCTTCCCATACCTGAGTGGAAATGGGATAATATTATGATGGACTTTTTCATGGGACTACCAAATACTCCTAGAAGGAACGATGCAATATGGGTCATTGTTGATCATCTTACCAAGTCAGCATATTTTCTTACTATAAGAGAAGATTTTCCACTTGAATGATTATTAATACTATATATTAATAAAGTTGTAAGACTTCATGGTGTACAACTATCGATTGTTTCTGATCATGATCCCTGTTTTACATCAAGATTCTAGAAAAGTCTTTAGAAATCCCTGGATACTGAACTTCGTTTGAGCACTTCCTACCACCATAAAACTGATGGACAATCATAATAGACTATTCAAACCTTAGAAGACATGTTGAGATCATGCTCACTTAACTTTCAAGGTATGTGGGATCAATATTTACCTCTGGTAGAATTTTCCTATAACAATAGCTTCCATTCAAGAATTCAGATGGCATCATATGAAGCATTATATGGAAAGAGATGTCGTACACCAACCTATTGGGATTTTGTTGGTGAAAGAAAATTCGTAGGCCCAGAACTAGTGGAAGAAACGATGGAAAAGGCGAAGGTAACCCAAAACCACATCAAATCATCTCAAATTAGGCAGAAGAGCTATGCCGATAATCGAAGGAAGGATTTGGAATTTCAGGTAGGACATCATGTTTTCCTGAAGTTATCTCCATGGAAGGGTGTTATACATTTCGATAAGAAGGGAAAATTAAGTCCCAGGTACATCGGACCTTTCGAAATTATATAACGAATTGGGGTTGTAGCTTACCATTTAGAAATGCCGTCAAGTCTCTCCAAAGTTCACGATGTATTCCACGTATCACTGTTGAGAAAATACATGTCTGAACCAATGCATGTACTCACCTATGAGGAATTAGAACTGGAACCAGATTTGTCTTATTGCGAAGAGCCTCTCAGGGTTCTTGATATAAGAGAACAAGTGTTGAGAAACCGGATGACTCGTCTGGTAAAATTTCTATGGAGAAACCACAAGATGGAAGAGGCAATGTGGGAATCCGAGGAACTTATGATGAAGAACCACCCAAGTCTTTTTATGCAGTAATATTCTAGAGATTTTGAGGATGAAATTATTTGAATTATGGGATAATGTAACACCCTAAGCTTCCACGGTACTCTTCTCTTTGAATAATATAATAGTGTGTGTTGTACGCAACTTCAAGTACTAACACACCACAACCAATCAAACTAGCTGTTATGAATAGTATACCCACTTTTTGAAATATCATAAATTTTATCTTTCAAAATGGACTTCATTTTTGGATTCGGAATATCTAAATTAGCTTAGGGTGAATTTTTTGTATTTTTCTGAAAACTTTCAATTTTTTTGAAAAGTGAAAAACACTGAGTTATTGTTTAAAACTAAATTTTTATTTGAATAATTATTTATTTTAGGTCAAAATAGATACATAATACCTATATAAGTTCAATTTAATTCATTGGAGTTATTTTATATTAACTTAAGATATATAAAAAATTTATTGAACTTTTCACCATCTTTTACCCACCTCCTAGGAAATTTTGAAAATTCACATAAAACTTAATTTTACCGCTCCTGTGAGTGGAATTTCAAAAATCTGAGAGACACGATTGATATCAGTAAGAAAAATGTGGTTCAATAAGATGAAAATAATTTTTCGTGAATAGTAACTTTTACTTTTATTTACCACGGTTAAAAGTAAATAGGGTATTTAAGGGTAAAAATGATATTATTATTACCCTAAAACATGTCCTAATTCTATTGGATAAGTATAATTCGACCAGAAACAACCTTATGAATAAAATATGAACCTCTTTGGTACACTTGGATTAGATTAGGACACTTATTATTATTTTATTTAAAGAAGAGTTAAAAGAGTTAAAATCAAAGTTTAATAACTAAAAAATTTTTAATATAGGGTTATACATAAGATAAATTCTACTATAAATATTAATTATAAAGATAAAAATATTTTATACATAATGATATTTTATTTGTATTTTTTAGACATTAAATAATTTAATTTATTAATGACACAATGATGATGCAGTAATTACCAGATTAATGAAATATTAAAATAATTGATATTATAAATATCCAAATAAATAGTATTTGAGACTTTTTATGAATTACACTAATTTTATAGGTTAATATGACATATTAGGGTTGGTTATATGAATTTTTTTCGAATTAATAATGCTGTTATGAATTTAGCAAAAACAAAATACCAAATAGTATCAAAATTGACATAAAAGAGTTTTTAAAATAAATATTATATTATTAATTGATATTATATTCCAAAAAAATCTAATCTTCGGCCAAGAACTTATATAATGATATTTTTATCATTAATGAACCACTTGGGGTTCTCTTGGAAGTATATAGTAAGTTTATTAACCATATAATATAAAAATAAAAAGAGACATGGTAAATGTCAAACTATTTAACTAAGAGTTAAATCTAAAAGATAAACTTAATATAGTGACACAAACCTGTCTAAAACCTATTGGTTGAGTGGTTTTCGACTCATAACCACCTTAGTCTTTAAATAATCTATTTTGGAGCCATTATAAACCGAAATTATTTTATTATAAAATAATATTTCTATCTTTTCTTAAGGTTTCCCTCACCCCTCTTATAAAAGGGCACTCCCCCTTCTCTCTAATTCACACCTTCAAGGCCATTTGGCTCAGCCAACCCCAGCCCAAATACCCTCTAAAATTTCCTCCCTTAATCCTAGAGGCCTTCATTTAGTTAGAATGTAGACCTAAGGAGCTCTTTTGATCAAATCAAAAGGAAGAACCCGAAGAAGAGGTAAATATTTCATCAACTCTTTCAAGTTCCTTTCTTCTTCCACTTCCTTTTTCTTAGTTGTTTCCATTAAAAAATAATAAATCCAGTATCTTCTATATACTGTGATGTTATTATAAATATGGTACAAGCATATTCATTATTCTATCCATCCTTTGAATGAAATATCCCCATACGTGTATACGTACGGCTTACCGTCTCCACGTCATGGTGTAATTGTTATTCAATACATTATTATTTGGATGGGTATAATAATGATGTGTAATTGATGTAAATAATAAATAAATCATGATAATTATTCTGTATATATGATATTCCATCCAATTATATATTATTTTAATATCAAAATAATGATATTGTCACTCGTGCGTACGTACTGATTACCGTCTCCACGAACGTGATGAGATTCATTCTTCGTCGTATCAATACAACACTAAATTTCATTAGATGATTAAAAATAATGTTTAAAGACTTGATATAATTTTATATATGAATAAGATACATCCCATCCATAACAAATATAACTCACATAACAAAGAATATAAAGGAAAACGAATCCGTTAACACCCAAAACAACGATAATACTAAGATATTATTAACAAAGCAATATTAAAAGATCATAGATGATATCATATTAATGTATATGATTATTTTATACAGTGGGGGCAGGTATTTTATGCCATTATAACATCGTTGAAGCTTCCCTTACAAGTTTATAAGAATATTTTCAAAATAAATGTTTTATTCATAAATTATGTGACTCTTAAATGGTTTTAAAATAGAAATATATATTTCTCTAAAAAAAGGTTTTTATTTCATCTATGTCAACATCCTTTGATGGATTTTAAGCTTATTTGAAGTTGATTTATTATGATACAAAACTTCCATATTGTATTGAAGTTTTTGTGATATGTTTTATTGTGGATGTGTTATTTTTATACCATTCATGGTTTATGGATAAAGTATTGAAATTTCATATGCTAGTTTTAATACTAATGTTCATGTTATGTTTAAAGTTTTTCATATGAGGAATGCATTGGAATTAGTAAGTGATGGGTGGATCCTGCTATAGCTGCTCGATGCATCAGTAGGTCTCATGAGACAAACTAGTGTCTTGGAACATGGCCTTGGCAAAATCTTATTTGTAGTCTTGGCACAAGGCCTTGACTATGTGGTTATGAAAGTCTGGCATTATGCATTCCATTATTATGAAAGTGGCTATTGAAATTTCATGTGATTATTCGACTAGTAGAATATCTTTGTGAGTAAGTAAATGGAATTATTTTGATTTTATCTTTTCCATATTATGTTTAATTTCAAGTTTAAAAGGCTTTTGTTTTAGTTTTATGCATTGCCTTTAATGTTTATGCTTATTTTTTAATGTTTCCACTATATTGTTATCCTCATTGAGAATCTGATCTCACCCCTTTCTATGTTTTATTTTTCCCAGGATGCGAAAAAGTATATCATGACTGACTCGTAGGGATAGTCTATGGGATCTCGTTGTTGTCTATGGAAACAATGTTAATGTAGTTTTCCATTTATGATGTAATGTAAACCTTATTAATGTATCTAGTATTTCCAAGGCTACTAAACTAATCAGTCTTTCAAGACTTGATATTTTGTGATAATTCCAATGTTATGTAATAATGAACCGACTCTAGGTAACTAGGGTCGGGGAGTTACAAAAAAGGGGCTCCACACATCGACAACCCTCCCATTAACCCCGCTCGTCGATGAAAGCTACACACTTGCCACCCATATCTGAGAACACGACCCTTCCCCAGAAGCAGTTGATAACGAAACACACAGATAACAACCATTCAATGAATAAAATGACATCATATGGATACATCTATAGAAAAAGAGGTTCCCCACTAGACTGATGTGGCCCCAACATGAGTCTGCATCCTCGACAAACATAAGATAATTTGGTCTAACCTCTGACTAGCATACTCAATACCAGGGGCACGGGAAGTCTCTCTGTATCTAGACCTAAAGCATGGGATAGACTGGGTGTAATGAAGGAGTAGAAATCTCCTGAATCAAACAAGGTATAATCAAGAGTACTAAACAAGTTGATCATACCTTGAACGACCTCTGGCCCTACTAGAATTATTGCCTCTATGGCGTGAAACTGACCACACCCAAATCCTTTTCCCCTTGGATGTTAGTTGCCTCCCCGACCATGCCCTAGTCAAGGTCCCTAAGGAGATCCCTATGGTCGGCCTCCTCCTGCAATGTCTGCTCTTGGAGGAGTGGGAGCTTGTTTTCCTTGTTGCTACTACTAAAAGGGTCTAGCTGGAAAATGCTACTGCTGAGGTGGGGGATGAACTTTCCCACCTTTACAATACTTCACTCGTTTTGGGCACTGATTCCAAAAATTCTCACCACTTCCAAAGATAAAACACCTTGGTCTTAGGCTCGTAAAGGAAGTGAGAGTACCAGGAGATCAAAACTACAACTGTTGAGGTCTGATCCCCATCGGCCTAAACCCGGAACGCCTTGATGCTGGAGGTCTATTGCTAACAGCCTTCCCCCATGGAAGAGCTCAATTGTATCCCCTATTGTGACACACCTCACATCATTTTCATCCTATCCACCACTTCAGCCTTCTTTTGGACCTCCAATTACGTTAGTAGAGCGAAGGGAGTAACAGCATACTACAGGGAAGGACGAAGTGCCTCCCCTAAGAACATTTCTCCAATTTCTTGTCTGGGAAGAGGTCTGGAGAGAAATGAAGGAGATCCTTGAAATTGATCTCCAACTCTCTTATAGAAATACTCCCCTTCTATATAGAGAGTAAATTCTGCCTCTTCTCAACCTTCATTTGAGAAGAAAGTAATTTCTCCCAAAACTCACTCTCGAAGTCAGTCCATGAAACCTGAGCTTCCTTCTTTTCCCCGAGATAGAGCGTCCACTACTGAAACACTGCTCCCCAAATTTGTCTCATGGATAGAGGACCCCAATACTCTTCCAAATCCAAGATCAAACTGAAAGTTATCACTAACTCCTAGATCCATTTATTCGTCTCCATGTCCAAGACGTTTCCCTCATACTTCTCGAGGGTCTTCCACTAAAAGGTGTGAAGCATCTTCTGCCACTATTCGTCCTCCACCTCTCAGTCAACCCTCTAATGATTAGAAAAATCATCCTTCTGGTCTTCGATCTCCTACACTACTATTGTACATCATCCTAGTTCCATATCTAGAAGGTAAACAATTAAATTCCTAATCCCGAGTAGTGTAGAAGACCTATTTTAAATTTTGATTAAACTTTTTTTTCATTTTAAACTCCCAAAACACCCAGAACACACAAGAACACAAGTCATTATGATGCATGTACCTTTCCTAGGGCCTCTACGCTGAAATTAGTGTAGCCTCACTTGGTCGCTCGATAGGGCCAAATTCTTTACATCAGATCATGGGGGGCCTAAAATCTCATGTCCTAACTGGTCTTCCCTGGCCTATTTTGTAAAGACCCGTAAATTTCAAGGAAATTTTTTTTCTTAATTTTATTTTGAATTTTACAAGAATGGAGTTTCTGACGGCGCCTGATTCCGAGGCCCGGTGTGCCCGAAATCATTTTCCGAAGTTTGGCTCGGGTACGTTCAGTGAACGGACAAGCGGGTTTTTCTAACTTTTGAACCGGTGCCTGGAATCGAATTCTGAGGGCACCGATGAAATCACAGCGCCGGTATTCTCTTATAAACGCCTCTTCCGGAGTTGCGTTTTCTCGGGTGTGGTTTTTAATTTTCGGGCTTAAAGTTAAGAAATAAAATAATTTTGCGACAACTTTATTTTATTTCTCTTAAGCCACTTGGAAGCCACTTGAAGCCACTTAAAGGCGGCTGGAACTGAGTTGTACTGGATAGGATGCTATCCAGAAATATCCTACCCCTTGGTAGGATATTTGTGAGGTGGGGCCCGCACGAGCCCCGCCGTTTCTTTCCGCTAGGAAACGCACCCGCGAAAACCCGTCTTAATGAAAGTCAACTGACGCGTTTCTTAAAATCTTAACAGACCATTTAATTGGGCAGTTTATTTCGTAAATTAAATGAGCTGTTTCTTTCGTTGAATTAATTCTATGAATTAATGGTTCGTTTCTTATCTTTTGAAATTCAAATGTTTAGTTGTGTAAATAAAATAAGGCTTAAGCTTATTTTATTTTGGGTTGAAACTTGTGGTGTGGAGAGGATTTGGAGGAAAGCGTTCTTCTTCGGCGAAGAACGCGAAGAACGCGAAGAACGCCAAACCTGCGGAGATCAACGACGCGAAGCCTTGTACTGCGACGCCAACGGATCTCCCTTCGCGACGCTTCTTCCGCGACGATCCAACCCCACGATAGCCTTCGATCGACAACAACCAAGGTAGGGGGTTGCGCTTCTTTTTATTTTCTTTTTGGATTTCAACAACAACATGGATTTAATTATTATTAATTAAATCCGTATGTTCTTGGTCTTCGGAGATCATCGACGTGACGCCCTTCCGCGGTGTGACGATCACCTCCTTCCGCGACGGTCAATTCCGCGATGACCTCTCATCCGACAGCGACGGTGAGGTAGGGATTTATTTTGGGAATTACCCCCCTTTTCTTTTTATATTCCCGTAATTGTTTCTTTAAAAAGTTAAAGAACTGGATTTGTGAATAATTTTAAAATTATTAAAATTGTTGTTTCCGTTCAAATAAGGAACCCGTTTTTATGAAACAATTTTATTTCACTAAAAATTGTTTCGGATATGCGTTCATGTGTTGAACTTTAATTTCTCCCGTTGTTTATATCTAACGCGGAGGGTGCGGGCCAAACAAACACGGCCCGACAACCCTCCGTCGTTCTTCGTTCTTGTGCGGACTTGACGGGCAACGACGGAACGTGCCGCAACGGATGTTTGATGATCCCGTAGTAAAGAACGGAACCCGGGAGGAACAACGGCGCAGACGGGAAGGAAAACGGGCCACCGGAGCGACTCCGGCGGCCCGCGGAAGCCGGTGGCGGCGCGGGTCGCCGGCGGCCGGAGGCGGCGGCACCCCGCGGGTGTCCAGCGCGACACCCCGCCGGTGCCGCGGGCGTCCAGCGCGACACCCCGCGGGTGCCGCGGGCGTCCAGCGCGACACCCCGCGGGTGCCGCGGGTGTCCAGCGCCACACCCCGCGGGTGCCGCGGGGTTGTCCCGCGGCACCCCGCGGGTGTCCAGCGCGACACCCCGCGGGTGTCCAGCGCGACACCCCACGGGTGCCGCGGGGTTGTCAGGCGGCACCCCGCGGGTGTCCAGCGCGACACCCCGCGGGTGCCGCGGGGTTGTCAGGCGGCACCCCGCGGGTGTCCAGCGCGGCACCCCGCGGGTGTCCAGGGCGGCACCCCGCGGGTGTCGCGGGGTTGTCACGCGGCACGTCCGGCTGTCTGGCCGACACCCCGCGGGTGCCGCGGGGTGTGTCACGCGTGGCGGCGGCTTTCCCCCGCGTCGGCCGCTCGGCCGAGCCAAGCCGGACCGGCCCTGGCCGGGCCGAGCCGGGCCAACCAGGGGGGGGTCGGGCCGGGTCGGGCCGGGTCGGCCCGGGCCCGGACCCCCCGTCTTCGGACAAATTTTGTTCAAACGCCCGTAACTTGAGCTACGGGCCTCCAAACGACTCGCCGTCAGTGGCAACGCAATCCTTGGAGCGAGTCGGACGTTTCGGTTTATCGCACTGAAGGTTTCGGAAATACTTTGGGTTCGGCCGGGTTGGTTCGTACACGAAACCAACCGGGCCCTCGGAGCGGAAACGCTCATATCTTGAGCTACGGACGTCTGATTGACGTACCGTCAGCTTTGTTAGTTTCCTCTTAGTGAGACGGATCTTTTGGCTCACTCCGCCCGGGGTTTGGGCGCAGGTGGAGTACGGTTGGGTTGGTTTTTCCTTAAAAACCAACCGGGCCCCTGAGACGAAAAAGACAATAACTCTCAGACCGGGCGTCCGATTGACGCGCCGTCTTTTGCGTTGAGTTCCTGTTGACGATACGGAACTTTTGGCATCCTTCGCCCGAGTTTTGGATACAGTTGGTAGTGGCCGGGTTGGATCGCACCCGAAATCCAACCGGGCCCCTGGAACGGAAAAGCTGATAACTTTCAGACAGGACGTCCGTTTGACGAACCGTCAGCAGCGTTGACGATCACATTGAGAAACGGTCCCTATGAGTATACCCTATGAGAGATCGGGGTACAGTTGAGATACGGCTGGGTTTGGTTCGCTCACGAAACCAACCGGGCCCCTGGGACGAAAATGCTAATAACTCATAGACCGGGCGTCCGATCGACGCGTCGTCTATTGCGTTGAGACCCCTGTGACGAGGTGGTCCTTTGAGATACTTCTTCGTGGGACCTTGAGATACTTGGAGTATCAACTTGCAGCTCGTGGAGCGGACCCTCCCAGAGACAAGCGTGCGGAGTACGGAGACCGTGTAGCCGACTAAGACCTGACGACTGCTTGACCGACTCGACTTGGAGTGAGTCGACTAGCCCAGTGGACGGAGCACTACTTTGGTTGGGTGCAGACCCATGGCGGACGGAGTACTACCTGTGTGATAGTGCAGACCCGCGGTACTCGTCCGGAGAGTACCTCAGCAGGCTACTAGGGGGTGTGAACTACTGTGTTTGAGTGACATACCTCGGCAGGAAGCACTACTGTGTTTGGGTGGCTAGCCCGCGGTACTCGACAGGAGGAGTACCTTAGCAGTCTTAGGTTAGTGAGCAGTACCTCGGAGTCGTGACAGGACCACTGTACACTCTAGAGACGGAGCTCTTCAGTAGTTACGGTTTCGATAATGAAAATCCTGGTTTGAGTTGAGACTTTTGACCTTTGTGTTTCCTCATGATTGAGATGGGTTACTTGATAAATTAGGTATATGTATGGGCATATACCTGGGTAGTGGTTATTCGTTGATCTCATGATCCTTGTGTTTTCTCATGATTGAGATGGGTTACTTGATAACTTAGGTATATGTATGGGCATATACCTAAGTAGAGTTTATCTGTTGAGATCTTCTTGTGGTTATCCTTGTTGTATTTAGTGAGACCTTGAGGGTCTCGGGGTCCCTACTGAGTATCGTTATACTCACCCCTGCACGAGCTATGCCCGCACCTCGTTGTGTTGGTTGCAGACGACAGGCAGTGCTGACGGGGGCCGAGTGTTCAAGGACTGGACGGTACCCGGAGGTGGACTACATGACAAGTCAGTGTCCAGAGGTGGACTTCACGGCGAGACGACACTCGGAGGAGGTTGATGGACGAGAGCACTGTGGAGGCTATCTGTACCTACCCTTCAGGTAGGATTCGTGGTGGACGATCCAGGAGCTGCGCCATCTGTACCTACCCTTCAGGTAGGATCCGAGGAGGACGACCCAGGAGCCGCTTCCATCCCTCCAGCTGTTGTCTTTTTCTGTTGTACTTTGTTCAGTTGTAGTTGTACTTTCTTCTGGGTTTGTATTCTGGCCCATTTAGTTTTCATCACTTCTTTTTGTACTTAGTGTTTTACTTCCGATTGTACTCTGTGGTGTTTTGTTACTTTTATAAAGGCAATACCTTCCCAGTTATCGGGATTTACGCCTTTGGTGCTAGTCGCCAGCCCCTGGCCTATGGAAGGCGGGCTTGGGGTAGTCACGGCACGGGCCCCGAGGACGGGTCGTGACAAATTGGTATCAAAGGTGGTTGGTTCTACCGCAGACTCTGATCTTTCTTTCTGTGAAGCAATAGTGTTAAGGGTACCGAGTGTGGTTTTCAGTTCAGGGAGTCCAGTGTTGGTGCGGGCGGCCGACGTATCCATACACCAGGACCCTGGAAACTGATTTCTGACTTTGTGCACGAAAACACTGATTGTGTGTGTGTTTTCAAAGGTTTCCCCCCTTAAAACAGCTCAAACCAGGTCAGCTCACTAGGTATAATCGTTTGACCGTGTTACGTTGTTTCTTTCAGGATGCCTTTTCTCAGACGACCAGTTAGAGCCCAGAGGTATGTGCGTGCTGACAGCCTGTCGAGTGACGAGGCTTCGGTACTGGGCCCTCTTGCAGTTGAGGCACCAGCGGAGGCACCAGCGGTACTACCATACGTTGGGCCACCTATGCCACCAGCCCCAGCAGTAGGCGATGCCCGCTACTTGAGCGCACTGCATGAGTTCCAGCGCCAGAGGCCACCCAGGTTCGGGGGAGAGACGGACCCGCATGCGGCTGAGGATTGGCTGGAGGCTGTGGTGGGAGTCTTCAGGCTAGTGGGGACGCCATCGGACTTCATGGTGACCTTTGCTGCCAGCCTTCTTCAGGCAGCAGCAGGCAGGTGGTGGAGCCACTTGTTCCAGTTTTGCGATGGGATGGATTTCACATGGCAAGACTTCGAGACCTTCTTCAGGGTGGAGTTTGTGCCAGTAGCTCTACACCCCGAGCGTGTTCAGGAGCTGATGCCTTTGTCGCGTGTTTTTCGATCAGAAGCCGAGTCATCTGTGGGCAGTAGACAGATGATGCAGAGGTCCAGGAGGACCAGACCAGCAGTTGGGCGATCTCGGGTTTTAGGACCGGTGGTGCGGGGCACCCAGGGTGGGGTCAGAGCCAGGCGTGCCAGAAGTAGACTGTGTTACTTGTGCGGTGGAAAGGGGCACCTGGCACGTGACTGTCCGACTCCTCGTACAGTTGATCCATAGGCTTTTGAGGAGCCACCGAGGCAGAGGTAGCGACGAATGCTTGAGCAACAGTAGAGCAGGTGGACAGGAGCGGAACTAGTGGATACGTCTCTTGTACTTCTAGTTCCATGTTGATGTTGTTTTTGTGTCTTTGTACCATGAGCTGCAATAAAATAAAGACACTTATCTTGTGATGTTTTCTTTCCTGTCCTCTTTTGTGATGTTACTAAGTGGTCCTGGTTAAGACTGTTGACTTGACCCTCACTTTAGAAATTCCTACTGGAGGAGACCCAGTGACCTCACACTGATGCCGACAGTGTGACTCGACCCTTGGAGGCGAGAGTGACAGTTGGATCTCTTAGTAGTTACGTCGAGGCCTTACGACGTCATCCATGGCATGAATGCATCATTTATGTCAGGATTGACTGTATTAGGCAACGAATGTGGTTCATCCAGGGGATGAGACCAGATTTCTCTTATCGGCAAAGAAGAAATCATAGAAGCTCTTGTGAGACTAAAGGAGGTGCAGTTCATCCAGGAGCGGATGAAGACTGCACAGTGCAGTAAGAAACAAGGAACTGGTGCCAGTCTTAGAGACTCGGGCGTGATAAATGTTTCAAGAAGAGGTAGATTTAAATAGAGATGAGCCTGCGAAGCGGCAGACGTGGAGGCAAAGCTAGGAGAGCAGCATGAGGTGGTGTACATCTTAACATGCTACAACCACCCGCCTTAGTTATTCCCGCCAGGCTCAGGGAGCTGGAGGGCGGAGGAAGAGTGTGGCTGCATGCGGTCAACGAGTGTGACCCAATGGCTCTAGAAATGATTCAAGGGACTGTCTATGTCCACTACTAGATGCTGTAGTAACAGACGTCGATATGAATCATTCCTCGCTTCCACAAATCTTGTTCCAGACCTAGAGTTTCCGGTAAGTCGTGGACTTGACCCTCACGTCTGGAGATACCTTGGGAGGAGACTCGATAATCACACTTACGCCGACGGTGTGGTCAGACCCTCGAGGCGAGAGTTCTGGTTGGAATCTCTTGGTGGCAGCGTCGAGGCCTTACGACGTTAGTTTGAGTATGGAATGGGCAATAACTGTTCATACTCAAATTGACGGTTTTAGGAAAACGTTGGGATGGGTTTTCCTTGGTCGGCGGACAAGGAAACCACAGGCAGTGCAGGGTAACTCTTGCACAGGAGGGTGCGACCGATCACTCTTGAGTCGGTCAACCTTACCATCATAGCAGCAGTCGTTTTGAGTTTCAGTTCTAACAGAAATGGAGATCTCTGGAGTTCGAGGATGACGACCACGTCTTCTTACGGGTCTCACCTCGACGAGGATTACAGAGATGTGGCCTGGGAGGAAAGTTATCTCCGAGGTTCAACGGACCTTTCTAGGTCCTCAGCTGGGTAGGCGAGGTGGTTTACCGCTTGGCCCATCCACTTCAGTTGCACTAGGTGCACGACGTTTTCCACGTAACCCAACTGAGGAGATACGTGCTTGACCCCTTCGCATATCATCGACCATGAGGAGCTAGACGGTGGCGATGAGTTTCTTATACGGAGGTTCCTGTGGGGATCGAGGATCGTCAGGAGTGGATCCTAGGAGGATGGTCGATTCCTCTTGTGCACTTTCTTTGGCAGCGCGGGAACCTCCAGGTGAGCACATGGGAGGGGAAGGCTCAGATGCGTGCTCAGTACCGCTTTGTTTCCCTAAGTTTGTGGTGAAGCTTTACGGGGACGTAAAGCCCTGTGGTGGGAGTAATGTAAAGACCCGTAAATTTCAAGGAAATTTTTTTTCTTAATTTTCTTTGGAATTTTACAAGAACACAGTTTCTGACGGCGCCTGATTCCGAGGCCCGGTGTGCCCGGAATCATTTTCCGAAGTTTGGCTCGGGTACGTTCAGTGAACGGACGAGCGGGTTTTTCTAACTTTTGAACCGGTGCCCAGAATCGAATTCTGAGGGCACCGATTAAATCGCAGCGCCGGTATTCGCTTAGAAACGCCTCTTCCGGAGTTGCATTTTCTCGGGTGTGGTTTTTAATTTTCGGGCTTAAATTTAAGAAATAAAATAATTTTGCGACAACATTATTTTATTTCGCTTAAGCCACTTGAAGCCACTTAAAGGCGGCTTGAACTGAGTTGAACTGGATAGGATGCTATCCAGAAATATCCTACCCTTGGTAGGATATTTGTGAGGTGGGGCCCGCACGAGCCCCGCCGTTTCTTTCCGCTAGGAAACGCACCCGCGAAAACCCGTCTTAATGAAAGTCAACTGACGCGTTTCTTAAAATCTTAACAGACCATTTAATTGGGCGGTTTATTTCGTAAATTAAATGAGTTGTTTCTTTCATTGAATTAATTCTATGAATTAATGGTTCATTTCTTATCTTTTGAAATTCAAATGTTTAGTTGTGTAAATAAAATAAGGCTTAAGCTTATTTTATTTTGGGTTGAAACTTGTGGCGTGGAGAGGATTTGGAGGAAAGCGTTCTTCTTCAGCGAAGAACGCGAAGAACGCGAAAAACGCGAAGAACGCGAAGAACGCCAAACCTGAAGAGATCGACGACACGAAGCCTTGTACTGCGACGCCAACGGATCTCCCTTCGCGACGCTTCTTCCGCGACGATCCAACCCCGCGACAGCCTTCGATCGACAACAACCAAGGTAGGGGGTTGCGCTTCTTTTTATTTTCTTTTTGGATTTCAACAACAACATGGATTTAATTATTATTAATTAAATCCATATGTTCTTGGTCTTCGGAGATCGTCGACACGACTCCCTTCCGCGGTGTGACGATCACCTCCTTCCGCGACGGTCAATTCCGCGACGACCTCGCATCCGACAGCGACGGCGAGGTAGGGATTTATTTTGGGAATTACCCCCCTTTTCTTTTTATATTCCCGTAATTGTTTCTTTAAAAAGTTAAAGAACTGGATTTGTGAACAATTTTAAAATTATTAAAATTGTTGTTTCCGTTCAAATAAGGAACCCGTTTTTATGAAACAATTTTATTTCATTAAAAATTGTTTCGGATATGCGTTCATGTGTTGAACTTTAATTTCTCCCGTTGTTTATATCTAACGCTGAGGGTGTGGGCCAAACAAACACGGCCCGACAACCCTCCTTCGTACTTCGTTCTTGTGCGGATTTGACGGGCAACGACGGAACGTGCCGCAACGGATGTTTGATGATCCCACAGTAAAGAACGGAACCCGGGAGGAAAAACGGCACAGACGGGAAGGAAAACGGGCCACCGGAGCGACTCCGGCGGCCCGCGGAAGCCGGTGGCGGCGCGGGTCGCCGGCGGCACCCCGCGGGTGTCCAGCGCGACACCCCGCGGGTGCCACGGGGTTGTCAGGCGGCACCCCGCGGGTGTCCAGCGCGACACCCCGCGGGTGCCGCGGGGTTGTCAGGCGGCACCCCGCGGGTGTCCAGGGCGACACCCCGCGGGTGCCGCGGGGTTGTCAGGCGGCACCCCGCGGGTGCCGCGGGTGTCCAGCGCGACACCCCACGGGTGCCGCGGGGTTGTCACGCGGTACCCCGCGGGTGTCCAGGGCGGCACCCCACGGGTGTCGCGGGGTTGTCACGCGGCACGTCCGGCTGTCTGGCCGACACCCCGCGGGTGCCGCGGGGGGTGTCACGCGTGGCGGCGGCTTTCCCCCGCGTCGGCCGCTCGGCCGCTCGGCCGAGCCGAGCCGGACCGGCCCTGGCTGGGCCGGGCCGGGCCAACCGGGTCGGACCCGACCCAGTTCGGGCCAACCAGGGGGGGTCGGCCCGGGTCGGCCCGGGCCCGGACCCCCCCGTCTTCGGACAACTTTCGTTCAAACGCCCGTAACTTGAGCTACGGGCCTCCAAACGACTCTCCGTCAGCGGAAACGCAATCCTTGGAGCGAGCCGGACGTTTCGGTTTATCGCACTCAAGGTTTCGGAATACTTTGGGTTCGGCCGGTTTGGTTCGTACACGAAACCAACCGGGCCCTCGGAGCGGAAACGCTCATATCTTGAGCTACGGACGTCCGATTGACGTACCGTCAGCTTTGTTAGTTTCCTCTTAGTGAGACGGATCTTTTGACTCACTCTGCCCGGGGTTTGGGCGCAGGTGGAGTACGTTCGGGTTGGTTTTGCCTTAAAAACCAACCGGGCCCCTGGAACGAAAAAGCCAATACCTCTCAGACCGGGCGTCCGATTGACGCGCCGTCTTTTGCGTTGAGTTCCTGTTGACGATACGGATTTTTTGGCATCCTTAGCCCGAGTTTTGGATACAGTTGGTAGTGGCCGGGTTGGATCGCACCTGAAATCCAATCGGGCCCCTGGAACGGAAAAGCTGATAACTTTCAGACAGGACGTCCGTTTGACGAACCGTCAGCGGCGTTGACGATCACGTTGAGAAACGGTCCCTATGAGTATACCCTATGAGAGATCGGGGTACAGTTGAGATACGGCTGGGTTTGGTTCGCTCACGAAACCAACCGGGCCCCTGGGACGAAAAGGCTAATAACTCACAGACCGGGCGTCCGATCGACGCGCCGTCTGTTGCGTTGAGACCCCTGTGACGAGGTGGTCCTTTGAGATACTTCTTCGTGGGACCTTGAGATACTTGGAGTATCGACTTGCAGCTCATGGAGCAGACCCTCCCAGAGACGAGCGTGCGGAGTACGGAGACCGTGTAGCCGACTGAGACCTGACGACTGCTTGACCGACTCGACTTGGAGTGAGTCGACTAGCCCAGTGGACGGAGCACTACTTTGTTTGGGTGCAGACCCATGGCGGACGGAGTACTATCTGTGTGATAGTGCAGACCCGCGGTACTCGTCCGGAGAGTACCTCAGCAGGCTACTAGGGGGTGTGCACTACTGTGTTTGAGTGACATACCTCGGCGGGAAGCACTACTGTGTTTGGGTGGCTAGCCCGCGGTACTCGACAGGAGGAGTACCTCAGCAGTCTTAGGTTAGTGAGCAGTACCTCGGAGTCGTGACAGGACCACTGTACACTCTAGAGACGGAGCTCTTCAGTAGTTACGGTTTCGATAATGAAAATCCTGGTTTGAGCTGAGACTTTTGACCTTTGTGTTTCCTCATGATTGGGATGGGTTACTTGATAACTTAGGTATATGTATGTGCATATACCTGGGTAGTGGTTATCCGTTGATCTCATGATCTTTGTGTTTCCTCATGATTGAGATGGTTTACTTGATAACTTAGGTATATGTATGGGCATATACCTAAGTAGAGTTTATCTGTTGAGATCTTCTTGTGGTTATCCTTGTTGGATTTAGTGAGACCTTGAGGGTCTCGGGGTCCCTACTGAGTATCGTTATACTCACCCCTGCACGGGCTATGCCCGCACCTCGTTGTGTTCGTTGCAGACGACAGGCAGTGCTGACGGGGGCCGAGTGTTCAAGGACTAGACAGTACTCGGAGGTGGACTACATGACAAGTCAGTGTCCAGAGGTGGACTTCACGGCGAGACGACACTCGGGGGAGTTTGACGGACGAGAGCACTATGGAGGCTATCTGTACCTACCCTTCAGGTAGGATTCGTGGTGGACGATCCAGGAGCTGCGCCATCTGTACCTACCCTTCAGGTAGGATCCGAGGAGGACGACCCAGGAGCCGCTTCCGTCCCTCCAGCTGTTGTCTTTTTCTGTTGTACTTTGTTCAGTTGTAGTTGTACTTTCTTCTGGGTTTTTATTCTGGCCCATTTACTTTTCAGCACTTCTTTTTGTACTTAGTGTTTTACTTCCGCTTGTACTCTGTGGTGTTTTGTTACTTTTATAAAGGCAATGCCTTCCCAGTTATCGGGATTTACGCCTTTGGTGCTAGTCGCCAGCCCCTGGCCTATGGAAGGCGGGCTTGGGGTAGTCACGGCACGGGCCCCGAGGACGGGTCGTGACATATTTCACGCACCAAGATTACCTAACACTGTTTCCCTACCATCCCATGAAATCCTCACTATGCCTAACCCTGATCTACATCCTATATCTCAACCAATCTCCCTCTGATACCATTCTGTCACGGCCTATCTTCACAATGATGACGAAAGGGATAACAAACCACCAGACCCTTCCTTCTTCAGGTTTAAGGAGAGATAATGACCCTTGAGTCCTACCTTCAGTAGGCCCCGGAATGGTGACCAGCACCAATGGTATAGAATCACACGTAATATGGAATGCATTACCCTTTTATAGAAACATATCGAGATATAATATGGTAAATCCCAAACAGCTCCAAATGCTGAAAGTAAAAGTAAATCCAAAATCCATTTCCATATGCATTTCCAAAATAAACTAATACAAAGTACAAGAAAACTCTAAAGAAAAGTACCAAAAGAAAGATAATATGCAAAGAAAACTCCTGAAGCCCAAGATATTAAGGAGAGGAATGGTCCTCAAAGTCCTAATGGAAACCTAAAAGTAGATTTATATATGTAGGGTGAGTATACAGGTATACTCACTAGGTAAAACCAAAATCTCTCATGCACAAGTGGGGAGTCATTCTAATGCCCCGTGAAAAATAGAGATAACTAAAACACCTAGAAAGGAAACTATCCACCCAACCTCACCAAGACAAACTCCCTAAATAAATAAATGTAGGTAATGTAATAGTAATAGCACATAGATATTTGGGTACCCTACACCGCTTTCCCACTAGTTATTTAGGAAATCCAATGCATCATACCTCCACCACAATTCTCACTGTAGTCCCACTACCACCCCAACAACAACCTTGTGGGCCATCACCCCACATCCTACCCACACACACCTAGGTAGCCACAACCTCACATAACCATTCCCATAAACACCTAATCCACCACAACCACTACCACTCCTGAAGACACCTGGGAAAGAACAACCATTTTCATGCCCGAAGACACCTAGGCTTTATCCCGAAGACACTTGGGAAACAAACATACCCGCACACACCTGGGCGAACCACCACAACACACCATGCCTGAAGAGTATTGATCCATAATATACCTTAGGCCATCACAGCCTGCCCAAAGATTCTTGGGCTAACTGGGAGAGGGAGAATAAAGGATCTAATAACCAGCCACTCATAAGAATGTTGGGAAACATACCCTCCCCCATGAAATGGGGGTGTTTGAAATAGAGTGCTCAACATGGGCTGGGTGCGAATAAGAAATAAAGGAACGAAATTTATACATATAATTAAAAAAACACTCATCCCAACCTAATGGTTTCGAAACAGACAACTAGCCCATACACAACCAGAGCACAACCACCCTCGTTACTAGCCCTACATGCACGAACACACAATAGCCACAACTAGAGCACAACCCATTTTTTGGAAAACAATCTTCTAGTGTACCCATTTCCGTTATCATGTTCAAGTGATTCAATTTAAATTTTCCTTCACTAAAGGGAAACTGACAGGCATATCCACAATCCAAAACAACAACTGAAGGAAAACAACTAAGAAGCAATTTAAGCATTCACACCCAATTCTCTTGTAAAGTCACAACAACAAAAGGGATAAGTGAGATCCCTTGAAGTACTGGAACAAAAACAATCCCCCACATACAGCCCCACACGACCTCAAATCCACAACCAACAATAGAACAACAAGAGATCCCATCCCCATCCATGTCACCCCATAATCATCAAGTAGAACAACCATGTGTATTAGCATAATATATAAATGGAGTTTTCAGATTTTAACCACGCCATTTATCAAGTTCCTTCTTTCTGTTTGGTTAACTGGGGTGATCACACAAGGATTATTATTCATTGGGAATCCATTTATTGACCAAATTTACATGATTAACTAGTTTATATGTTACATCTATTCAATCACAAGATTATCTAGAAAAACAGAGGTTCATTAGTGTTCAAGAAAGGACCACCAACAGACACTATTTTAAGTGGGTAAAAGACCATACAATTAAAAACATAAAAATGAAGATAAAATAAATACAACATCATCGTCATCAAACACACCCCTTCATTCTTTAGATTCCGTTTATTATCTTCGTTAAGGTTTGGTTTCATCCACGTCCCAAAGGAAGCATTATCATACCCACCCTGCATGATACACAGTAAAGAGAGATGATGGAAAACCCTATTTGAATGATCAAGGATTGAAGTTTTTATCCTTGCGTCAGGAACTGAGGGTAAGTGAGTTATAAGAAAGGAAAAATCGAGGGCTTCAAGTCTGAGTGGGAAGGGCTCCAGCACGGGTGCACAATTTGTCTCTAGAGTAAGTATATAGGATGTACTTTAGAGAATGGAAAAGAATTATGAAGAGAGGATCTCGACTTAAGAAAAGGCCAGATCCTAAAATTAGGGAGATGATTTCGAAGTACTTAAAATTCGGATCGTGGCTTGACCATGTGGTTGGGTGGTTTCACACATTTGGATTAATTGATATTTAATAATTTTCCTCAGAGATAGTGAAGATAACGGTTTTGAGTTAATATATTTCCTTTAAATGAAGAAAAATGTGTAACAGGGGTGAAACTGTAAAACACAAAAAAGGTGTGACACCGAGGAAAAAGGTCACATGTTTTGGTAACTCAATGGTCGCCCACCTATTGGGGGTTTAAAAAATCTTTTACTAGATTTATATGGCTTTTAAAGGGGTATTAAAACACTTTTGTGTCAATAGATATGTTATTGGGGAAAAATCAGAAGGTCCTGGAAAAATAAGGAAGGACTCACCTTTAGGTGAGTCACTGTCGCCCAGGCACTGTCACCCTGGCACCATCGCCCTGACACTGTCGCCCTGGCACAGTCGCCCTGACACCGTCTCCCTGGCTCTATCACGGATTGGTGCTATGTATGACCCATCATTGCCACTGATAACCATCGGTGCCACTGACGCCCATCGATGCCACCGACGCTTATCGGTGCCACCATTCGTTTGATCCTGAAATTTGGAAAACTTCTTAATGAGTCATAAATGGTCCCTAGGACACCCCAAACACCAGAATTTCGCAAAGTAATGAACCAGGAGGTTCCTCTCCAATACATGGATTAATGGTTTATCACATTTAAAGGTGTCATAAAATATGAGGGTTATCGCGTAATAACCATAAATGTACTCATTATTGAAACAAAAATTAATATGTATTCCCATAGAAAAAATATGTAAAAAAATAGAGCTATTATTGAATAAAACACATATAAAATGATGAGATAATGTCTATCCATGTGCATCAAATGACTCATTATCCCTTAAACATCCCTCTCCAGGAATTACTCTCTCCCCCACACTTAGATTGAAAATCATCCTGAAAATATTCAATATATGGGTAAAGAAGCTTATCAGATATGAGATCATCCCAAAAAAGGATTCTTCATAGATTATATAGGATACATAATGGTGAAATTTTAATGGTTTATAATTGGGTCTATGGGGATAAATAAAACAAAAAAAATCTCATTTATTTTATTGAAACATTCAAAATTCTTATCACATCGATGGAAAAACATAGAAAGCTATAGAAGACATAACATTGGACAAGATTTCCTTAAGGAAAATAAAAATATGAAGTGAATTAAAAATGTTTTATATTACTTAAAAATATGTAAATCTAATGTTATATAACATGGATGAGTATGAGTTCAAATAAGTGTCTCAAAAATAAAAAAGTTTTAGAAAATATTTTTCAAATAATGGAATGATATCAGAATTCATTTAAATCACGGCATGAAGAAACAAATCATCTCAACTAAAAATCATGTTCTCAAACTAACCCAGGATAAAAATTGTGTGTCTTGTACTATGTTACTATAAAATTATAGCATTTTTCATGTCGATTCAATAATGACAAGGATGTTAGATTTTTCTTTTTTTCAATATTTCTTTTTTAGTTATTTTATATAGTATTTTTTAGTGTAAATAAAATATAACAAAATAGAACTTCCTTAACTGATTAAAGATATATGTGGAGAAGATAAATATATCCAATAAATTTTAATAAATCATATACATATAAAATCTAAATATAGACAGCATATCCCTAGATCATATTATAATGATAAGACCAAAATATAGAGATCACATGGATAATAAAAAAAATATACAAGAGAATAGAAAATACATTATAATACCAAGAGAAGAGTAGTTTTAGGTAAAATCATGAAATTTTATTGAAAAAAAACTAAATGAAATAAAAATTAATAGAGTTAAATAAAAACTAACAAATTATGAGTTACCTCCCATTGAGTGTTAATTTTACTTTTTCTTTATCTAGATGTTGATGACACTCCACCATGATTGAATGGAAATGTATACCATACATAATATTCATCATCAATAGAATTATTTCATGTATCCATCAAGAATAAAAATATCCTACATGCCATGCAATATCTCAATAGAAACTGGTTAGTAAAATGGGTGGGTGGAATAAAAATAACTCAACTCAAAAGGTGATAAATAAACCTCATAATAAGTACAACTCACTGAATAATTGAAATTTATGGAGAGGACCTTCGAATAAAGATAAAAAATATGATCTCCTTGAATGTGTATAAGAGAATAAATTTCCTTACCAAAATCCCATAGTGATTAGATTATATCCATCGCATCCTAGAATGCAGTATCAGGGGTGATAATGTATCTCAATTATTTTTAAGAAATGATAACCAAAATAGGGGAATACAATAGTTTTAAACTCAATATATGTTTTTTAGTTTCATTGAAGGCTTATAGGTCAAGAGTATGGTTAGAATATATGGGTATTTCAATTTAAATAACAATAAATTTAATGCATGCGGCAAGTGGTCCAAGATCAAGTGGAGTAAAATAATATATTCTCTCAAGAATTCAATTTTCTCCAAAATATTCTTCTAGGGTTCCTTCATCATGTTTCACCATAATCACATGTGTTACTTCAAACTCAAAATCCTCTAAATAATTTCATTCTTTCATTCTTTCTAGAATATTATGTGAGTCCTCAACCACCATCACTAACTAATTATCTAATTTGTTAACTCTTTTAGAAATTTATATTTTTTGAAATTTTTCTAACTCATAATGATCCTAAAAAATAGGTGAGTTGGGGTTATTTTAAGTGATTACTTTTAGTATATGTAAATTCGTGGTGTATTAGTTCAATTATGGATCTATAATAGTGAATTAAGGTTCTAGTTCAATTTCATCACCATCCTCAAATATATTTTCATCCTCAAGAGGTGGAAGTTGATATGTATCAAATGTATCCATTCTCACTGTGGGGTGGAAGTCTTGTGAACTTGTGATAGCAGGACATGAAATCACATTTTCTAATGGACCATTTAATTTCATAAAGTATAAGACTAGTATCATGTATTTTTTAAATATAATTAGAATGGAATAATCAAATTATGATATAGAGGAGAGGGTGTGATAAGATGAAGGATTAATCAATGCTGACTCGCCCTATGAATAAAGAAATGGATGTTATTCATATAGAAATTATACTACACTTTTTTATTAAGAATCTTTTTGGGTTGGAAGATAGTCGTAGTGATAATAATAATTTTACTATTTGAATAATTTTATTATATAGATTTTTTATTATGGAAACCAAAATTTAATTACGTTCTTATTGAAGTTAAAATATTGTTTACCTTATTCGTCATAGTAATCATTATGTGCTCTAATGTTGAAATTTTTTTCTCATAAAGTGATTGGTCAAAGTGAGTATCATCCTCTAGTGTGCAAGGCAGTTAATATTTTACAAATTTCTAAGATTTTATAGTATAATTTTGAAACTTCTATAAAAAAATTTATATCCTAGATAGATAACATTAATCATTGAGTCCTATATTTTCGAAAATATCTTGAATTTTATAATGATCAAAATATGGTTATGAACTAATATTAGGATATATTGAATTATTATCCTATGGATCATGATATTGACTTGAGTAATAATTATTAAAATAAAATTAATTACATAGAGAAATCATGAGCAGTAAAAAATTGGGATTGGTACCAAGAATTGTAGGAAAGTAGGTCATGTGTTGGTTGTAAACATGTGTTTTTTACTATTCCATGCGGAACTATTAGGCATATTGGGTTTTCATTCACTAAAAAATATACCCATAGTAGTAATTAGATTTATTTTTTCGTAAAACCTAAATCACTCTCTCATAATAGTATAATTATCCCTAATGATGGTGCTATAAATTTTTATACCTACTAACAACTACAGTAGTAGAAGTAGGGATAATCCCATTAGGATAATGTTTGTAGACACTAGTGGTATCCTTTAAAAATAATATTCAAGTATATGAAGTTTTCCTTATGATTAAGAAAACTAAAAATATAAAAATTAAACAATTATTGATAATCAAATAAATAACCAATTAGATGTGGAAATAAAATGATTAAGGAAACTAAAAATCTAAAAAATAAACAATTATTTAAAGAAACTAAGACCAATCTAACATATAGAAGTATAGATGAAAGTGTTATAATTGAGAATTCTTACTAGGTATATGTGTAGCTAATCATTTTACTTTCACATATAATTGGTTATTTATTTGATTATCACCGATTATAAATTTAATTAAAATACTACTGAATATTTTTACCTAATGTTATATTATATTCTAATTTTTCTCAAAAACTATACAATGTCTCATCCCTAGTGCTAAGAACAATTTGTGATATATTTTAGTGTTGAATTACTGGGTGCAATACAATGTCCCATTACCTGAAAAGTCAAGGTATATATTAGTTTCATTTTTTCTCATCTAGCATAAATTTTTAGATATCAATTACATGAGTTAAAAATAAATCACAAAAAATACTAATTTGTCACGACCCAGCCTCACCCAAAAGGAGGGAAGGGACAGAAAATTTCCCGACCCTTCCTTCTTTAAGTTGAAGGAGAGATAATGACCCCCAAGACCCACCTTCGATAGGTCCCAGAGTGGTGACCAGCACCAAGGGTATAGAATCACACACAAGATGGAAGACATTACCCTTTTTATTTTTTATAGTATTGGGAGATAAGATGGAAACTCCAAAAAAACCAAAGATGAAAGTAAAAGTAAAGTCGAAAGTAAGCCATTCCCATATTCATGTTCAAAAGCAAAAGATACAAGCCACAAGAACTCCAAAGGTAAAGTACCAAGAAAAAGGAAAACGACAACAGCAACTGCCCCAAGGTCCGAGCTAGTATGGTCCCACACGATCCCTGAAGTCCTCCTAGAAACCTGAAAACAGTTTATATATGTAGGGTGAGCATACAAGTATACTCAGTAGGGAAAACCAAAGGCTCTCGTGCACAAATGAGGAGGCATTCTATTTCCCTGTGAGAAAAGAGACAACCAAAACACCTAGCAAGGAAAACTATCCACACAAACCTCACCAAGGTACACTCCCCAAATAACTCAAGTCAAGTAAGGTATAGTAATATCACATCGATGTTTGGGTACCCCACGCCACTTTCCCACTGGTTATTGAAGACATCCTATGCATCGAACCAATCCTTCCATTCTCACCGCAGTTCCATATCCACACCCCGCTCGTACACACCTAGGCCACAACCACGCATCCTGCCCGCAAACACTTGGGCCACAACAACTATACCGCCCGCAGACACCTGGGCCATAACAACCACACGTAACCATGCCCGCAAATACCTAGGCTAGAACAACCACTACCACGCCCGAAGACACCTGGGCCAGAAAGCTACTGTCACTCCTGAAGACACCTGGGCCTCATCCCGAAGATACTTGGAAAACAACCTACCCGCAAACACCTAGGCCAACCACCACACTACCCTGCCTGAATATTCTTGGGATAATAATGGACTTCAGGCCACCATAGCCTGCCCGAAGAGTCTTGGGCTATTCGGGAAAGGGATCAGAAAAGGAGCTAAGAACCAGCCACTCATAGGAGTGTTGGAAAAAAACACCCTCCCCCATGAAATGGGGGTGTTCGGCACTAAGTTATCAACTTGGGTGGGGCGTGAATAAGAAAACATAAAAACTACAAATATATGTATAGTTAACAAGAACTCATCCCAACATAGGGTTTACAAAGCCAACCTATGCATAACACCCTTGTTACTATTCATAGAAAGCACATTACTCACAGCCGAGTCACAACTCGTTCCCAAAACCAATTCCCCGTTTAACCCATTATTAGTTTCATGTTAGAGTGATCCCATTTAAGTAAAGTCTTGAACTACTGGGAAACTAATAGGCATAACCACAAACCAAGAAAAGAGAAACAACCAAACATCAATTTAAGCATTCACATCTGATTCTCTTGTGAAGTCATAACAACAAATGGATAAGTGAGATCCCTAAAAGTACTGGAACCAAAACAAACATCAAGATACATCCCCACACCATAAAATAAGCCAAAGTGAGATCCCTACAAGTATTGGAACCAAAGGAGGCTTCAAGATACAGCCCCACATCCCCAAAACCATGAACCAATGATGTGCCAACAGTAGCAGATTCCACCCCAATTCGTATTACAAGCAGAGCAACCACACAGTTTCAGACTCACAACCAAGAGGATCCCTTCCTCACCCACATCACCCGTAGGAAATAAAACATAACAACACACCTACTACCAAAACAGATTAGGGAAACTTTCAGGTTCAAGCACATCATTCATTATTTTCTTCTTTTTGTTGGTTAACTGGGGTGACCACAGAAGGATTTATGTTTACTGGGCATCCATTTAATCCACCGAGTTTACATGATTAACCAAGTTCTAGGTTTCCATCATTTAATAATCATAGAAGACAAGGGTTCATTAGTGCACAAAGAAGGACCACCAACGGCCATGATTTTCAGTAGGCATAAACCCACACAATTCACAAAATAATAATCAAGGAAGAGGGAAAAATAGAACAGCCGCATATCGATCACATCCCTCCGCTTTATTCTTTTAAAAGTCCATTTGTTATCTTCATTAAGGTTTGGTTTCACAAATTCCCATAGAAACAGCAGCGTACCCACCCCACATGATACACCGAAAGGAGAGATGAAGGAAAATACCTACTTGGTTGATCAAGGATCGATGTTTTTCCCCATGCACCAAGAACAGGGGATGTGCGGCTTGTAGGGGAGGAATTACGTGGACTCCAAGAGGTGCAGAAAGCTCCAGCAGAGGCACACCACAAGCCACAGGAATAGAGGGACTCCAGGCGCACCAGGAAGAATCAATAAATCCATCCGAGAAGAAAAAGGAAGAAACTCTAGTGGGAGATATAAAAAGAATGTCCTATTGTTAAGGGATATGGAATTTTGAACACCTAGAAAGTCGGATTGTGGTTTCCTACACGGGTGGGCAGTTACACAAGATGATATTAAGGTGTTATTTAATACCCCCATCGGGGAGGTTTCTAGGGATTTTTAGGAATTAATTATGGGATTTAAATGGATTTAAAAAGGGTATTAAAATTAATTTACTTCAAAGATACATTGTTGGTGAATAAAAGTCGGAACTGGAAAAAAACAAAGGGCTCTATGAGGACACTGTGCCACCATCACAGTACCACCGTCTTGGTGGAGCCATATTTTGGCAAAGGAAATGGCCAGGCAAGTCTAGTCCATTACATCAGATACCTCTCAAACTATTCTCGCCCTAGAGAATTAAAACCAGACCTGAAGAAAGGAGAGGGGTCCGAACCACCACCTCAAAATATACCTCTCAGGAGTAGACCTCCTTGTTACCAAGGAATTCCCCCTCTCTCATCTATCTCCTGAATAATCACAATCATACTGCTCCTCTCCCCCGTGCAACCACGCAAAACAAAATATTAAACCGTCCGATCATGTGGGTGAGGGGTTTCCTTTCCTCCATGTTAAGATACTATCTTCTTTGGGTGGCACTGACTTGCCCACATGGGTTTAGGTGTATCCAATTTAATGCGTCTTAACTATGGATAAGGTCCTCCCCTCCCCACATCTTAGGAAACTTCACACACATCCAAAGAAAAGAAAAACCGCACATTCCATAGTTAACAAGGTAAAGAGTTCCATCAACCAAGTACAAATAAAATAGAACAAAACTTAAAACAAATTTGGGTACTGGGCGTGCATCTGTGCTTCCCTTTCCCAGGTACTCTTCTCAAGCCCATCATGTCTTCACAGCACACGAACCAAAGGAATGGTTCTCCCACAAAGCACCTTCTCTTCACGACCTACGATCATCACTGGTCGCTCCACAAATGTTGCATCGTCTTCGATATCTAGCTATCCCTAGTCAAGGACGTGTGAAACATCGTGCAGATACCGACGAAGCTGGGACACATAGAATACATCGTGCACCCTTTGTAGCTCTGGTGGAAATTCCAGCTGATAAGCCACCTCGCCGACCCCCTGCAGCACTTCGAACGGTCTGACAAACCTGGGAGAAATCTTACTCCCTCTATCAAACCTCTGATTCCCACGCCGTGGGGAGACCTTCAGGAATACGTGGTCCCCAACCCCGAACTCTAAGGGCCTCCTCCTATTATCAGCATATGACTTCTGCCGGTCCTTGGCTGGATTCATCCTCTCTCGTATAAGTTTCATCTTCTCTGTCATGCTCTGCACCACTTCCGATCCAAGAACAATTACTTCCCCAACCTCGGTCCAGCACACGGGTGAGCGAAATGGCCTCCCGTACAAGGCTTCTAATGGAGTCATTCCAATGGTAGAATGATAGCTATTATTATAGGAAAACTCTTCCAGAGGCAAGTGTTGCACCCACAATCCTCTTAAGTCTAGGATACATGTTCGTAGCATATCTTCCATTATCTGGATGGTGCGATCTATCTGTCCATCTGTCTGGGGGTGGAAAGCAGTGCTAAGACGTAGCTGGGTGCCAAAAGAATGCTGCAATAATCTCCAGACTCATGAGGTGAACTGTACATCCCTATCCGAGACTATAGACCTTGGAACTCCATGTAACTGCACCACCTCATCAACATACCTCCGTGCTAAGGCTTCCACTACACCTGACTCCTTGATTGCAAGAAAGTGAGCTGATTTCGTCAACCGGTCCACCACTACCCAGATAGCGTCACAGCCTCCTTGAACCTTGGGTAGCCCTATGATGAAATCCATCGAGATGTCATCCCACTTCCACTCGGGGACCTCTAAAGTTTACAACAAACCTCCTAGAACATGGTGTTCAACGTTCACCTACTGACACACTAGGAACCTTGACATGAACTCTGCCACCGCTCTCTTTACCCCGGGCCACCCGAAAAAATGATAATACTAAGATATTATTAACAAAGCAATATTAAAATATCATAGATGATATCATATTAATGTATATGATTCTTGTATAATTTGATAACAATTATTTTAGCATTATACAGGAGGATAACCTACCCTCGACCAAGGAAAAGTACAAGGTAAGGTTTAATTCTACAATCTCTTCATTATCTGAGGTTGTTTATACGTAATTATCTACTGGGACATCTTTATCATCCATATCCATGTTTCTTAAAAATTTATTTCAAAACATTCTTACTATTTTATAGACTATGGTTTAAAGTCATTTATACCCTTTTTTGACTTTTATAAGACGTTTATAAAGGAATCTTTCTGTCGTTTTCCAAACAAGGTACTTTTTGACCTTCTTGACAAATTTAAGGTAAGAATGTTTTTTTAACATATACAGAGGGGGCAGCTATTTTATTCCATTATAACATCGTTGAAGCTCCCCTTACAAGCTTATAAGAATATTTTCAAAATAAATGTTTTCTTTATAAATTATGTGACTCTTAAATGATTTTAAAATAGAAAGAGATATTTCTCTAAAAAAAGGTTTTGATTTCATCTATGTCAGCATCCTTTGATGGATTTTAAGCTTATTTGAAGTTGATTTATTATGATACAAAACTTCTATATTGTATTGAAGGTTTTGTGATATGTTTGACTGTGGATGAGTTATTTTTATACCATTCATGGTTTATGGATAAAGTATTGAAATTTTGTATGCTAGTTTTAGTAAGAATGTTTATGTTATGTTTAAAATTTTTCATATGAGGAATGAATTGGAATTAGTAAGTGACGGGTGGATCCTGCTATAGCTCCTCAATGCATCGGTAGGTCTCATGAGACAAACTAGTGTCTTGGCACAAGGCCTTGACAAAATCTTATTTGTAGTCTTGGCACAAGGCCTTGACTATGTGATTATGAACATCTGGAATTATGAATTCCATCATTATGAAAGTGGATATTGATATTGCATGTGATTATTCTACTAGTAAAATATCCATGTGAGTAAGTAAATGGCGTTATTTTGATTTTATATTTTCCATATTATGTTGAAGTTAAATTTTAAAAGGCTTTTATTTTAGTTTTATACATTGCCTTAAATGTTTATGCTTATTTTTGAATGTTTACACTATATTGTTATCCTTACTGAGCATCGGATCTCACCCCTTTCTATGTTTTATTTTTCCCAGGATGAGAAGAAGTATATTATGACTGACCTGCAGGGATATTCTATGGTATATCAGTGTTGTCTATGGAAATAATGTTGTTGTAGTTTTCCATTTATGTTTTAATGTAAACCTTATTAATGTATCTAGTATTTCCAAGGCTACTAAACTAATCCGTCTTTCGAGACTTGATCTTTTGTGATAATTCCAATGTTATGTAATAATGCACCGACTTTGGGTAAATAAAGTCAAGGCATTACAAAAAAGGGGCTCCACACATCGGCTACCCTCCCATTAACCCCGCTCGTCGATGAAAACTACACACTTGCCGCCAATACCTGAGAACACGACCCTTCCCCGGAAGTAGTTGATAATGGAACACACAGAGAAAAACCATTCAATGAATAAAATGACATCATATGGCTACATCTATATAAAAATAAGGTCCCCACTAGACTTATGTGGCCCCAACACGAGTCTACATCCACGAAAAACGTAAGATAATTTGGTCTAACCTCCAACTAGCATACTCAATACCAGGGGCACGGGAAGTCTCTTTGTGTCTAGACCTAAAACATGGGCTAGAATGGGTGTAATGAAGGAGTAGAAATCTCCTGAATCAAACAAGGTATGATCAAGAGTACTAAACAAGTTGATCATAAATTGAACGACCTCTGGCCCTACTAGAACTGTTACCTCTATGGCGTGAAACTGACCACGCCCAACTCCTTTTCCCCTTGGATGTTAGATGCCTCCCCGACCATGCCCTAGTCAAGGTTCATAAGGAGAGACCTATAGTCATCCTCCTCCTGCAACGTCTGCTCTTGGAGGAGTGGGAGCTCATTGTCACTGTTGCTACTGCTAAAAGGGTCTAGCTGAAAAATGCTACTGTTGAGGTGGGTACTGAACTTTCCCACCTCCACAATACTACACTCGGTTTTGGCATTGATTCCAAAAATTCTCACCGCTTCCAAAGATAAAACACCTTGGTATTAGGATCTTAAAGAAAGGGAGAGTACCAGGACATCAAAAATAGAACTACTGAGGTCTTCTCCCCGTTGGCCTAAACCTGGAATGCCTTGATTCTGGAGGTCTCCTGCTAATAGTCTTCCCCCTTGGAAGAGCTCAATTGGATCCCCTCTTGTGGAACACCTCACAGTTTTTTCATCCTCTCCACCACTTCAGCCTTCTTTTGGACCTCCAATTACATTATTAGAGTGAAGGGAGTAACAACATACTACAGGGAAGGATAGAGTGCCTCCCCTAAGCACCTTTCATGCAATTTCTTGTCTAGAAAGAGGTCTGGAGTGAAACGAAGGAGATCCTTGAACTTGATCTCCAACTCCCTTACTGAAATACTCACCTTCTATATAGAGAGTAAATTCAGCCTCTTCTCAACCTTTATTTGAGAAGAAAAGAATTTCTCCCAGAACTCCCTCTCAAAGTCAGTCCAAGAAACCTGAGCTTCCTTATTCTCCCCGAGATAGAGCGTCCACTACTGAAACACCGCTCCCCACATTTGTCTCATAGATAGAGGACCCTAATACTATTCTGAATCCTAGATCAAACTTAAAGTTATCACCAACTCCTTGAGCTAGTTATTCGTCTCCATGTCCAAGATGTCTCCCTCATACTTCTCGAGGGTCTTCCACTAAAAGGTGTGAAGCGTCTTCTACCACCTTTCGTCCTCCACCTCTCAATCAACCCTCTGCTGATCAGAAAAATCATCCTTCTGGTCTTCGATCTTCTTCACTACTCATAGACATCATCCTAGTTCCATATCTAGAAGGTAAACAAGTAAATTCTTAATCTCGAGTAGTGTAGAAGACCTATATTAAATTTTTATTAAACTTTTTATTCATTTTAAACTCCCAAAACACCCAGAACACACAAGAACACAAGTAATTATGATGCATTTACCTTTCCTAGGGTCTCTACCCTGAAATTAGTGTAGCCTCACTTGGTCGCTCGATAGGGCCAAATTCCTTGCATCAGATCACGGGGGGGGGGGGGGGGAAATCTCATCTCATAACTGGTCTTCCCTGCCCTATTTCACGCACCAAGATTACCTAACATTGTTTCCCTACAATATCATACAATCCTCACTATGCCTAACCATGATCTACATCCTATATCACAACAAACCTCCCTCTGATACCATTCTATCATGACCTATCTTCACAATGATGAGGAAAGGGACAACAAACCACCAGACCCTTCCTTCTTCAGGTTGAAGGAGAGATAATGACCCATGTGTCCTACCTTCAGTATGCCCTAGAATGGTGACTAGCACCAAGGGTATAGAATCACATGTAATATGGAATGCATTACCCTTTTACAGAAACATATCAAGAGATAAGATGGTAAATCCCAAACAACTCCAAATGCTAAAAGTAAAAGTAAATCCAAAATCCATTTCCATATGCATTTCCAAAATAAACTAACAAAAAGTACAAGAAAAATCTAAAGGAAAGTACCAAAAGAAAGAGAAGATGCAAAGAAAACTCCCAAAGCCTGAGCTATTATGGTGAAGAATGGTCCTCAAAGTCCTAATGGAAACCTAAAAGTAGATTTATATACATAGGGTGAGTATACAGGTATACTCAGTAGGTAAAACCAAAAGCTCTCATGCACAAGTGGGGAGGCATTCTAATGCCCCGTGAAAAATAGAGATAACTAAAACACCTAGAAAGAAAACTATCCACCCAGCCTCACCAAGACACACTCCCTAAATAAAGAAATTTAGGTAAAGTAATAGTAATAGAACATCGATATTTAGGTACCCTACACCGCTTTCCCACTAGTTATTTAATAAATCCAATGCATCATACCTCCCCCACAATTCTCACTACAGTCCCACTGCCACCCCAACAACAACCTTGTGGGACATCACCACACATCCTTCCCACACACACCTAGGTAGCCACAAACTCACATAACAATGCCCATAAACACCTAATCCACCACAACCACTACCACTCCTGAAGACACCTGGGAAAGAACAACCATTGTCATGCCCGAAGACACCTGGGATTCATCCTGAAGACACTTGGGAAACAAACCTACCCGCACACACCTGGGCTAACCACCACAACACACCCTACTCGAAGAGTATTGGGCCATAATATACCTTATCTCATCACAGCCTGCCCAAAGATTCTTGGGCTCTCTAGGAGAGGGAGCATAAAGGATCTAATAACCATCCACTCATAAGAATGTTGGAAAAAACACCCTCCCCCATGAAATGGGGGTGTTCGGAACGGAGTTCTCAACATGGGTTGGGTGAGAATTAGAAAAAAAGGAACTAAAGTTATACATATAATTAAACAAACACTCATCCCAACATAATGGTTTCGAAACAGACAACTAGCCCATACAAAACCAGAGCACAACCACCCTCGTTACTAGCCCTACATGCACGAACACACAACAGCCACAACCAAAGCACAACCCATTTTTTGGAAAACAATATTCCAGTGTACCCATTGACATTATCATGTTCAAGTGATTCCATTTAAATGATCCTTCACTAAAGGGAAACTAACAGGAATATCCCCAAGCCAAAACATCAACTGAAGGAAAACAACCAAGAAGCAATTTAAGAATTCACACCCAATTCTCTTGTAAAGTCACAACAACAAAAGGGATCAGTGAGATCCCTTGAAGTACTTGAACAAAAACAATCCCCAACATACAGCCCCAAATGACCTCAAATCCATAACTAACAATAGAACAAAAAGAGATCCCATCCCCATCCATGTCACCCCATAAGCATCAAGTAGAACAACCATATGTATTAGCATAACAGATCAAGGGAGTTTTCAGATTTTAACCACACCATTTATCAAGTTCCTTCTTTATGTTCGGTTAACTGGGGTGATCACACAAGGATTCGTATTCATTGGGAATCCATTTTATTGACCAAATTTATATGATTAACCAGATTATATGTTACAGCCATTAAATCACAAGATTATCAAGAAAAACAGAGGTTCATTAGTGTGCAAGAAAGGACCACCAACCGAAACTATTTTAAGTGGGTATAATCCCATATAATTCACAACATAAAAATTAAGATAAAATAAATACAACATCATCATCATCAAACACACCCCTTCATTCTTTAGATTCCATTTATTATCTTCGTTAAGGTTTGGTTTCATCCACATCCCAAGGGAAGCTTTATCATACCCACCCTGTATGATACACAGTAAAGAGAGATGATGGAAAACCCTACTTGGATGATCAAGGATTGAAGTTTTTATCATTGCGTCAAGAACTGAGGGTAAGTGGGTTATAATAAAGGAAAACTTGAGGGCTTCAAGTATGACTGGGAAGGGATCCAGCACGGGTTCACAATTTGTCTCCTGAGTAAGTCTCTAGGATATACTTTAGAGAATGGAAAGGAATTATGAAGAGAGGATCTCGACTTAAGAAAAGGACAGATCCTAAAATTAGGGAGATGATTTTGAAGTACTTAAAAGTCGGATCATGGATTGACCATGTGTTTGGGTGGTTTCACACATTTGGATTAATTGATATTTAATAATTCTCCTCAAAGATGGTGGAGATAATGGTTTTGAGTTAATATATTTCCTTTAAATGAAGAAAAATGCGTAACAGGGGTGAAACTATAAAACACAACAAATGTGTGAAACTGAGGAAAAACATCACATGTTTTGGTAACTCAAGGGTTTCCCACCTATTGGGGGTTTAAAACATCTTTTAATGGATTTATATGGATTTTAAAGGGGTATTAAAACACTTTTATGTCAAAAGATACGTTATTGGGGAAAATCAGAAGGTCCTGGAAAAATAAGGAAGGACTCGCCGTTAGGTGAGTCACTGTCGCCCTAGCACTATCACCTTGGAACCATCGCCTTGGCACCGTCGCCCTGACACTGTCGCCCTAGAACTATAACGGATTGGTGCTATGTATGACCCATCATTGCCACTAATAATCATCAGTGCCACTGACGCCCATCAATGCCACCGACGCTTATCGATGCCACCATTCGTTCGATCCTGAAATTTGGAAAACTCCTTAATGAGTCATCAATGGTCCCTAGGACACCCCAAACACCAGAATTTCACAAAGTAATGGACCAGGGGGTCCACTCTATTACATGTATTATTGGGTTATCACAGTTAAAGTTGTCATAAAAGATGAGGGTTATCGCGTAATAACCACAAATGTACTCATTATTGAAACAAAAATTAATATATATTCCCATAGAAAAAATATATAAAAAAATAGAGCTATTATTGAATAAAACACATATAACACGATAAGATAATGTATATCCATGTGCATCAAATGACTCATTATCCCTTAAACAACCCTCTCCATGAATTACTCTCTCCCCCACACTTAGATTGAAAATCATCATAAAAATATTCAATATATGGGTAGGGAAGATTATCAACTATGGGATCATCCAAAAAAAGGATTCTTCATATATTATATAGGATAAATAATGGAGAAAATTTAAGGTTTTATAAGTGGGTATATGGGGATAAATAAAACAAAAAAAAATCTCATTTATTTTATTGAAACTTTCAAAATTCGTATCACTTTGATGGAAAAACATAGAAAGATATAGAAGACATAACATTGGTAAAGATTTCCTTAAGGAAAATAAAAATTTGAAGTTAATTAAAAAAAATTAGATTCCTTAAACATATGTAAATCTAATGTTATATAACATGGATGAGTATGAGTTCAAATAAGTGTCTCAAAAATAAAAAAGTTTTATAAAATAATTTTCAAATAATGAAATGATATCAGAATTCATTTAAATCACGGCATGAAGAAACAAATCATCTCAACTAGAAATCATGTTCTCAAACTAACCCAGGATAAAAAAAAGTGTGTCTTGTACTAGGTTACTATAAAATTATAGCATTTTTCATGTGGATTCAATAATGAAAAGGATGTTAGATTTTTCTTTTTTTTTAATATTTCTTTTTTTAGTTTTTTTATATAGTATTTTTTAAGTGTAAATAAAATATAACAAAATAGAACTTCTTTAAGTGATTAAAGATATATGTGGAGAAGATAAATATATCCAATAAAGTGTTATAAATCATATACATATAAAATCAATATATAGACAGCATATCCCTAGATCATATTATAATGATAAGACCAAAATATAGAGATCACATGGATGATAAAAAATATACAAGAGAATAGAAAATACATTATAATACCAGGAGAAAAATAGTTGTAGGTAAAAGCATGAAATTTTATTGAAAAAAAACTAAATGAAATAAAAATAAATAGAGTTAAATAAAAACTAAAAAATTATGAGTTACCTCCCATTTAGTGTTAATTTTACTTTTTATTTAGCTAGATGGTGATGACACTCCATCATGATTGAATGGAAATGAATACCATACATAATCTTCATCATCAAAAGTAGTATTTCATGTATCCATCAAGAATAAAAATATCCTAAATGCCACACAATATCTCAATAGAAACTGGTTAGTAAAATGGGTGGGTGGAATAAAAATAACTCAACTCAAAAGGTGATAAATAAAACTCATAATAAGTAAAACTCACTGAATAATTGAAATTTATGCAGAGGACCTTCGAATAAAGATCAAAAATATGATCTCCTTGAATGTGTATAATAGAATAAATTTCCTTACCAAAATCCCATAGTGATTAGATTATATCCATCACATTCTAGAATACAGTATCAGGGGTGATAATGTATCTCAATTATTTTTCAGAAATGATAACCAAAATAGGGGAATACAATAGTTTTAAACTCAATATATGTTATTTAGTTTCATTGAAGTCTTATAGGTCAAGAGTATGGTTAGAATATATGGGTATTTCAATTGAAATAACAATAAATTTAATGCATGCGGAAAGTGGTCCATGATCTAGTGGAGTAAAAGAATCTATTTTCTCAAGAATTCAATTTTCTCTAAAATATTCTTCTAGGGTTCCTTCATCATGTTTCACTATCATCACATGTGTTACTTCAAACTTAGAATCCTATAAATAATTTAATTCTTTCATTCTTTCTAGAATATTATGTGAGTCCTCAACCACCATCACTAACTAATTATCTAATTTGTTAACTATTTTATAAATTTATATTTTTTGAAATTTTCTAACTCATAATGATCCTAAAAAATAGGTGAATTGGTGTTATTTTAAGTGATTCCTTTTAGTATATGTAAATTATTGGTGTATTTGTTCAATTATGGCACTATAATAGTAAATTAGGGTTCTAGTTCAATTTCATCACCATCCTCAAATATATTTTCATCCTCAAGAGGTGGAAGTTGATATGCTTCAAATGTATCCATTCTCACAATGGGGTGGAAGTCTTGTGAAATTGTGATAGCAGGACATGAAATCACATTTTCTAATGGACCATTTTATTTCATAAAGTATAAGACTAGTATCGTGTATTTTTTAAATATAATTGGAATGGAATAATCAAATTATGATATAGAGGAGTCATCTAGGGTGTGATAAGATGAAGGATTAATCAATGCTGACTCACCATCTGAATAAATAAATGGATGTTATTCATATAGAAATTATATAACACTTTTTTCATAAGAATTGTTTTGGGTTGGAAGATAGTTGTAGTGATAAGAATAATTTTACTATTTGAATAATTTTATTTTACATATTTTTTATTATGGAAACCAAATTTTCATTACGTTCTTATTGAAGTTAAAATATTGTTTACCTTATTCGTCGTAGTAAACATTATGTGCTCTAATGTTGAAGTTTTTTTCACATAAAGTGATTGGTCAAAGTGATTATCATCCTCTAGTGTGCGAGGTAGTTAATATTTTACAAATTTATAAGATTTTATAGTATAATTTCGAAACTTCTATAAAATATATTATATACTAGATAGATAACATTAATCATTGAGTCCTATATTTTCTAAAATATCTTGAATTTTAAAATGATCAAAATATGGTTATGAACTAATATTAGGATATATTGAAGTATTATCCTATGGATCATGATATTAACTTGAGTAATAATTATTAAAATAAAATTAATTACTTAGAGAACCCATGAACAGTAAAAAATTGGGATCGGTACCAAGAATTGTAGGCTAGTAGGTCATGTGTTGGTTGTAAACATGTGTCTTTTACTATTCCATGTGGAACTATTAGGCATATTGAGTTTTCATTCAATGAAAAATTTACCCAGAGTAGTAATTAGATTTCTTTTTTATTAAACCTAAATCACTCTCTCATAATAGTATAATTATCTCTAATTATGGTGCTATAAATTTTTATACCTACTAACTACTACAGTAGTGGAAGTAGGGCTAATCCCATTAGGATAATGTTTGTAGACACTAGTGGTATCCTTTAAAAATAATATTAAATTATATGAAGTTTTCCTTATGATTAAGAAAACTAAAAATATAAAAATTAAACAATTATTGATAATCAAATAAATAACCAATTAGTTGTGGAAATAAAATGATTAAGGAAACTAAAAATCTAAAAAATAAACAATTATTTAAAGAAACTATGACCAATCTAACATTTAGAAGTATAGATGAAAGTGTTATAATTGATACTTCTTACTAGGTACATGTGTAGCTAATCATTTGATTTTTACATATAATTGGTTATTTATTTGATTATCACCGATTATAAATTTAATTAAAATACTACTGAATATTTTTATCTAATGTTATATTATATTCTAATTTTTCTCAAAAACTATACAATGTCTCATCCCTAGTGCTAAGAAAAATTTGTGATATATTTTAGTGTTGAATCACTGGGTGAAATACAATGTCCCATTACCTAAAAAGTCAAGGTATATATCAGTTTAAAGTTTTCTCATCTAGCATAAATTTTTAGATATCAATTACATGAGTTAAAAATAAATCACAAAAAATACTGATTTGTCACGACCCGCCTTCACCCAAAAAGAGGGAAGGGACAAAAAATTGTCAGACCCTTCCTTCTTTAAGTTGAAGGAGAGATAATGACCCCCGAGACCCACCTTCGATAGGTCCCGGAGTAGTGACCAGCACCAAGGGTATAGAATCACTCACAAGATGGAAGGCATTACCCTTTTTATTTTTTTATAGTATTGGGAGATAAGATAGAAACTCCAACAACACCAAAGTTGAAAGTAAAAGTAAAGCTGAAAGTAAGCCATTCCCATATTCATGTTCAAAAGTAAAAGATACAAGCCATAAGAACTCCAAAGGTAAAGTACCAAGAAAAAGGAAAATGACAACAGCAACTGCCCCAAGGTCCGAGCTAGTATGGTCCCACACGATCCCTGAAGTCCTCCTGGAAACTTCAAAATAGTTTATATACGTAGGGTGAGCATACAAGTACACTCAGTAGGGAAAACCAAAGGCTCTCGTGCACAAGTGAGGAGGCATTCTATTTCCCTATGAGAAAAGAGACAACCAAAACACCTAGCAAGGAAAACAATCCACACAAACCTCACCAAGGTACACTCCCCAAATAATGCAAGTCAAGTAAGGTATAGTAATAGAACATCAATGTTTGGGTACCCCTCTCCACTTTCCCACTGGTTATTGAAGACATCCTACACATCGAACCAATCCCGCCATTCTCACCGCAGTTCCACTGCCACACCCCGCCCGAACACACCTGGGCCACAACCACGCATCCTACCCGCAAACACCTAGGCCAAAACAACTATCCCTCTCATAGACACCTGGTCCATAATAACCACAAGTAACCATTCCCACAAACATCTAGTCCAGAACAACCACTACCACGCCTGAAGACACCTGGGCCAGAAAGCTACTGTCACGCCCGAAGACACCTGGGCCTCATCCCGAAGATACTTGGGAAACAACCTGCCCGCAAACACATGGGACAACCACCACACTACCCTGCCCGAATATTCTTGGGCTAATAATGGACTTCAGGCCATCACAGCCTTCCCGAAGAGTCTTGGGCTATTCGGGAAAGGGAGCAGAAAAGGAGCTAACAACCAGTCACTCATAGGAGTGTTAGGGAAAACACCCTCCCCCATGAAATGGGGGTGTTCGGAACTAAGTGCTCAACTTGGGTGGGGCGTGAATAAGAAAACATAAAAACTATAGATATATGTATAGTTAACAAGAAATCATCCCAACATAGGGTTCACAAAGCCAACCTAAGCATAACACCCTGGTTACTATTCATAGAAAGCACACTACTCACAGCTGAGTCACAACTCGTTCCCAAAACCAATTACCCTTTTAACCCATTCTTAGTTTCATGTTCGAGTGACACCATTTAAGTAAAGTCATGCACTACTGGGGAACTAACAGGCATAACCACAAGCCAGAAAAGAGAAACAGCCAAACATCAATTTAACCATTCACACCCGGTTCTCTTGTGAAGTCACAACAACAAATGGATAAGTGAGATACCTCAAAGTACTGGAACCAAACCAAGCCTTGAGATACATCCCCACACCATAAAAGAAGCCAAAGTGAGATCCCTCTAAGTATTGGAACCAAAGAAGGCTTCAAGACACAGCCCCACATCCCCAAAACCATGAACCAACGATATGCCAACAGTAGAGGATTCCACCCCAATTCGTATCACAAGCAGAGAAACCACACAGTTTCAGAATCACAACCAAGAGGATCCCATCCTCACCCACATCACCCAAAGGAAATCAAACAGAACAACACACCTACTAACAAAATAGAGTAGGTAAAATTCCAGGTTCAAGCACATCATTCATTATTTTCTTCTTTTTGTTGGTTAACCGAGGTGACCACACAAAGATTTATGTTTACTAGGCATCCATTTAATCCAACAAGTTTACGTGATTAACCAAGTTCCAGGTTACCGTCATTTAATCATCACAGAAGACAAGGGTTCATTAGTGTACAAAGATAGACCACCAATAGACATGATTTTCAGTAGGCATAAACCCACACAATTCACAAAAATAATAATCAAGGAAGAGGGAAAAACAGAACAGTCGCATATCGATCACATCCCTCCACTTTATTCTTTTAAAAGTCTGTTTGTTTTCTTCATTAAGGTTTGGTTTCACCCATTTCCACAAAAACAGCAGCGTACCCACCCCACATGATACACAAAAGTAGATAAGAAGGAAAATCCCTACTTGGTTGATCAAGGATCGAAGTTTTTCTCTACGCTCCACGAACAGGGGATGCACGGATTGTATGGGAGGAATTTCGTGGACTCCAAGAGGAGAAGAAAGATCTATTAGAGTCACACCACAAGACACGGGATGAAAGGGACTCTAGGTGCACCAGGAAGAAGAAATAAATCCAGCCGAGAATAAAAAAGAAGAAACTCTAGTGGGAGATATAAAGATAAGATCCTGTTGTTACAAGATATGGAATTTTGAACGCCTGGAAAGTCGAATCATGGTTTCCTACATGGGTGGGTAGTTACCCACAATGATATTAAGGTTTTATTTAATACTCCCATCCGGGAGATTTCTTTGTATTTTTAGGAATTAATTATGGGATTTAAATGGCTTTAAAAAGGGTATTAAAATTAATTTACATCAAAGATACATTGTGGGAGCAGAAAAGTTAGGAACTGGAATAAAAACAAAGGGATCGGTGAGGACACGGTGCCACCGTCATGGTGCCACCGTCTTGGTGGAGCAGTGTTTTGGCAAAGGAAATGGCCAAGAAATTCTAGTCCATTACATCAGATACCTCTCAAATTATTCTCACCCTAGAGAATTAAAACCAGACCTAAAGAAAGGATAGGGGTCCGAACAACCACCTCGAAAGATACCTCTCAGGAGTAGACTCCTTGTTACCAAGGAACTCCCCCTACCTCATCTATCTCCTAAACAATCACAATCATACTGCTCCTCTCCCCCATGCAACCACACAAAACAAAAGATTAAACTGTATGGTCATGTGGGTGAGTGGTTTTCTTTCCTCCATGTTAAGATACTATCCGCTTTGGGTGGCACTAACTTGCCTGCACGGGTTTAGGTGAATCCACTTTAATTCGTCTTAACTAGGGATCAGGTCCTCCCCTCCCCACATCTCAGGAAACTTCACACACATCCAGAGAAAAGGAAAATTGCACATTCCATAGTTAACAAGGTAAATCATTCCATCAACCAAGTACAAACAAAACTTAAAACAACTTTGGGTACTAGGTGCACATCTACACTTCCCTTTCCCATGTACTCTTCTCAAGCCCACCGTGTCTTCACAACACACGAACCAAAGGAATGGTTCACCCACGAAGCACCTTCTCTTCACGACCTTAGATCATCACTGGTCTCTCCATGAATGTTGCATCGTCTTCGATATCTAGCTCTCCCCAGTCAAGGACGTGTGAAACATCATGCAGATACCGACGGATCTAGGACACATAAAAGACATCCTGCACCCTTTGTAGTTGTGGTGGATATGCCAGCTGATAAGCCACCTCGCTGACCCGATGTAGCACTTTGAATGGTCTGAAAAACCTAGGGGAAATCCTACTCCCTCTATTTAACCTCCACTGCCCACGTCGGGGGGAGACCTTCATAAATACGTGGTCCCCGACCCCAAACTCCAAGGGCCTCCTCCTATTGTCGGCATATGACTTCTGACGGTCCAGGGCCAGCTTCATCCTATCTATTATAAGCTACACCTTCTCTGTCGTTCTCTGCACCACTTCCGGGACAAGAACACTTACTTCCCTAACCTCGGTCCAGCCCACGGGTGAGCGACATGGCCTCCCATACAAGGATTTGAATGGAGCCATGCCAATGGTAGAGTGATAGCTATTATTATAGGAAAACTCTTACAAAGGAATGTTTCGCACCCACGATCCTCCTAAGTCCAGGATAAATGCTCGTAGCATATCTTCCATTGTTTAGATGGTGCGCTCTATCTGCCCATCTGTCTGGGGGTGTAAAGAAATGCTAAGACATAGCTGGGTGCCAAAAGCATGCTGCAATCCTCTCCAGACCCGTGAGGTGAACCATGCATCCCTATCCGAGACTATGGACCTTGGAACTTCGTGTAACTGCACCAACTCATCCACATACCTCTGTGATAATGCATCCACTGCACCCGACTCCTTGATTGCCAGAAAGTGAGCCGATTTCATCAACCGGTCCACCACTACCCAGATAGCGTCGCAGCCTCCTTGAACCTTGGGTATCCCTATGACAAAATCCATCGAGATGTCATCCCACTTCCACTCGGGGACCTCTAAATGTTACAACAAACCTCCTAGAACATGGTGTTCATCCTTCACCTGCTGAAACACTAGGCACCTTGACATGAACTCTGCCACCGCTCGATTTACCCTGGGCCACCATAATTGACCCCTCAAGCCCTGGTACATCTTGGAAGCTCTCGGGTGCACTGATAGGGGTGAGTTGTGGAACTCACCAAGAACCTTTCTGTGCACTGCCTCTGGGACAAACAACTTTCCTCGGAAAAGAATATGATTCTGACCATCCTCCATCCACCCTTCTGGGGCATCGCCTTGGGCAACCTGGTCACACATCACTTCACTTTATGAATCTCCCCACTGGGACTCCTCCACCTGCCGCAGAAGAGAGGATTGCACTGTCATCTGATACAGGCAACCTATACCATTATCCATCCTCGCACCCAGGTGCATGGCATCCAACTACTCCATCTCCTTCCAAGCATTTTCCGACTCTCTAACCGCATCCTTCTGCAACTTCCTGCTCAAGGCATCGGCCACCACATTCCCTTTTCCTAAGGTGTAGGAAATTTCGAAGTCGTAGTCCTGAAGGAACTCCATCCACCTTCATTATCGTAAGTTCAGGTCCTGCTGGGAGAAGATATACTTCAAGATTTTGTGATCCGTGAAGACCACAAATTGCTCCCCGATGAGGTAATTTCGCCACAACTTTAGCTCAAAAAAAAGTATCACAAGCTCCAGATCATGGGTGGAATAATTACGCTCATAAGGGCATAACTGCCTAGAACCATAAGAGATCACCCCTTGTTGTTGCATCAGCACACACCCGAGGCCTTATCCTTAAGCATCACAGAACACCTCATACGCCACCCCTTCTTCTAGAAATATCAGCACTGTGGCACTAACCAACTTCTCCTTCAGATAGCTGAAGTTTGCCTCGCACTGCCCGTTCAACACAAAAGCCTAGTACTTCTTGTTTAAAGTCGTCAAAGGTGATGCAACTCAAGATAAGTTGGGTACGAACCTCCGGTAGTAACCTGCTAGCCCGAGGAAACTATGAACCTCTTCCATGTTCTTGGGTGCTGCCCAAGAAAAAACTGCATCGACCTTCGATGGGTCCACTGCTATCCCATGCTCGGACACTACGTGCCCAAGGAAGTGCACCTCTCACTTCCAAGACTTTCACTTGAACAACTTCCCATAGATCTGGTGCTATCGGAGGACTTATAAAACTATCCTCAGGTGCTCAGCGTGATCCTCCTCTGATATTTATTAGATTAGGATGTCGTCAATGAACACGACTATGAACCGATCCAGGTATTCCTAGAAGATGGAGTTCATGACTCCCATGAACACAGCTGGAGCATTCGTAACGCTGAATGGCATGACTAAAAACTCAAAGTGCTCATATCTTCACCTGAAGGAAGTCTTAGAGATGTCGCCCTCCTTCACCCTCAACTGGTGATATCCTGACTATAGGTCTATCTTAGAGAACCATCCTTCCCCCTTCAACTGGTCAAAGAGATCGTCTATCCTTGGAAGAGGGTAGCGATCCTTGACCATTACCTGATTCAGTCTCCTGTAGTCTACGCATAGCCTGAGACCACCATCCGCCTTCTTTGTGAACAAGACTAGAGCACCCCATGGCGATGCACTTGGTCGAACAAAACCCTTATTCATTAGATCGTCAATCTGAATCTGCAACTCTCGTAACTCAGAAGGTGTCATCTGGTAGGGGGCCATTGAAATCGGACAGGCACCAGGTTGCAAGTCTATCCCGAACTCAACATCACGTTGAGGGGGTAGAGTTGTCACCTCTTCAGGGAAGACATCCATAAACTCACTGACGACACCTAGAACTTCCACCATATCTACGTCCACTGACTCCACTAACAACTCAGATAACAAGGAAAGGAGGGTTTCCTCTCACCTACTGCTCTTCTAGCCACCCCTCTTGCTGATAAAATTTACACGTCGGCTTCCCAAGTTTGAAAACACGACCCTTCCTCGAATGCAGTAAATGATAGAACATACAGAGAACAGCCAGTAAATGCCTATAATGACATCGTATGGATGTATCTGCAATAGTAGATGATCCCTAACTGACTGATGTGGCCCTATCACCAGTCTACACCCCCTGAAAACATAAAACAAGTCGGTCTGACCTCTGACTAGTGTGTTCAGCACCAGGGGCACTGGAAGTCTCTCAGCATCTAAACCCAGAGCACAGGCTAGACTGGGTGCAACAAAGGAATGCGAAGCTCCTGTATCGAATGAGGCATAAGAAAGGGTACTAAATAAGCTAATCGTACCTCGAACGACCTCTGGCCCTGCTGGAACTGCAGCCTCCGCGGTGTGCAACTGCCTACGCCCAGATCCTCTGCCTCTCGGCTATCGACCACCTCCCCGACCACATCCGGGTTGAGGTCCCTAAGGAGTGCCCTGAGGTCAACCTCCCCCTATAATGTCTGCCCTCGGAGGAGCAGGGTCTCACTGACCGAGCTACTGCTGAATGGTCCTAGCTGGAAACTGCTGCTACTGAGGTGGGCGCTGAATCTGCCCACCCCCCGCCGTACTGTACTCTGTCCGGGCACTGATTCTGAAGGTTCCCATGGCTTCCACAGATGAAGCATCTCGACCCTAGGACCGAAAGGAAAGGGAGAGGGCCAGGATATCAGAACTGGAACTATCGAGGCATGCTCCCTACTGGTCGAAACCAAGAGAGCCCTGATGTTGGAGGTCTGCTGCTGACAGCCTTCCCCTTCGACAAACCCAACTGGATTCTCTCTCGTGATACACCTCCCAGTGTGTGCATCCTCTCCACCACTTCAGCCTTCTTCTGGACCTCCATGTACATCAATAGGGTGAAGGGAGTAACAGCATACTGGAGAGAAGGTCGAAGCGCATCCTCCAAATGCCTCGCCCGAGACTCCTCATCCGGAAAGAAGTCTAGAGCAAAGCGGAGTAGATCCTTGAACTTCATCCCCAACTCTCTTACTGACATGCTCCCCTGCTAGAGGGAGAGTAGCTCCTGCCTCTTCTCATCCTTCATCGTGGAAGAGAGGAATTATGCCTAGAACTCCTTCTCGAAATCAGTCCACATCACCTCAGCCTCCCTCTTCTACCCATGGGAAAGCATCCACCATTGACGCGCCTCTCCCCGAATCTGGGTCACAGCCAAAGGAACCCAATACTTTTCCAGAGCCTAGATCAAGACGATAGTTATCACCAACTCCTCTATCCAGATCTCTATCTCCACGTTAGAGATGCTACCCTCATACTTCCCGAGGGTCTGCCGTTGAAAGTCACAAAGCATCTTCTTCCACTGATCGTCCTCCTCTTCTCAGTCTGTCCTCTGTCGATCGGTCAAGTCAACCTCCTGGGTATTGATCACCCGCACTACTCGTGGTCATATCCCAGGTGCCATAGCTGCAAGGTAAACAAGGAATGCCTAAGCCCGAGAAGCGCAGAATATTGCTCTTAAATTTTTCTTGGACTTCTTTAAATCCCTAAAACATCCAAGAAACATGAGAACACAAGTCACTATGATGCATGTACCTTTCCTAGGGTCTCTACCCTACAATCAGTATAGTCTCACTTGGTTGTTAGGTAGGTCCAGAGTCCTTTCATCGGATCACGGGGGGCCCTAAAATCCCTTGTCCTAGCCAGTCTTCCCTAGCCTATTTCACGCACCCAGATCACCTAACACTGTTTCCATACTATCCCATGCAATCCTCACTGTGACTAACTCCAAACTCCATCCTATCTCTCAACCTCTGCCTCTGATACCATTCTGTCATGACCCGTCTTCACCCAAAAGGAGGGAAGGGACAACAAATTTCCAAACCCTTCCTTATTTAAGTTGAAGGAGAGAAAATAACCCCTAAGACCCACCTTTGATAGGTCTCGGAGTGTCAACCAGCACCAAGGGTATAGAATCACACACAAGATGGAATGAATTACCCTTTTTATTTTTTTATAGGATAGGGAGATAAGATAGAAACTCCAACAACACCAAAGCTGGAAGTAAAAGTAAAGTAGAATGTAAACCATTCCCATATGCATGTTCAAAAGTAAAAGATACAATCCACAAGAACTCCAAAGGTAAAGTACCAAGAAAAAGGAAAATGACAACAGCAACTACCCCAAGGTCCGAGCTAGTATGGTCCCACATGATCCCTGAAGTCCTCCTAGAAACCTGAAAACAATTTATATACATAGGGTGAGCATACAAGTATAATCAGTATGGAAAACCAAAGGCTCTTGTGCACATGTGAGGAGGCATTCTATTGCCTTGTGAGAAAAGACACAACCAAAACACCTAGAAAGGAAAACTATCCACCCAAACCTCACCAAGGTACACTCCCCAAATAACACAAGTCAAGTAAGGTATAGTATTAGCACATCGATGTTTGGGTACCCCACGCCACTTTCCCACTGGTTATTGAAGATATACTATGCATCGAACCAATCCCGCCATTCTCACTGCAGTCCCACTGCCACACCCTGCCCAAACACACCTGGGCCACAACCACGCACCCTGCCCGCAAACACCTGGGCCACAACAACTATTCTGCCCGTAGACACCTGTGCCATAACAACCAAATGTAACCATACCCACAAAAACCTAGGCCAGAACAACCACTTCCTCGCCCGAAGACACCTGGGCCAAAAAGCTAATGTCACGCCCGAAGACACCTGGGCCTCATCCCAAAGATACTTGGGAATCAACCTGCCTGAAAACACCTGGGACAACCACCACACTACCCTGCCCAAAGATTCTTGGGATAATAATGGACTTCAGGACATCACAGCCTGCACAAAGAGTCTTGGGATATTCCGGAAAGGAAGCAGAAAAGAAGCTAATAACCAGCCACTCATAGGAGTGTTGAGAAAAACACCATCCCCCATGAAATGGGGGTGTTAGGCACTAAGTGCTCAACTTGGGTCTGGCGCGAGTAAGAAAACATAAAAACAATAGATATATGTATAGTTAACAAGTACTCATCCCAACCTAGGGTTCACAAAGCCAACCTAAGCATAACACCCTTGTTACTATTCATAGAAATCACACTACTCACAGCCCAGTCACAACTCATTCTCAAAACCAATTCCCCATTTAACCCGTTCATACTTTCATGTTCGAGTGATCCCATTTAAGTAAAGTCCTGAACTACTGGGAAACTAACAGGCATAACCACAATCTAGGAAAAGAGAAATAGCCAATCAGTAATTTAAGCATTCACACCTGGTTCTCTTGCAAAGTCACAACAACAAAGGGATAAGTGAGATCCCTCAAAGTATTGAAACCAAACCTCAAGATATAGCCCCACACCATAAAATAAGCCAAAGTGAGATCCCTCCAAGTATTGGAACCAAATAAGGCTTCAATATATAGCCCCACATCCCCAAAACCATGAACCAACAATATGACAATAGTAGAGGATTCCACCCCAATTCATATCACAAGCATAGAAACCACACAGTTTCAGACTCACAAACAAGAGGATCCCATCCTCACCCACATCACTCATAGGAAATCAAATAGAACAACACACCTACTACCAAAACAGAGTTGGGAAACTTCTAGGTTCAAACACATCATTCATTATTTTCTTCTTTTTGTTGGTTAACTGGGGTGACCACACAAGGATTTATGTTTACTGGGAATCCATTTAATACACCGAGTTTATGTGATTAACCAAGTTACAGGTTACCGTCATTTAATCATCATAGAATACAAGGGTTCATTAGTTCACAAAGAAGTACCACCAACAGCCATGATTTTCAGTAGGCATAAATCCGCACAATTCAAAAAATAATAATCAATGAAGAGGGAAAAACAGAACAACCACATATCGATCACATCCCTCCCCTTTATTCTTTTAAAAGTATATTTGTTATCTTCATTAAGGTTTGGTTTCACCCATTCCCATATAAACAGTAGTGTACCCACCCCACATGATACATAGAAAAGAGAGACGAAGGAAAATCCCTACTTGGTTGATCAAGGATCGATGTTTTTCTCCACGTGCTAAGAATAGGGGATGTGCGGCTTGCATGGGAGGAATTCTGTAGACTCCAAGAGGTTCAAAAATCTCCTGCAGAGGTGCACCACAATCCACGGGAAGAGAGGGACTCCAGGTGCACCAGGAAGAAGAAGGAAATCCAGCCAAGAAGAAAAAAAGAAGAAACTCTAGTGGGAGATATAAAGAGAAGATCATACTGTTACGGGATATGGAATTTTGAATGCCTGGAAAGTTGGATTGTGGTTTCCTACGTGGGTGGGCAGTTACACATGATGATATTAAGGTGTTATTTAATACCCCCATCGGGGAGGTTTCTCAGGATTTTTAGGAGTTAATTATGGGATTTAAATGGCTTTAAAAAGAGTATTAAAATTAATTTACATCAAAGATACGTTGTGGGAGCAAAAAAATCGGGAACTGGAAAAAAAAACAAAGGGCTCGACGAGGACACGGTGCCACCATGACCGGTGCCACTGTCACGGTGCCACCATCTTGGTGGAGTCGTTTTTTGGCAAAGGAAGTGGCCAGGCAAGTCCGGGCCATTACGTAATTTTTCAATTAATATATATATATATATATATATATATATATTGAATTAACTCATGTGCAGCTTAGGATTCTCTCACACCAACGATCAAATTCCAAATAAATAAATTATATGATGCTCTCCTATATGTGATTAATTATTAGGTATTACATGAATGGGAACCAATGAATATATGGAAATATAATATAATAATAAGTAAAAACAAAAATATAATTAAAATGAATAACTATGAAAATAACTCAATTTCAACTAGAAATCAAATATGAAAAATAAAAAAAATGGCATCATAGAACCATCACATAATAAAAATTACAATAAGTTGTAAAAATCCATCCATAACATAAACATGAGCCTAAAAAATAAATATGGATTATTGAGTTTCTGTAGAATCAAGGATCACTACAGGTCACTGCTAACGATCAAAAAATTTGATGTATCACTCCCTTGGTCATTGAGATGCCAATTTAAACCACCACACATGATTTTTACATGAATGAACCACCATAAAATGTATGAATGGGCATGCAATAATTTTTCACCAACATACATCACACTCTTGAACTATTATCAAACACTGATGAAACACTAAAGTACCACAATGAATGCACACAATACCCACTACGCACCAAAATATACACCAAAGTAAAAATTTTATGTGAATGGGGGATTCTGGGTATGGAGGTGTGAACTAGGTAATGATTTGTATAGTGAATAGTTTTAGAGGAAGAAGGATGGTGCTCAAGCTTGCATTTCATGGTTATATAAGAGGAGGCATATCAGTCTGCAGTGGGACGTGACATCATATCATTGAACAGAAGAGGAAATAAGATGCATTGATGGGTATCCAGAGTGTAAATTTTGTATTGGGGATGATTAAAAGAGGGTTCTTTATGTTTTTAAGGCATTGGCCTGCTTCAATTTGGCTAGAGTGAGTGATAGTGGAGCATCGAGGATAGCCTGGTTCGAATAGGGTTTGATGTAGAAATTCAAATGTTGTAACTGAGGGAGGTAAACATTCAATATTGCAATGATGGATTGATATAAGTATTACAATATGGGATATGACAGGAGGATTCCTAGTATAGGATTAGGGGGATCCTAGAGATATTGATGAAGTTGGAGGAGGTGGCAGGCAATAGTTCTTAGTGCCTATATGGAAAAAAATATTTGAGAATTTTTAAAATTTAAACAGTGGATATCATGACTATTTTCAAGTGATCCAAGTGTCAAATACATTCATAAAGGCCTCTCAAATGTGTTAGTAATATTTTAAAATTATCTCAAACCTTATTTTATGATTGAGACCTTAGAGAAGTAAATGATCAACTTGTTAAATAAGATACTTTAATTAGTATTTCATGTATTTGTTTTACACAAATCTATTGGAATTAGATGAGTGGTCATTTCAAGATACCTTGATGTTGATTGAAGAAAATAACATCATCAAATATTACTTTGTAGCATTAAATATCATCTCAATATATGGTGGCCAAAAGTGAAGAAACTTGGAGGTAGTTTAAGTTTCTCATATTAGATGTACTAGAGTTAATATCTAAAATTAAAAATCCAAATAAATATTATTTAGAATTAAGCAAATAATTAAATTAAAATATTAATATAATAATACTAATAAAAATGTTAATGTAATTAAATAATAAAAATACTAATATTAATGATAATGATATTAATAATATTAATATTAATAAAAATAGGTAGTTTAAAATAATATAAAAAATTAATATATATTAATAATAATAATAATAAATAACATTATTAATACATAAATAACTATAATAAACCAAAATACTACAAAACTATAAAAAGGACCTAAAATAGTAAAAATGGTTAATGTAATAAATTAAAACTATGATAAAAATTTATAAAAAATGTTAGAAAAATCTATGTGCATCAGTCATTCTATTCTATTATCACATATTATATTCAACTTCATATGTTTTCATGTATTTCATATCCTAATGGGTTTTTTCTCATTGTTTACCCCTTACTTAGATTTATGTGCTCATTAAACATTTTTTTAATGATTATTTCAAGGATTATGGATATGTAAGAATAATTATTATGTCAATATTTAAGTTATATTTGTTTGAAGAGGTAAGTAAAAATGTTAAAAAACTATTTTATAGAAGAAATGGATGTTTATTAAGTGTAGAAAGTGTGGTCTACTTGGTATTATTAAGGGATATGTAATCTAATTCTCTAAAGCTCTAAACCTGATGGTCTTGGGTAAATTCCATTTGCATCATTCATTTTATTCTATTTTCACATATTATATTCAACTTCATGAGTTTTAATTTATTTCATGGTCTGATAGGTTTTTTCTCTTTATTTACCCCTTATTGAGATTTATATGCTCATTCCACATTTTTTAAATGGTTATTACATGGATTATATATGTCTAATAACAATTATTATGTTAATATTGAAGTTATATTTGTTAAAATATGAAAGTAAAAAAGTTCAATGAATTGATTTCATAGAAGAAATGGATGGTTAAGAATAGAAAGTGTAGTATTTGTTATGAATTATTAAGGGGTATGTATCACAATTCCCTAAGGTTCTAAACATAAAGGTCTTAGTAATCTAAGTGTGTTGATATTTAAAAAAAACATAATTATGAGATGGTTATATTTGGGTCTTAATATTACATACTGGGTAATATACTGAAGCCTAAACCACAATCCTGTGAAATGGAATTTTCCACCAATCAAAAAATTAATTAACTATAGGTCAATGAAAACTATGAATTTAAATTTTTGGATCAATAAGAATATAATTCAAAATCAAGATAAATTTACTTAATTCAAGATTTCCTATTACAAACTCTCACTTACAATTATTCAAGAACGTACAAGGGAGAAGATAGATTTATAAATATAGAAGGAAGGAGAATTTATGGATTCATGTCACTAATTTAAAAATAGTATAAAATAAGTGAAGGGATATCATCAAACCATATATTTTCTAAAATTTTAGTTCTATATCACTTTGATGATGAATTTGAATTTGGAACATAATATGAATTATTCAGATATGAAGAGGAACATAGGAGATCTCCCAAGGAGTGTTGATATACGTAAATGAAGAAAAAATCACGAATCAAGGGATAAAGGGGGTATAATTCTTAATTTAATGTTAGTAAAATGTCCTTATATTAAAAAAATTATTAGGTTTCTAATAGGTACCCAGTAAAAGGCCACCAAGTACCCAGTTGCTACAACAGTATCCATTACAAGTCACAAAAGATTCTAACAAGTACTATGTACCCTACCACCAAGTACCCATTGTTATACCTACATCATAACTACCCTCCTCTATTCTTTCTTTCTTCCCTATCTTCATATAAAATTACTCTTAAACTCTCTTAACATCTATAATTATAAAATTTAAAATATATGATACTAAAATTTAAATAAAATGAAAACTTGAATTAATAAGAGTCATTAAAAAATCCCCACCGTCAGGTTTCTCATACTTGAGAAGCATTGACAAGATTGCAAAGGGAACAACTCTATAAATTAATAATGAACATCATCTTCCAATTTCTAAGTTTCATCATGAATCTAAACATGTTTTTATAATAACAAAAACAAAGTAATAACATTCCCTCACATGACCTTACCACTTTGATAAAAAATAAAAATAGGCCACTCCATAATGGAACCATTAGCATCAGATTCTATATCATTGAATTGAATAATGTGTGAAGTATCAATTGTATATCTCCTTATCTTAGAAATTAGGAATAAATTGTGTATATAATTAAACCAAAGAGGTAATATTGATCTGTAATCTATTTACCCAAAATTACCAATGATATAGAATAGGCCAATGAACCTAAGAGTCATCTTCCTCTGATTACCCATTTATTGGTGACCCAGTCATGGTGAGACTTGGATAAAAACGTAATCACCATCCCAAAACTCTAATTATTGATATCTATGATCAAAATAAAACTTTTGGTGGCTTGATGTAATCATCAACCATTTCTGGTTCAACTTTAATAATTTATTCATATATTGATCTATGATAAGACCAAATAAATATAATTTTATGATCTTTGAATAGTATATTGGTGAGAAACAAGGCCTATTATAAAGAGCTCCAAAAGGATCTATCTGGTTAAATGACCGATAATTATTGTCATAGGTAAACTACATAAGTGAGAAGTGATCCTCCAAGGATCCCCCAAAATCAATAATATGGGAATTAATAATATTATATAATATATGAATGGTTTACTATGACTAGTAATCCATTTGAGGTGTATGAATTGTACTCATCTATTCCCAAATACTAATATCTCACTGCAAACCCTGCCAAAATCAGGTGGTAAATGTCAAGTCCTGGTCTAAAATAATACAAGTCAAAAATCCAAGAAATTTTGTTATCTCCCAAATGTATAATGTACCAAACTCATCCATGGAACATGATTCTTGATTAGGTAGAAAATGAGACTTATTATTCAGGTGATGAATAGTTACCCAAACTATATACCTTCCTCTCATAGATTGAGGTTAGCTTATTATAAAGTCCATTGTGATCTCATCCAACTTTCACACTAGAACAAGGAGTGAATGTAGTTCACTTTTGGGTCAATAATTCTTTTATTTGACATGTTGGAGAGTAATACATTGGGAAACAAAACTATTAATCTCCAATATCATGTTAATATACTAGAACTTCTTGTGAATATCATGATACATCTTGGAGAATCTAGGGTGAATGAATCAATGAGATGAGTTATATTCTCTTTAACATCCTCATGCATATTGGTTGTAACGACCAATATTCCATGGATATAATGGAGATAATAAGAATATTGTATCCATCCATCAAGTATATACCAACCATTTAGTCTCTCTATAACATCTTTGCTTCTTATTTTAGGTGTGTTCTTTGGTTAACATTTTTTTCTTTTGAGCCTTAAGTTGGTTTTTTTCAGAAGTGTTAGAGGTGCTTTGTGTCTTAAAAGTGGGTTTTCAGTCTTTATTATGAAAAATAGTAGCACCATAGTCATGGTGGAGGTCATGGTGTCCCTTGGATCACACTGTGTAAAATGGATAGATCCACCATGGGAATGGTCTTGTGCATGGCCTGGTGGTGGTCACCCTATGTGACAATGCCAACAGGCCTCCCCACATCCGTATGGGGGCTATGATGGGCCAAAATGGCCTGGTTTTCAACAAAAATTTATGGTTATTCCCCATAGACCATATTCTGGGATAGGCCGCCACACCATTGTGGGAAGCACTAGGGCATGGTGGTGGGGGATTCTTTTCTTTTTTTAACACCATAAGGTGATTATTATTCCAGGGAAGTTAATCAAACCATTTACAACTTTGATAGAGGGTTTTAATACATTTCTAAGATTATTTTCCGTATATTAAACCAATTTTTCTCCTACATTTTTCTCATATTTTAGATTTATTGTGTTCTTTTATAAGAGTTTTGGGCATTATAGCTTGTGTAAAAGGTGATTCATTTCTCTCACCTCAGTTCTTGTCCTTCCTTGTTGGGAGATCAGTATAAGGGAATTAGAGGTTTTATTTCTTTAATCATTTTGTAGGAATCATTATGGATCCTTCATTGTCACTATTTTTTATTTCTTTTTTGGGTGTTTGATGATACCATGATTGGGGTAGGTGGTTTCATAATGAAATTCCTATCAATTTAACTTGTTTTTGCTTTCATGATTTCAAATGGATTTCTAACTAATTTTTAAAGTATGAATTGATATCCTTCATAATATTTTTACAAAATGAAATGGTGTGTGTTGAACCTATTTGAAAATTTATTTTCAAATAATGTATTGATTTCTGGAAAATGATTTTAAATTGAAAGAATGATTTGATGGTTGAATTTGGTGATGATTCTTGAGAAATGAAGGCATGAAATGTTTTATGGATTTTAAATAAAATGAATTATTTTTAAAGGAATGGTTTATGATGAAAAAAATTGATTTTAGTTTTTAAAATAAAATGGAATGTTTGAAAAACTTGATTTTCATCTACTTGAATAATGATTTATGAAACTAATTTTAGAAGAATGATTTTCTCCCTGATTGATTTCTTTGAAGCACATGGGAGCTTGGGTGGCTATGTGGGTGGCCTAGGATATGCACGCTAAGAATGTATGGGATTTACCTAGAAATGTATTGATTATGACAACACTAAATAAACTTGATAAGGGAGTGGGGTTCATTATTTTGGATAGATACCTATTCCCCCTAGGATTGGGATCTAGGTATGTGTAAACACTATGAGTCATACTTAACTGAGAATGTATCGAACCTTAAGCCTTCATCTAACCAACCTCAGGACTCATAACCATGGTATTATAAATAAAATGAAATATTACATGTTAGTGTTCCTGAAATGATTTATCCATGCATGTTTTGATGAAATTATTTATTCATACCAGTTTTGATGTAAATGCTTATTTGTACTTTATTTATATTTACATTGAAATTATTTGGAAGGAATAATTTATTAGGATCTTTGAAAATATAACCATGTCATGTTTTATGTAAAATTGACATATTTGGTTTATTTTATATGGATTTACTATCGAATAATTGGTGGGGTCAAACTATTCTAGGGTTTCTCGCATCCTAATTATTCCTTTGGAAGTTTGTATACTTTATTTTGATGGGTTTAGGAGAAGGGAAAGAACCACTTAGTGGTGATGGGTGTTCTTTATATTGGGACCTTGTGAGTTGGTGGTGGAAAGTTAAGTTTTTGAACCACTTGTTATATGGGGAGATATTGTGGTGATTTCATTCGTTGGGTATTGTGATTTCTAGGAATTCTTATATGTTTTGTGGTGCATTAATCATGATGAATGTATTGGAATACTAACTATTTGTGGATTCTTATCCATAATTATGTATTTTTTTGTAATTACTATGGTGAAATCATTCCCTTTTGATCATTTTTTATGACCAGTAAATAAACTCCAGCCTATGGGGATCAAGAACTCCCTTCTGGTCATGTCAGAGTCAATTTGGATTCATGTTTGGCAGGTTAGATTGGTCAATTATTGAAAAATTAGTATCAAATAGAGGTTTTGTCTCTTATTGGAAATTGGTATGCAGTTTGTGATGTCTTATAAGATAATAGATATGAATTTTAGCACTTAAGGGGTAGGTAACATGTGATTTCGTAGCTAAATCTCAACATAACAAGGCTTAATATACCCTGGGTGGTTGGGAAAATGTCTTTGAGAAGTTTTATTTGATATAATTCTTTACTTATCCAAAACTTTTATATGATATTTGTGTTTTTTATTTGATTAACATCTGATATATTTGATGTCCCTATGTCTCTTAACTGATGTACCCTTCTTATTTGTCGATATTGTGTAGTACCATGCACCAAACAATACTTCTAGTTAGAATTCAGGAAGGATCACCTAATGAACCATAGAAAGAAAATCCTTTAGTTTACTAGAACCTCATAGAGGTAGTATTGTGTGAAGTACATTCCTCGAGACAAGGATTTACACCTATCGTTGTTTGGGATGCAGAGGTGGAACCTCAAGATAGTATAAAAAATATCGATCATAGGGGTTTCTTTATTAGAAAACACCATATTTCCATGGAACTAATGATCCTCATAAGGTAAAGTATTAGTTAGGAAATATTGAACAAAACTTCTAGTTCTTAGAGACATAAAATTATATTAAGGTGAAGTTTATCATATTTAATATTTAGGGGCTTGGTAGAAGATGGTGTATGTTGTAGTTTTGGAAAATAAGAATAAGGGCTTGGTGTGGAAATACTTAAAGACTCTTTTCCTAGAGAAATTATATCCAAAGTCGATGGCATTGTCTATGTCCATGGGTTTTTTCAACCTTCACCATTTTGATTGGATAGTGACTCAAAATTCCAATAAATTTACTAAACTAGATCAGTTTTCACCTAAGGTGGTGTAGAATGATACGTCTAAGTCCCAGAAGTTTGATATGGGTCTTTTATCGGATATCTAATCTTAGGTCTTCATGTTGAAGATTACCTCATATGTATATGTTCTAGATAGGTATATGGTGGTGGAAATTGACCTAGCTAGTAATTTAGGGTAAATTAGAGTTTGTTTAAATCATACTATAATATTTAGTGATTACTTTATGGGTAAGAGAAATTATAATGAGCCTTGAAGTGGAAATAGTGGTGGTGTAAATTGATATAAAACTTCCTCCTAACCATATATTGTTTCTAGTTAAGGCCCATTGACATGTTTACAATGTTTCAAGTTTACAAATTTGAAAAATTCATTCTCAAAGTCACCAAATATTTTTATCTCATGTGGATGTTCATACCACTTATAGAGGTTTTCCCATTTTTTAAACACTCTGTGAAGTTGTATGGGCTCATCAGTACTGATAGGATCTACAGCCAAATCAAATGATTCAAGAATAATAGGGTTCCATCCACAAAAATTGTGAAAAAACAAACATCATGTTGTGAACAAATCACTAGGGGAACTAGCATGAGTCCTACGATAGTGAAAGGTTTCATATCTATTACTTCATCTTTAGTGATTGATTTAGTTTATACTATTGCCTCTCATTCTCTCATAACAACCCAAAATTGAGGGCATTTTGGATCATCCAATGAAATTAATTCCTATGTGATGGATATTGCAACACCTCACAGGATGAAGATAGAGCAGGGTATATGATCCCCCTCTTTTTTCTTCTCATTATTGGGGATCAAGCTCGTCTAGGAATTTTTAGTTATTGAAATAAAACCTATATATTTTAATCTCATAATTGACGGGTCAGTTTCTCACAAAGAAAAGATTTATTTTTACCAATGTCTAGTGACCTTTACTACCACCAATGGGGAGTTATATGTGTTCAGGGAGAATGGTATAAGGAACCATCCTTAAACATTACATAATCTTGAGTTTTATGTCAAGAGTTAATTTTATTACCTTTAAGTATCTTTACAGTTTATAATTTTAGAGAATTATTCCATCACCTTTACATAAATAAATAATACATAAAAAATATACACTTCTACTTAGAATCCATTTTTTCTAAAAAAACATAACTTTTGTGCTATAACAAGTTTTCTTTTCCTGACATATCTTTAAAATTTTCATCTTGGCCTTATCATTATTCATACTCATCCTTAAAACCCGATGAATAAAATTTTTAAATGTCATATGAACACAAAAAGTTCAGTAAGGGACATATAAAAAAATAATGAAACTTTTTAGTACATAAATACTTAAAAAATATTTTTATTTTTTAAAATTAATCTTTGGGCTCAAAATAAACATTTTATTACCCTCGACATCAACTTTTATACAAAAATATTTTCAATAAAACATTTCATAAAAAATATTAAAGGAAAAATAAAATTCATAAATGTTCCTTTGTAATCCTAAAAAACTTATCAAGACTTTTTCACAAAAAATTATACATTTTACCCTTACAAAGTAGTATATACTTTCTTTTGAACATAATCACATGAGTAATGACATGGGATCATAACATAAATAACATGGTATTATATGATCATATAAACATAGGAAATGTGGAACAAACATATAACATGAAATAAACATGATTAAAGGATAACTACCTAGAAAATATCACAAGATGGAAAAATTTCCATAATGTATTACGTTTACTCCCTAATCTCATACATAATTCTACATGATAAAAAGGCTCCACCCAATTCATTGGAGTGTTATCTGGGTACATCCATCATAGTATGTTCATGATTATATGTTCCAAAAAATGAAATAAATCATAAGTCATAAACATAAGAATTTCAAAAATAAAGAAAATTGGTTTCATAATCTTGCCTCATGTCATAATCAAAATATTTTCCATAAATAATGAATTTGAGAAACAATCATAATGCATGTATTATCCTATCAATGGAAGGAAAAATAATATAGATATATATGTGAGAGAAATATATAAATAATTTAAAATCATTTTATAAAATTAAATATAGAGAGAACGTGAGTTAGAGAGATAACAGTCATAACCCAAAGAAAAGGTTGTCTTAGATATATCCCTTACACCCATAACCAAAACATTTCTAGATATAAAAATATCCATTCCAATTAAAATACTTTTTGAAAATACTTAGAATAAAAGGAAAGAGGGTTTTTATTTGAAGAAAATAAGAAATATTATAAATAAATCCAAATACCAAATAATGGTTGTGATAGTGGTAAAAGTGACTGATTCCATATAATTTAAAATAAAAAAATCATTTTTTATTTTGTAAAGAAATTGAAAAAATCCATATAAAATACATAAAAATATTTCTTTTGAAAACCTTTGAAATAAATTCAAAAGAGACATAAAATTTCCTTTAAAATTTATTTATTCCCATATAAATTAATTAATACAATAATTTTAAAAATATGGAAATGGAAGATAAATATTTAAAAAATAAATATTTTAATCATTTAAAATGATGTTTTTAAAGTAAAGTCTCTTACGTAAAACCGTAAAAATATTATTTTTTAAAATAATTTTAAAGAAAGTAAAATATGATCGAAAATGAACTTTATAATAAATTTAATAATAAATAAAAAATTTATTGAACCATTTATAAGAATATGGATGTGGAATAAAAGGAGTCTAAAGTGAAACTTTAAAAGAGGAATTTTAAAAAATAAAGCCTCTTACATTGAGTCGGACTCATCACGTACATTACCTTTCTTCTTAAATAATAAAATTATATTATTTATTTAATTATTTAAGAACTATTTTCATTTTTATCATTCCTTTTATTTTATTTAATATCATGTTATATACAATTACTTAATCAATTAAGTTCGCGTAGGATTTTTTACTATATTAGGATTATATGTCAAAAATGACTTTGGTAGGTCGACTATAGTCAAGGAGGTCATTAGTACATCATATAAAGAATAATAATCATGATATAATTAACCTTTTTATTCATAAATTATAATTTTAAAACCAATCATGTGATATGGTTATAAAAAAATAACTTCTTTAAAATCATAGAGACGATAGGTTGTACGTACGCATGAATAACGTTTCCATTTTTCAATGATCATTATAGAATGAATGTAAGTATTGTTTTAACTTTATAGAATGATAATAATATCATAAATATAATATTATTTTTATATATATACACATATATATATCATCCATGTGATTTATTGATGAAAAATGAATCACATCACTTCGTGGAGATGGTAATCCACACATATGCACAAACGACATTGTTATATTCAATGAATGAAAAGTTAAAAAATAGATGATATATTAATAAAAAATTATAAATATGTAATTAATATCATATATGTACATTAAATAGATCATTATAACCAGCTTTGATAGGCGGTGATGGAAAATGAATTACATCGGTTCGTATGGCAGTGGTCTGTTATACGCACGAATGATGGTTTCATTTCCCATTTTATGGAAGAAGAGATGGATATAGATCATTAAATAAAAATAAAAACATCTCATTATATGTAATATTTTTTTTTATTTAATCATGTTTGAATAAGGTTTGAAGGAGTTATAAGAAGAATTAAAATGAAAATTCTTGATTAATAATTATACACCTTCTTCAGACAACCTCATAAGGTTTACACCAAATGCTTTCCTAGGATGGTTTTTAGATCAAAAATAGGGCTCTAGTATATGGGGAGGTATGTAAGGAATTTATTTTTGTTACGGATTGGATATTACATAATTCCTTTTAAGTGTTAACAAAATAGGATAAGAGGTTCCCTTTTATAAGAGAGGGGAGGGGCACTCTTGAAATTTCTTAAAGTATTAAATTAATATAAATTAATTTTCATATCTAAATAGATAAAAATAATAATATTATAATATAATATTATTATGTGTCTAAATAACATCATAATATAAAAATTTTAATTTAGATTATATTTTTACTCTTATCTTTTTATTTTAACCCATGCTAACCCCTTCTGACTATTATTGTGGTAACAAATATTTTACTCTTTAGGGGTCGATATAGTCACTATAAAAGAAAAAATGGTCTATTAATGGACCATATTTGATATTTTTTAAAAAATAAAAATCAATTGGATGAAGATAATATTTTTAATAATTTTGAAGAATTTAATAAAATGTTATTTATTATAATATAACATTAATGACATTTTTAGAACTATTTATTTAATTCGACTTTGAAAACAACATGACAGTAAAGGAATTAAAATATATTCCATTAAAAATTATGTAAAATTTTTATTTATCTAAAAAAATCAAAAAACACAATAATTCATCAAATTTATTTTACTTTTACTATTTCTAAAATCATTTATTTTATTTTTCTATTAATTGAAAAAATATTATGTCAATGTTGCATCCTAATTTAAGGTAACTATATAGTTACTAAATTTTACAAATAAATTTTCATAATGAAAATAATTCCATTTTTCTAAAAATAACCATTAATATTCATTCACAACTTTCTTTTTTCCCTTTGTGAAGAGATAAAATATTTTTAAAAGTAAGAGAGTGACATTTTGTCTTTTTTTTTACTTAAATTATTATATAGTTAACTTTCATGTAAAAGTGCCCCATAAAAAATAAATACACATAATAATGCGATGAGGTACTAAATACCTTCATAAAATAATATTGAATATGAAAAATGGTGTCCTTATCACTTATCTTTAACCTAATCTAACCTAATTTACCCCTTAAACGTGGTGATGTTTTTTTATTTTTTATTTACTATTTATAATGACAAAAAATTATGATGGCCTTATTAAATAATATTAATTGTGATGAATAAAAATATTGAATCCATTTTAAACAATTAAATCTCTATAATTGGAATAAATTCCTTTTATAAGTATCCTGCAACACATGACGAAAAAATGTTTTCTGAAAAAAAATCAAGCAATAAATGATCTTATATTAACTTTATATATATTAATCATAATTATGTGATAAATATAAATATACACATAATATGTATATTTTACTTAAATCATTCCTAATTAGTTGTTATTTTAATTAATTAAAAATTATAAACTTTATTCATTTTAAAATAGTTATAAAAAAATTGTATTTTTAAGAATAAAAATAAACTTATACCAAAATCTTGAAAATTTATGAGTAAAATGAAATTAATTAGATTATTATAAATAAAATGGTTCATTTTTTCACTTAATTTTCAAATAAAAAATATAACATGACTTTTAAATTACTTTATTTAATGAAAATAAACTATAGTATTTGAAAAATCAGTATTTTCACTATTTATTGAAAAGTCAATCACTTCAGAAAAATCTCAAAATTTTACCATAAGATAATTTTGATATTATGATTTAAAGAACAATTTTCATTTCATAAAAATAAAATCTATAAAATTAAAATATATTAATTATAATTTCCATGTGAAAAATTTAATAAATATCCTTTTTTAAGAAAATTCATTTTTGAAGTATAAATTAACTCCACTAAGTATTTAGTATTTATATATTATTAATTGACTAATAAATATGAATTAATTAAAAAATTATATATATATCATAATTTTTTAATACAATTCATATTCACTAAGTAAATGGCTAGGTTTTAATAACCATATTTAAATAACAATATTTTATGGTTCATTTAGCCATGGGGTTGTGTGTCGTATATGCTATCAAATATAGTTTTATTTTCTTAAAAAATCACAGGATGTTACATTCTTCCCCCTTTAATAAATTACATCCTCATAATTTTAAATTGATCTTAGTAATCAATGGTTTGATATCAGAAAATACCATTGTTGAAATCCCATATCATAAAAAGCGTTAATAAAACTTATTATTGAAAAGAGGAAAATAGATATTTGAAGGTGATCACATAACTAGGTTTCCAAATAGGATAACATTAGTAGGAAGTAAAAATATGGACATGGAGAAAGAACATAATGTATAAATAATTATGTAGAGTGATAGAGATCATTGATCATAATAAATTGAATGATCAAGAGAAAGTTAAAGATCACAAACCCCTAAACTATTGAGGTGTTAAAAAGACCATCAATTCATTGGAAATGAAGGTAATAAGATAAAATTTTTCAATATCCTTTTCCAAGATTTGAGTAATTCCTTTACCAAATATACTGATAACTTAAAGAAATAAACTTACTTGAAAAATAGAATTTCATCCTTTAATCAATTTCTACCATAATGACATCTTTTTCACAGAATGATGAGTATTTAAAATTAATTTTTCATCCCTAAAGCACTAAAATCAACTTCTAATAGATCACATAATCCAAAAATTGATTAAAATATATTCCTCCTATCATTAGAAATTAACCAAAACCAAAATGGTTATAAACCTTTATATAAATAAATACATCATTAATCTACAAACACAAAAAGTTAAACTTTATTCATTTTATAAATAACTAACCTAAAAAATTATTGAAAATATTCCAAACCTAGTTCAAAACCAAAAAACATAAGGATTTGATCACATATTATTCTTAGATAAATTTAAAATTTATCTCCAATCAAAATTAGTCACTCATAAAGTCATATAGGCAAAATTAATATGTCCTAATCATATAATATCTAAAAATTCTCACTATTTTCATAAATAACCTATATCAATATAATGTCACATTAAAACCATATATTCTTCCAAAAGATAATTCAACCTTCATTACTTGAATAAAATCACATAATATCATATAATGTTCCCCAAATTTATATTTATTTTCTTCTAAAATATCATTAATCACTTAATTACCAAATCACTTTTCAATCCCATGGTTATCCAAATTAAAAATCAAAAGTTCCCAAATAGTAATAACCCATAATTTACTCAATATCAAAGATCAAATAAACCCAAAAGGTTATCAATACCTTTAAAATTATTTCCAAAAAAATTAAATGAATTATTCATAAAATAATACATTATGTTAAACCTAAGGGTTATATATACCTCAACCCAATAAAATGTATCTAAAAATCTCATTAATCACTTCAAAATCCAATCATTTATAACCTCGAAATGGGTTTCTAATAATTTAAACTTATGATCAACATTAAACTCATAAACCTATAATGGTATAAAAAATATTAAGTTAACATCACATGAAAAAATCCTAATCTCCAAGGTTATCTGAACCTTTCCTATGATTCCAAATATAAGGATTAATCCTTTAATATTATATAATCTTGAGTTTTAAGTCATGGATTCATTTTCCTTCATTTTAAGATCTTTATGCTTTATAGTTTTAGATAATTAGGAAATCACCCTTATAAAAATAAATATTACATGAAAAAGTGGACACATCCGCTTAGTATCCATTTTTTCCATAAAACAAAACTTTTATTATATATCAAGTTTTCTTTCCATGCAATATCTTCACAATTTTAATCTTTACCCTCATCCTTGTCCCTACTCATCCTGAAAACCCTATGAAAAATATATTAAAAAGTGGGATGAGTATAAAAATATAATTAAGGGACATATAAAAATAAATAATGGAATATGTTAGTTCATAAATACTTGTATTGGAATTTTCTTTTTAAAAATTAAACTTTGGGCTAAAAATATAAGTTTTATTACCCAATAAATAAACATTTACGCACAAATATTTTAAAAAAAATCATACAAAATATTAAAGACAAAAAAACTCATAAAGGTTCATTTTTAATCCTAAAAAACATATGAAAAAATTTTAAAAAAAACTTATAAATTTCACCATTGCGAAGTATCATATAATTTCCTTTAAAAGTAACCTCATGAGTAAGCACATGGGATAGTAACATAAATAACACCGTATCATAATATCATGGAAACATAGGAAATGTGTTATAAACATATAACCTTACATAAACATGAGTTAATGATAACTTCATAGACAATATAACATAGTGTTAAAAGTCTCATAATGGATTAGTATTACTTATTAATCTTATACATAACATCTCATGCAACAAAATATTTACTTAATGCATTGGAGCGCTATCTGGGTGTACCCATCATAACATGTTCATGATTATGCCTTCCTAAAAGTAAACTAATCATAAGTCATATACAAAGTAATTACCCAAATAAATAAAATTAGTTTCATAATCTTCCCTCATATCATTAGAAAAATATATTTCTTAAATAATTCACTTGATAAATGATCATATGTCATGTATTACCACATAAAAGGAAAGGATAATAAACTAGGTATATATGTGAGAGAAATATATATAGAATTTAAAATTATTCCATAAAATTAAATATAGGGAAAGTTTGTTAGAGAGATAATGGTTATAAACATAAGAAAAGGGTGGTTTAGAGAGATCCCTTACACCAATGAGAAAAACATTTCTAGATATCAAAATATATATTCCATTTAAAACCCTTTGTGAAAATACTTAGAAAAAATGTGAAGAGGGTTTTTATTTTAAGAAAAAAATAAACCTTATAAATAAATAAATATAAAAAATAATGGTTACAGTGGTAGGAAAAACTTTTGATGTTATATATGTTAAAATTAAACATTCCTTTTCTCTTTTGTAAATTAATTCAAAACGTTTCTTATAAAATAAATAAAAAGATTCCTACTGAATTTTTTTTAAAGAAATTAAAAAGAGGCATAAATGTCATTTATAATTCACTTATGTCCGTATAAATAAATCAACAAAAAAAATTTGATAATATTTACCTGGAATAAAAAATATTTATAAAATAAATATTAAAAACATTTTAAATGAGGTTTTTATTGTAAATTGCCCCATACATAAAACCTTAAAAAGATTACTTTTTAAAAAATTGTAAAGAAATTAAAATATAGTTAAATTTGAAATTTATAATCCATTTAATCATAAATAAATAAATTTATTTAGTTATTTTTTAGAGAACTGAGATTGAAGAAAAAGAGTTAGAGTGGAAACCTTAAAAGAGTATTTTAAAAAAGAAAGTTCCTTACCTTGAGTAAAACTTATCCTGAACATTATTTATCTTCCTGAATAATATACTTATGTAAATTATTTACTTAATTTATAACCTTTTTCATATGTATCATCCCTTTTATTTTATTTAATACCATTTTATATACAATTACTTAATCAATTAAGTTCACGTTAGACGTTTTTTACGGTATTTGGATCATGTGTAAAAAATGACTCTAATGGGTTGAATATGGTCAATGAGGTCATTATTCCATAATATATATAATTATAATCATTAAATAATTATAATTTTATACTTAAATTAATGTTTATGAAAAGTTAACAATGTTAAAATCATGGAGACGGTAGGTCGTACGTATGCATGAGTAATGTTTTTATTTTTAAACGATCATTTTGTAAAGAAGGTAATTATTATTTTATATTTACATAATGATATTAATATCATAAATACCATATTATTTATTTAAATACACTTATATATATCATCCATGTGATGTGGTGATGAAAAATGAGTCACATCACTTTTGTGGATGATAGTCCACACGTACACACAAATGGTGCTATAATTTTTAGTAACTGAAAAGTTAAGAAAATATTTAATATATTACAACAAAATAATGATAAATATTTCACTAATATAATATATATACATTTAATCAAATATTATAACCTTAAATGATAGGTGATGAAGGAAAACGAATTATATCGGTTCGTGAGGCGACAATCAACTGTACACATTAATGATGATTTTGTTTCCCATTTGAAGGAAGAGGAGAAGGATATAGGTTATTCCATAAATATAAAAACATATAAGTATATTGAATATAATTTTTTATTATTTAATCATGTTTTAAGAAGGTTTTATGAAGGTATATGATGAAATAAAAAATAAAACACTTTATTAAAAACTATACATCTTCTTCAAACAACCTCTTAAGGTTTACACAAAAATATTTCCTATGATGATTTTATGATCAATCCAAGACATATAGTACATAGATAGGGATGTAAGTAAGGTATTTATATAAGGATTTTATGAACTAAAATTCCATTTAATTGTGAATAATAGAGTAGAGGAGGTTTCCTTTTATAAGAGAGGGAAGGGGCACTCTTGGAATTTCTTAAAGTATTAAATTAATATAAATTAATTTTCATACCTAAATGGAACAAAAATTATAATATTAGAATATAAGATGAGTGTGAGTATAAATACTCTCAAAAATTAAATATTGTACAATTTTATGTGATAATTACACCCTTATCTTTTTGTATTAACCTGTGTTAACCCTTTTTGACAATTATCGTAGTAATGAAGTTTTTACTATTTAAATGTAAATATATTTACTATAAAAATGAAATTGGTCCATTAATGGACAATATTTTATATTTTTAAACATATAAAAATAACTTTTATGAATATAGTATTTTTATTAATTTTATATCACTTAATAAAATATTATTTATTATAAAATAATATTAATGTCATTGTTGGAACTATTCATTTAATTGGACTTTGAAAACAACATGTCGGCAAAGAAATTATAATATATTACAATAATTCCTATATGAAATTTTATATTCATCTAAAAAACCAATTAATTAAATAATGAAATCAATTTATATTACTTTTAATATTTTTAAAATCATTTATTTTATTTTTCTATTAGTTGAATAAATATTCTGACAATATTACATAAGAATTTAAGGTAATTATATAATTAATAAAAATTATAAATAAATTACCATAACTAAAACAATTAAATTATTCTAAAAACCTTAATATTACTTCACAACATTCTTTTTTCCCTATATGAACACCTATGAGATTTTTAAAAGTAAGAGTCTTATTTTTCCTTTTTCTTTGCTTAAATTATTATATAGGCCACTTTCCAGGAAAAGTATCCCATAAATAAATAAATATTAAGAATAAGGTGATTAATGTATAAATAACTTAATCTAATATATTTATATTAAAAATGGTGGCATTATCACTTATTTTAAACCTAAGTTAACCTAATTTAACCATTTCTCAAGGTGGTAAATTTTTACTATTTTTACTATTCATTATGAAATAAAAATTAAGATAACCTTATTAAATAATATTAATTATTCTAATTAAAAATATAAAATACATTTTATCAAATTCAATATATATAAGTGGTAGAAATTCATTTTATATGTATCCTGTAAAGCATGACGAAAAATGGTTTTCCGAAGAAAAAAATGAATTTTTCAAGAAATATATTATCTTATATTAACTATATGAATAGTAATCATAGTTGTATGATTTTAAATTAATATAAATAGATATATAATATATATAATTCATTTATATAATTCCTAATTATGGTTTATTTTAATTAATTAAAAAGGATAAACTTTATACACTTTAAAATAGTTTTCATAAAACTACATTTTTAAGCATAAAAATAAACTTATACCAAAATATTGAAACTGCTAATTAAAATGAAAATAATTAGATTATTATAAATAAAATGTATCATATTTAAATTTATTATCCAATAAAAAATATAATTTTACTTTTAATTTACATGATTTAATGAAAAGAAATGACAGTATTTGAAAAATCGTTATTTTTCAATATTCACTAAAATATCAATCATTTTAGAAAAATCTCAAAATTTAATCCTCATATAATATTGATATGATTATTTCAAAAATTATTTTAATTTAATAAAATAAAATTTATAAAATAGGTATAAATTAATTAAAATTTCCACACAAAAAATTTAATAAAAATCATTTTTGAATAAAATGAATTTTTACACTATAAAACGACTTCACTAAATATAGAGTATTTATATACTATGTAGTAAATAATAAATTTTAATTATGTAAAAATATTATATATATATATATATATCATAATATGGTTAACCATATTCATTCCCACTAATTATACAACTAGGTTATAATAGTCATTTTTAAATAATAATATTTTATGGTTAATTTAGGCTCGGTGTTGTGTGTTGTATACACTATCAAACACGGTTTTCTTTTTTTTTAAATAATAAGTTGTTAAAAATGGGGCATAAGTTCTAGATGATTCATTCATTATATTTTTTAGATGTCTAGGATGATATCTTTTTGTGTTATTGAACTAGAGAAGGAATCTTCTTATAGTTCACTTCTTCCAATAGCTTTTGAATTTTACGAAGTGTTTTCCTCAAAATTTTCTGGTTTAACATCAGAGAGGGAGGAAGAGTAATCTGTTGAATTGGTTCCAGATATTCATCTAGTATTTATTCCCTCCTTCTTTATAGAATCGATTTAACTAAAATAATTTAAGAATCAATTGGATGACTTTATATCCAAAGGCTTCATTTAACCCAAAGTGTCACCATGGGTAGCACCAATCAGGTTATGAAACCATTTGTTTTTATATTCATTAATGAAACCTCAATTGGGTTATGGTCAAGAATAAGTATATATTACCCAAAATTAATGATTCATTTGATCAACTAAAATGGGTGAAGAAGTTTTCTAAGATTGATCTTTGGTTTGCTTACCACCAACTTGGGATCAAGGAGTTTTATATTCCTAAGACCACTTTCAAGAGCAGGTATAGCCACTGTGGGAATCTTGTTATGTCATTTGGTCTGACCAGCACTCTTGTTGCGTTTATGGAGTCAATTAACATGATTTTTCACCTGTATCTTGACTATTTCTTGTGGTATTCATGAACTAAATCATGGTTTACTCAAAAACCAAAAAGGATCGTGTACTTCATTTGAGAGAAGTTCCAGACATCTTGAGAAGTCACTGAATTTAGGCTAAGTTATCATAATTCTAATTTTGGATTCTAGAGGTGAATTTCTTAACCATGTGGTCTCAGAACATGGTATATTATTTGTTACAAAATAGTGAAAGACGTCATTTAATTGGAGGAACCACATAAAGTATTTAAGATTTAGAGATTCTTAGGTTTGGAAAGGTATTACTACTAATTTGTAAAATATTTCTCCAAGATGTATTCTTTGTTAACCACACACACTTAGAAGTGAATGAAGTTTATTTGGGATTCAAAATTTCAGACTTCCTTCAATTATTTGAAGTACTATTTGACTTTAGATCTAGTGTTGACTCTTTCAGAGGCTGGGTAGATCTATGTGGTCTTTTTGTATGCTTCGAGTTAGGGTTTGGGTTGTGTTCTCATATGGGGTGATTACATGGTGTATTATAGTTCTTTTCAGATTTCTACATATAATAAGAACTATCCCACTCATGAACTCGAAGTCACAGTTTTGATGAACACTCTTAAGATTTCATTTCACTACCTTTTTCTATAAAGGTTTAAAATTTACTCAGATCACAAAATCTTGATATATATATTTTCTATGAAATATTTGGATCTCTAAAAGAGGTGGTAGGGGAGTACCTATAATCTTTTAAATTTGACTTTTTGTACACCCCTAGTAAGGGAAAAATTGTTTCTAATGCTCTTAGCTATAATTTTCTATTCTAGGATATGAAGGAAGTCATTAGTGGAGTGTAATATCATAGTACTCTTTCCTCATATTCATTTCGGAATCTGATATGATGGGAATGGGTTTTTTCTAGCAAGTATCTAGTGGATATATTCTCTTCATGATATGATATTCCAATAGAAATATCTTTATGATGAGTTTTTGGGTGGTAGGAATTTCTTATATAGTAGGGAGACTATCAGTGAATGGTCACTATCTCTAAAGTTCATCTTTTAATTCAAGAAATGTTACGTCATTTAATCACTTATGAGAAAGGTTGTGATGGTGGGTTTTCATATTTCATAGAGGGAATTTCACCTAGTCATGAATAAGATGTTTTTTATATGATGCATCATTTTTGGTGTCCAACTATGAAATGGAACATCATTGAATTTTTTCCCATTGTTGTACATGTCAATCGATCAAATAAAAACATAAAAATCTTATGAGTCTAATTCAACCCATTTCTATTCTTACTAAGAAGTGGAAAGAGATATTGATGGACTTCATTATTGGGTTGTAATGGGATCCTTGAGGAAATAATATAAAGTGGGTAGTGATTGAACAATTCACCAAATCAACTCACTTTATTCCTATTCATGAACCATCAAAGTTGAGGATCTTGGAAATTTGTATCTGTTATATATTTTCATGTTTCATGGATTTTTGTCTACATTGTTTCTGATAAGGATCCCTGGTTCAAATATTAGTTTTTTATGGGCCTTCAGGAGGTAGAGGTATCCCTTGTTAAGTTGAGAACAACATACCATCCTTAGACATATAGTCAAACTGTTGGAGTTGGTTCCATAGAACAAACTTATATGTACTTTATGATAACTTTTATTAATATTTTTGAATATTAATAAACTCTTTACCACATCATGATTATTCTTCTGTGTAACATATTCTGTGATAATGTCCTAATAGTAGTTGTCACACTGAAAGGTCATGCAGTTCCCCACTATGATGAGAACCTAGAAGTGCTACAACACTATTCTTAAATATATGTTCTATAGTCGGATGATATTATTTGAGGGAAAAAATGATAAATTATATCAGGGTGGAGACTCATAGGATTTTCAGGCACCTTCTCATGGTGTACGAACATGGTAATATCTAGTAGTATATTATTAGAACGACACCTACTAGTAGGAAATCCACATTTATATGTGTCATTGGATGGTCCTATCTATGGATGTGTATATTGATCCTTAGACTTTAATATTATTAATAATGACTATTATGATTCATGTACTTTGATGTATTTATGAAAATTGTGATGACAGATGTTCATGGTGAGTTAGGATATATTGGGTACGTCGTGAGTAATATTGTATTAATGAATAATGTGATAAATGATTTTTCCCTTATGTTATTTAATGGAAGTTGATAGCACATTCCCTTTTATAGAAATTATATAGCCTAAATAAATCCATGTCCTTGGTGTTCTATAGGCAAGTTCAATTTTTAGGAATTCAAAGAAAGATACATCGAGCACATAGGTTGATGGCACCAACATGTAACCTGCTTAATTATAGATATCATTATAAAGGGATTATATTACACAGTAAGAGTCTGTATGAGGTATTATGTCATTGTGGCATTAACTTCTTTCTTTATGGGTGTCTTTCATGTTTCTAGATTTTAATCATGGACTTTAGCCTGCTTTGCCTACTATCACTGAGAAAGGGGCCTAGTTGTTCACACGCTAAGTGTATCCAAAATCTTAGTTAAATAATATTATTATTATTTATTATTTAACAAGTTGAATAAATATTATACCCCAACGTGGGGTAATAATTAGTCATTTTTTCTTGATCACATTTATTCTATCATAAGTTATTTGAAAAAATATAATGTGAGTGGAATAATTAATAAATATTTATTTTCTATTTAATGAATATAATATTTATTTATTTACTGGTGAATAATACAGTGATATTTACTTAATAAATAAATAGTCATTATTCAAGGCCCAATAAATATTGTGGAGAAATGGTGGATCAATTTTAATGGTCTGATAACAAATAATAAATATTTAATATTATTTAATTAAATAATATTTAATTTAATTCGCAAGTTATGTGCATGTCAAGAAATAAAAATGTTATTATAATTATTATTTTACATGGGGTTCCTTAAGGATTAAATAAATAATAATGGGCACTTTTTCAATTAGTTATTTCTAACCCTAATAATATATAAACCCAATTATATTGTTTTCTCTCAGAGACAATTCATTTGTTTGGTTGTGTACAACAAATTTGGAGAATCCCCTCAAGACCTAGAGATCTCCCTTCTCCAAGAATGCTCCCAAAAATGGATATCAATCTTTCTCCACCATTCCCTCTCAATTCAAGAGAGATCTAGTAGAATTCCTTGAAAGTGTTTCTTGAGGTGATTAAAGGCGAACGACGCAAGCGATAGAACCTACCATGCTAGAACCCATAGATTCCTATAGTGACATTCGGTGATTTGTGGAATATGTATAGATCACTGCTAGAGGGAATCTACTTTGAATCCTACAATAAAACGATGGTACAATGTAGATCTGTTGTCATGTCCATCATACAATAAAGAGTTCCAACAAGGTAATCCTTAATTAATTTAATTAATTATAAATAATATGTGATGATCCTATCTATGTTTCTAATGTTATATCCCTTATTTATATTATTTTATTCAATTACTTAGATCATTCCATTTATCATTCTGTAAATCTCGGATTGATCATTAATCACGATAAAAAGAAAAGTTGGTCATGACCCATTGCACACTTCCGCTATGCTCGGAAACTTCAAGCGGTATCAGAGAATTCGAATAATTATTTATAATTATTTACATATCATTTATTGATTTTCACATTTTTCATTTAGTTTTCAATTCAATTTTAATTTTTCTTTTAATATAAATATTGATATCTTCTTCTTTCTCATTTGTTTCTCATATATCTAATCAATAATATTAATTTTATGAATATAATAAAATTTAGGAACTCATCTGAAGGTGATGAAAATTCTTTCCAAATAACATAGAAGTACACACCATGTAACCATAGATACATTCCATGTACTTGTGTTCAATGCATGATGAATTAATTCATCAATTAATTCAAAATGTGTGCATTGATGATACACAATGCATATATTACTTACATCACATGTTGATCAATATGGGGTGTTTCACAGTCAGTCGGAGTAAACATCATGTAGCCCATGTACACAACATGCTGTCCCATTGAGTCACAGATGGTTCATATATGGCCTACCTGACTAGTGACCATGTAATAAGAAGACCACAATCCATGTAGTCATTTATAAATGTCTTGTAGTCTAATTTTCTGAGGCACGATTTACACACTGAGTCCCTAGGCATGTTCCACAGATACACGATGAGATATGTACACATCATGTATCTCGTCTGTACACATTGTGTACTTATACCAAATTATAAATATTTAAATTTTATTTATTAAGCTATGTAAACCTTATCGCCGTGTGCTTGTGTTTGTTCATCGAGTTGATAGGACACGCCATGTGATGGGTTTTTAATATATATATATGTTTAATTAATATATACATAATATTATGATCTACATATCATGTATGAGTCACATTATAGTAGTTACTCTATTGGTATTGAAGCACAACATGTGACTGAAAAATCATGAAATTTGTATAATCATTATGTTAATAGTACACATAATGAAAGTATATGATAATTTGTGTGTTCCATATGTCAAAACAGTAAATTGTATACAAGTATAATACATTTTGGGAAGATTTAGATGAGTATTCACTATTTTTCCTCAAAGGTACATTTATATACACAGTTAATTTTAAATAAATTTATTTTGTTTAAAACAATATTGGATGAGAATATCAAGGAAATTATGATGATATTTAAGATAAATTAATTGATTAATTAAATATGATAATTAATTGATTAAAGTGTTTTTTATCTTAAATAAATATCAATTAATAATTGAATTATAGTTTTATTAAATTTGTAATTTATTGCATGCATGTGGATGATCATGAGTATAGACCAGACCTTTGTATATGATTGAACTTATTTAATTTATTATTAAATTAAATTGTTGGTTTGTGTGTCTTATCTCCTCTTATTATGTAAGGGACAACATGAACATGGATTATTTTATGTAAACCATTTCCCCTTCACCTGCACATGATCAAAATCATATGTAATGAATAGAGATCCCGAGATAGTGGAGGTGGTTCAAATTTAGAGTCGAGGCGAAACCAATTCAAGAGAGATACATAAGTGGATTGGTGTAAAGATGTAACATGAACCTTAATTGGTTTAATGTGTTTTCCCCCTATGTTAATGGTTATTTTATCAACGATTAAATAAATTAACCATTAGTAAAATCCCACAATTATACCACTTTATTATTTTATTTCTTTCAAGTTTCATGGTTATTTCATTATGGATGGTTTTTCACAATCACATGAATTAATGAAATTAACAAGAATGTAAGATAAAACTAAAATAAATTGACTTATTCATAAATATTATCTAATACATGATTAATCACTAAAGTAAATCCGATTAATATTAAAAAATATGTGATAAAGATAATAATTAAAATTTTATGCATAAAGGATAAAATCCCCCAATAATATATATTAAGTCGGTATAACCTTCAAATACTTCAGTTAAAATCAAACCATAGATCAAAGTTATTGACCAGCCAAAGTTGGGGTGATTTAAATTATCAGGGAAATCTAACTTGAGGTTTTGGGTTAACTTAATTTAGTTCACATCAGGGGTTGATTCCCAAAGTAGGAATTGGTGTAACTGAGAGGTAAATGTTAAGGAAATCCAATTTAATTATTTCATGATTGGGGAGACCACTCAATAGATCAAGGAACTATGAGTTAATGTAGTTGGAATTTGGAATGTCTACTTAAAACTATTCCAGTTTCTTGACCAACCAAAGTTGGGGTAATGAGAAAGGGAATATGGATCCTTTCCACTAGAATATCTAATAAACAATATATTCTTAAGCCAATGGTGAGGGATATTGGGTTTCGATAAAATAGTGGAAGACTAATAAATTTAAAATTTATTTATTTTTCTAAATTTTATTAATTAATGTAAAAAATTATACTCATCTTATTTGTATAATCAACATTAAAATGACTTCAAACATATCATTATGATCTATACATGGGAAGGATAACCTTCTCACCATCACAAATGTTCAAGAGTTTAAAAGGCACTTACACGTTATCTTTTTCCATGAAAGGAAATTGTATGTTCTAGAAGAACCTATTCTTGTTGTGCCTAATAATGAGGAAAGTGATGAAGAGTTATCCCTCTATGAGAAACATCTAAATTATGATACATATGTTTTTTGTTTCATGCTATCATACATTTCCAAATAGTTTTTGAAGAAATATGAGGACATGGATTCGTATATCATGATGTATCACCTTCGGAATCTCTATCAAGAGAAGGTGATATAAGAGACGTACAAGATCCATAATTCTTTGTTTATAAGAAATCTTGGAGAGTCTGAACTAGATAAGCCTCATGTAGTCAAGATTATTGGATATATTGAATGCTTAGACATCTTAGGTATTAAATTTCAGGATGGGTTGTGTACAGATCTCATACATTCATAACTTCCCAAGACCTTCTCCAGTTTTATTATTAATTATAATATGAGAAATATTGAGAAGAGTATTTTGAAACTTCTTACTTTGATTCACCAAGTGGATAAGGACATGGAGTGTGATAAACCCAAAATCCTTATGGTGAATAAGAAAATAAAGAATAAGGAAAAGGGTCCCAAGACTCATAAAAAGTATAAATCTCTTAATAAATTTCCTTCCAAGAAATGGAAGGTCTAATGGTATGGTAAGGAAAATGAGGTAGTATGTTTTTCATGTGGAAATCCAAGCCACGGTAAGAATAATTACACCTAGAATCAGGGGAAGTTAAAGATGTGTTTGTTATCGAGTGTAATATTTTAATATCTACACATTGGGTATTAGATACATCTTGTGGTGCTCACATATATATCCAAATGAAAGAACCAAGTATATTTAAAAATATTTCTAGTGGATAGGTGGATCTGTGATTTGTTAATGGTGTGAGGATGGATACCCTAACCATTGGTGACTACCACCTTTCATTTCCAATGAGAATGGCTTTGGTTTTAAAATATTGTTATTATGTACCAACGACTACCAAGAACATAATTTATGTATCATGCCAAGATATAGATGGGTTTATTTTAATGTTTGGAAATAAAAGTTGTGTCTTTTATAAGGAAAAAATATTTTATGGTATGGAACATTTAAATAATGGTATTTATTTATTAAATTACAAAAACCAAGTGTTGTAAATTGATAATGAATCGTGTTAACACAACTAATATAACACCCAGTTAATCCATCATTGTCTTGGCCATGTAAACGAGAAGGTATTGAAAAAGATTTATCAAGATGGTTATTTAGACTCTTATAAACTAAAACCACTTGAAAGATGTCATACTTTTTTATAAGTAAAAATGACCAAACCACCATTCAGTAGATAAATTTAAAGGGCCATAGAGTTTCTAGGATTGGTTCAAACTAATGTGTGTGTACCATTTCCATTAGAAGATAGAGGTTTATATTCTTACTTAATAACTCTTAATTATGACTTAAGTATATATGGATATTTCTACTTGATGGGTTATAAGTATGAGTCCTTTGAGAAATTAAAGTAATTCAAGAATGAAGGATAGAATCATATTGGAATGAAGATAAAGGAGATTAGATTAGATCAAGAAGGTAAATATCTTAACCAAGATTTTATCAATTTTCAATAGAATTTTGGGAGTCTATCTCAACTCACTATACCTTACAAAACATAGTGGAACGGTGTTAGTGAAAGGAGGAACTGTACCTTGTTAGACATAGTAAGGTCGATAATGAGTCATGCAGATATTCCATTATCCTTTTAGGGATATGCATTACAAACTGAGACATACACATTAAACTAAGTACCAACTAAAGTGGAAAATGGAATTCTCTTCGAGATATGGAGTGGAAAGAAATTTTTTTATTGCACACATGTGTATGGGGTTTATAGGAATTTTTTAAGGCCTTATGAGGAAACAAACTAGCACCCTAGGGCAGAAGGTGTATCATTATAAGGTATCCTAATGAAGAAAAGGGATGCTACCTATACAACCCCTCAAAAAATAAAGTGATTGTCACCAGACAAGCCTTCTTTCTTGAGAGCGAGAATGTCCTCAAAAAGGATAGTGGGAGAAACATTGACTTAAATTAAGTTGATTCTCAAGATACACAATATTTGGTATAGGAACAGATTCTATAAGTCCCCATGGAAGAATTCATTCTTGAAATACAAGTACTATGTAGGAGCGTAAGAGAGGTAATAGAACATGAGAGATCTAGTTTTCTAGTCACTAAAGATGGTAACTCACTATTTTTTGACAATGATGAACCTATCACCTACAAAGAGGCATTAGAGAGCTTAGAATCCATGAATTATGAAATGAATTCCATGTATCATAACCAAATTTGGGTTTTGGTCGATGTGCTAGTTGATGTAAATCTTATTTAATTCAAATGGGTATTCAAAATGAAACTATACATGGAAGGTAAAGTAAATACATATAAATAAAGGATAGTGGATAAAGGGTTCAAATAGCTTTAAGTAATTGACTATGATGAAAAAATTTCACCAATTTCCATTTTTAAATACATCAGAATTATTCTTGCTATAGCATCTTACCATGACTATGAGAATTGGAAGATGGATGTAAAAACTATATTCCTTAATGGTAACCTTTAGAAATATGTATATATGACAAATATTAGATTTTGTGACTCTAGGTGATGCCAAAATGATTTTCAAGTTGCAAAGATCCATTTATGGATTAAAGAAAGTATCCAGGTCATGGAACATTTGATTCTATGAATCCAAAAAATAATTTGGTTTCATTAAGAAAGAATGTGATCCGTATGTTTACAAGAGGTTTAGTGGGAATGCGGTCATTATCATAGTAGTATATGTTGATGACATATTACTTATTGGAAATGAAATACCAATATTATATTCTATTAAGGATTTTTTAAACAAATGTTTCTCCATGAAAAACTTAGGTGAATAATCCTATATTCTAGGGATCAAGATCATTCGTGATAGATCCAAAAGGATTATTAGACTAATTCAGAGTACATATATTGACTAGATACTAAATATATTTAGTATGGAACAATCCATTAGGGTATTTTTCTAGTCTCACATGGTTTAGATCTCTCTAAGAAAATGTTTCCTCATACACAACTTGAGAAAGATAGAATGAGTAAGATCTCATACGCTTTAGTGATAAGATCAATCATGTATGTCATGTTATGTACTAGACTTGATGTTGTCTATGCATTGACAATGGTAGGAAGATTTAAAGATGAGTTGGGAGAACAACTTTTTTTTGCTGTTAAGAATATCCTTAAGTATCTGAGAAGAACTAAGGATATATTCCTAGTGTATAGAGGAGAAGATGAGCTAGTCATCAGGGGTTATATTGATGCTAGATTTTAGAGATATTATAATAGTCTGAATTCATAGTCAGGATATGTTTTATGTCTCAACACAGGATCTATGAGCTGTAAGATTTCAAAGTAGTCAGTTGTCTCTGATTCTATAGTGGATTCTGAGTATATAGAGACTTCTGATGCATCTAAGGAATCTGTTTGAATTTAGAACTTTTTCACTACAATTGATATGGTACCTATCAATAAAGACCATATCACATTGTATTTTGATAATACTGCAGTGGTGGATTTTGTAAAAGAGTTAAGGTCTCACCAACGGACAAAGAACATACTTTAGAAATATCCCCTCTTGATGGATTTTTATCAAAGGGGTGAATTTATATTAAGTAAAGTACCCATAGAAGAGAATGTGGAGGCCCCTTTACTAAAGACCTGTCTCAGCATAAGAATGAGTATCATGTGAGAGCTAGTGGACTGAAGGTTGTTGGAATTAGGCTCTAGTGTAAGTGGGATTTTGTTGTATTTGGTTCTCTACAACCAACTTATATGTACTTTATGATAACATGTATTCATAGTTTTGAATATTAATAAACTCTTTACTATATCATGATTGTTCTTATGTGTAACATATTATGTGATAATATTCTAAGAGTAGCTATCACACTAAAATGTCATAGCAATTACCTACTATAATGATAACCTGAATGTGTCATGACATTATTCTTAAATATATGTTCTACAGCTTGATTAAATCATTTGAGGGACACAAATGACACAGTCTATAAAGGTGGAGACTCATAGTACTTTGAGGCACCTTCTCATGATGTGCGCTCTTGGTAATATTGAGTAAAATATTATGAGAATGAGACCAACCAATATGAAATCCACATTTATATGTTTCATTAGATGTTCCTATCTATGGATGCATTTATTGATCCTTAGACTTTATGATTATTATTAATGATTATTATGAGTTGTGTACTTTGATGTATTTATGGAAACCATGATGACATATATTCACGGTGAGGTAGGATGTGTTGGGTGTATCATGAGTAATATCGTATTAATGAATAATGTGAGAAATGATTTTTCCATTATATTATTTAAGAGAATTTTATATATCAAGACCTTTAATGGAAATAATATAGCCTAAATAAATCCATTTCCATGGTGTTCTATAGGCAATATCAATTTTTGGGAAGTCAAAGAAAGATATATCGGGTACATAGGTTGATGACACCAACATAAAACCTGTTTGATTAGAGATATCATGATAAAGGGATTATAATACATAGTAAGAATCCATTTGTGGTATTATGTCATTTTTGTATTAACTTATTTCTCTATGGATGCCTTGGAGTGTTTTTATATACTAACCTTGGACTTTAGGCTACTTCTCTTAGTCCGTTGAGAAAGAGACCTAGAGGGCCACACACTAAGTGTATCCAAAATCTCAATTAAATAATATTATTATTAGTTTATTATTTAAAAATTTGAATAAATATTATCCCCGAATGTGGTTTAATAATTATTCATGTTTTCTTGATCGCATTTATTCCGTCACAAGTTATTCGAGAGAATATAATGTGAACATAATATTTAATAAATTTTTATTTTCTATTTAGTAAATATAATATTTAATTATTGGTGAATAATGAAGTGATATTTATTTAATAAATAAATACCCATTACTCAACGCCCAATAAATATTGTGGAGAAATTATGAATAGATTTTAATGGTCCGATGAGAAATAATAAATAATAAATATTATTTAATTAAATAATATTTAATTTAATTCACAATTTAAGTGCATTTAGAGAAATAATAATATTATGACTATTATTCTTTAACATGGGGTTCTGAAATGATCAAATAAATAATAAGGGTCAATTGTGAAATTATTTATTTCTAAACCTAATGATATATAAACCCAATTAGATTTTTTTTTGAGAGCACTACTAAAAATATGGATTTTATCAGTGCTAGAAAAGTGTAGTAATAGCACTAAAAAAAGTGTTGTTAATCAAGGAAAAGATAAAGGGGATCCCTTTTATCAGCGCTCAGAAAAGCGCTAATAAAGGGGTCTTTTATCAGTGCTTTTAAAAAGAACTGATAAAAGTAAAAAAAAATAAAAAAGAATATATAATTCGGGGGGATCTTTTAACAGCACTTGACCCCATTTATCATCACTAGGTGGACCACTCCCACACGCTGCCCTTGCTCATGCATCCAACACATTCCCCCCACGCGCACCTCCTTGCTTCCACCAGAACTCGAACCCGCGACCTCCCCCTTGCGTGCCTGCACCTTTACCACTAAACCATTTCATTTTTTTCTATTTAATTATATATCTATTTATATATATATATATAGTTATATTTATTCGTATATTAATATAGATTCATATTAATATAAATATATTTATTTATATTAATACATATATAGTTATTCATATATTAATATATATTTATATTTATTTATTTATATATATAGTTATATTTATTCATATAATAATATAGATTCATATTAATATAAATATATTTAGTTATATTAATACATATATATTTATTCATATATTAGTATATATTTATTTATTCATATATTAATTTATATTTATATTTATTTATTTATATATTGTTAGTTATAATTTTTTATCCATATATTTATTTGTATAATAATATATATTTATAAGATTAGTTTTAAATACATTTATAAAATAAGTTTTTTATGTGTGTTAATAAATAAATAAATAAATAAATACATATATATATATAACACACACAGACACACAAACACACACACATATATATTTACAAATAAATACATATATATGTGTATTTGAAAAGCCATAGAATGTCAAAATGACCATAACTTCTAATCCAGAAGCCTTTTTTACTCCACAACCAGTCAAATTGAAGAAAATGAAACAATATTCGATATGATAGGTGTTAAAGTCCTAAAGGACATCCGTATAAGAATTTATACTTGTTTGAATGTTAAAAAATCAGGGTATCCCGACTAAAAACTCAGTTTTGGAGGCCTTCTAGGCCCTTTTGGCATCGAAAAAGGTGACAGAAGCTTTTCTTGGATTTCTGGAACGTAGAGCTAATAACAGGCTTCGATTTGATATGCTATAGTGCTCAAATGGACACTTGGATCAAAAGTTATGGCTCTTTGAAGTTTGAGTTACATTTTCAACTTATTTTAGATCTTTTATTATTTTTTTGATTTTTTGTGTCTTCAAATTTTTATTAAATGATTTTTAATTGATTATAATTAGAAAATTATTAATTAATTATATTTTTTAAAATATTTTAAATCCATTTTCCCTAAATTTATTATATATTAAATGTAATAGTGTATTTATACTCGTCAAAAACATATTTAAAAAATATATATTATATTTATATTAATATAAATATACTTATATACCAATATATTATTTTTCATGAATTTTTTTTTTGAAACATAAAATTTATCAGCACTAGGAAAAAGCACTGATAAAGCCCCCCTTTATCAGCGCTAATAAAGGGGTCCCCTATAACAGCGCTAAAAAAAGCACTGATAAAGGGTCACTTTTAATAGTGCTTCCTTTAACACTGTTAAAAGTTCCCCTTTATCCGCACATTTTTTTAGTGCTGATAAAGTCCCCCTTTTATCAGCGCTTTTTGTTTAGCGCTGATAAAAGGGTAGCGCTTCCCTTGCCAATTTTTGTAGTAGTGAGGCCAATTATTTTATTTTGTTGTGAACAATGGATTTGGAGAATCCTCTCAAGACCTGGAAAGATATATTCTCCAAGAATTATCCCAAGAATGGAGAGAAATATTCCTTCACCATTCCCTATCAAGTCACAAGAGATCCAAGAGAATCCTTTGGAATCGTTTCTTGAGGTGACCAGAGGTGGATGATGCAAGCGATGTGATCTTCCATACTAGCACCCAGAGATTCATGCGGAGATGTTCAAAGATTTGAGCATCATGTGTGGATCACCACTGGAGGTAATATAATTTTATTCATATAACGCAATGATGATACAATATAGATCTATTTTCAGATCCATCAATGAAGAAATAATTCCAACAAGGTAATTATCAATTAATTAAATTGATTGTAAATAATATGTAATGATCCTCTCTCTGGTTCAATCATTATATCCTGTATCAATATTCTTTGATTCAATTATATAGATCATGACATTTATCATTGTGTAAATCTTGGATTGATCATCAATAGTAACAAAAATAAAATTTGGGCATGACCCACTGCACACTTCTGTTACACCCGGACCCTTCACAAACAAAATGGTCTGTACATATTCTTGAATACATACTTCATGCTTGTGTCCTTGACTTTATAGGATTGTTGGATTACTATTTGGGAATGTTTGATTTTTCTTATAAAAATAACTATCATTCATCCATTAAAATGACACTATTTAAGTCCTTGTTTGGATGACCTTGTAAATATCCGCTTTTTTGGTCGAAGATTGGTAAAGCTTCCTTAGTGGGACATAGCTTGGTCCAGGAAATGATAGCAAAGATCAAGATGATTATTCTGAGTTTAGTAATATATTGGTGATGATATAAATATTATTTTTATTTATTTAAACATCCATTGGAGTTATTAGTTGGTTACCAGGTGTTCATAATAGTCTCACCTCAACTCGCTCACTAATAGCTTGGAAAATAAGGAAAGTTGGCATCGCGGTATGTGGGACCTTTTGAGGTCATTGGTTGGACTGTAAAGGTGGTGTAACATTTGTCCTTTCCACCACATATGACTTTTATCCATAACATGTTTCAAGTATATTAGCTCAAGAAATATATTTCATACCCATATCATATTTCTAATAGGGAGGACCTTGAATTAGAACCTGATATGATCATGACTAAGTACCCAATTCAAATTGTTGATTCTCAAGTGATAGTTCTTCATGGGAAGTATATGCCTTTGGTTTGGGTTCTATGGAAAGATAGATCATATTACCAAGATAAATGGGAGCATTATGTGAGGATGATAGAGTAGTTTCCACATATCTTTATGGACTATTCTTCTTGATGAGGCTTTTTGGGAGCATAAATATTTTTTGGTTTGGAGAATTATAACAACCTAAATTTTAATTTTATTTATTTTCTTTGGTTTAACTTGTTTTATTTTAATTATTAATTTGGTTTTTTGGTTTCAGAAGTTGTATATGTGCATGTTGGTTTAAAAGTGGGTTTTTTATTTATTTTGAAAATTGCGCATCACCATGGTCATGGTGGAGACTATGGAAGACCTTGATATAAAACATCCAAAGGCATCGTGGGTATGGTCCTGAGCATAGCCTAGTGGTTACCACCTTGTGTAACACAAGTTTATAAAGAATAAATGAAAATCATGAGTACATATATTTGGTAAATACATCAGGATAAAAGTTTACTACATGAGTACATATATTTTATTGCTAATATTAAACATTCCCAAGAATAAAAAATTACTATTTTATATATGATCATTCTACTATACCCATAATCTAGTATAGTTAGACCAACATGTAATTATAATTCCCCGATAAGAGTGGATTGGGTACCATTTAGAGAATAAAATTAAATTCACCTTCTATAATAATCAATATGGTATTTGAACTATATTACTTAATATATGCCTAGGATAATATTTAATATTGTTGTATCGAGGGTTGAAAAGTATCATATATTCCAAACTTGGATCACCATAAATAGAATGTGAGAGAAATCACTTAATCCTTTATAATTTCTTGCTTAAGGGAGTTTTAATTACCATAATCCTTTGAGATACATATACTCCAAATCCTAGAAGAGATAAAAGATTCTCAAAAATAAAGGAATAAGAAGATCATGTATCAAAAAGATTAAAAGTAAGAATAAATGATACAGGAATAATACTTTTAATTGTAGAAGAACCATTTTCAACATTCATTGTAGACTACATGGTTCCAAAGACTATTAATATCATCATGAGAAGTGATTAATCTATATTTTTATATATTTTTCATATAAAATCCCATTTTAAATAAACCATATACTATATTAAATATAAAAAATAAAATTATTTTCATTTATAGTGAAATTTTTAAGTTTAACATGAAAACAGCCTAGAATTAGATTTTTAGTGATAAAATTATAATTTTTAATTTTATAGTGATTAATGTCCAAATAAAAAATAAATGCTCAATCTTTTATAGGGAACTAGGGCTGGCCATGAAAAAATAAGGGAGACTTAGCCAAAAAAAATGGTGCAACCACTAACAAGTCAACTCAAGCCATAAACAACCTTAGAAGGGTGGGTCAATACATTCTAAGGAAAAACATGATGTGAGTAAGGGGTGAAGTTTAATGCCCAAATATTTTAGTATTAATTTCCCTTTAAAATAAAAAATATATCAATAGCTTGTTTCACATAAAATACCAAGCTGAAATGAAATAGTGATACTTTAAAATAAAATTATTATATATGGTTGTTATAACACAACTTTTGAGTAAGCCAGTATAAATAGATGTAACCATATTATAAAATCAATAAATAATGTTTAATAAATGGAATTCGGTAGTGGGATTATTCCTTATGAAGTTAATTTTTCTAAACTTGGAAGGTAGGTAGATTCATAGGAGTTTTACCTAGACCAAGACTATATAAACTCCAAAAATTAAAATGTGAGTGAAATAAAATATTAGAGAAATTAAATATTGTGTAAATTTCCATGAGATACATACTAAAATAAATTTCACCCATGACTGCAACAAGAACATATATTATGATTAGATCTTATGCAGAGATCATCAGGGGTTATGTATATAGAAATTAAGATGATATAAACTTCTAATTATAAATGTAACAAATTATTTATGTCATATGTATTTTATATATTTCATATTTTGACATTTAAAGGAAATTAATTGTCATTTTGAATACTAATTCATTGAAAAAAATTAATTAATGTAGTTAAACAACTAATAAGACTATTTTATTCTAAAAATTAATTTTTTTAAATTGTATTTTTATATGATTTATTTTAAGAAACTAAATATGTGGTTGATATTAATAATATATTTACACAAATATAATTATTAATTTATATAAAATAAGAATAATAATAATAATAAATATTTTAAAAAGTTATTTTCCTATGAAAATTGTTTTTATTGTATATTTATGTTTATATTTAAATGTTAAATTTGATAATTTTATAATTTTAATTTGATGAAATGAAATTTATTTTAGAATTCATAATAATAATATTATCTTAATATGTGTGTTTTGTATTTTTTTGAAATAGTTATTTTTAGGTGAATAGTGAAAATATAGTATTTATTAATAATATTGTGTTTATAACAATATGATGAGGTAAGTATGAATTTAAAATTTTAAAAAAATTATGATAAAAAATGTATTTAAGTAATAAAAATATTCCTTTAAAATATTAGGTTGAATTTATAAAACTCGTGTTTTACATTTTTAAAACTTAAGTAATATTTTATTCTAATAAAAGACTCTTTTTATCTTTTTCTTTTAATTAAGCCTTGTTATGGGGAAATTATATTTTTCATTGATTTTATAGCCAAAAAAATCTTAGTTTTGTAATAATAAACCAATTAATATAATAAAACCCAAAAACATTTATAATTTTATATTAAACATAATTTTATGCTTAAAAATACAATTTTTCTAAAAATGGTTTTTATGCGTAATGTGTGCTAATATAATAAATAATTTTTCTCAACCTTATAAATTTTATCTTAAAAATAGTTTCCATATTTGAAATCAAATTTTACAATTATTTAATCAATTTCTTTTCATTTTTAGTCATAAAAATTAATTACCAAGGTTAAAAATGTAGTTACAATATTGAAGGTTAATTAAGGTTAAAAGAGTTTAACTAAGTGAAAATGAACTAAAGCGTATTAAAAATATGTATCTAAATGAGTTGTTGAGGTTTTGGTTGACCAAAAATTATATAATATCCATTGTTTTCCACCTTGTATCCCACTTTCCATGTGAAACACGTGTTCCTTTTATATTAAGAGGTTATATTTATAAAAATGGCATCCCCTTAAATTATAAAAGGGGTCTTCCACCACCCATTAAATGACACTATAAAAATTATAATTTCTATTGTGAATCAAACCTTTTTTACTTCCCCTATATTCCTATTCCACTTACATATTACTTTAGTCAAAATAAAATGTTTTAAGTTATCTATTTCCATGAAGTCCTTTAAGGGAAGGCTCAAGTTCTCAACATTAGTACTAATCACTCTAGAGCATCTTTTTTTATATATTTATCTTCAAAATATAATTTTACCATTATTATATATTTAAATAATTATTATTTATATAATTAATTTAATTATTTTTAGGTAATAATTATTATTTACATTTTCACCTTTTCCCCTTAAATAAATGAAAACATCATTCGGGTGTATGTGTGAACTACCTCCTCCACGAAGTGACGTGTTTAATTTTTTTTTCACCACCTTAAATGGATTTATAAAATGGAATATTTAATAAATAAATATTATTTTTATAATAATATTAATATTATGAAAATATAAATTAAATCATACCTTCTTTTTGTTCTTTGAAAAACAAAAATGACATCTGTGTGTACGTGCGGACCACAACCTCCATATAGCAACATGTTTCATTTTTTTTAACATACCTAAATGGATGGTATGAAAATATATTTTATGAATATATATGATATCAATGAGTAATATATTTCATTAATTTGGTTTTTAATGGATACCATAAAAATTAATGGTTGTTATAATGAAATATATTGATATCGGCAAATTACCTGAAAACAAGTTTGTCGTGGATTTCATTCTCGCAAAACATTTCCATAGATTACATAAAATATATATGAGGATGCATAAATTATGGAAAACCCATTATTTAAATATAATTTATAATCTTGTAATGATTAACTTAGTATCAATAAATGGGGTTCGACATCACTGTTATAAAACCATTATGAAACAGTCAAAATTACTAACATCTCATGATGAAAATAAACATTAACGAGATAATGAATAAATAATGTATGATTATAATTAAATATTATAAATTGTATTAGATATTAATAATCTTCTAAAATATATTATTATGGTTTTTATTTTTATGATACATGAGTTGAAATCACTTTCCCAAAATTCAAGAGTAAAGGTAAGGGTTTTGGTTAACTCAACTTTTGTTTATTGAGTTATGATTGTTCCTTTTAAAATTAATTCTTATAATTTGGTTTTTTTATTCCACATGATTTTATTATATGGAATTTATTTTTTTCTATGTAATTATGATTCTATCACATAAACTCCTTTTAAATTTTTTTTTACTTCATGGATTAAGATACATGTAATGGTTTTTCCTTCCAATATAATTGTTATGAATAAATTTACATCTAGGAAAAAATTATGTGATATTTATCTATAAATACCAAATAATTTTCTTATCATCTATTCATTATTTAGGTTTTACATATTATCTCTCAAATTCATTTCCCTTGGTAAAATAATCTACCCAAAGTGAATCTTTTAACTGAAACCAACTCCACCACTTTTTATCCATCAGAAGTATTCCTCCTCTATATCCATATTCACTAGCTATTTTTATGGATGAAAATATCGATTCTTAATTAATTTATTGCTGTTATTTTCCTTCTATTTTTAATTTCATTAAAAAATTAAGGAATCTTTTAACATTTCCCACATGGATCATTTTTTTAATCTTTGGTAGTACTTTTCATGTGAACACATTCTTTCACTGTTATGAGAATTCATCTTTTCAAGGATTCATTTCAAAGTTTTAAAAATATTTTAAAAATGATTTTAATTTTAAATTTTATAAAATATTATTAAAAAGGTTTTTTCATCTATTTAAATATCCTTTTATGTTCCTTATATTATATAAGGGATAAGTTCTTATGCTACCATTTAATTTCTTTCCGTAGATGGATTATGAAATGTTTTATTAAAGTTTTTATGAAACACATCTCATTTACATGGGTTAATTAATTGATGTTTAAAATATGAAATTTTCCATATTCTTATAACACACATATGTATGGTTTTAATTATGTGATTGGTGGGCCCATACTTATATAGTCCTCAAATGAATTGGGTAAAGTATGATAACTCATGAGATAATTATGGAAGTAAGAAACATGATTCCTAATGCACTATTTTATTGAAGGAAGGAGTGTGATTACTAATTCACTTTGTTATCATATGTAGAAAATGATTCTTGATGCACTAATTTTTGGAAACCAAGAACATGATTCTAAGTACACCACATTTTGGTAGGCAGGAGCATGATTTCTAATGCACTAAGCTTTTACAAGAAGGAACATGATTCCTTATTCACCAAGTTTTGGTAGTTAGGAACATGATTCTTGATTCACTATGGTATGACATACAAGAATGTGATTCTTGCTTCACTATGCATTTTATTTCTATGATTATGGTTGCACCAAACTCTTATGTTTTGAAATGTTCTCATATTGTGAAATCTTTTGACTTATGTTATGCTCTGATACTTATGACAAGATTTATGATTAGTGATCTATGTTAATTTGTTTGTAATTTCCTAATGTTGTGTTTATGAACCTTGACTATTATATTATACCCATGTGATTATCTTATGATCACTTATAATCATCAATTACTATCTCTTATGTTTACCCTTACTAAACATATGATTACACCCCTTTTTTTATATTTCCATTCCCTAGGTTTTGAAGATTATTATAATATATGAGATATTTATATGGTCTTATAGAATAGTTTAATTAAAAATAAATTTTCGTAGGTATTTTAGAATAAGTTTCTTATATAGATAGTAATCTAAGACACTAACCCTTTAATTATTGGTATTTTTATTTTATTTGTGATATGTAATGTTCCAATTGTGGAAATGATGTAGAATAGTTACATGTTTATCTTGGGTCACCTTAGTTTTTATCAAATATAATATTTAAAGAATGTGTTTTTAGCATTATATTTAGGAGTGTAAGTCTAGGGTGCCTCAGTTGGTATCATAACATGTAACAAACCCAATACTAGAAGCCAATATATGGTGGTTACTTTATTAAATTAGCACTACATACAAGTTATTCTATCCTGAGGTATCGAATAGTTTATTAGTCTTGGAAAACTGGATACATTCTTAAATCTCACATTACATTTAGAAACATAAAAAAACATAGTATTTTTTTAGAACATTATTATTCGATCTAGAATATTCTTTTATATCAATAATATTACACTTCCTGGAATCCTAGGAAAAGGAAACAAAATAAAAGTTTGAGCTCAAATACTTAAAGAGAGAATGCATACAGTAAAATCTATCATAGAATCAATAAGTCTTGAATAATATAGAAAGAATAAATAATGATAAAATAATTCCATATAAATAATCACATGATATTGAATTTTTTTCATGAATAACATAAAAATTTAAATAATCACATGGACATCAATAACTGATTTCATAATGATTGAATGCATAATGTCATACATCTAAAACTTATCATTGGGGCCTCATGCCAATACATTATACATAAATGGGTAAGGAATATTATAAATACCCAACCAATTTTTTCTATTAGAACTACCAATGGATCAAGTTTATATGAAATTTTAGGCCCCACTCATCACTAAATAATTCCAATTCATTCATCATATGAATAAAAAATATAACTTAATCAACATGCCTTAATAATCAATAACTAACAATATAGGAAGAACATTCATATGGAATGCCAATAATTTCCCCTATAAAAATGATCAAAATACATACAGATAATTTTTTTGGATGTTATAATTATAGTATACCATCATTAAATCATAATATTAATCAAATAATGTTGACATAGATGAAAATACTTTTAGAATATCACTTGAACATTTATTGGGGAAAATACCCATTTCATTTTGAAAACACTTATTTAAAATATAAAAATTAATAAAATATTAGGAAAAAAATATTATTTGGAAAGAACCATGAAAATATTTAAATTAATATTCAAAACAAATAGTTTTCATGATGTTGGGAGTAATTATTTTTGTGGTGTATGTTAAAAACAATATTTCATTCACACCTTGGGTAAAAAGTGTCTTGTTGGGAAAATGATAAGAAGATTCCCATTAAAAAATTATAGAAAATTAAAACATGGGTAAAATGGATTTAATAAATAATTTTATAATACTAAAAAAATCTCTTGAAAATATTTTAAAGAAAATATATACACAAAAGAAAAATATTTCTGACCGAATAGAAAAATAAAGTTGATTTTCCTTAAAAACGTTCTTTTATATTTTTGGGTGATTAGAAAGAGTAAAATGAATGGAAAAAGTATGGTTTATAGGAATAAAACTATTATAATAAAATATATGGGGTTTAATATAGAAATATCATATAATTACTCCAATGTAAACTTAAATATAAAAAATCCCGAACTAGGATGAGATTGTGAAATAAACTCTTACCTCATGTACGACTTGCTTTTTAAGTGATTTTAACCAGATATATAATAAATTTAAAATGATTTTAATTCTATAACAGAACTATATATATAATTATAACATCATATATTATCCACTTGTAACATTTCAATAACTTTTTATTAATAATTCCTTATTAAAATCATCATTTCTGTGTGTTAACTATTTTATTTTTCATGTACGTTTCATTTCTATAGTTTTAGTCTCTGCATATTTATCATGGTTAAATCATTTATTTTTAATAATGATATAAATATCATATATATTCATTATATTCATATTTATAATCATTATTAAAATTTGTTCATGATAAATTTATCACATCACTTTGTGGAGGTGGTAGTCCACACATACACATGAGCAACGTTATCATTTTTTAATGGGTGGAAGGGTAAGAAGTTAAATGATATAATTTAGGTTAAAAATAATAATTATGTCATAAATATCATATATAATAATTATATTCATCATAATAACCATCCATGAATGGTGGTGATGAAAAACAAAATACATCACTTCGTGAGATGGTAGTCCGCACGTACGCTCAAACGATGCTTCTGTTTCCCATTTGATGGAAAATGAGATTAATAAAGGTTGAAAAATAAAAATAATAACATATAAGTATATGTTATATAATTTTTTTATTATATAATTATGTTTATCATATAATTTAAGGATTTATAATAAGAAATAATTTGAAAACACTCATTTAAGAGTTGTATATATTCTTTGGACAACCTTCTTTGGCTTACACCTTAAGCCTTCTAATCTTGGTATTTTTACCAAACTAGGAACTCTATATTGTGATTTGGGATGTTATTAATGTATTTTGGTAGTTCATAGATAAGATATAAGTTTCTATAATTGTGTATAATATAGTAGATTTTCTATCCTTTTATAATTGAGGGAGATGACATAGTTGGAACTTTTAAAAAGATTAAGATATATTAATGTCTTACTCAATCCATATGGATCCAAAAGGGATCATATTAAAATATTAGATGATATAGAGTTTAAATATGTCCATAAAATATTATTTATACAATAATTTAAGTCATTTTAACCCTTTTCATTTTAGTTTTAACCATTTTAACATATTTTAACTCTTACCGTGGTAATTAACCTTTTTACCAAAAATTTTATTCATAATAAATAAAATGAAAGTGGACTCATTAAAAATATTTGAGATTATGATTCCAAATATGGAGTAAATTTTATCAAATTAAATTTCTTTAAGTGGTATAAATTTATTTAAAAAATTCCATAAAACATGATGAAAATAATTTCCCAGAAAAAGGCCTTTTTAAGTGTTAAATGTTTTTATACCAAATTAATTTGTAAAATTGATTATAATGAAATAAATTTAATTATTTATAATTTAAATGAAATAAAATAATTTTAAAACCAATTTGAAACAAAATTATACTTTTTAACTACTTGATAAGAAAATATTTCTTTCTTAAAAATTGTATTTTCCACTAAAAATAATTTTTTCATAAAAATACCAAAAATTATACCTTAGATTATATTGAAATTATTATTTCAAAAATGATATTAATTTTTTCAAATAATATTTATAAAAATTATAATTTAGGTTTTAATCATATTATTGAATAAACCTTTATGCATTGTGTTATTATTTCTGTAAAAATAAAATCTTACTATAATTTAATCTCGGGTGTTACATTCTTCCATATAAAAAAATTTAATCCTAAAAATTTCTAAAATATCACCTCTTGAATATATGTGGGTAATTATTCATAATAACCTATTTAGGTTCCCGCAACACCTATTTTATCTTATGATTTCTCTAAATTACCTTTACCAGTTGAGTCATCTGATTCCTCAGCACTTATTCTCTAGTGTCCAGAATCTAGATAGTCTATTCACAGTAAGATAAATCAAGTTTAGATTATATTTTCTTGAAGGTGATAACATGAATTTTATTTTAAATATAATTCCTCAATAAAGATATATGGAACACATCATGAACTTTATAGAGACTAGGTTTCATTTACAAATGGTAAGCTACAACTCTAATTCTTTATATAATTTTAACAATCCCAAAGTAACTAGGACTTAGTTTCCATTCATTATAGAATTTTATAACACCTTTTCATAGATATACCTTCAAGAAAACAAGATCCCAAATTGAAATTCTAAATCCTTCTTTTTTTTATCGACATAACTTTTTTGTCTCATTTGAGATACTTTAATATGATTTTGAATAATACTTACTTTCATTATTATATCCTCAATAGGATCTAGGACTAAAAGATTCATTTCACCAACTTCATCCCAACAAGTATGAGTATTAAACTCTTTTTGTGCAATGATTCATATGGAACCATTTGAATGATTGAATGGAAGCTATTATTATATAAAAATTCCATCAAAGTTAAATACTGATCTCACATACCTTGAAAGTAAATTGAGAATAAACTCAACATATCTTAAAATATATGAATAGTTCTTTTGGACTTCCAATCAGTTTGAGGATGATAGGTGGTGCTCAAACATTTCCCGGTTTTAAGATCCTATTGAATAATCTTCCATAATTTGGATATAAATCACTAATCCTAGTTAGATATAATTGAAATATGTATTCTATTAAGTCTAACAAATTAATTAATATATATTCATCTAAGATGTTCAATAGTTATATCTTCCCTTAGAATAAAGAAATATGCAGACTTGTTAAGGAAATCAATAATAACACTTATGGAATAATTCTTTATAGGGTTCTTGGAAAATACAATGATAAATTCCAAAGTAATATCATCTCATTTCCATGAATGAATAGGTAGATCTTACATGAATCCATTGGTATGTTGTCTCTTAGAATTTACCTGTTGAAAAACTAAGTATCTTGATACACGGTCTATAATTTACCATTTTTTATTATCCCATAAGAAATATTCCTTCAAATCCTGATATATTTTAGTGCTTATAGGATGTATAGAGAAATTTGATCTATGGGGTTCATCTAATAATTATTTTTTTAGCTTAGGTATAGATGGAACACATAACCTCATTCCAAATTTTAGTACACAATCTTCATACTAAAAAACAGTTTTCTATCGTTAATAGCTTTAATTTTCTTTTGTAAACTCTTATCCTTCAACTGTGATGTTTTTATATTTTATAATAAGAATGTTTTATAAATCATTTTAAAAGAGAATTATAACAAAAAAAACATTTTTTGAATACATTTTATAGAAAATATAGACATTGAATTACAAGATTCTTGATTGAAGAAAAACAAGGTTAGTTTTCCATAAAAAATATTATTTTGGTATATTTAGTACTTAAGAGAGGAAAATGAAAGGAAACGTTTTAATTTCTAGAAATAAATAGAAGATAATAAAATATATTGGGTTTAATATAAAAATATAAAATAATCCCCCCATGTATACTTAAACATAATTAATCTTGAATAGTGATGAGATTATGAAATAAACCCTTACCACTTTGGTGATTTTTGAATCATAACCCAGAGAAAATAAATAACATTAAATGAAACATTAAATACCATTTATATAAAAGTTATATTAATATATCATATCAAATGGTTATTATATACACCTCATGAGATAAAAAAAGTGGTGAATATGGCATATGCCTCACGGAAACAAAAGTGAGATAAGAAACCATTATAAAAATCATATCATTGATGTGAGAATTAATAAATGAAGTGATTATATGTGAAAAATGAAAATACACATTAAAAAGTGGAAATAAAACATAATACAATTAGAGGTCATTTCACACATAATTATGGAATAACATAGTTAATAAAGTATAAGTATAACCTAATGAATGGAAATTGAGTAAATAAACCCCTTACCACTTGGTAAATTTCTAGTAAAATACCCTTAGATGAAATAATTTTAATTAAAATTATTAAGGATTCATGATATAAAATTTAAATGGGGTAGTATATACAACATATAAAACAAATTAGGTGTATAACATTAAAATATTCCCCCAAGAAATGAAATTGAGACACAATACCTTACCTCGGGTCTAATTTTCTTTGTAAGTTATTTAACTAAATGTATAATAAATTTAAATTTATTATAATTCTGTACCAAAATAATTTTTATACTTATAATATAATATATGATCCAATAATAATATTTCAACACCAATTTATTAATAATTTCTTATTAAAACTGCCATTTTTTTATGTTAACTATCTCATTTTTCACGTAAGTTTTAGTTTGGAAGTTCTGGTCCTTGCACATTGATCATGGTTATATGATATAAATAATTATAATCATGATTAAAATATCATATATATTCATTATATAAATACTTATAATTATCCATGAAAATTATAGATAGAAAAATGAATTATGTCATCCATGAAGACAGTAGGTCGTATGTACACATGAACATTGTTTTCACTTTTTGATGGATGGAAAAAAAGAATGGTAAATAATAATTAACATATAATGAATCGTTATTATATCAAAAATATCATATATATTCATTAATTCTACCATTATTACCATCCATGTAAAGAAAAAAATGAAAATATATCACATCGTTTCATGGAGGTGGTAGTCCACATGTGTGCAAGAGAAATGTTATTGCTTTAAAATGGATTAGAAGGTAAGAAGGTAGATATGATATTATAATTACATAATTTTTAGGTCAAAAATATCATATATATTCATTAGTTCCATATTTATAACCATCTAATTAAAATAGTGATGAAAAATGAATTTCATCGTTCTGTGGAGACAGAAAGACGTATGTACACACAAGGGACATTTCCACTTTTCATATGATAGAAAAGAGATGAAAAATGATTTTACTATAATAATAATAACATATAAATATATTTATAATAATATATATAATATTTTATTATATTTATAACAAATTTATAGAAATTATAATAAGAAATAAATTTGAAAGGGTCAGTAAAGATGATTACCACTTCTTCACTAGACTTCCTTTAGATTCCTCTATAAGGATCATTGGAATGGTATTTTAAGAAGATAAAAATTGATACATAGTGTATAGGGAATTTAAAAAGATATATTCTTATGGGTTAGTCGATATAGATGTCCCAAAGTGGTATGAATAATTGAGGATAATAAGTTCACTTTTATAAGTGAGGGGAGGGGCACTCTGGGAATTACTTAAAGTATTGAATTAATATAAATTAATTTTCAAGTAAAAAGGGAAAATAAATATAATTAAAATATAATATTATTATAAGCTAAAATAATCTCATAAAATAAAATTTAGATAAGTTTGGGTTATGTTTTCACCCTTATATATTAGTTTTAATCCTCTATAAACGTTTTTGACAATCACTATGATATCAATGTTATTTACTATTTAGAGGTCAAGAAAGTTACCATAATAATACAATGACCCCTGAATAGACCATGGTTGATATTTTAAACCATATCCAATTAAATTTTCATAATATATAATTTTTATTAACTTTAAATCATTTAATAAATATTTTTTATTATAAAATATCATTAATGGCATTTTTGGGAATACATGAAACATTATATATAATATATTTATAACTAATTTAAAATGGTTCCAAAATGACATAGATTATAATATAAGGAATATATGATCTTAATATAATTATGCAACCAAATTTTTATAGTTTTAGATATCATTTTAGACATTATCTTTTGGTTTAACACCTTTGTCAACCAATTTTAATCTTAATCATGGTAATGAATTTATTTATATTAAAGGGTTGTAATTTTAATTATAAGATAAAAATTGGATCATAAATGAAAAATGGATGACATTTTAGACTATTTATAATTATATTTGTCCTATTTCAAGATTTTTATTTTTTTAAAATAATTTAATAAAATATATTTTACATAAAATAATATTAATTTCATTTTAAGAACTAACACTACCACAAAACTAGGTTTCTGCAGCGCCACCCTTTAACAGCGCTAAAAAAACACTGATAAAGGGGGTTCCTTTATCAATGCTTTTTTCTAGCATTGATAAAGTGTATATGTCAAAAAAAAAGAATAAAAAATAATATACTGATATATAAATATATATGTACATTTATATTTATATAAATATAATATATATATATTAAATATGTTTTAGATAATTATAAATAAACATTTGCACTTAATATATAAGATATGTAGTGAAAATAAATTATAATATATCTTAAAAAATTATTAATTAAGAATTTAAGGATTATCATCGACTAATAATCATTTAATAACGATTTGAAGACACAAAAAATCAAAAAAAAAATATCTAAAATAAGTTGAAAACGTAACTGAAACTTCAAATGACCACAACTCACTACTATAAATATGGTCTTTATCGGTTACTGTATATATATATATATATATATTTGTGTGCGTCTTTATTGAAAAACTGATATATATTATCTATATATTCTAAACATATGTAGATGTTGGGGAGGGAAAGTTCCTTATAGATAGTCTGGTTGAATTCCCTAAGACCTTCGGGTCATGTAATCTCCTAAGCCTACGGGCCATGTATTCTCTGAGCCTACGGGCCTTGTAAGGGTTCCCCCTCATCCCTTGAAAGGGGAGTTATCAAAAATCAATAAAAATGAGGGCCTTCATGCCATTCGGGGTATGTATATACATATTAATATATAATATGTGTAAATATATATAAACATGTATAATTATACTTACATATACACATATAATGTGTGTGTGTGTTGTATATATGTATTTATTTATTTATTTATAAACACACACAAAAAAATCATATTTTATAAATGTATTTAAAACTGATCTTATAAATATATATTAATATACTAATAAATATATTAATATATAAATATAACTATATATATAAATATAACTATATATATTAATATACAGATATATATATATATATTAATATAACTAAATATATATATTAATATAAATATATACATGTTAATATAAATATATATTAATATACGAGTAAATATAACTATATATATATATATTATTAAATGGAGAGAAAGGTATTATGGTGGAGTGGTAAAGGTTTAGGCGGATAGGAAAGAGGTTTTGGGTTCGAATCTAGGGGGGCAGGGTGCACGCACAGGTGGAAATGGGGATAAGCGTTGTTAAAGGCTAGGGTGGGGTGGCTGCTGGGGCGTGCATGCTGGGGAGTGGCTGGGGCATGTGAGATGGGGTGGGGGCACTCTTGAGGGGGGATTTAAGTGCTATTGAAGCCCCTCCCTGAATTAAAAAATTATTATTTATTATTTTTATTAATGTTTTTTAGCTTTTATCAGCGCTAAAAAAAGAGCTAATAAAGGACCCATTTATTAGTGTTTTTTTAGCACTGATAAAAGACCACTTTTATCAGTGCTTTTTTTAGTTCTGATAAAAGGGGTATTTATCAGTGATTTTTTTAACACTGATAATAGAGACCCCCTTTTATTAGCACCTCGATTAATAGCACTTTTTTAGCATTGTAAATGGACATTTTTAGCGCTGATAAAGACCATATTTACAGTAGTGTAATCATAAAATTTGACTTTGAAACCAACATGGTAGAAATAAAACTAGAATATAAACCTTTATAACGTCTAAAATATGTTATATTTATCTTTAAAATTCTTGGAACACTTTAACTAATCCAAAAAATATTACTTTTGGAGTTTTTAAAATCATTTACTTGATTTTATTACTGTTTATACATGCATTGTGTCAACATTACATAAGCATTTAAGTTAATTATTTTATCAATAAAAATTTCAAATAAAATAACATAATAAAAAATAATTCATTTTTTCAGTTAACCATTTATAACCAAACATAAGTGGTTTCTATCCCTGTAAAAAAATATTATAGATATTAAAAGTAAGAAAGTGACATTTTTGACTTTATCTTTTAGTTAAATTCTATAAAGGTTAAAATTAAATAAAAATGTAAAAAATGGTCATATTTAAATGTTTTGATGATTATGGATGAAATAATATCATAAAAGGAAATAAATTAAAGTGTATGAAATAATTTTAATCTTTATCACAATAGTTTTAACCCTAATTAACCCATTTTAGCTTTATCATGGTAATAAAAAAATTAATATGGTTATTATTCCTAATGACCAAAAAAGGGTTATATTTACCAAATTTGGGCCTCATAATTAAAAATATTGAAGAAGTTTTCCATGGTTTATTTTCTAGAAGTGTCAAAAAATAATTTAATATAAATACATAAAATTCAATAAAAATTGGTTTTTTTCAAAAAAATGTGTGTTAAGTATAAAACTTTTTTATAAAAAATTCAATGATAAAATTGATTCCAAAAAATATAATTGAATATTTTATAATATAATTTAACTAATGTTACTTTTTAACCTTTTTAAAAAATGAAACATTGTAAATTTTTGAATTTAAAATACAATTATCAATAAAAATCAGTATTTTTCACTATTCACTAGAAAATCAATCTTTTTAGAAAAATCCAAAAAAACACTATAATATAATTTTAACATGATGATTTCAAAATAGATATAATTTTTATCAAATAAAGTTTCTAAAATATCCAGAAACTCATTACAATATTCTCTCACAAAAAGCAATAAAACCCATTTTTGAAGAAATGTTATTTTTGAAGAATAAAATTGTAACACCCCAAGGTTTTACAAATAAATTTAATGAAATGTATGAAACACTGAGTCTCTTAATAATGGAACTTTGTTTTAAGGATATAGTTATAAAATAGTTGTTAAACCTAATTTTTCTACTTTTATTATTTGAATTTCTAAAAACAAACATCTACGGTTGTGATCAGTAAGTTATTTAGAGTCTGATATAACCAACTTTTTTTGTGAATAGTAACATACCCTTATGAATATTAATGTGAATAGTAATATGACCCTTATGAATATTAAATCTTATTTTTATTTTTATTTTTTATTAAGGTTATAAAATAATGAGATCTTGATTAATTTTTCAAGGTGATATAAAATTAGTTATAGTTTTAAAATTGTTATTTTTTGAATAAATAATGATTTTATTTAAAATTAAATTAATCATATTTAGAGAATTATTTTAAAAAAATAGGGTTCATTCTTGAATTCTACATGTCAAAAAATGTTTAGGGTGGATTTTTGGGATTTTTATGAAATACTTGAATTTTTGGTGAATAGTGAAATACGGTAATTAACAAAATATGCTAAATAAATGAATTTCTACATCATGTTTGAGTCATAGATGATGTAAATGGCCATTTTTTCTAACTTAAATGAACTTATTACTGTTTTTGGGTCACATGAATCAATATTATTCATATTATTTAGCAAAAACATTAAACTAGTGATTAAAATAATGTAAAATCCCTCCTCTCCTCTACTATAAATATCAACCTCCTCTCCTCCACTATAAATATCATCCTCACCCCCTCCCCCCCCTATTCCTCTCACACCACTAAAGCCTTTAGAATTTTCTAAGTTCTACCAAATACTCTTCCCAAGCCCCTCCCCCACATCCAAGACCTACTGGTCTCACTAAAAGGCCAAAACCAAGGGCCTTAAGGAGGATCTCAAGGGGAAGAGATCAAGAGGTAAAGATCCTCTTTCATTTTCTTGTGTTTTATTTTTAATTATTTTATTTTCTTATACTATATTTTCTTCCCCTTATACAAGAGTCATGAAAGATCAAATATTATATATATTTTGTATTTTTATCATTTTTATAGAAAAATTCATCATCATTATTCTTTTTCTCTTCCGCTTATTCTAAAAATAAAAACATCGCTCGTGATGTGTCGATTTACCGACATTGTGGACGATGTGTATTCAATTTACTTTAAATCCTTCAAAACTGGTTATAAAACCATTTTAATGGTTTAAAAATATTTTAAATTTTATGATATATCCTTTTTCATGTTTTTTAGTTAACATATATACATAATATTATGTTATATAATGAAATTAGTTCGTGATTATCAAAGAACCGCCAAAATAATATAAACGGATATCACTAAAGATTTATCTAATGATTCATCCTCATACCTTATAACCAAAATTATTTATGTAATAATTTAATACCTTTTAAACATATTAATACCATTTCATTCCACTTCTATAATTTCATATCTATATGACAAGAAAAACAAATACAAACAAACCATGGAAATCATGTAAAGAACCAACCCGAGACAATGGACGGAACAAAATGCTAAAACTTAAAGGGTGAAATTAGGTTATGAAATGATCACATAAAGTGTTATAAAAATGAATATTTTTATATAATATAATAATAACACTCCTTTAACCATTATATAGAAGGTTTAGACATGTTTGAAGTAATACAAACCCGTGGTAAGGGAATTCTTAATCCAATTTCCATTCTTTGGGTTAACTTTCTACTTCATTAATTCCGTAGTATTAAAAAATTTTGTGATGAATTTTGTTTATATTTTGTTTAATAATGTGTATTTATAGTGTATATACATATTTCATCCACCCTATTAAGTCTCACTTCAATTATATAATATTTGTGAGGGGTTTTTCTTTTAAAATCCTCTTTTAAAATTCTGTTTTACAAAATTCAAAAGTAATGTTTTTATAAAAGTATTCATGTTGTATGATTATGTTCTTGTTCTTGGGTATTTTCTATGATGAATTTTGGAACCTATATCTCCCTTCAATTCATTAGGTATGTGTAAGTTGGAGGTCAATCGTATGGTTACTCCAAGTGTAACTGTGATGGTTACACAATAAGGTAGTCGTGAGGGTCACATTATAAGGTATCCATGATGGTTATAAATCATAAGGTATATGATATGGTTATAAGATTATGTAATTAATTACCCAAGATACCTTTATGGTTCTATTTATGTTCTTTATTTTTTTATCTCATGGAAATATCAAGTTTCACAAAGTAAGTATATATGGGTGACAAGTATGTCTTTTTTTAAATAATTTCATATGTTTATAAGTATTCATGAAATAATGTTTTCTTTACTTCTCTTTATATCCATTAATGATATTTTTGTGCTCATACCAATTTTTTAAATTATTTTCACAGTTTATAAGGATTTTTAAGACAAAGAAGGAATCCAAGTTAAGTGTTATGAAGATTTTTCAAAGAAAATATGTTTTATTTGAAAAAAATATATTTTGGAAGAAATTGATACTATTTTTGTGGTATCCACTCTGTATAAATGTGGAATTTTATTTATTTATTATATATAAATTCTCTAAAACTATAAACTTGAAAATATCCTCAATGTTAAAGGAAGTGAGTTCTTAAAAAAAATTCAAGATTATGTAATATAATAAGGTCAGGTCCTTATAGTTGGTATCATAGGATGGTTTAGACAACTTTAGGGGTTATGATAATGTTAAAATAATACCATAAATGATTTTTACTCTATGGTTAATTTGAAAAGTTATCCCATTTAAATATTACCATGTTCCTTCAACTAATATATGTTTTTTCAAAATGGTTTTCTGCAGAAGAAACAAGGAAGATGAAGGGGAAAGGCACCGAGAGAATGATATCCATCTGAATCTACAGCCTAGAATGGTAGGGATTGGATCCAAGAAGTTTGTGACATTAATGTCTCATATGAAATAGGAAATAAATATTAGTTTAATCCATTAAAGAGAACAACCAAAGCTACCAAAAAGGAACATGATAATGGTGGAACATTTTATGAGGCAATACCCTCTTGCTTTTAGTGGATCTTCTGACCCAGTAGCAGTTGAAGGATGGATTAAATCCCTTGAAAAAATATTCGATGTTATGGGATGTTCATATAATCAAAAGTTAAGTCTTTAAATTTATCTTTTTGAAGGTGAATCTAATCAATGGTGGTCAATGGTCAAGAATATTAGTGATAATGAGGAGATTAAAGCCTTAGAGTGGGATGAATTTAAAAGTCTTTTCCTTGAAAAATATTTTCCTAAGGCGGTTCGACTTAGGCTGGACAAGAAATTGCTTTAATTAAAGAAAAAAGAATATGATTCAGTGGATGTGTATGAAGAAAAATTCACCCAACTGGTGAGGTATACTCCAAATATTATTCTAGATCTTGATTGAAAAATCAACCGTTTTTATACAGGATTGAAGCTAAGATATCAAAGGGAAATGGCTTCCTATGAGTTCAAAAGTTATGAGAAACTTGTGTGATGTGCTAAGAGGGTAGAAATGGAGTTTGTTAATGATCACGTGAACTTTAAAAATAATGAGAAGAATAGGTCCATATAGAAATAGATGGGTAATAATCAATCAAATAAATCTGATGGTAAGAAATTCCAGTTTCTAATTTGTGAAAAGTGTGGAAAAAAGCACCCTGGGGAATGCCTTACCAAAATCGGGAAGTGTTTTTGATGTGGTAAGTTTGGATATATGGCCCGATATTGTAATGAAAATGATCCTAAGAATAATCTTGATAAGAAAATTGTAGAGTGTTTTAAATATGGTGATATGGGTCATTATGAAAATGTATTCCCAAAGAGAGATCTGAATGATGAAAAGAAGGCAGACTATAAGTAGAAAGGTGTAGTGAGATCCTTTGTGTCTACGTTAGCAGACATCGGTCCATCCAATGAAGTTTTATTAGGTAGCTTGTTTGTTTACTCAGATTTTTCTAAAGTTTCTTTTGATATAGGGTCTACAAATTCCTTTATTTTTGAGAAATTTTCAAGTAAATTGGAAATATCACCTCAACAAATGAGATCAGAACTTATTGTTAAAACACCAGGGGAAATATTACAACAAAGAGGAATTATAAGAATATTTCTATTGTTATCTATGGAAATACTTTACCTTCAAACCTTTTTGTTTTCCCTTAGTAGAGTTTAATGTCATTATAGGTATGGATTGGCTTTCTATTTATTATTCTAAGATTTATTGTAGAGCTAAAGAAGTTATTTTTTTAGAAAGAGTTTTAGTTTGTATATAGGAATGGACCCATAAAATTGATAACATATCAAGAATTTGAGAAAATGTTGAAATATGAAAATGAAACTTATCTTTTTCATATTGTTGAAAACAAGGGAACTGTTTAGATTAATGATGTGTTAGTGGTAAATGAATATCTTGATGTTTTTTTATGAGAAGTCTGGTGTTATACCTTATTGGGAATTTGAATTCACAATTGACTTAGTTCCTGATACTAATCCAATTTCAAAATCCCCTTATCGAATGGCTCAAATGGAACTTATTGGATTAATTCACAATTGTCTTAGTTCTTGATACTAAGTCATCAATATGAGGAAAAATATACTTGTTTTTAACAGTGATTATAGAGCCTTGAATAACATCACTGTTAAAAACAGGTATATTTTTCCTCATATCGATGACTTTCTTGATCATCTCTAGGTAAAACAGTATTTTTCAAAGGTTGAATTGAGTTCTAAGTACCGTCAATTGAAATTAAAGGAATTAGACATCCTATAGACTGTGTTATATACTAGATATGGGCATTATGAATTTGTTGTTGTGTCATTTGGGTTAACTAATGCACTTGTTGTATTCATGGATCTTATGAATAGAATATTTCATGAGTTCTTGGATAAGTTTTTAGTTTTTTCTATTGATGATATTCTAGTATATTCTAAAAGTAAATAGGAGTGTGAAAAACATCAAAGGGTTGTTTTTAAAAACATAAAGGAAAAGAAACTATATAGAAAATTAAGAAAGTGTGATTTTTATTTGAAACAAATTTATTTTCTTGGGAACATTGTAAATAAGGATGAAATAACAATTGATCCTTCCAAAACAAAAATGGTTGATGAATGGAAAAGACCTAAAAATGTTATAGAAATTTTTATTTTTCTTGGATTAGAAGGTTATTACTGACGGTTTCTTAAAAAAATTTCACAGTTATCTAGCCTACTAACTAAGTGAACACGAAAAATAATAAAATTTATTTTGAAATAGTAATGTGATGTTTGTTTTCATGAACTAAAGAAGATATTGGTGAATGCTTCATTTTTAGCTCTGACTTCTAGAAATGGTTATTTTTTCATCTACAGTTATGCTTCATTGAGGGGACTTAGTTGTATTCTAATGCATAATGATAAAGTAATTTCTTATGCTTCAAGACAAATAATACCTCAAGAGGTAAATTATCCCATACTTGATTTGGAATTATCATCTTTGGTTTTTTTCTTTGAAAATTTTGAGGCATCATTTATACGGATCCAAATGTCAAATATATATTGACTATAAAATTCTGAATTATATATTCACTCAAAAGGAATTAAACATGAGGTATAGAATATGGCTTGAACTAATAAAGTATTATTATTACACGATCAATTATCATCATAGAAAAGAAAACAAAGTGTAATATTCCTTGAGTCAAAAAAATCGTGCATTATTAACCATTTTATGTTTGGAACATGATCCCTTGATTAATGATTTGATGAATTTTGGCTTAGAAGTTGTTGGTGTAGGAAATACCTCTATTTTTTTCAAGTTTTATTGTATTCATCGTTATCATATAGAATTAATCAAGCATAGAAGGAAGACTGTGAGCTACAAAAGAAGGTAGAATTGGTTAAAATGGTTAAGTTTCAATAATTTAACCTTGATAAAGATTATGTTTTAAGATTTAGAAAAAGATTTTATGTGCCTTGTGATTCTTAGTTGAAGAAATATAAATTCTGTCAAGCTCATAGTTATCCATTTTCAATTCATCCTGATAGTACTAATATGTATAGGGACCTTCGGGAGTATTACTAGTGGGATGGAATGAAAAGAGATATTACAGATTTTACTGTGAAATGTTTAACATGTCAATATTTTAAATAAGAGTGGTAGTTACCCATGTGGATGCTTCAACACTTTCTAGTTCCATAGTGGAAATGGGGAAATGTACCCATGGACTTCTTGGTGGGACAACCAAAGACTTCTAGAGGTAAAAATGTGACTTGAGTGATTGTTGAGCGACTGACTAAATATTCACATTTCCTTCCTATTTGAGATACAATTCCTTTGGATCATCTTTCTTGACTGTACCTAAATGATATTGTCAAGTTACATGGAGTGAATCTTTCCATTGTATCTAACCAAGATCTCGAGTTCACTTCTAACTTTTGTAAAGAGCTTCAAAAGTCATTGGGCATAGAATTAAATTTCAGTACAGATTTTCATCCACAATCAGATGGGAAGTCAGAACGAATGATTCAGACTGTGGAGGATATGCTCCGAGCATGTTCAATGAACTATCAGGGAAGTTGGTATCAACATATTTATTTAGTTGATTTTTCTTATAATAATAGTTTTTATTCCAGTATAAAGATGGAACCTTTTGAGGCATTGTATGGGAATCATTGTTAAACTCCACATTTTTGGGATGAAGTTGGGGAAAGAAGGTCGATGGTACCATAATTAGTAGAGGAAGTGGCTGAGAAATTGAAGATGACCCAGAAACACATGAGGATAGATCAGAGTAAGAAGAAAAGTTATGCAGACATCAGGAGGAAAGAATTTTCTTTTGATATAGGTGATCATTTTTTTTCTTAGAATCTCACCTTGGAAGAGTGTTATACATTTTGGTAAGAAAGGAAAGCTAAGTCCATGGTTTATTGGACCTTATGAAATCCTGGAGAAAGTTGGACCAATCACCTACTGAGTAGATTTGCCTCTGATTTTATCTCAGGTATGCAATGTTTTTCATGTTTTTAGGTTGATAAAGTATGTTCCAGATTCATCTCATGTCTTGAGCCCAGAAACATCTCATTTGGAAGAGAAACCTATTTAGATTCTTGATCGTAGAGAGCAAGTATTGTGGAATAATGTAATCCACCAGGTAAAGGTTTTCTGTAGAATCCACGTGGTTGGAGAAGAAACATGGGAATCGGAAAATTCTATGAGGTAAAGGTACCCTCATTTTTTTAATAATTAAATAAAAAATTGGGATGATGAAATTTCCAGAAGGTGGGGAGAATGTAACACCCCAATGTTTTACTAATAAATTTAATGAAATGTATGAAACACTGAGTCTCTTCATAATTTCACTTTGTTTTAAGGATATAGTTATAAAATAGTCGTTAAAAATAATTTTTCTGCTTCTATTATTTGAATTTTGAAAAACGAACATATACGATTGTGATCAGTAAGCTATTTGGCGTCTGATAGAACCAACTTATTTTTTAGTGAATAGTAAAATACCCTTATGAATAGTATTATGACCCTTATGAATAGTAAATCTTATTATTATTATTTTTTAAGGTTATTAGATAAAGAGATCTTGATTAATTTTTCAAGGTCATATAAAATCAGTTATAGTTTTAAAATTATTATTTTCCAAATAAACTATGATTTTATTTAAAATTAAATTAATCATATTTAGAAAATTATTTTCAAAAAGTGGAGATTATTTTTTAATCCTTTACGTCAAAAAATGGTTAGGGTGAATTTTTGTTATTTTTCTGAAATACTTTAATTTTTGTGAATAGTGAAATATGGTAATTAATAAAATATGCTAAATAAATGAATTCATGCATCATGCTTGAGTCATGGATGATATAAATGGCCACTGTTTTGAACTCACATGCACTTATTACTATTTTGGGTCACATGAATCAAGACTATTCATAGTATTTAGAAAAAATATTAAACTAATGATTAAAATATTGTAAAACCCCTCATCTCCTCCACTATAAATACCACCCTCACCCCCCCCCCCCCCCTCACATGACTCAAGCCTTGATCTTATCTAAGTTATACCAAATACTCTTCCCTAACCACTCACCCACATCCAAGAACTTATGTTCTCACCAAAAGGACAAAACCAAGATACTTAAGGAGTATCTCAAGGAAAAGAAATCAAGTGGTAAAGATCCTCTTTCATTTTCTTGTGTTTTCTTTTCAATTATTTTCTTTTCTTATACTATATTATCCTCCCCTTATCCAAGATTCATGAAATATCTAGTATTATATATATATTTTTGATTTTTATCATGTTTATGGAAAAATTTATCATCGTTATTCCTCTTCTCTTCCTCTTAATCTAAAAATAAAAGCACCAACTCTGATGTGTCAATTTACCGACATCGTGGACAGTGTGTCTTTAATTTCCTTTAAATAATTAAAAAATGGTTATAAAACCATTTTAATGGTTGAAAAATATTTTAAAGTTTATTATATATCCTCTTTAATGTTCTTTAGTTAACATATATACATAATATTATGTTATATAATGAAACTAGTTTGTGATTATCAAAGAACCGCCAAAATGATCTAAATGGATATCACTAAAGATTTAACTAATGATTCATCCTCATACCATATATACAAAATGATTTATGTAATAATTTAACATTATGGAAACATATGAATACCATTTCATTCCACTTATGTAATTTCATCTCCATGTGACAAGAAAATCAAATACAAACTGGTCATAGAAATCATGTAAAGAACGCACTTGAAACAATGGAATGATCAAAATACTAATAATCGAAGGGTGAAATGATACTATTAAATAACCACATAATGTGTTATAAACATCATTATGTTTCTTTAAGATATTAATAATACTATTTTAACCATTATACAATAGTTTTAAACATGTTTAAAGTAAGTTGGACCCGAGGTAAGGGAATTCTTAACACATTTTCCATTATTTGGGTTAACCTTCTACTTCATTAATTATGTGGTATTAAATTTTTTTTTTGTGATGAATTTTTTTTATATTATTTTGAAATATTTTTATTTACATTTTGTATAAATATTTCATCCAATTTATTAAGTCTCACTTCAAATATAAGATATTTGTAAGGGGATTTTCTTTTAAAATCCTCTTTTAAAATTCTATTTTACAAAATTCAAAAGCTATGTTTTTATGGAATTATTCATGTTGTATGATTATGTTCTGGTTCTTGGGAATTGTTTATAATGAAGTTTCGGACCTATATCTCCCTCTAATGCATTGGGTATGTGTAATTTGGAGTTTACTCGTATGATTACTCCAAGTGTAACTCTGGTGTTTACACAGTTAGGTAGCCACGAGGGTTACATTGTAAGGTATCCATGAGGGTTACAAATCATAAGGTATCCAAGAGGGTTACAATATTATGTAAGTAATTCCCCAGGATTCCTTTATGGTTCTATTTATGTTCTTTATGTGTTGTGTAAATCTCGTGGAAATATCAAGTTTCACAAAGTATATATGGGTGACAAGTATGTCTTTTTGAAAATGATATCATATGTTTACAAGTATTCATGGACTAATGTTTTATTTCCTTCTCTTTATATCTATTACTGAGATTTTTTTCTCATACCATGTTTTTAAATTATTTTCACAGGTTATAATGATGTGTAAGACAAAGAAGGAATCCTAGTTAAATGTTATGAAGATTTGTCAAAGAAAACATGTTTTATTTGAAAAGTTTTATAACTTAGAAGAAATGAATACTATTTTGGTGGTATCCACTCTGCATAAATGTTTAATTTTATTTTTGTATTATATAATAATTCTCTAAAACTCTAATCTTGAAAATATCCTCAATGTGAAAGGAAGTGAGTTCTTGACTAAAATTTAAGATTATGTAATGTAATAAGGCTGGGTCCTAATAAAAATGGATACTAAAAATTGAGTGATTATTTACAAATAATTAATTAATATATTTGTTTTTAATAAAACCATTATAAATTTCATAATTTTTTTAATCTTATCCTACCTTCCAATTCAACGACTACATTATAACAGAAATATTTAAATAATAAATCATCATTGTTTTTTTAAGATTGGTGTTGTGTATCTTATATGTTATCAAACATAGTATTTATTTTAAAATATTGATAAAATATAATTAATATTAAAATAAAATATTATTAATGATGGTGGGAAAAACTATTCTTACAATGTACATTAAAACAAATATTTTGTTCACACCGTCGGTAAAAAGTGACTCATTCAGAAAATGATAAGAATGTTACTTTTAAAACTTTTTATAGAAAGTAAAACATGAGTAAAAATGAATTTAATCAATCATTTTATAATATTTAAAAGTAATCATGAAAAAAATTAATGAAAATATGACATGGAAGAAAAAAATTCCTAACCAAATAAAAAAATAATTTCATTTTTCCTTAAAAACATTCTTCCAGAATTTTGAGTACATAGAAAGACAAAAATAAAAGGAAAACTTTTAATTTATAGAAATAATAGGAGGAGGAGAAGATATATGGGGCTTAATATAGAAATATCATACAATTATCTTAATATAAACTTAAACATAAAAAATCTTGAATAAGGATGAGATTGTGAAATAAACCCTTACCTCATGTCTGACTTGCTTTATAAGTTATTTTAACCTTCGATATAATAAATTTAAATTTATTTTAATTATATAAAAAACCATATACATAATTATAATATCATATATTATCTGATTTTAATATTTCAACAACAAATTATTAATAATTCCTTACTAAAATTTTCATTTACGAGTATTAACTGTTTCATTTTTCATGTAAGTTTCAGTTCGGTGTTTTTGGTGCTCGCATGTTTCTCATGGTTTCATCATACCTATAATATTAATAATGATATAAATATCATATATATTCATTATATACATATTTATAATCATTATTTAAAGGTATTCATGAAAAATGAATTGCATCACTTTGTGGAGGTGGTAGTTCACACGTAGCATGAGCAACGTTATCATTTTCTAACAGGTGGAAAGGTAAGAAGGTAAATGATATATTATATTTTTATAATCATAATTATTTTATAAATATAATATATAATCATTATATACATAATAATAACCATAAATTAATGGTGTTAATGAAAAATTAAATACATCACTTCAGAAGGTGTTAGTATGCACGTACACACAAATGATGATTTTACTTCCTATTTAATTAAGGAGGTGAATAAAGGTTATGAAATTGACATAATGACACCTAAATAGATTTTATATACTTATTTTATTATATCATCATGGTTATCATATAATTGTATGAGGTATAGTAATAAATAAAATAAGAACACCTGGTTAAGAGATACACCTCTTCTTTAGACACCTCCTTTGGATTACACCTTAAGCCTTCAAAGGATGGTATTTTGATAAGACCTATAAATATAGATCATATTTATGGGTTTTAGGAATCTATTTGAGTATTTATTGGCAGATATAAGTATTTATAATATAGGAGAGTTGTTATCCTTTTATAAGTGAGGGAGGGGACACACTTAAAATTTTTCAAAAGATTAATTTATATTAATGTCTTATTATAGAAAAATGGATTAAAATGACTTATATTAAAATAGTATATGATATAGTTGTAAAATATGATTATACAATAGGAATTAGACAATTTTTTTGGTCATTTTAACCCTTATAATTTTAGTTTTATCTTTTTTAACTTATTCTAACTCTTACCATAGTAACTAACCTTTTTACCAAAGTTACTATTCATGATGAAAAAAATGAAAGCGGACTCATTAAAAAATTTGTACATAATGATTCCAAATATGGAGCCCATTTTATTAAATTAAATTTTTATAAGTGTTAGAAATTAATTTAAAAACAAACCTATAAAATTCGACAAAAATTATTTTATAGAAAAATTCATGTTAAGTATAATAATATTTTAATACCAAATTCATGTATAATGTTGATCATAATTGAAAAAAACCTGAATATAGTATCCTAGAGTCGTTGGTTACTTTATTTCATTGAAACTAGATATAATAAATGAAATCCTGAGGGATTGAGCAGTTTAGTCATCTTCGACAACTAGATACATGCTTTAATCTCACATTACATTTGAAAATATAAAATACAACATAGTATTTTATTTGAGAACATTATTTTTACTTATATAATATACTTTCATATCAATTATAGTAAACTTACCAGTATCTTAAGGAAAGGGTACAAAATAAAAGGGTGATATCATATGATCAGTAATGGAATGTGTACAATAGAAGCTATCATAGAATAAACAAGACGTGAATAATATGGAATAAATAAATAATGATAAAATAATAACATATCAATAATAACATGATCTTGAAACTTATCCATGGATATATAACTATTTAAATAATTTCATTGAATTTAAAAACTTATTTCAAAATGATGGAATGAAAAATGTCGAACAATTTATTCTTATTGTCGAGGCCCCATTCCAAGACATCTAATATAAATTGGTAAGGAAAATTCCAAATTCCCAAACTATTTTGTCTCATGATACCTACCTATGAATCGAGGGTTTGTATAATTCTAGGCACCACCCATCACTTAATAATTCCAATGAATTCATCATATAAATAAACAATACAACTTAATCAATATACCTTAATAATCAATAATTATCTATACTAGAATAACTAGCATATAGAATATCAATAATTTCCCTAATAAAAAGGATCATAATACATCCAGAGAAATATGTTTGATGGTATCATTATATTATAACCTTATTAAATCATAAGATTCATCAAAGGATGTTGATATAGATGAAAATAATTTTAAAATATCACTTAAAAATTCCTTGAAGAAAATACCCATTTCATTTTGAAAAAACTTATTTAAAATATAAAAAATTATAAAAATTTAGGGAAAATTTTTTATTTATAAATAACCATGTAAATTTTAAATTAATATTAAAATAAAATATTATTCATGATGGTGTGAAAATTCATTTGTGTGATGTATGTTAAAAACATTTCATTCATGCCTTCAGTAAAAATGTTTAATTCGGAAAATGACAATAAGATTCCTTTTAAACATTTTTTTAAGTCAAAAATGAATCAAAATTACTTTAATAAATAATTTTATAATATTATAAACATTATTTAAAACATTTTAAATGAAATATATACATGGAATAAAAATTTCCCGACCAAATAGAAAAACAAAGTCGACTTTTCTTTTTAAAATTATCTCAGACTTTTGAGTATTTAGAAAGAGGAAAATTAAATTAAACCTTATAATTAATTTAAATAACCATATGGGAAGAAATTTTATGTGTTTTAAGGTAGAAATATCATATAATTCCCCTAACATAAACTTAAATATAAACAATCCTAAAGAAGGGTGAGATTGTGAAGTAAACCTTTATCTCAAGTATGACTTTATTTGTAAGTGTTTTTTGCCTCCTGTATAATAAATTTAAATTTATTATAATTATATAAAGAAACCATATACATACTTATAATATAATATATTATCTAATTATAAAATTTTATCATTCATTTATTAATAATTCTTTATTAAAATCATTATTTCTAAGTGTTTATTGTTTTATTTTTCATATAAGTTTTGGTTCAGTAGTTTTGGTCCTTGAATATTTCTCATGGTTAAATTTTATAAATAATTGTAATCATGATATAAATATTATATATATATATATATTCATTATATACATATTTATAATTATCCTTGAAATTAGTACATTAAAGATGAATCATGCCACTTCGTGGAGGTGGTTGTGCACACATATGCCTAAGAAACATTATCATTTTTAACAAGTGTAATGGTAAAAATTTAAATGATATATTATATTAATAGAATCATAATTATGTCATAAATTTCATATATATTCATTATTTCAATATTTATAACCATCCAATTAAAGTGGTGATGAAAATGAATTACACCGGTACCTAGAGACGATAAGTCGTACGTATGCACGAGTGATGTTTTCATTTTCCATAGGATGGAAAGGAGATTAATATGGGTTATCCCACTATCATAGTAATATTATAGTATATTGAAGAAATTTTTTCTATCATATTATAATTTTTATATAATATTTTAATGATTTAGAAGAGTAAATAAAATGAAAACACTTGTTTAAAAGTTATACCTCTTCTTCGTAAAACCACATTTGGCTTTCACCTTATGCCTTCTAGGTTGGTCCTTTCATGAGACAATATACTCTAGGTAATGGGAAGAAAAAAATTTAAGTTATTTGGGTAGTTATTTTTTGATATAATTGTCTAAATATGTGTGAATAAAATAGGCTAAGTGGTTCCATTTTATAAGTGAGGGAAAGGACACACTTGGAATTACATAAAAGATTTTAATAACATAAAGTATTTCTCATGTGAAAGTAGATCCAGATAATAAAATATTAAAATATGATAATTTTAAGGTCTAAATAAAATCAAAAAATGATTTTTATAATAATTTAAGTGTCATTTATACCCTTACCTCTTATTTTACCCCTAGTAAACCTGTTTTAAGCCTAACTGTGGTAACAAATTTTTATTATTTTAACTATTAATTGTGACCAAAAATTAAGTTTAACTTATTACCTAGTATTAATTTTTTTATTAAAAATATTTATTCTATTTCATAATATAATATTTTCAAAAATTTCAGAAATTAATTTTAATATAAGTGCAAAAAACGCAATGAAAACTGTTTTTAGAAAAAAATTTGTTTTAAGCATAAAATTGATTTTAAAGAAAAATAATGTATAATGTTGATCCAAAAGAAATTAATTGTATTTTTTTAAATAAAATGATACTTATTTTTATTTAAAAAAAATAAAACCAAAAATAATCATGTGAATACTTGATTAAGAGAAAAGAATGAAAAGAAGTTTTTATTTGGACAAAAAAATTACTTAGATTTCTAAAATGTTAAGCATATATTTATATGTTAAACATTATATTTATATAGGAATTATATTAATTATAAAATATATTTTTATTATATAAAAATTTTATGATATTTAAATTTATTTTTATATCATTATAATTCTATAAAAGTGATAGTTTTTGTAAAATCGGTATTTTTCACTATTCACCCAAAAATCAACTATTTCTGAAAAATATCAAAAAATCACCCTAAGATAATTTTGACATAATGAAGTCAAAAATTAAATTAATTTAATCAAAATAAATTTATAAAAATTTATATTTTATTTTCGAATAACATTCTTGAATAAAACTATGTATATTATGTTATTATTTATCTAGAAAGAAAAGCTTACTATAATTGAATCTCGGGTGTCTCATTTTCCCTAATTTAAGAATTTTATTCTTGAAATTTACAAAATTTCACCCCATGAAAAAATTTGGTTAGCTCTTTATCATAACTTATTCAAGTTTCCACATCACCTATTCTATCTTATGATTTATCCAAAGTAAATTTACCAATCAAGTTATATGATTCATCGGCACTTTTTCTCTAGTGTACAAAATATGGATAGGATCTTCACAGTAAGATAAATTAAATTATAACTATATTTCATCATAGGTGATAAAATGAATTTAATCTGGTATATATACTTCCTTAATAAAGATATATGAAAAACATCCTTGACTTTAGAGAGGCTAGGTGGTATTTCCAAATGATAAGTTATAGTTCTAATTCTTTCCGAAATTTCAAAATGCCCGATGTACCTAGGTCATAGACTATAATTATTTCCAAGCCTAATAAAACCCTTGCACATAGATACTTTTAATAAAACATGACCACATTCTTGAAATTATAGATACTTCCTTTGATTATATGTATAGATCTTTTTCCTAATTTAAGCTACCTTAATATGATCCAGAATATCCACTTTTTTTATTGTCTCCTCCATGAGATATGGGCATAAAATCTTCTTTCACCAAATTCATCCCAACAAGTTGGAGTATAAAACCTCTTACCATAAAATTATTCATATGGTTATATTTGATTCCTTTAATTTAAGTTATTATTATATGTGACTCCATTAAATTTAAATATTAATCCCACATGCCTTGAAAGTCAAGTGAGAATGATCTCAAAATGTCTTCAAATGTCTGAATAGTCCTTTCATACAACCCAAAAATTTCAGGATTATAGTTGGTGCTCAAACATATCTTGTTTTCAAGATACTTATGATGAACATTCCATAATTTTTATGTAAACCACAAATCATGATCAGATACAATTGAAAGAGGTGTATAATGAAGTCTCACAACTTCATTAATATAGTCATGAAAGGTGCTAAAGTGGACAATCTTCTCTTATATCAAGGGATTGTGCAGACTTGGTAAGGAAATCAATAATAATCCATATAACATCATTATTTATATAATTATTTGGTAATCCAGTGAAAAATTACATTGTAATATCATCCCATTTCCACATAGGAATAGGTAAAGGTTACATGACTCCTTTGGGATGTTGTCTATCAGCCTTTACCTTTTAAAAAACCAAGTATCTTGATACATAGTTAGTAATTTACCATTTCTTATTATCCCACCAAAAATTTTCCTTCAAATACCAATACATTTTGGATATTCTAAGGTGTATATATAAATTCAAGGTGTTATATTCATCTAATAATTCTATCTTCAGCACAATTATGGATGGAACACATAACATCTTTCCAAATTTTAGTTCATTATCATCATAAAAAAATTCCAATTTCCCATCATTAACATTTTTATTTTTATTTTTTCAACTCTTATCATCAATATAGAAATTTTTTATCTTTTTAAATAAATATGGTTTGAAAATCATTTGTAAAAGGAGTGATGTTTCCCCTTCCCTAATAATTCACATATCTAACTTTATTAAGTCCCTGAATGAATAATCCTTATCAATATTCATCTTAGTCATAACTCCCTAATATTTCCCACACAATTCATTATCTACATTATTAGACTTCTAAGGGTGGTATTTTATTGAGAAATCATAATCCTTGAGTCTCTCTAGTTATCTCATTTTCCTCAAGATGAGATCTTTTTGTGAAAAGATGTATTTTAGCCACTTATAATCCGTATATATCTCATATTTTTTACCATATATATAATTAAACCATATATTCAATGAAAAAATCCTGGCTACCAACTCAAGATCATGGGTTTGATAGTTCTTTTCATGGATCTTTAACTACCTTGATGCATAGATAATAAATTTATCATTTAGCATAGGGATACATCCATGTCCTTTATTTGACATGTCACTGTTTAAAAAAATCCATCCCCTCCCAATGGTAATTTCATCACCACCATATTGATCAACCACTTATTTAATTATTCATAACTTTCCTTAAATTTATCTATCTATAATTACTTAACCCCTTAGTATATAAACTTGGTTAATGGGTTTTCTAATTGGGAATTGTTTTGAAAAAATCACTAATAATAACCTATTAACCCAAGGAAAATATGTACCTAAGTTATGTTTGATGGTGTATTCCATTATTTCACCACCTTTTTCTTTAAAGGATCAACTAATATTCCATCCTTAGAGAAAATATATCCAAGAAAAGGAACTTCCAAAATCTAGAATCCATACTTTCTAAATTTCCCATATAACTCATTTACTCTAATAGTTTAAAGAATGATTTGTAAATGAATCTTATTCTCCTCATAACGTGTGGAATATACCAAGATATCATCAATAAATACCAAGATATTCATTGATCACTTTTTCCATATTATCTATAAAAACAGAGGGTGTATAGTCAATCCAAAGGGAATTATTATAAACTCATAATGTCTATACCTCATACGATGTGTTTTATTTAGAATATATTAATTTCTTACTCAAATTTGAAGATACCCATAATGAAGATCAGTTATTAAAAAATATTGATCTCCTTGAATTTGATCAAATAAGTCTTTAATTTGAGGTAGAGGATACTTTTTATTCATGGTAATGACATTGATTTCCCTATAATTAACACACAACTTCATAGTCCCATCCTTATTTTTCACAAATGGAATAGGAGGTACCTAAGGTGTAACACTTGGGTGTATAGATCCCCTTAACCCAACTCGTGTAGTTGTTTATTTAACTCCAATATATCTAGTGTGTCCATTCTATAGGTATTCTTATTTATAGGTTCTATATCTAGGATGGGTTTAATAGAAAACTAAACTTCATGCTAAGGTTGATTTTTGGGTATTTTTTTAGGAAACATGTTGTATTCCATCAAAATAAGAACACTTTCTATATTAGGGTTACTTTTCTCATCCATAGGTTGTGTCTAATCTTCTTCTCCTATGATTTTATTAAGGATGTATATAGGGGTGGATCCAAGCATGATTCAGATGATGAAGACTTTATTCTAAAGATATTGAATTCCATATCTTTATCAAAAAAATTTGATCTCCTTATCTTAGTAATAAATTTTTTCATTATACATTGAAATAAAATCCATACCAAGGATTATATAAAATTATACAATATGTATAATACTCAAATTTGTGAATAGGTTACATCAATTCGTTATAATGTGGATTGGTTGACATATCCTTGTTGCATTAATATTTCCTTTAGGTGTCATGATTGATAACTCCCTTCTTAGTGTTCTAGAAAAATATTTAATTTTATTAGAAAACATGGAAGATATAAAAGAGATTCTAGATCCATAGTAAAATAAATCACTAGATAACTTTCAATTTAATATCAAATAACCAACCATCGTATTTTTAGGAACTTCAAATTTAGTTCTAGTAAATTCATAAGCTTAGTATTCTCCCATTGGACTCTTTTTTGTTAAGTTAACTTAACGATTGGGGTGTTGGTTGGAATACTTACCCATCTCTTTACATTTAAAGAACTATAATTTTATGGATTCTCCCTTACCCTTTCATTTTTGATCATGAGGTAATTTATCTCTATACTTGAAGAAATCTCTTTTTTCTTTCAAGAATGTACCAGGGTGTTTCCTTCCAAAAATATCACATGTTGTAAATCCCCCTTATCTTATTCCCCCTATTGTTTTTTCTTCATGATGTGATCGGTCATTCAATTCTTCTCTTTCTTTTATTTAAAGTCATAATACTTGGATAATTATTTATTTGTCTTAATATCACATTATATTATATCCTCATATAATTAGAATGTTTGTGAGTCTAGTTACCTTTGAATTATTGGCTTTATGTTGTCAAATAAATGATCAATCTTACTTTTGGATTATGTATATAGTCTACAGCATGACCTTCTAACCTTAAAAAGTAGGATTCATACTTAGAAAAATTATACTCTTCCTTTTATCTTAGACTCAAAAATTGCCTCTCTATATCATCTCATTATTCATGAGGAAGATATTTTTCTAATAAAAATAACTTAAAATCCTTATAATCATGCTCTCTATTTTCTACGCATCCTTAGTGTTTTGAATCAATGACCACCATTTATATTTATCCCCTGTGAGATGATAAACTACCATGACAACATTCTCTATTTCATTACTTCCAAAAGTGAGAAAGATCTTATCTGGGGAACTTATCCATTACTCAACTACTAATTTATTTCTAGTTTCATTGAATGATAGAGTTTTTTATCACGTGAAATAGTATAACATTATCACATTGTGTTTTGGATCAGTAGGATGTTCCATATGAGGGAAAGGTTATCAATCATAACTTTAGTCAACTTATCCAATATATTTATAATTTTTCCATCTCTATCACTAACTCTAGCTTCATTTTCTTACCCATGAGGTAAATATCTATAATATTATGTGTAATGATACGGTTTCTATTCCTTCCATTAGGTTCAATTTCTAATCAATATAATACACTAGATTAGATCATGACATTATGAATCATAATGTATAATTATAAAACTGTTGAAGCACTTAACATAAATTAAAAATTTATGCATAGATAATCTCATAATAATAATATTATTATTATTGGAAATATGTTTAAATCATAAAAATATTTTCAAATATTTCATAATGGTTTGTAAAGAGCATGTGAATTAGTCAAAGAATATCCCTCAAAAGTTTTTACCTAGGTGTGCAATATTAAGCCCACTCATCGTACATTAGTGATGATCAAGTTAATACCCAATCCTTCTATTTTTGAGTTGTTACCCCTAGTCACTTCTATTTCATATCCACATCCACATACTAGTTTCTAGAAAGGGATGTATTTCCTAGAAAAATCACATCATCTGTACTTTTCCAAATCTTCATAATATTACCCTATACTTATACTTGTCCGTAAAATCTATCATAGTATTATTTTATCTAATCTATTTTTTCCTCAATATAGTTCCCAGTGGTTCTATTAAACTTATTTTAATACAAACTATAATAACCCCTACCCTAATATCCCTGAGTTATTAGTTAATTTATTGCATTGGCACTAGATATAAGTGATTGTATCTTGAGGGATTGATTAATTTAGTAATATTTTACAACTAGATACATGATTTAATATCACATTACATTTCAAAAAATAATATTTTATTCAATAAAATTATTATTACTTATATTGTATATTTTCATATCAATCATAGTAAACTTCCTAGAAACTAGGGGAAAGGAAAAAAATAGAAGGGAGAGCTTAGATGCTCAGCAACGGAATGTGTACAACAGAATCTATCATATAATAAATAAGGAATGAATAATATAGCATGAATAAATAATGATAAAATAATGCCATATAAATAATCACATAGTCTTGAAATATATCCATGAATAAAATAAATATTCTAATAATTATATGTACATCAATAACTAATTTCATAATGATTGAATGCATAATATTGGACATCTTAAACTTAACTTTGAGGCCTCATACCAAGACATATTACATAAATGGGTAAATAATGTTCTAAATACCAAACCTATTTTGTCTCATGAGACCTACTGATGCATTGAGGGACTATGTAATTTTGGTTCTTATCCTTCACTTAATAATTATAATGCATTAATTATATGAATAAATAATACAACTTAATCAACTTTCCTTAAAAATAAATAATTATCCCTACTAGAAGAACTAGCATATAGAAGTTCAATAATTTCCCCAATAAAAATGATCATAATTCATATAGATAAATATGGTTGATGGTATCATTAGATTAGAACCTTAGTAAAGCATAATATTAATCAAAGTATGTTGACATATATGATTTTTTTTAAATATTACTCAAACATTTCTTGAATAAAATACCCTTTTCATTTTGAAAACACTTATTTAAAATATTAAAATTCCCAAAATATTAGGAAAAAAAATTCATTAGAAAGAACTATGGAATATTGGAAAGTAATATTCAAATTATAGGGTATTCATGATGGTAGGAAAATATATCTATGTGGTTTATGTTAAAAAAATATTATGTTCACACATGAGGTAAAAAGTGACTTGTCCCGAAAATGAAAGGAAGATTCCTTTTAAAAAAATTAAAAAAAGTAAAACATGGTTAAAAATAAATTTAATAAATCATTTTATAATATTAAAAAAATCTTTAGAACATTTTACATAAAATATGGACATGGAAGAAAATTCATCCCGACTGAATAGAAATATAAAGTCATTTTTTATTAAAACAAATTTGGACTTTTGAGTACTTAGAAAGAGGAAAATGGAGGAAAAAATTATATTTTTAATAAATGAAAATATGAGAATAAAATTTATGTGTTTTAGGATATAAATATTATATAATTCCCCTAATTTAAACTTAAATATAAACAGTCTCGAATTAGGATGAGATTTTGAAGTAAACCCTTGCCTTGGGTACGACTTCCTTCATAAGTTATTTTAGCCTCATGTAAAATAAATTTAAATTTATTATAATTCAATAGAAAAAATACATACTTAAAATATCATATATTATCCACTTATAACATTTAAACACCCATTTATTAATAATTATTTATTTAAATCATCATTTCTCAGTGTTTATTGTTTCGTCTTTCATATAAGTTTTAGTTCGATTGTTTTAGACTTTGGATCTTGATAAAGGTTCCATCATATCAAAAAAATTTAACAATTATATAAATAAAATATATATTAATTATATACATATTTTCAATTATTATTAAAATTCATACATGAAAATTGAGTCATGTCACTTTGTGGTGGTGGTGGTTCATAGTACACACAAGAAACATTATCATTTTTAACGAGTATAAGGGTAATAAGTAAATAATATATTATATTACCAGAATAATAATTATGTAATAAATATCATATATTTTTATTATTTTCATCTTTATAACTCTCTAATTAAATTGGTGATGAAAAAAAAATACACAACAGCATGGAGATGGTAATCCATATGTATGCACAAGCATTGTTTTCATTTTCCATAGGATGGAAAGGTGATGAATGTGTATTTTTAAACTATAATAATATAATTTAATTATATTTAATATAATTATTTTTATATATTATCATGTTTATATAATATTTTAAGGAGGTGTAAGTGGAAATAGAATGAAAACACTCAGTTAAATGTTACATCTCTTCTTTAGAAAACCACCTTTGGATTAAACCTTAAGCCTTCTAAGATGGTCCATTGATGAGACCAAAGCCTCTAGATCCTATAGAGAAAGTTTTTGAAGGGATTTTTTTAGTTATTTTTCAATATATGTGGATCAATATGTGTGAATAATATAGTAGAAGTGGTGCCCTTTTATAGTTGATGAAAAGGACTCACTTAGAATTACCTAAATGATTTTAATGATATAAAGTCTTTTTGTTGTGAAGGTGGTCCCAAATTGTTAAAAATTATAATATTATAAGTTTTATTTATAAATAAAACCAATAAATGAGTTTTATACAATTTTAATTGTCATTTATACGCTTATCTCTTAGTGTAACCCCCCCCCCCCACCCTCCGGAAACCCGTTTTAATCCTAATTGTGGTAATAAATATTTACTATTTTAAATATTTAATATGACCAAATAATAATTTGAAATTATTACCTAATACTAATTATTATTTTAAAAATATTGAATATATTTAATAATATTAAATTTTCATAAGTTTTAGAAACTAATTTTAATATAAATGCAAAAAATGAAATGAAACCCGTTTTCAGAAAAAATGTTTGCTTTAAGCATAAAAATGATTTTAAAGAAAAATTATGTATGATTTTGAGACCAAATGAATTAATTGTATTATTTTAAATAAAATTATTATTATTTTTATTTAAAACCAAACAAAAACTATTAGTAACCATGTAAATAATTTATTAATAAAAAAGAACAAAAAATAGTTTTTATTTGGAAAAAGCATTACTTAGACTTCAAAAATGTTAAGAATATATTTATAAGTTCATAATTATATTTTAATATGAATTATATTAATTATTAAATATATATATTTTCTATAAAATAGTTTTCTTGATATTTAAATTTATTCTTATATCATTATAATGTCATAAAAGTGATATTTTTTGTAAAATTGGTATTTTTCACTATTCAACCAAAAATCAACTATTTCTGAAAAAAAATAACAAATTAGGACTAAGATAATTTTGAAATTATTAGTTGAAAAATTAATTAATTTCCTAAAAATAAATTTATAAAATTTTATAATTTAGGTTTTAATCACATTCTTGAATAAAACTATGTGTATTGTGTTGTTATTTCTATAAAAAGAAACACTTACCATAATTGAAGCTCATGTGTTACACTAATGACATCAATTAAATTATGAATAATTTAAAGTAACTGATGGAATTTTAAAATAAATCTAAAACATAATGAAACTTTTTAAATACTTTAAAATAAATTCTTGTTTTCTAAAAAATTGATATTTTTAACTATTCACTAAAAACTAAATTTTTTTAGAAAAATACCATAAATTTACCCTAAGATAATATTGATATTATTAATTCAAAAATTATATTTATTTAATTAAATAAAATTTCTAAAAATGATAATTTAGGTTTTAATCATATTCTTGAATAATGTTATGTGCATTGTGTTATTGTTTCTCAAGAAAGAAAATCTTATTATAATTGAAGCTCGGGTGTTATAGAGAAAGGTTTAGTTATTTTTTATTACTAGTTTACTTATTTTTTTGGATTATTATGAGATAATTTAGTGAAAATACTAAGGATAGTTATAAGTATAATATTACATCCTAAAATTTTGGTGAAAAAAATATTGTGCAGTTTCAAAGTAATGAAATCCCTATTTGGATACTACAAGTGCACATATGCTCTAACATAGATTCACCTAGGGGTAGTAACCCTGAAAAGGGTGTATTTGGTATTAACACAATATTCACTTAATTCATGACAAAGAGGCCTAAATTTACACCTGTTTTGACACTCTTGGATAATATTCTTTGGTTAATCCACAATTTCTTTATGAGCTATTATGAAATATTTGAGAACATTTTGTGGTATAGATAGAGATCCTATTAGAAAAATAGACATTGGATAAACTAGATTGAAACATGTAAATTTATAAGTTTGGGTATATCTTTCATTTTTAATTTATCACTTTTTAAGTTAATAGTCTTTTATTCTATAAGATTATCAAATCCTTATCTTTAATTCTTCCTTTATTTAAGAAATGGTTGGAGTAAGGAGAAATCGGGTTAACAATGGGTGCGATGGGAAAAAAAATTATTGTACTAATTATAAAAAAAATTGGATAAGAGTAGGATTTCAGAATCTTGTGGTGATTCTCACTCAACACTCCCAAGTTAAGAATAAGAATGTAAACCATGTTTCTCTCTCGAACACACTAAGGAATGAGAGACTTTTGATCGAGTCTTTCATATAACAACATCCACCCTCCTTTAGTGGGTCTTCCAACCCACTAATTACTAAGAAATTGATGAATTATATATAGAATATATTTTTCATTCTCCAATTATCATACCATTAATAGTTTACCAAGTTGTGTATCATTAGGATGGTGATGCTAACTAATAGTGGACCCTTATTAAGAATATAATAAAGAAGGAAGAAGTTGACACTATAGTATGGGAGGGGTTCAAGAAAATATTATTCACTAAATATTTCCCCCAAAATCTTAACACAAAAATGGAATGAGATTTTTTATATTTAAAATAAAATGAGTACAAATCCATTTTCATTTATGAGGATAACTTCACAATACTCATGCAGTATGCCTCTAGTTTTATTATTGACCCTAAAAATAGGAGTAAAATTTTATTTAATGGATTCAAACCAAGTCATTAGATTTAAGTGACTTTTAAATATATGTGTAAATTGTTTTATGTGAACTTAAATTAGAAATATAAGTTGGGGACTCTAATTATTATAGATATAATAAAAGGAAGATAGAGTTTCATGGAAACTAAAATGAAAAATCTCAATTTAGAAAGAAATTTCAATCACCTAGATGTGGAAACTATAGGGGAATCACCAAGGAAATTTCTTAAATGGATCCATGAAATGTTTCAAGTGTGGGAAGTATAGCCATAAAGATTTTAATTTTCAATATGTGGAAAAGAGGCCAATTAATGAAATAGAGGAATATGAGGTTCTGAATAATTCTCCACCCACAATTCAATACTTAAAATGAAAGGAGTTAAGTCATTATAAAAATAAATGCCCCAACCAAATGGATAATGAGTATAATAGGTATAATTAACCTCTTAAACCAAAGGAATGTGGAAGATATTATGCAATCACCACCGCTAAACTGAACCATGATAATGAATTAGTGTAAGGAACACTTATCCTCCACTCTAGATTTGTGAATGTATTATTAGATCTAGGATTTATCTACTCTATTATATCTAGAAATATTTCCATGATCATCAAATCACCACCCTAAGGATTTGATATTATAATTAGAGAAAACTTCTAGTTTTATGGTGATTATATTCCAATTTGTAGTTTGTGGAAATATACTCCATGTAAATCTTATTATTCTTCCTTTAGATGAATCTGATGTGATTTTGGAAATGGATTGTCTATCTTCACATAGATATCATATTAGATATTAAAATAGTAAAATCACATTTCATATTTCAAATTAACCTATGATCATCTATCGGTTCATAGATGACTTATAACTCTATAAAAAATTAATTACATGGGTTTTAATACACAATCCTGAGGGGTATTTATCTCAAATGATTAGAGAGAAACTTAATATTAGGGATAAGCCTATTCTAGGTAAAAAATATATGTTTATTGAGTTTTTAAGGTTGATATATCTCTAGGAATTAAATATTTAGTTTTTTTATCTTATAGGTATCCTTAGATATTTTCATTAGAAAGTGATAATTAAAATTACAAGGACATAATTTATTTAAGGGTGAGATAATGTAATGCCCTGATATTTTAGTATTAATTCCCCTTTAAATTAATACTATGATTAGTAGATTGCTTCACACACAACACCAAAATTAAATGAAACTATGGTATTTTAAAATATATATATATATATATATTAAATATGATTTTTATAACATAGTCATTGAGTGATCCAATATAAATATAAGTAACCATATTAAAAAATAAATAAATAAATCAGAATAAAAGGAATTAGGTAGTGGGGTTCTACCATATGAATCATATTTGTTTGAACTTGAAAAGGAGGTAGTTTCACAAGGGGTTTCCCAGGACTAAGCCTGATTAGAAGTCTAATAATTATAGTATAAACAAAATAAAATTTAAAAGAAGTTCAATATTATGAAAATTTCCACCGAATCCATGTTAGTTGAACTGTCACCCATGACTGGAACTGTAGAAAATCTTATGATTATATATTACATATAGATATTGAGGGGTTATATAAGTAGAAATTAATTTTACATAAACATGTAATTATCAATGTAATAAATTATTTATATAATATATATTTTATATATTTAATATTTTCACTTTTAAAGAAAAATAAAGTTTATTTTTAATACTAATACATTGGGCCTTCAATCCATAAAAAACTATGTAATAAAGTAGCTAGCTGGATGGGTTATCCCTAGGGGATATGACTTATCCTTCTAGCATGTGGGTGTGTCTGTGTGTGTGTGTTTTTTTATATCTAACCCTCAAAAATCTTCCTAGTATATGGATTTAAAACTTAAAAATATTTTTCTTGATCAAAAAATTGTTCAAGGAGTAAAATTATTCATCTAAAATACTAAGTTTAATTTATAAAAATCATGTTTTATATTTTGAAAACTTAATTAATCTTTTATTCTAATAAAAACTATTTTTTATTTTTTATTTTAATTAAGTTTTCTCAAGGTGAAAATTAGTTTTGGGTTTCTTTGAAATATACATAACTCTTATTTGTTTAAAAATAAACTAGTTAATTTCATGAAAATCAACAATATTGATATTTCTATCCTAAACATAATTTTTAATCTTAAAAATACATTTTTTATAAAATTGGTTTTTATGTGTAATGTGCGCTAATATTAAAAGTAATTTTTCTCAACTTTAGAATTTTTTTTGATAAAATGGTTTTTATGTTTGAAATTATAATTTTCAAATTATTTAATAAGATTCTTTTCATTTTTATTCATAAAAATTAGTTATCGATATTGAAAATGTAGTTACCATGGTAAAGGTAAATCAAGTGATCATGAATTAAACCAAGTTAAAAAGAGCTAAAACATTTAAACATATGTCTCTAAATGAGTTTTGGAGGGGTTTATAGACCAAAACTTATCTCATCTCCATTATTTTTCACTTTGGATCCCACTTTCCATGTGAAATAAGTGTTCCTTTAATCTCTAATAAAATGTAGGCCTTTAATAGTTCTAAAAATTTCCTTTATCATCACTAGAGAAGTTTTGACTATCGGAGCAAGATTAAAATCCCAAGTCTTTTATCATTTCTAACAAAGTACTGATAAATGACCATTCAGCAGTACTTGTATAAGCACTGATAAAGGGGCATACTATAGTGTGCTGCTATAGCACACTTCCCCACCAGTACATTGTTCTGTAATAGAACATCACAGCCCCAAAAACACCAAAAAATCATCAAAATAAAGTATGAATACATAATTTAAATGAAGATAAAACAATCTAGGCTCATTTTCTTAATTTTGGAAATGTGATGCGCGTTTTAAACTAAAATGATACTTATATATTGAAAAATGAACTTGGAGTCATACTGGCCACACCAAGAATCATATTGTGGTGATAATTATTCTTACACATCTCAAATGAATTATGGATCATTTTCCTAAAATATCAAAATAATCTGAATGTATTTACTCGATTTTGAGTACGTCGCTTATCTTTTTTACTAAATGTCATTTTAAACTAAAAACACTCACTTTGACTCATACTGGTCATATAGTGTGTTGGTTTGATGTGATATTGATTCATACATATCAGAAATGACTTATGAATCATTTTTCTAAATTATAAAGACAATTTGAGCACATTTTCTCGGTTTTCAGTGAGTGACACTTTTTGAACTATAATGTTGGTTTTAAAATGATAACGGACAATTTGTCTATCATATTGAGGTGAGGATGATTCCTAAATTTAAAAAATGACTTATGTATAATTTTCCTCAAATATAAATACAATCTGAATGCATTTTCTTAATCTTGTGTATGTGAGTTGTCCTTTTTATTAAAATTGATGTCAATTTTAAATAAAACGATGCACTTTGAGTCATATCGGTCACACCATGTGTCGGATTGAGGTGAAGATAACACTTAAATGTCCTAAATGTATTATGGACAGTTTTTATAAAGTATCAAAACAATTTGAATGTGTTTACTCAGTTTTGAGTGCATCACTTCTCTTTTTACTAAAATGTCATTTTAAACTTAAAACAACCACTCTGACTCATTCCGATCACATCATATATCGGTTTGATATGAGATTGATTCCTACAAATCATAAATGACTTATTAATAAATTTACTAAATTATCAAGAAAATATGAGATCATTTTATTGGTTTTTAGTGAGTGATATTTTTTGAAATAAACTATCAACTTTAAACTGATAATGAACACATTGAGTCATACTGGGCACACCGTGCATCGGATTGAGGTGCGGTTGATTCCTACACATAGAAATGACTTATGGGTTATTTTAATAAACTATAAAAACAATATTAATGTTTTTTTGTAACATCCCAAGCTTCCACGGTACGTTTCCCTTTAAATAATGCAATAGATTGCATTGTACGCAACTTCGAGATTCTAACACACCGCGACCAATCAAAGTAGTCGTTATGAATAGTAATACCCACTTTTTGAAATTTTATAAATTTTATCTTTCAAAATGGACTAAATTTTTGGATTCAGAATATCTAAATTATCTTAGGGTGAATTTTTGGTATTTTTCTGAAAAGTTTCAATTTTTGATGAATAGTGAAAAAACACTCAGTAATAGTTTAAAACTGAAATTTTATTTAAATAATTATTTATTTTATTTAAATTTATTTTACATCAAAATAGATGCATAATACCTATATAAGTTCAATTTAATTCATTGTTTTCAGTTTATAATAATTTTAGATATATAAAAATTTTATTGAACTTTTCACCGTCTTTTACCCACCTCCTAGGAGAATTTGCAAATTCACATAAAACATAATTTTACCACTTCTGTGAGTGGAATTTCAAAAATCATAGAGACACTATTGATATTAGTAAGTAAAATTTGGTTCAATAATATGAAAATAATTTTTGGGGAATAGTAACTTTTTACTTTTATTTACCACGGTTAAAAGTAAATTGGGTAATTAAGGGTAAAAATGATATTATTATTACCCTAACACATGTCCTAATTCTATTGGATAAGTATAATTTGACCAAAAACAACCTTATTAATAAAATATGAAATACTTTGTTCCACTTGGATTAGATTAGGACATTTATTATTATTTAATTCAAAGAAGAGTTAAAAGAGTTAAAATCAAAGTTTAATAAATAAAACATTTTTAATATAGGGTTATACATAAGATATATTCGACTATAAATATTCATTATAAAGATAAAAATATTTCCTACATAATTATATTTTATTTATATTTTTTATAAATTAAATTATTTATTTATTTATTACACAATGATGATGTAGTAATTTCCAAATTAATGAAATATTAAAATAATTAATATTATAAATATCCAAATAAATGTAATTTGAGACTTTTTATGAATTAAACTAATTTTATAGGTTAATATTACATGTTAGGGTTGGTTAGATTAATTTTTTTTTGAAGTGATAATTCTATTATGAATTTAGCGAAAACAAAATACCAAATAGTGTCAAAATCGACATAAAAGAGTTTTTAAAATGAATATTATATTATTAATTAATATTCTTTTCCTAAAAATATAATGTTCAGCAAAAGGAATTATATAATGATAGGTGTATAATTAATGAAACACTTGAGGTTCTCTTGGAAGTATATAGTAAGTTTATTAACCATACAATATAAAAATACAAAGAGACATGGTAAATGTCAAACTATTTAACTAAGAGTTAAATCTAAAAGATAAAGTTAATATAATGACCCAAACCTGTCTAAAACCTATTGGTTTAGTGTTTTTAGACCCATATCCACCTTATCCTTTAAATAATACATTTTTGAGCCATTAGAAACTGAAAATTATTTTATTATAAAATAATATCTCTAGCTTTTCCTAAGGAGCCCCTCACCCCTGTTATAAAAGGGCACTCCCCCTTCTCTCTAATTCACACATTCAAATCCATTTGGATCGGCCAAAACCAGCCCAAATACCATCTAAACTTTCCTACCTTCATTCTAGAGGCCGTCCTTGGGTCAGAAATCCAACCTAAGGAGCCCTTTTGATCAAATCAAAAGTAAGAACCCGAAGAAGAGGTAAATATCTCACCACCTCTTTCAAGTTCCTTTTTTCTTCCACTTCCTTTTTCTTTGTTGTTTCCATTATAAAATAATAACTCCAGTATATTCTATATACTATGAAGTTATTATAAATATGTTAAAACCAAATTAATTATTCTATCCATCTTTTGAATGACATGTCACCATACGTGCGTACGTATGGCTTACCGTCTCCACGTCAGGGAGTAATTGTTATTCAATACATTATTATTTGGATGGGAATAATAATGGTGTGTAATTGATTTAAATAATAAATATAACATGAAAATGATTCTTTATATATGATATACCATCCAATTATATATTATTTTAATATCAAAATAATGATATTGTCGCTCATGCGTACGTATGGATTACCGTCTCCACGAACGTGATGAGATTCATTCCCCATCGTATCCATTCAAGACTAATATTCATTAGATGATTAAAAATAATGTTTAAAGACTTAAAATAATTATGAATATGAATAATATACATCATATACATTACAAACATTACTTATGTAACAAAGTATATAAAGGAAAACGAATCAGTTAACACCTGAAACGATGATAATACTAAGATATTATTAACAAAGCAATATTAAAATATCATATATGATATCATATTAATGTATATGATTCTTTTATAATTTAATAAAAATTATTTCACCATTATAAAGGAGTTTAACCTACCCTTGACCAAGGAAAAGTACAAGGTAAGGGTTAATTTCACAATCTCTTTATTATCTAAGGTTGTTTATACGTAATCATCTACTGGGACCTCTTTATCATCCACATCCATGTTTCTTAAAAATGTATTTCAAAACATTTTTTCTATTTACTATACAACGGGGTAAATTAATTTATATCCTTATTTTACCTTATATGTTTTTAAAGGAATATTTTCAACATTTTCCAAATAAGGTACTTTATAACCTTTTCGACAAAATTAAGGTAAGAATGTTTTTTTTAACTTATACAGAGGGTGCGGCTATATTACGTCATTATAACATCGTCGAATATTCCCTTAAAATATTATAAGAATATTTTAAAAATAAATTTTTTCTTTATAATTATGTGACTCTTAAATGATTTCAAAATAGAAAAAGATATTTCTCTAAAAAATGTTTTGATTTCATCTATGTCAACATCCTTTGATGGATTTTAAGTTTATTTGAATTTTATTTATTATGATACAAAACATCCATATTGTATTGAAGTTTTTCTGATATGTTTGACTATGGATGTGATATTTGTATACCATTCATGGTTTATGGTTAAAGTTTTGACATTTTGTATGACAGTTTTAATACAAATGTTTATGTTATATTTCAACCTTTTCATATGAGGAATGTATTGGACTTAGAAAGTGACGGGTGGAGCCCGCTATAGCTCCTCAATGAATTGGTGGGTCTCATGAGACAACTAGATGTGGAATTGGCAGAGGCCTTTCCCAATTTGATATATGGTTTTGGCCAAGGCCTAAATTATTTTTAGACGTCTTGGTTGAGGCCTTGACAAAATGTTTCATAATTTCCAGCATTATACATTCCCTCAATATGAAAATAATATTAATGGTTCATGTGGTCATTAGACTAGTAGAATACCCATGATTATGTTTTATTATGGAATTATTTACTTAAATCGTATTCCTACCTTAAAAGTATTCATGTTTATTGTTGGTAAAGGTATGTGGTTTCAATTATTCACCATGCTTAATATTTATGTTATCTTCTGTTGTATTGATTACCATCACTGAGTGTTTGATCTCACCCCTTTCTTATGTTTCTTTTTCCCAGGATATGAAGAAGTTAGTTATGAGTGACTTGCATGAATAATCTAGGAGGCTTGGATGTTTCTAATGGAATATATTCCTGTTGTATTTCTTTTCAAGATGTAAAGTTGAACTTATGAGTGAATCTTGTTTGTAATAATACTAAACTGATCAGTCTTTCGAGACATGATTTCCTTTTGATCATGAAAATGTTATATAATAATGAACCGACTCTTGGTAACTAGGGTTGGGTCGTTACAGTTTTCTTGGTTTTGAGTAGTTCAGTTGTCCTTTTTATATAAATTGATGTCATTTTAAAATAAAAATATGTACTTAGAGTCATACCAGTCACACCGTGAATCAGATTGAGGTAAAATTGATTCCTACATATCTCAAATTACTTATAGATAAATTTCATAAATTATCAAAATAATCCAAATGTGTCTTCTTTCTTTTGAGTAGATCACTTTTTTTTACTAAAATGTCATTTTAAACTGGAAACACACACTTTAAACTATATCGATCACATCATGTATTGGTTTGACATGAGACCAATTCCTAAACATCACAAATGCCTTATGAATATATTTCCTAAATTATCAATAAAATATGATTGTGTTTTCTTTTTTTTAGTGAGTGGAATTTTTTAAACTAAACTATTGATTTTAAACTGATAACAAACATACTGAGTCATAGCGACCACATTGTAAATCAAATTAAGGTGTGGATGATTTCTATACATCTCAAATGACTAATGGATAATTTCCCTAAAGTATCAAAATAGTATGAATATTTTTTTCTTGGTTTTGAGTATGTTAGTTATACTTTTTACTAAAATTAATGTCAATTTTAAATAAAAATAAGCACTTACAGACATACCGGTCACATCGTGTGTCTGATTGAGGTGTGGCTAATTCCTACACATCCCAAAGTCTCAAAAAAATCCTATCTGCCAATGTTATCAAGCTTATATTTCATTTCTATATCGAACTGTTAACACTGAATATTGACTTGATGTTCTTAGATGAAAAACATTTCTCATTGTTGAAAGTCCTAAGAATAGAGTCTTTCAACAAAAATAAAGTTTTCTCGGCTAATAATGTCGAATCAATATGTATCATTGGTAGTTCAAAAAAAGGCAATGAGAATAGAAAGTGTGGAAACATTGGTAGAAAGAATCATTTTATCTCTTTTGTGGCTTGTTTCAGATAGTTAAAAGAAAAATATTATTTCCCAAAAGATCTGTGAAAAAAACTAAATAAGTATTAGATAAAAATGATATATAAATTAACATAAAAATAGTAGATAAAATGATGAAAATTTTAATTAAATAAGTAGTAGTAATTCACCTTTTTTATGGTTGTATGGATTCTTGATGCATTTCCTTATTGTCATTATCTCAGTTGCATGCTCGAACAAAAGAACCCACCTATACAAGAAAAAATTATTATATGAGTATACTGAAAAAAAATTAATCATAAATTTGAAACAATAAATTAATTCTATTGATAATGATTTTGCTATGAAAACATTTTTGACCACAGGGATATGATGACGGTAAAGAAAGAATGATAATAAAAAAATGAAAATAGATCTCGCCAAACAATCAATCAACAAGTGAGGAGGATGAGGATAATTTCTCCACTATGGTCAGGGTTATCCTCTAAATTCATTAAAAGGTGAAATTTATAGAAAAATTTCATCCTCATCAGCTCATCTCCCAAACATTTGTCATTGTATTCTATTGTTTGACACACATCCTTCATCTCCTGTGAACATGCACCTATGCTGCTTGAAATACTCTAAGAAGTAGTCATCCATGGGATGAATAATGCTCGGAGTAGGATAAGAAACATAAAAGAGATGGGGGATGAGTCTCAAGGAAACAAAATCCAATAATAACTCTTTGGGAGATGAAGCTAATGAGGATGAAAATTGTACTTCATTGTGTTCTATAAAAGGGGTAATGCCTCCCATTTGTGATAACTACACCATTAGCACTAGTTATTAACTCAACACCTCAATTTCCAAAAACTCCTTTCATAGAAAAGCTCCAAAAAACCAAAGAAATGATAGAGTGAAGGGTGGTAAAGAAATAGAGAGGGTGGAGATGGAAGAATCGGAATATACAACTGCAGTGTTGCGTAGCCTGAGGGTCTTGGGTTTCTATAGTGTAATTTCAGCTAACGAGTGTATGTTACTGAAATTAATTTATTTGATTTGAAATGGAGGTAGAGTTAATGATTAATTACTTTCATTTTTATCCTCAAATTTATCCACAAGGATCCGAATAAATTTTTTATAAAATAATTGGTTGATGGTTTTTTTTATAATGTTTTTTTGATAAAATGTGGTTAGTTAATAGGTTTTATTTTATTGAAAATGATATAGTTTTATATGATTTGAAAAATGGTCCAATGGAGGAAAGTACTTCATTCACACTTACCTCAATATGCGATTAACTTGAATGGGGTTCACGCCTTCCACCATCAAAAACTGTAAAATAGAGGTCACTCTTCATTCGATACATAGATAAATAAAGTGAATCTACTTAAATATTATATATATGTTATATATATATATATTATTAGTAAATTTATTTGAATATAATTATATATATGTATATTATTTATCATATTTTAATTTATTTAAATATACAATATATTATTCGATATATATATATAATACTATTTTTTATAATGAAACTAAAAAAATGCTATTAATAATAATTTTTAAAATATATTAATTATTAATAATTATTATTTTGGGTAACTGTGTATAAAATATAATTATTTAAATTTTGGAAAGTTTAATTATTTCAAAAAAATGTATATATAGTTACCAAATTTTATAATTTTGAAAGTAACATGAGTTCACAATATTTTATTACTTATTTAAGTATAAATTATATTACTATTAATTAAATGTATATATAGACCTAAAATGTATATATATACCTAAAATGATGAATACCTAAAAATAATTTCTAATATATAGGATTTGATAACTTCCATTCTATTTTTTGGAAAAAATTATATAGACACTTAAGGATTCTAGAGAGGCCATCTAATACTCATTGACCCATCCTTGAGATTTTATGGAGGTCCATAAAGAAGTTGGCATAAAGAAATAAAACAACACAATTCTAAGAAATATATGTAACCCTTATAGTAGAATATCACAACATAGTAAAATAAATACAACCCCATACTAATTTTGAAAATAGAGAACAATTAAAAATAAATAAATATGGTACAACCCTTACTAATATTTCTCTTAAAATAAAACAAAACAATTATGAGAAAATAAATTTTTAAGGAAAAACCCTTACAGCATAATATTAAAATAGAATTTAAATAAATAAATTTCCTTACATGAATTGCATAAAATTAGCTTCTGTTGCTACTTCTCACCATCATCAGATTGAGAATTTGTTTACTAAATTAATTTTCTCCTTCTTTTAAGGTATTTATATCTAAAAACTCCACTATTTATATAGTGGAATAAATATTTATTTAATTGGTTTATCTGCAGACCATAGTTGATTCACTAAGATTTCAAAACAGTGACAAAATTAAGCTTGCAGAGCAAGTTGGGGTATAGATATAGACAGCGAAGCAAATTGATTCAAAAAAACAATTTAAAAATACCAAAATAGGAAATCCAAAAATAGTAGTCAAGAAAACAATGAATCATAAATAGTATACAATAACTGGAGCACAAATATAGGAATAAAATCGGAACCTACAAAGGAAAATTAGAAACCCTCAGATCTAGATCACAAAATGACAAATACAGAAAGAAAATAGGAACCTATAAAGGAAAACAGTGTCCTACCATGCTAGGTTCAAGAAACATTGAGACCCTCGGATCCAAATCTCGATATTATCTTCTAAAACCCTAATTGCAACTGAACATTAGATGTTGGATGATGTTCAAGCAACTACAGGCAGTGGGTTTGTGTGATTTGAGTGGGTTCGTGTGATTCAAGCTTCGATTCACAGAGGAGGAGTGCCGAAAATGGGTGGCTACTGTGGAAAGCTTCTAAAATTGCAATGGGTTTGCAACAGGTTAGGTTTTTTTAATTTGATCAAGGCATTTTTATTAGTGCATTTAAAAAAATACGGATAAAAGGCATATTTATCATCGCTTTTTTAGTAGTTGATGAAGGTAGGTATTTATCGGCGCTTTTTTAGCACTGATAAAACCTCTTCTTTATCAATTCTAAAAAATGTTGATAAAGATTTCTTTTATCAACCCTTATTACTTAAGTGTTGATCAAGGATTTATAATTATAATTATAAATAAAAAAACTTGTAAATATATATATATACTTAATCAATATATATAAATATAAATATAGTAAATATATTCATTCTTAAATATATTTATTATCATTTTATAATTATTTAAATATATAATTATTTATTTATAATTATATAAATATTTTAAAAAAATAATATTTAGATCATTATATATATTTATTTAATTATATATATATTTATATATTTAATAAATATATATAAATATAAATATAGTAAATATATTCATTATTTATGTAAATTTATTATAAATTTAATAATTATTTAAATATATATAATTATATAAATACTTTTAAAAAAATATTTATTTATTTATTATTATAAATATATAATTTTATAAATATAGTATATATATTTTTAAATATATTTATTTTTAAATATATTTATTCACAAATATTTTTTTATAAATATTTTTCTACAAATATTTTTTTAAAATTATTAATGAATATCTAATTTTAAGTGCATGCATGTTAAAAATGAGTGAAATTGAATAAATTAAAAATATGTAAACTTTAATAATATTGATAAAATGGATAATTTTTGTGTGTGAATTGTATATAAAAATGCATTAATTATGTATATGTGAAATCAATATAGCACACATTTTATCTATGTTAATTTGAAGATTAAATGATGTTCAATTATATGTCCATTACTCTATGTAATTAGTTAGTATTTTTAATTCATATTATTTTTTAATTATAAATCATTATTCACTAATTATATGACTATATAATGTAAATCACATAAATATTTTTTAATATATAAATCATATTTATATACATTAATATAAATCTATATATTTAATATATACTATTTATTAACATTATCAATAATCATCTAATTAATAAAATGTTTAATATTTTTCTCAATTTACTTATTTTTAATTTTAATTTGTTTATTTTTCATTTTTCATATATATATATATAATACATAATATTTATTAGTATTTAATATTTATATATACTATAATCAATTTATTCATTTTTATCATTAATTATTTAATTAATAAAATTTGTAATTTTTTTTAATAAACTCATTTTTTTATTTTTTTTATTTTTTTAATTATTTCATTTTATTTATTCGGACATTTATTAGTGCTAAAAAATGCTGATAAAGGACTCCTTTATGAGCGCTAAAAATATAGCACTGATAAAGGGTGCCCTATACCGGTGCTAAAAATAAAGTGCTGATAAAGGGTTCCTTTATCAGCGCTAAAAAAGAACTAATAAAGGGTTAAATTTATCATTATTTTCTTTATCACTAATAAATATGAAATTTATCGGTGATTTTTTCTTGCATTGATAAATACTAGCGTTTTCAAATTCCAATTTTGTAGTATTGAATATCAAGAGGTTATATTTAGAAAAATTTATTCCCCTTCACTTATAAAAGGGACCATCCACCACCCCTATAAGGACACTCTAAAAATTATAATTCCACTTATGAATATACCATTTTTACTTTCCCTAGATTTATATTCCACTTTTATAATCCACTGGTCACAAGAAATTGGGCTAAGCTTTCCATTTCCAAGAAGTCCTCCAAGCAAAAGTTCAAGTTCTCAATGTGAGTACTAATCAATCCCTATCCTCTTTTATTATCTACCATTCTCTTAAAAATATAATTTTACCAGTATTATATAATTAAATTAGTAATATTTTTTTAATTAATCTTATTATGTTAATAGAATAATTATTATCTACATTTTCACCTTTTCCCTTAGAAAGATAAAAATGTCATTCATACGAACTACCATCTCCATGAAGTCATATGTTTAATTTTCCTTTATCACCTTACATGGATGATTAAAAAAGGGGGTCTTAATAAATAAATATTATATTTGTAAAACTATTAAGATCCTAAAAATATAAAACAACTCATGCCTTCTTCTTTTTTTATAAAAATGAAAATATCATTCATCTGTATGTGCAGATTACCACCTCCATAGAGAGATGTGTTCTGTTTTTATTAACCACCTTAAATGTATGGTCATAAAATATATTTTATTAATATATATTATATAAAGGATAATTATATATCATGGTTATTTTTTTGAAATTATAACATAAAAAAATAATGATCATTATAAAGTATATTTTTTATATTGGTAAATTACCCAAAAATAAGCTCATCGTAGATTTCATTCTCATAAACCATGCTCATAGATTCCATAAAATAAATATGAGGATGAATAAATTATTTAAAAAATATTTAAATATATTTTATAATATTCTAATGGTGAAATTGGTATCAAGTAATGGGGTTTGACATCACCATTATAAAACCTTTATGAAACAATCAAAATTACTAACATCTGATGATGAAAATAAACATTAACGAGCTAATGAATTATTATAATTAAAGATTATAAAATTAATTATATATTAATAAGGTTATTAAATTGGGTGTTAATGTGGTTTTTTTATTATATAGGAGGTTAAATCACTTTCATGGAAGTAGAGAGTAAAGGTGAGGGTTTTTGTTAACTCAATTTTCATTCATTAAGTTATGATTGTTCTTCTTGAAATTTATTCATATAAATTGGGTATGTTCTATCATATGATTGTATTATGTTTAATTTCAACTTTATTTTTTTATAATTACACTTCTATCACATAAACCCCATTTCAAAAGTTTCTTACTTCATGAATTAATATTTTTGTAAGTGTTTTTCTTTCCAATCTCATTGTTATGAATGAATTTCTGTCTAGGAAAAAATTGAGTGAAATTTATCTCTAAGAACCCAAAAAAAATTATTCCCCCATGGTTATTATCTAGGTTTTATAAATTCACTCTCAATTTAATTTCCCTTGGTAAAATAATTTACCCAAAGTAAAGCTTGTAAGTGAAACTAACCCCACCTCTCCTTCTTGGTCGGGAATCTTCTTCATCTTTGTCTATATTCATTGGATGATTTTATAGATGAACTTATCTATGACTAATTAATTGATTAAGGTCATTTTTTCACTATTTTTTACTTTCTTCACCAATTTTTTAGAGGAATATTTTAATTTTTTCCACATTGGTTTTTTGTTACAATCTTTTTTAATGTTTTCCATGTAAACACATTCTTTCACCATTATGAGTATTCTTCTTTATGAAGCTTCCTTTTTATGTTTTAAAAGTTTTTTCTAAATTATTTTAAATCAAAATTACTTTTGAAAATAAAATTAGTATTTATTATTATTCTTCAAATTGATTCATCCAATATTCTTATAAATATTTTTTTCATCTATTCCAGCATCCTTTGTTTCTCCTTATATTATACAATGGATATGTTCTTATGCTACTATTTAATTTATTTTTCTAGATGGATTATGAAATTTTCTATGTAAATTTTTATGAAACCTATCTCTTTTCCATGGGTTAATTAAGTGTTTTTTTAAAGATGAATGTTTTTATATTCTCATGGTACACATATATAAGTTTTTCATTATGTTATGGGTGGGACAAGAATTATATAGCCCTATATTTAATTAAGTAAAGTTTTATATCTCATGGGATAATTATGGAAGATGGAATCATGATCCCTAATGAACTATGTTATAGTAAGTAGGAATGGTATTCTTGGTGCACTATGTTATGGTAGTTATGGGAATGATTCTTGATGCACTAAGTTTTGGAAGGAAGGAACATGATTTTAGTTACAGTGAGTTTTGGTAAGAAGGAACATGATTTCTGATGCATTGAGTTTTGTTAGGTAGGAATGTAATTCCTGATGTTTCACGTTTTGGTAGGCAGTAAATTAAATTTTTATGCACTATTGTATGGAAAGATGGAATGATATTCCTGATGCACTGTGTTTTTTATTTCTATTCTTATGGTTGTACCACACTTTTATTTTTTTCAATGTTCTAATGTTGTGAAATCTCATATCTATTATTATTCTTAGATACTTATGCCCTGATTTATGATTGATGGTCCATGTTTTTTTGGGTATAATTTCCTAATGTTATGTTCATGAACCTTAACTATGATATTATACAAACAAGATTATCTTATGATCATTTATGATAATAAATTATTATCTCTTATGTTTACCCTACTAAGTATATAATATCACCCATTTTATTATGTTTATATTCCCCAAATTATAAATATGATTAAAATATATGAGTCATTTATTTGGTGTTCCTATATGTTGCAATTATAGAGAAATGTTCACAAATATGGTATAATAAGTTACTTATATAGCTACTGCTCAAAGAAAATAAACCTTTGGTTCTTGGTATTGAGATACTATTTATATGATGTAATGTTTAAATTATGAAAATGATGTAAAATAATTATATGTTTATCCTGGTTTGTGAAATGACCCTACCCACTGGGGGCCCCTAGCCTGCAAAAGGTCGAGCTGTCATAACCTCAAGCCTGCCTCTAATAGGACAGAGGCTAGAGACAAGCACTGAGAAGGAATAACTATAATGGTAGGCCTTTGCATAATGTACATGTATTCACACACACAACCATATCCATGTGGTGGTGTAGATGAATAATAAAAATGGTTGTAACATCTAGAGTAAAACCATATATACAATAACCTCTAGGGAATACATCATAGTATGATATAAGAAAACCAAAGTGTAAAGTGGAAAATACAAACCCAACTAGAAATGAATTCCAAACCTAATAAAAACTAGAATAAATGAAATATGAGAGAACTTGGATCGTAATATCTAAGCATGACCACCATATGAAACCTATGCACTCGAGTATCAATATGCTTCACCAAAATCACCACTGATCTTTTTTTCATCTACATAAGACATGACATGTGCATCCAAATTCAATGTAGGTATGAGTATATACATGCCTAGTTTAACACCCTAAAAACTGTAAGGGGAAATAGAATATACTATAGAAGTATTCATCTCAACCCAAATCAAGAGGGAAATGAAAACCAACAACACACACACATATATATATATATATACTTATAAAGGAACTCGGATGAGGGAGAAATGGTATCACCATCTCAAAGACCAACCTAGGAATATGAGTTTGTATACATCTCTAAAGTTTCATCATTGATTCACATCATATCACGTGTCTTCCTAAGAAGGTCATGAGGAGGACTCACACCTCACCAATTCTCCACATCCTAAGGGGTGAAATATTCAATAGAAAGATGACATTCACCCTACTATGTTTGGGGGATGTCACTCAGTAGATAGATAGAGGGACTTCACCCTATTTCAATAGGTGTATTCTTCTCAAATAATTGATAGAGGACCCATACCCTAGTGTGTTGGGGGTATTCCACTCAAAGTATAGATAGAGGACCTATGACATAGTGTATTAGGGGGATTCCACTCAAATCACGGATAGAAGACTTGTTACCTGGTGTATCAGGTGGATTCCACTCAACATAGAGATATAGGACTCATGACCTGGTACATTGGGGGGGATTCCACCTGATAGGTATCGATATAGGACCTAAACCCTAGTGCAATATAATTTTCCATTCATAGGGTAGAGGACTCATACCCTAGTGCATCAAGGGAGTGACAATCAATGTATAGAGTACCCACACCCTAGTGCATCAGGGGACGACACTCAATGTACGGAGGAACCATGACATAGTAAATTTGAATGTTTCGCTCAATTTGGTGTAAGAAATATGGGGGACCTGCTCCCTAGTAGGGAAGGGGGTTCCCAACCCCAACCTCTCTCACTAATGACCCTGCCTGATCACTACCATTTTCAAGCATCACCTAAAGAATAGTTATTCTTATAAAATTACACCTCATATCCTGAAATACAATAAAAAATCTATGATCATGTTCTCTGTAGAAAACTACTCAGGATAGGCTACTCATGGGTAAAAATATGATTCCAAATGAATGAGATATGCAAGATGGAAGTTTCTCATAGGGTTTCACAGTGTGTATGGGGTCCACATGACATGTGGTCCTACTTTTATTCCTAGATTTTTTCTACTCTAGACACATATTGGAGACCATTTCACTATACATGGCATGTAAGGGTCCTGCACAAAATTTCTCAACCACCTGGGGCCTTCCCATGTGCTCTTAGTTGTTCCCATGTTCATCGAGTCGTGTCTCTGTACCTGGCCATGTACCTGGTCATGCTTGGGTATTATCCCATTCTTGTTTACTCCCAAAGTAAATGGTATTTCATCTCATATGGGGTCATGGATGTGTGCAGCTATCATGCGGTTTATCCACCCAAGGATGGTCACACAGTGTGTGGGCCTAGCCATATGGTGTGTGATCCTTAACTCTACCTGAAACCCTTGCTTCATAACTAGGGGGATACACACAGTGTGTTATTTTAAGTTACATAGTGTATAGTAAATTATTTTCTAGATTCCTAACTTTCCTTTATGTGACTTTCAGATCCGACCTTTCTACCGTGATCTATGTCATTTTACCAAAACAAATCAAAGGAAACTGCCTCCAACCATCGATTCTCAGCCTCTGATGGTTGGAAATCGGAATCCAAAAATCCCCTCGAATCCCACGATATCACGCATCACATATTATATCACCTTACACTCGATCCCTTCACCCCTTTGGATCCTAGATCTATATAATATCACCATAATCCCATTTTTTCCTTGATCCATCTGCAAATCATGGATCTGTGTGTCATTCATGCTACCACAATAAGTTTGGGGGTTCAATTTCACTCAAAACCTCCCCAATAATGTTGAACCATGACCCTATATTGAAATGGTGAAGAAAATGATGAAAAGATAGGGTAAAAGAACAAGATAAAATTGAATCTATCATTAGACAATAATTCTTGTTCAATGATCACAAATCAAGGATTACCATGGGTGATAACATGTACAATAATAGAATAATTATATCGGATCAATATAATCAATAAATTGTGAGGCTCATGCGAAGAACAATTTAAAATATATCAAAAGAAGATAAAATATAAGCTCTGTATTTTAATCATGAGTGGAAAGTGAAATTGATGATCCCTAACTCGATTATGGATCGATCATTGGTCAATAACTCCTTTACCAATGATGGAGAAGACCCACTTATTTCACTACCTCTCAATCCACCTTGATCTAATTATCATTCGTTGTCCACCCAATTCTCCTCTCAAGGATCCTAGGGTTATGTGGATAACCCTATTGAATTTCAATACTAGAAATTACATAGTGTAAAATTGGTTTATGGTTATTAAATGAATTATTTTAATAAATAAATTAATTAATCCTCTTAATGTACCTGCCAATGGCTGCCTCATCTGAATGTCTTGCACTGACCAACTTTAGGTCGCACCTAGGGTAAAACCTACATTTCACATTCAACCATGGTATTGAATTTATAATATGAGGATCCATTTGTAATATATTCCATTATTTTTTAAAAACTAAATACATTTGATATTAAAATATTTACTATTTTTATAATATCAATTTCGGGCTCACCAGGCCTCGGAATCTCACATCATCTAAATTACTGACTCTGAAAATATTTATTAATATATTCCAAATCCTTAAAATTTAAAAATAAAGTCACTAAATTATTCCAACCTTCAAGGATTTACATCTTTTAAAATCATAATCTAAACAAAAGGTGGGGATATTGAGCCCTTCATCTAGATATCCCACTCCTAAGAGCTCTCCTGCATGCTCTCGTGCCACCATAGCACATGAAATAAGGTAATTTTCTATCCTCATAGGATCCTCTCTTACTAATTCTTGATCATTACTAGGTACTATGTGAAGAGTCTCCATCCTTGATGTCCAGCATCCCCAGTCAATAACGTTTGTAGGTTCATGCATGTATCTTCTCAGCTATGACACATGGAAAATGTCATGCACCCGGTCCAATTATGGGGGTAAATATAGGTGTTAAGAAACCTCACCAACCCTCTATAAGATCTCAAATGAACCAATGAATCTCAAGAATATCCTGACTTCTTATTTGAACCTCCACAATCCTCATCATGGGGAGACTCTCAGTAAAACATGGTTTCCATTCTCGAACTCCAAGGGCCTATGGAATCGATTTATATAAGGTTTTTATTATCTCTAGGTTATCCTCATATTCTCTTGGATCACCTAAACTTTATTGGTTGACACCAACACCATATATACCCCAACAATATACGTCCTTCCAATCTCTATCTAGTATAAGGGTGACCTGTAGAGACTCTCGTACAAGTCCTCAAAAGGTATCATACCGATTTTAGAGTGGTAGATATTATTATAACAAATCTCTACCAGTGTAAAGGGATCCTTTCATATTCAACAAAAGTATAAAACACATTCTCTTAGCATATCCTCCAAAACTTTGATCGTGTACTCAATCTGCCCATCCTTCTGGGGGTGAAACATCATACTCATCTTCAACTAGGTCTCGAATGTCTCCTATAGGCCTCTTTAAAACATCCATTTAAACCAAAAATCTCGGTTAGAGACAATTTTTTAGGGTTCACCATAGAGCTGGAAGATCTCCCACTTGTATGATTGTCCCAGACTGTCCACCAAACTCTACTCCCTGATGGTATGGAAGTATAATAAACTCATTAGTCACTCAACTATCACCTTGATGGAATTGTGGCCTCTTGTTTTATGTGGAATACCTGTCACAAATTCCATGTATATGCAATCCCATTTCCACTCTAGGATCTTTATAGGATGTTTCAAACCTACTAGAACTTGGTGCTCATCCATCACCTACTAACATGTGAGACACCAAGAGATGGTCTCAGAAATACTCTACCTCATTCCATCCCATAGAAACTTCCACTTAAGGTCTTTATACATATTCCCCACCCTAGTATTTACAAACCAATTATAAGTGTGAAACTCCATCATAACCTCTTCTCACATCATGACTAGAATCACCATCCATCTTTAGAAAAGGATGAAGTGTTCCCCTACTTTAGAAAATATATGTGGTGAATCTACTAAAGAAATATGATCATAAAGAACCTCACAATCGATGTCTACCAATTGATCCTCCCTCACACTCTGGATAAGAAGAGGAGTCGACACCATTGACTGAAGATAATTTTTACCCTTCCTCTACCAAGGTCAGCTAAAAGGAATACAACTACTCGGGTACCTCCTCCACAAAACAAGAACAGGACTTTTGGCTAAGGGCATCTCCGACCATGTTTCCCTTATTAGGAGTATAGACTATCTCAAATTCAAATTCCTATAGGAACTATAACTAGTGCCTCTATCTTAGGTTTAGGTATCACTATATGAAAACATATCTGAGACTATGATGGTATGAGTAAATAACAAAGTGCTCTCCCAAAAGATAGTGTCTCCGCATCTTCATAGAAAATATTACCACTTCCAAATCCTAGTTATGAGTAACATAGTTCTTCTCATGAGTTATAAACTACCTTGACCCATATTCAATCACTACCTATCTATACATTAATACATATTTGATCCTATCTCTATAGGCATCAAAATACACTATGTACTCCATGCCCTCCTATGGTAGTCTCAACATAAGATCACTGGATAACTTTAGCCTCAACTGTTTGAAGGATCTCTGAAATTTCTCAATCTAGGTAAACGGATACCCTTTCCATGTTAGGGAAGTCAAAGGGACTGAAATACTAGAGAATTCCACCATGAACATCTTATAGTACCCTTCCAAGATAAGAAAAATTTGCACTTATGACATGATCTTGGGTAGCTCCCAAGAAATAACTACATCAATATTCATTGGGTCCATAGTTAATCCATGATTAGAAATGACATGCCCCAAAAATTGAACCTCAAAGATCCAGAACTATCACTTCAATAGCTTACCAAAAAGAAGGTTCTATTGGAGTAAGTCTAGGACTATCCTTAAGTGCTTTTCATTCTCCTCATTTGAAACATAGTAGATGAGTATATCATCAATAAAGAAAATTATAAATCAGTCAAAGTATGTTTGTAAGATATGTTTCATTAAATCCATAAACATAGTAAGGGAATTATTCACACCAAAAGTCATCACCAAGAACTCATAGTTTCCATTGAGACATCATAATTCCAACTTCAGAATATTAGCCTTACAAACACTCAATTGGTGGTAGTTAGACCAGAGATTGATCTTCTAGAACCAACTCGCAGCTCACAATAGATCAAATAGGTCATCAATACTTGGAAAGGAGTACTTATTCTTTGTAATTACCTAGTTTAGGTTATGATAATAAAAACAAGGTTATAAGCTCCTGTCTACCTTTTTCACAAACAAAACCAGAGATTCTTAGGGGGATACACTGATTCTGATAAAACCCTTATCTCAAAGGTCCTCCAACTACACCCTCAACTCCTAAAGCTTTTTAGGGACCATTATATATGTTTTAGATGATATCAATATAGTCTTGAGGTGAAAATCAATTTATAAGTCCATCTCCCACCTCATAGTAAATCCTAGAACATCCTCAAGGAATACATCAATAAATTAATCCACTAATGAAGGAATCCAGATGCCTAAAGAGACCACTACACTAAGGGATAAACTCTCTAATTAATGGGTGATGGATTTTAGCCTAATTCATGGATAGACCACTTACTCAGTCATGATATCTATCTCACCCCCAAAGGAAAATCTCATCTCATCTACATCTGACTTGACTTAGATGATAGTCGATCGGGGATCGAACCGTGTACAACCAGTACATACCCAATATGTCTTCATAATGTTTTATCATGATGACCAGGAGGTCCCATGTGAAACTCTATCCACCAAATGATATCTCACACTATTGATAGATAAAAAATATCAAAGAATCACACCCAGTCGGAACCTCTAGAAAAATATTTTGTGTTAAGGTCTCAATGGGGAGCTCTATCTCTTTCACAAGGGATAAAAAAATGAAGGAGTGGATCATGAAAATATATACAAGTACTAGATAAAGTGTATAATAAACACTTATTGTACCACATATCATCTCGTGAGTAGCTGTATCATAACCCTTCATGGCTTTCAGCTACCTGCATCCCCGACCACCAACTCCCTTAGCCTAGCATGGTTCACCCGGTGGTAGTGATGGAAGTAGATCATAACATATCCATCCACCAATTATTTTCCATCTTGGATCTCCACCCACTCATTTTTCATCACCCTATTCCTAGGAGCTTTTCTATCCATGCCTAGGAGAACTCTAATCATGGCGTTTCCTCTACCATAGTGGTCCATCCGCTACCTACCTACCATCCATGGCATGTCGAGTTGGGAAATCACATTGCTTGTGATCATTCTCTTCACATGCATAACATCACTCATCTCTAGGATGAATGAGTTCTCTATAAAAACCCTACACTATATTTCCACATGTCTGAGACTGACCATGAGTAGGTCTCCCACTCCGAGACCCTACCTACTAGTACCTGCTAGTTGTTGCATATGACTTAACCCCATGATGCCCACTTCTAGATCCATCTATAGGGAATCCAATATATAGGAATATCTATGTCTCCAACACCCACTCTAACACTCTATCATAAGTGGGAACACATAAGGGGACCACACTGGCATAGATGTCTCTATGGAGACCCTTATCAAACTTTTGTGCCTTTAAGTATCCATCCCAAACCATGTTAATAGAATACTATATAAGGTTAGTGAACCTTGTAGTATACTTAGTAACTGACATACTACCCTATTTTAGCTCTAGAATCTCCTAAATCCAAATTGAATTCAATCATGAGGGGTAATACTCTTCATGGAGGAGCTTCTAGAAGTCATTCCATGAAAGCATTGTCTCATCATGAGTCTGCATGACTAGACTCCGCTAGTTCCTAGATGCTCCATGGAAAAGGTTGGCTACCATCACAACCATATAATCGCTTGGAGTTTTTATGAGCTTAGATACTTGGATCTCTAAATCAATATAAACCTCCTCTACCTAGGGATCTGGCTCACCGTAGAACCTCAACGAAATCTGACACTAGAACTCTTGGAGAGCACTAAGCCTATACACAACCTTATCGTACCCTAGTGGTACAGTATACTACTCAATAGGTGGGAATGATACAATCTTCCCACCTTGAGGAATATCCTCCCAATATGGACCTTGAACTAAGGTCTCATCACTTATCAGATCATCATCGTGATCCTGAATCAGTTACCTAGTTGGCTATCTTCATGGAGGCATCCTGAAAGTGATCAAGACATACCACAATTTGATGAGAATATATATGGGGAGTTGTCTTAAGAAGTATAGTTAAATGGATCAATCTTATATAATGTTTATACCATTGTTCCCTACAACTAATGTCTCAATATGCAGAGTAAATAAGAAGTTAATTAGAGTCTTGGAATATGGATATGTCAGTTGTCACACTAACACTGGGTTCCCTAGCTTGAAATCCACACTTGAGAAACTCTGACACTATTACCCTAAGTTCCCAACCAATCCTCACCATGGGTCTATCTCTACACTAACCCAAGGATGAACCATCTTTGATGCCACTCTATAGATGGATAAAGTAAATACTCCTTTGTTCATCAGGGGGATTCCACTCAAATCATGGATAGAGGACCTGCACCATGGTGCATTAGGGGGATTCCACTCAAAGCACAGATAGAGGACCCACACCCCAATGAATTATGGGGATACCACTAAAAAATGGATAGATAACCCATGCCCTGGTGCATTAGGGGGATGCAACTCAAATCATAGATAGAGGACCGGCACCCGGGTGTGTCAGGGGATACCACTTGGTAGGTATTGATAGAGGACCTAAGCCCTAGTATGATAATGGGTTCCACTCAGAGGGTAGAGGACCCATTCCCTAGTGCATCAGGGGGTTCCACACAATATATAGAGGGCCTTAACCCTAGTGCACCAGGTGGGTCCCACTCAATGTATGGAGGACCCATGCCCTTTTAATTTAGGGGGTTCCACTCAATCTGATGTAAGGAGTATAAGGGACCCACACCCTGGTATGATAGGGGGATGCTAACCTTGGCCTCTCTCACTAATGATCCTACCTAATCACTCTCATCGTCAAGTGTCTCCAAAAGTAGCATCATTCTCATATCATCCCACATCATATCTCTAAATCCACTATGATGCTATAATCATGTTCTACGTGGAAAACTGCTCAGTATAGGCTAGTCGTGGGCTAAAATCCGAGTCTATATAAAGGATATGTTCAAGATGGAAGTTTCGCATACGTGTACATGGTGTGTTTGGGGTCCACACGATGTGTCTCAACCACCCAAGGCCTACCAACATGATCCTAGTCATTCTCATGTTTTTTGGGAAATTCTTTTGTACCTCGTTAGGTATTTGGTCATGCCTAAGTACTAGCACATGCATGTGTACTCCCATAGTACACCGTATCTCCTCCTGCGTAGGGTCCTAGATGGGTATAGCTAGCACACAGCTTAGCCACCCAGGAAGGGTCACGCGATGTGTGGCCTAGCCACATGGCATGTGATCCTTAACTCTTCCTAAATCCCTAGCATCATATCTAGGGTCTATATTCCATTTGTTCTTCTAAGTTATGTGGTAAGTAGTTAGTAATTTTCTAGATTCCCTAATTTCCTTCATGCATCTTCCAAATTTAGCCTCACTAACATGATCCCCACCGATTGACCACTCAAAATTAGAGGAAACCACCTCAAATAATCAACTCATGACCTCTCATGGCTAGAAATTAGAATTCGGTGATCCCCTCAAAGCCCACAACATCACACATCACATCTCTGGTCACCTCTCACTTGATCTCATCACCCCTTTGGATCCTAGATCCATGGAGTGTCACCCACATCCTGATTAATTCCTTAATACTTCCACAAAACATTGATCTTAATGTTGCTCATGATATCATAATGATTTTGTGGGATTGATCATGCTCAAACCCACCCTAGAAATGTCGAATCATGACCTCATAGGCCAATAGTAAATAATGTGATGAACAGAGATGGATAAAACACAAGAACAAATTGAATCTATCATTGGTTAGGCATTCTTTGCCAATGATCATAAATCAAGGATTACCAGGGGTGATAAAATGTGAAATAAGGAAAGAATTGTACTTGATAAATATAATAAATAAATTGTGGGGATCATGAAAGGAACTATTTAACATAGATCAAAAGTGGATAAAATCCATGCTAAATCCTTTAATCATGGTTTTAAACTACAATTGAATATATTTACCTCGATTATGGATTCATCATTAGTGAAGAACCTATTCTACAACAATGTAGAAGACTGGCTATGTTCGCTACCTCTCAATCCACCTCAATCTAATTGTTTTCATTGTTTGATTCTAATTATCCAATGAAGAACACCCAATTCCCATCTCAAGGATCCCAAGATTATATGGATAACCCTGGTGAATTTCTATAATAGAAATTATATAGAGGAAAATAGGTTATGGGTATTAAATGAATAAATTTAATTAATTAATTAATTAATCCACTTAACATACCTATCAATGGCTGTTTTATCCAAATATTCATCACTAACCATATTTAGTTCGTTCCTAGGATAAACCCCACATTTTGTATTCAACTGTGTCTCAAATTTTCAATATAATACTCTTTTTGGTAGATATCCCATTATTTCTAAAAAACTATATGTGTGTGATATTAATATATTTAATATTTTTATAATATTAATTCCAGACTCACTAGGCCTCATAATATCTCACCACTATAGTGTCTGGATGTGAAATTACTTCTCAATATATTTCAAAGTCTTATAAGTAAAAAAATAGGGTCGCTATAGGTTGCCTCTATTTTTATCAAATCTAGTGTATAAAGAATGTGTTTTTTGCACCAAATCTATGAGTTAATGTATGGGTTACCTCATAAAGATAGCAAACAATGAGATGGATCACGATAGATATACATTGATTAGGCTATAATCAATCCCAAAACAATGGATTCATGGGGAAACAGATCTGAGTAACCCATACACTGCATGCTTACACTACACTTTAGGATAAAGGGTTGCACACTTGAGATTATAAAGAAGCTGTATGTCTAGAAACAAATCCAATATAGGATTTTAGTTGATTCACTATAGCATTAAAATGTAGGGTTCTGATATTTTATCATCCTCTGCCACAATTTCATGATGTGTTACACCTTCATTCATCCAACATAACCTCAACCCTCACTCAATGTTGTCTCAACTGCTAATGAAATTTTTTTCATACAAACATTTCCTCAACCCCCAATGCAATATTAAGTGATTCCAATAGATCCTCAATCCCCAAAACACTCTTAAGAATCCACAATGTAATATCATCCTTTGATATAGTATTTTTGTACAAATAAAATTTGGGGAATTCGACACATATTATAATTGTGCTTCAATGTAACAAGTAATATGAGACCGTATTTTTCAAAGATAATGAATTTCGGGCATCCCTCAACATATCATTCATTGTTCATATAAATTTACTTACAACCCCCAATTAATTCTCTATTTTCTCTCAACATGGTGTCAAGATTATGAAATAGTATTTTTTAGCTATAATATATTCTTAGGCATTCCAACATAGTATCATTCATCCTTAAATGTATCATATAGCTCCAACATATCTTTTTTTGTCCTATAACATAGTCCCAAGTTACTGAACTCCCTTAAAACTACACCAGATGAACATAAGTTTTTTATTATATTATCTCTACACATGCTCTCCATGCATAAAGAATATTCCCATACATTCTATTTTCATAATAGAATGAGTAAATTTTTTAATTAAGGATCCACAAAGATTTCATCCATGAATAAGTATAGAAAATGTATCATGGGACAAAATACAAACCAAGGAAGAATCAAGAAGCAATCTACATGGTGAAATATCCTAGACTAAACTATTTTCATGTTTAAACCATCACATGCACATAAAATTAGTCCCTACAACCGATATAAATGTTACATTTCTTTTATTTTGGAGATTTTGGAACTTTAGCCTCTTATATATGGTGATTTAATGGTGTAGGGTTTATTACTTTGCAATTTCATTTTTCATTTTAGTGTGGTAGTTTATATTTCATTTAAAATAGTTTTCTTCTTCTCCTATCCCTTTGTTTCTTCATTATTATCCATCATGCATATTCTATATTTTTACAATAGTTAGTAGCTAACCCGAGGAGTTGATCTCAGGGGATTATTAAGTGTTCATGAGTTTTAATGCTTCATTTCTCATTCATTTTATTCTCTTTTATGGTGGTAAGTGAAGGTGTAAGGGATAGGGTTGGAGATAGTTTCCTAATTTTATAAAAAAAATTGACCCATTTATTCCATTTTTAATTCATTCTCTCTCTATTATCATAGCTCACCCTTCATATGATGGAGTTTGATAAGTTAGTATATGAAATGATATGTGGTGGAATTGGGTTTATGATGGTTTCACATACTCGATTAAGATATGTTTATCATTATTTTCTACTTGAGTTGGGGACTTAAAGGCTCTAAATATATTTGAAGTCCATTTAGTTTCCAAAATCATCAATAATAGAGGTTTTTTATGAATGATATTTATTTATTTAATGAAATGAATTTATATGATGAGTTAAAACATAAAGGAATTCCAATAGTTTCCCCTAGTTTCAATTATTTTCCTATTAACCTTTGTGTAATTTCATTTATTTCTTTATTTTATATTTTCACCCCCCCCCCCTCAAATTTATAATTGTTTTTATATAATTAAAACTCAAAAAATATTAAAAATTGAAAACATAAGAATTATTAGGGATTGGTAAATACCTTTATGAGATAACCCTAGTTAGACATTATATTTCAATAGGAGTGTTATAAAATATATTGATCAGAGTTCATAAAAAACGCTTTAATCAATTTGGAATCATTATTAGGGAGCTAGGTCAATCATTCATTGTTCTTTTTTCACTCTCTGAATACTTATTTTATTTTTTTATTTTATTTCAATTTTATTTAATTTTTTCAAATCTATCTATGATTAATTTTCAAGAATATCCATATTATGAATGGACTAACTACCCATCGGTATAAGAATAAGAATTTAATAACAATATAGAATCTTGGTTGAAGGAAATTTGGGAGGAAATAAATGAGTTGAAGAAATAAATTACATGGATAGTTGGATACCTTCAAGCATATAATGAATAGTAGTTAGATCTACAAGTACTTGAACAAGTGGAGGAATAAATTTCCCCATTAACCCTCCATGTTATTGAACCTAAGGAGTCCAAGAAGGAACTATTAGAAGATATTCTATTAGCCTTTTTTGTACCACTACCAGAGTACAATACTGAAGAAAACTTTCCATTTGATACACATTTGAGAGATAAATAACTCTAAGATTCATACTATATTAATTTTGTACAAGGTAACTTGAAAAATGATCCTCCCATATTTGAAGAATAAAAATCAGCATCACTCTACCTATCTCTAGTCATTGAAGAAGCATACACCATCGAGGTGGTAAAATTTAAAGATACATTGGAGGAGGTTGGCTACCCACCTCTAACTCTAACAACACACCTCCAATAATAATTATTAAGAGAAGAAGATTTTGATGAATAAAAATTATCTTTTTATTGAATTAAAAGAGGAAAACACCAAAATAAAGTGTGCATAAATGGTGAATACCAAGTTAATCGCCCCTAACAATGAGTTTACAATCATTTGGTAGGTTTCCCATAAAAAGGTAATATAATAATCTCAGTAGGATCCCCTTTACTAGCCAAAGAATCTGCTGCAAAGTTGTCTTCCCTCCATGTGTGGCTAACCTCAATACCCTGATCCAGAATCATCCTGCACTTCCTGATGAAATAAACCAACCCTCATGGGGGACTATCCTTTCTACGAAGAAACCCAACCATCCCTTTTGAATCAATTTCAACCTCTATAATCTTAATGTTGTATAATATTCACATCATGATTCCACTGACCATCTCCCTCTCTTTAGCTCCAATAGAGTTTCTTGTACCATTAAAAAGTGTTAAAACCAATAAAATAAGCCTCTACCATCACATACAAAACCACCACCACTCATTGTCCCTATCACACAGGATCCATTAGCATTAAATTGAATTCAATTCATGGGAGGCTTCCAACAAACCCACACCCACTTATTTTTCTTTTATATTCCTTTTAAGTTCATAACCACCCTTGGAATAATTCTCCTAAGTGAATATGAAGAATATCCATGGGGAAGAAGGGATCTAAGATCCGCAACCAAAAATTTCACCCAGACCTAGATAAATAACTGAGAGTAATATTTTCCTTCCCTCTCCTTGTTTATTTACTCCCAGATGACCCAACATACTTCATCAAAGATCATGCCACAAGAATTGACCACCTCAATGATTTTATCAGCTCTCAAGAACCAAGCCTCCAAAAACTCCAACATAGAATCACTTTACACTACCACTACCATGAAGTATCCAATAAAAATCTAAATATTGAGCTTCTAATCACCTCTAAAAAATAAATTCTAGGCTGATTCTTGACATGGTGAGATATAGCACCAACAGAAGGAGGCCATAAAAATCCCTTTCTTCTGTATATTATTGTTCATATGAAAGACTTTATTCCTTAACTTCTATACCAGGAAGTTCATCTTCAATGGTACCCTTTTTCATCTCAAGAGAATAATATTTATCAACCAAGAAAATTCAATAAGGTAATCCTTTATTGAAATCATTTTTATCAAAATTTATTAAAAGTGGAAAGAATTAATACCCTCTTAATTGAATTTATAGATTCATAAAACCACTGTATTTCCCTTGAGAGTGATGATAAAAAAATAATATTCACCTATTGAGGAACTTTTGTAAGTCCTAGAAATCATTCAACATCTTTTGATGGGGTAAATAAATAGAAGGAATATATAGTGTCTTTTTATAAAGAAACGGAGTTATAATTTGATTAAGTTAAGGAAGAGATTCAAATATGAATTTATCTTGTTTTAATTCTCTTCAAATAGAACTATTAACTAACTACCCCTATGATAAAACTATTTATGAAACACTAATAAAGAGGATCCTAGATTTCAAGGAGGAAGAATCCATGAAAAAGGTCAGAGAAGTATTCATGGAAGAGGACATGTACCTTCTTCAAAAACCACAACCTATGTTTTACTTTGTTATAAAGGGGGTGGACCCATAATACACTAAAAAATGATCCTCGATACCTAGTACATTTAGATGATCGCTGTAATAAAAAAAATGTGTTGATTCATAATATGTAATTAAAATCCCCTTTAGATTAGGGATAACAGCTATAATTATCTAACTAGAGGTGGTATAAACCTAGAACCTACTTGGGAGTTAAACCAAGTTTCTATTTTATTTAATTATTTCTCATTTTCTATAGTTTTTTCTTTGAATAAATTTTCATTTTTCTTTTTTTCTTGTATAGGTTGAAAATTTTATTATTTAGAATATTAACTAATAAAATCAGGAAATAATAACAAGTTTATATCTCTACACACTTTTTTCTCATTACCTATATTGTAAATTTTTGTAATTTAAAATAGGTGGTGAAATATAAGTGTGGTATATTTTCAAACTATTTTATTTTTTATATGTTTTTTCTTTTTAATTTTGTATTTATTTAAATAAAAAGAGTTTTGAGTTTTTCCCACTTGATTGAATCCTATTTTCAAGTTCTCTAGGAGACATAATTTATTCAAAAAATACAGATTATCTTTTTAAAAATTCAGGTAATGAATCTTAATTGAAAATTATTTAAATGGATCATAATTTAATTTTCATGGATTGGATCAAGGAAATTGAGTTTGAGTAACTTTCTCACTAAACAAAAGTAGAAATCTAAGGATTCACCACTAAATAACCAATTAGATAAAGTCATCTCAATTGGAGTAGTTTGACTAGTTTGGATTCAAATAAAAGTCTCTCAAGATGACTAAATTACTATGTGTATGTTTGTGTGTGTAAAAAATATAAAATCAATAATAAGAGTAAATAATAATTTGAGATCTAGTTGTCCAGAAATTGTATCCATGTCTCAGTTGTAAAAAATAACCATGGGGGATGCTTGCAGTTTTGAATGAATTAGTTCTATATTTTCTTTGTTGAATTATTGAATAAGTGAAGATTAGAATTCATAGATTTAATAAATGTGAAAAAAATTTGTTTTATTGAGAGACATAGAAGGGAATTTAAATATTAAACTTGAATTAACAAGAGGAAAATTAATTTATCTAATCAATTATATAGTGATGAATCTTTGTTTATGAAATTAGAGAGTGATGTAAGGAGCGTGAATAAGTGTTAATTGAAAATATTTTTCATTTTAATAATTAGATTTACTTAAATATTTAAAAATTAACATTTATTAGTCAAGTCTTGATCAAGGGAAGAAGTATATTCTTTGTGAATATTCTTATTATGATACATTAATTAAAGAAAGGGAATAATTTAAGTGTGGGGGAGAGATTCATCCATATTTTTTTATATTGTTCTTATGAATTTTCATTATACATAAACCCCATATTATATTAAATAAAGTAAATAAACATGTTTTCATTTTATAGTGTGATTCTTTAGATTAATATGAAAATGGACTAAAATGGGATTTTTAGTGACGAAATTATAATCATGTGTTTTAAAGTGATTAATAGAAAACTAAAAAAGTTTAATATTTTTTAGGGAACTAGGGTTGGCCATGAAAAAAATAAAGGAGTATTTTACAAAAAAAATGGGCTTATCCCCTAGAAAGTAAACCCAAGTTATGGAAAATACTAGAAGTTATAGTTAATGCATCCTAGGGACAAACCTGGGATGAGGAAGGGGTGAATGTTGTGAGAAATGATTTGGATCATGGTAGATATGCATATATTGGGATAGAATTAGGCCCGCAATAGTGGAATCATGCTATGGTAGCTATGTGTTACTCATAAACCACAATCTTGCACTATACTTTTGTAGAAGGGGTCAAATGACTAGGACTATAAATAAGATTCCTACCTAGGAACAACACTAAAGCGGGATTGTAGTTGATTCACTATAGAAATAAAATGTTAGGACCCCACTATTCATCCTCTTATACTGCAACATCGTGATCCACTCTACTAAAATTTAGGAAAACTGAACCTCAACCCTTTCTCAATGATTCCTCAAACCCTAACACTACTATCATTTTTATGAAAAAATAGTCTTTTTCCCCAATGGTATATCAAGTGTTGTCGATGGATCCTCAAGCTTCAACATACTCTGAGTACATCATGAACTAATCTATTCCATTAACATAGGTTCCATTGCACCAACATAATCCAGGGAATTTTACACACATTATGATCATGCTTAAATGTAACAAGAGTTATGATCCCTTGTTTTTCAAATATAGTGAACCGTGTGCAACCCTCAACATAGCATATGTTTTCCCTACTAATATTCTATTAACACTCAATGCAAGCTCCGTTGGATCAAAACTTAGTGTCAAGTTCCTAAAGTGGGCTCCATCGGTTATAACATATTCTCAAGAAAACTAACATAACATACATCTTCCTCTAATAAACTTTTGAGAATCAATTCAAATTACATTGTCATCTAACATAGTCCCAAGTTTATAAACACCACAAATACATACCATATATACAGAATTTGTTGATCTTGTCTACTTTCATTGTGCCCATTATTCAAAAAAGAGATACTTATATATTATGTTTTCCTAACTAAATATATTAATGGAAAAATTAAGTATCTAAATGAATTTCATCTATGAAAAGGTATATACAAAGGATCATAGGGGAAAATAACGAATCATAGAAGAATCAAGAATCCATCTATGTGGTGTGATCCTATCGGTTGAACTATTTACACATTCAAATAATCTCATGACCATAAAATTATACCCCAATGCCTAAATAAATTTCCAATTACATTCATTTTAGAGAGTTCAGAACATTGGAATCTTATCTATGGTGATGGAGTAGCATTGGGTTTATTACTTTGTAATTTCATTCTTTATTTTAATAGAGTAGTTTACATTTTATTTCCAGTAGTTTATTTTGAATGTTATCCCTATATTTCTTTATGATAATCCACCATTCATATTCTCTATTCCTATAATGGTGGGTATATAATTTTTCTAGTTAATCTGAGTATTATGTGTTTTTTGAGTTTTTATGATTCATTTATCATTCATTTTGTTCTTTTTATCAATGGTAAGTGAGGGTGTAATGGATGGGGTTGGGGATATCCACCTAATTCTCTAACACTTTCAACTCATTTATTCCATAATTAATTCATTATTTATTTATTCTCTTAGCTCATTATTTATACAATGGTGTTGGATGGGTTATTGGATGAAGCAAAATAAATGGAGTTGGGTTTAAAATGGTTTCGTAAAGTCGATTGGGATGTTATTATCATTATTTTTCATTAGAATATTTGGATATTTATAGATTTGAATATCTTTTAAGTCCACTAAGTTTAGAAAATCATAAATAATGAAGCTTTTATGATTAATTATATTTATTAAATTAATTAAACTAATTTATATGATAAGTGATAATAATGAAGGAATACCAATAGTTTCCCCTAGGTTCAATTTTTTCCAAATTAACTTTGTGTACCTTCATTTATTTATTTTTTTGATTTTTTTCACCCCAATAAAAACCTTCTATTTCTAATTGCTTCATATAATTAAAACTTAAAAAATATCAATAAGTTGAAACCTGATAATGATGAGTGATTGGGATAACTCCTTACATAATATGACCCTGGTCAGCCACTATATTTCACTAGAAGTTTTAAAAATTATATTAATTATATTTCATGAAAAAAATCATCAATAAAAACCTTATAACTAGAAATAATTCCTAAAAAGAGGTTTTATTTATTACTAACCCTAGAATCCTAACCTATTTCCATAACCTAGCCTATATTAAAGAGGTTGATTTCCTTCAGTGGTCTATCCATCAGGCTAGACATGAGACATATAAGATAAATGGGATCACTAACCTACACTCTCTAAATTAGTAGCCCTATAGAATATCTAAAAGTGAACTTATCAACCACATTGATTGAAATACCTTGACTCTAAGGTAAAATATAACGAAGTGTATTAAAAATGATCATGCTGGAAGTACCGCACCAGATATCTTCTATAGCTAGAAGGAATAGAAGCACTCTCACCTTGATTGCCTTATCTCGATCCACCTTGGCTAATCTCATAAGTGCACCACTTATTCCCATTAAATTATGTGCCATCTAAAAAAATTATTAATGGAAATTTTTTTATCTATATATCCTCCCTTAGAACCTATCTCAACCAACACTAATTTCTTCACCACAACTACCAAAGGAGATTGAATAACATCACTTAAGTCTAAAGAGAGTGTATATAAAATCGAATGGTCATAGCAGTTCCCTACTATAATGATAACCTAGAGATGTTACGAAAATATTCTTAAACATATATCATATATTCTATATAACACCTATATGATAGGAAATAGATTATTATTGACTATCAGGATTTGGGGGCTTATAAGACATTGATACTTCTTCTCATGAATTTTTCACTTAGTGATCTCATAGAAAGGAGGGTTATGAGGATAGAATCACCAATAGGAATTATGAGTATTAATATACCATTTTTTATTATAATATATGAATGTGTGTATTAGTCCTTATACTTTAAATTATTATTAATTTATATCATGAATAATAAATTTTGATGTACATAAGAAAATTTTGAAAATATAGGCTCATGATAGGGAAGAATATGTTGGGTGTATCATAAGTTATATGACAATATTTGAATAATTATTAAAAGTATTTATCCCTTCCATGTTAATAGAATAAGATATTTATAGATCTTTGATTGAAATAGAAATGTATAATTAAATCCATGGCTATAGTAGTTCATCAATAAGATCATTTTACAAAGTTAGTGAAAGATAAATCAAGCATATAAAGTTACGACACAAGTATGTATCATACTTAAGAATATATCAGTATACAAAGGGATTATATTATGCAGTAGTATTTGTATTAAGTATGTTTTTATTTCGAAATTAAATTCTTTATCTATGGATGCCTTGATAGGTTGGTAGATAGTTATCTCGGACTTTAGGTAAATTCACCTAATGTCACTAAGAAATAGGTATAAAGTCTCTCACACTAAGTGTGTCTAGAATCTCATTAAATTATATTGAATTTAAAATTAAGAATAAATATTATTATTAGATTGTGGAATTTTAATTATTCAAGTAAATTTGACTAGAAATATTTAGTTATGAGATATTAAAATTTAAAATATGTGAGTTGAATTTTATCTCTTATTTATTATTCATGAGGTAATAAATGAATATTTAATTATTCATCAGTTTAGTGAATAGAATAATATAAATATTTATTTAGTTATGTGAATATTGAAATAAATATTTATTCAAAATTTTAGTGAATATAATATTTATTCAAAGATAATAATATTTATTTGAAAAAAAATATTTTATTATTCAAGGTATGATAAATTCCATGGGCGATTAATGGGTCAAGTTAATGACCTAATAGAAATGATATATTTTATCTAATATCACTTAAATAAGTAAAAATTTATTTATTTGAGAAATTATATTTAAATAATAATATTTCATGGGATACAAAAATAATAATAATATTATATTTATTTTTATTATTTTTATTTTTATTATTTTTATTTTTATTATTATTTTTATTATTTGACATGGGGTATTACTTAGATTAAATATGTTTATAAGTACCTATATGAAATTATCAATTATTTTAACCCTAAGTATAATGTCCATGTTATATCATTTTGGATTCGTAGAGGCTTTTTGTGCACAACTAAAATCTATCTAGGATTCTCTTAATACCTAGAGAAAAAATCCTCTCATCCACCCTATTAAGAACATATAGAGAATAAGAGGACTCCTTATTACAGTAAATGATGAATATTGTGAAGCTATAAATTCATTTAAACTAGTAATAAGAATACCAAGAATTCCATATGAATATTTATGGGTCACCTTTAGATATAACTAGAGGAATAATTTCTTAGATTCTTAATGGAAACGTCAATGATAAAAGAGAATTAATAGATTTTAATAGTAATTACTGGTTTAATGTAATTATAGTTTTAAATTTATTAAAGATAAATGTGAAATATCCACTCTAGGAGAATATGGGGTTTATTTTATTATGTTATTTAGATTTATCCATTAAAACATATGAAAAAACAAAATTGGACACTCACCCACCACTTTCACTATGCCTCCTAACCTTGAAGTTGTATCAAAGCATTCACATTCTAATGTATAATTATTTATAATTTATTTTATAAATTTACTATGCTTTTTTGTTAGTTTTCACTTCTATAATTTCATTTTTAATATAAATTTCAAGATAATATATTCATCTAAATTTTTATGGCCAAGAACAGGCTAATACATGTGAATAAATATTCAAGATATCATTCATGGGTTCTAAGGTCAATGGTTGAATAACATAGATAAATGATGTGTAATAGTAAATTACACACTATGTGGTCATGATCACCTCACCCAAAGTGTGATTCATGTAAATCATAGATTTTTATGTGTTTTGGAACATGGTTTCAATACATATCATGTATTTTCCACCAACATGGAACATGGTTTAACAAGTATTACACATCTTGAAATTGGTATACACATCATGTAACCCCACATATTTTTGACCCCATATAAATCATGGAAGGCCATGTGTTCAAATACAAAATTTCATTACACATCATGTTTTAACTTTCAACCAAAAAAATCGGCTAGAAATAGACCATATGACATGTAGATAGCATGTGCACACCATGTAACACACATCAACCCATGCAAGGTACACAATGAGATTTTAGGCATGTCATGTGGGACAAGATGTGGGATAATTTAAGTGAGACAAAAAATTTACAATGTGTAACTATTTGTACATGTCATGTGAAAAGTTTTTCTTTGCACCAAGTACATGTTGATTGATTTCTACCATGTCATGTGGGTGTATATTCTTAATAATTATTTTCCATGTAAATTTTGTAACTACATGATATGTAATGGTTGTCATACATGATGTGTACTTCACATTAATTGTCAGTGGTACACACTGTATATATTATGGAATTTTGTGTGGTCACACATTTCACAAAAACTATGTGTCTTGACCCATAAAACTACACGTCATTTATATTATGACATTATGTGTAGTTATAAATTCAATGTAAGTACACAGTACACAACAAGAACCATACACATAATGAGTCACATGAAATTTTGAGCGATAGTACATGCCACATAAGTATTAAATAACATAAATGGATTTAATATGATTCAAAAGTTACACATCTTGTGACCTCCTCGATACATTTTGTGTACTAAATTTTTTTAAAATTAAAAATAAATTTATTTTAAATAATAAATAATGGGAATATTTATAATAATCCTACTCTTTATTACACATTAATACACATTTTATTACATAAAATTACACTTAATACAACTCAAAGGATTGATAAGACTGGTGTATTTTGGAATTAGGTACATAGCATAACAACCTATAACATGGGACACAAAACATTATTGAACACTTCCTTGAGATGATCGTAATATTCTAACAAACTTAATACTACATGGGATATCCTGGGGAAAAATAAGAAAGGGGTGATCTATAAAGCCCAGTAAGGGAATAAACAAGGCATAACATGAAGAATATATTACATGTTATATAATAGTAATGTAAATAGATAATAAAAGGAACATGAATAATAGGGCATGATATAGCATGATAATCATAACATGGAAAATATGGAAACAACTTAAAACATTGAATCATAAACTTAAGTCAAGGCTAAATCCACCAAGACATCATGGTGGAAAAATTCCCTTAAATGAATCAGGTACATCGTTATCCCAACATGATGTATCATGATACTAAACATTACCTAATGAATTGGAGTGCTATCCAGGCGTACCCATCATAATCATTTGATTCTCATTCTTAAGTGTGACACATAGATCAAACAACATGGATTCATTCATAATAATAATTTATTCCATGATTAATGAGTATTTAATAAATATATATAAGTACCCAATAAAAAATTATATTTTCATAAATGTGAACAACCTTGATAGGAAATGGGTATGGTATTCACTGTACAATTTCTTTGTCATAGAAGATCGCGGTAAAATTTTAGCAGCATAACGACGTCAATTAAAGATTCATAAAAATGGTTTGATGAGAGATAAAGGGGAATATAATCACATATACATAAAATTTATAGTAATAAGGGAATTTAAAATAATATACCAACATTATAAATTTTTAAATAAAAGTCATAAGGTAATGAGGAAACTTGAATAGAGAAAAGAATCATAACTATATTTCGTCATAGTAATGTGTGTACATAAAGGATCATGGGAGGATTAATGAGAGGAAAATGGGATATCATAATTTATACATTAAATTTATAGTAATTTGAATATTTAATAACATATTCCAACATAATAAAATGGAATTTAAGAGACATAACATAAAATATGTTCTTGAATGGGAATGGGAAGAGAGAAATCCCTTACAGAATCTCAACATAGTAACGGCTTAGGTAAGTGTCAGAATGAGAGAGTATAAATGTTATATCATTAAAATAAAATTATTTGGACATTAATGGAATGATAATAAATTAATTATAATATAACCAATTGAAATTATAAAGACAAATTTCAAAGAAGGTTCATGAATTGAAAGAAAGAGAGGAAGGTGAGGATCCCTTACTTGAGTGTGTGAATCCAAAGGCTTGGGAGGGGATTATTTAAAGATTAGGGTATCCTTGTGAGGAATATATGGATTCTAGGTAAGAGTTTGGAGATTATAAAAGGAGTTTTAGTGAAGATAAATGGGAGATTTTCTGTCTTTATATAGGAAAAGAGAAATATTTCTTTATTGTTTTGGTTTTGGATTCTACATAATAAAATATCCAAAACCACAAACCATTCCATGGATTTTTCACATGTTTTATAGAAAAGGGGAGTGTTTTTTATTATTTTATAATTCCAAGGTCCAAACTTATTAAAATATTACCCTTGGTGATGTGGTGGTGAGTCACACTCTTAAAGAAATGATTTTAAAATCTTAAAATATATTATAAGTCTTGGAGGATTCATAATTTATTTAGAAAATAAATAAAATAAAAAGAAAATAAAATTATTTTAAATTGAAAACATATATTTGGTCATTAATCCCATTTATATTACTAATTACATCACATTTGGTACATTATTATGTCATAAAACACAAAATATATTTATACGATATTTAATTTTTTACCCAAAAATTCAACTGTCTCAGAAAATTATGAAGAATTCACCATTGGATAATTTCAACATTATAATTCCAAAAATAATATTCATTTTATCTAAATAATTTTCTAAATATTTTAATTTTCACTTTTAAAATAATGATCTATATTTATTGAAAATGATGAGTTTTAACAGTAACAGTTTTCAAACCCTAATAAAAATTACATTTGACATCATAAAAATTATATAATCATTTATATTTAATAAATATTATTGAATAATAATATTCCATTAAAACATTATTTATTTCAAAAATCCATTAATTCAAAAATTTATTAATTTAATTTGAATATTAACTAAAAATAAAATTTGTGCTTTAAAAATCATTTACAAAGTAACAATAATAGGATGAAAATATATTCATTATTATATAAAAAATAATATAAATATTTTTATGTCTAGGGTATTGACACATATCTCTTTAATACACCAGCATACTTCCTAAGAGTAAGGTGTGTGATTATGGATATTTCATGGGGTTGTTTCGTGAAAATGGTTTGGGTCGTGATTTTGATGAGCTTGAACTTCTCCCGTAAACAGTTTCGCTCATACTTAAGTTATTAGATATAAAATTTTAAATAGTCTAGGACAAATCTCATAAATTCTATATCCCTTTGAGGATTTGATAAATGGGCTTCATAGGGTATGATCTTATTATTTGATTCTATCACTTCTTTTTTCTATGTCAATTGGATTAGTTAAATCCATATATTTATAATAATCATGTGATCACTTTTAAATGTCTATATTATCAATGGTAATGATAATTATCATTTATTTAAATACAATTTGATATAATAAAACAAAATAAGGTCATGTGTTTTCATTAACCACAATACATTTAATTAAATTAAAAAAGGGTAATTTTATTCATAATGGTTTAGGTTGTTACAATATTTCTCCCTTTAGAAATTTTACCCTCAAATTTTTCTTTTCCCATACTAAATTAGATGAGGGTAAGTCTATTTCATCACCTCCTCTAATTCCCATGTTTCTTCTTCAAACTTATGGTTTCCCCACAAAACATTGATGAGGGGAATTATTTTATTTCATATAACTTTCTCTCTATAATCTAAGATCTCTATCGGCTGCTATTCATAAGAAAGATCATTCTCCAATGGTATAAAATCTAGATTGAGTACATATGAGGGGTCTGGTATGTACTTTCTCAAGAGGGATATATGGAATACATCATGTACTTGATATGGTTTCATTGGGAGTATTAGTCGATAGGTCATTGTTCTGATGTGATCAAGGATTTAAAAAGGTCTGATATACCTTGGACTAAACTTTCTATTCTTCCCAAATCTCATCACTTTATTCCATGGAGATATTCATAAGAATGACATGTCTCCAATATCAAAATCTTGGTCTCTTTGATTATTGTTAGCACAATTATTCTTTCGACTAAGAGAAACCTTGATGTGTTGTTGAATGGTATTAACCTTCTCCACCATTTCTACAACTATTTCAGGACCTAGAATTTTGTGTTCCCCAACTTCATCCCAACATTTCAGTTTTTTTCACCTCTTCACATAAAGGGATTCATGGGGAGCCATTTGGATTCTTGAGTGGAAACTTTTGTTGAAAGAGAAATTAACAAAAGGAATATGTTGGTCCCATACACCTTTGAAGTCCATAGAACATTATCACAACATGTAATCTAGTGTCTAAATAGTCTACTCATATTCTCCATCAATTTGAGGATGATAGTCCATACTAAAATTCAACTCAGTTTTTAGAGAAAGTTGGAGATTTTTTCCAAACTTGGTGGTAAATTTTGGATATTTATTGGATACAATTGAAAGTGGTACTCCATACATCTTTTCCACTTCTCTAATGTATATCTATGCTAGTTGATCTAGTGAGAAATCCTCTTGAATTTAAATGAAGTGTGTAGTCTTTGTAATATGATCCACAACAACCAAGATAGCATTTTTTCCTTTGGATGTCTTAGGAATTATGGTAACAAAGTCCATGGTGATGCTTTCCCATTTCCATATTGGTATGGGTAATAGTTGAATAATCCCCTTGTAATTCTACCATTTAACCTTCACTTGTTGACAAACCAGGAACTTTGATGTATATTCAACGATCTCCTTCTTCATGTCATCCCAACAATAGTGATCTCTAATATCTCGATACATCTTTGTGTTTCCTAGGTGAATAGAGAAATTAGAACTATGTGAATCATCCAATAGTTCCTTCTTTAACTTGTGATTTTATGGAACACATTGTCTTGACCTGAATCTCACAATTCCTTCTTCATTAACATTGAACTCTGAGGATTTCCTTTTTATTATAGTTTCCACTTTATTCTAAATTCCCACATCATATTTTTGAGCATCCTTTAACCTTTCCAAAAGAGATGGTTGATAAATAATTTGTGAAAGGATTGATGGTGTTCCTTTATTTATGATTCCCATGTCCATCTTCTTCAAATCCAATAATATCAGATCCTTCTCAATTCTCATTAATGATAGAATTGTTGGGTCCTTTCTACATATAGCATCATCCACCTTATTTATTTTACCAGGATAGTATTGTATTGAGAAGTCATAATCCTTCATGAGCTCTAACCATATTTGTTGGTTTATATTAATCTCTTTCTATGTGAATATGTATTTGAGAGATCTTGTGATCAATATATATCTCACACTTCTCCCCATAGAGATAATTCTACTAGATTTTCAATGAAAATATCATAGTTTACAACTCTAGATCATGCATGGGATAGTTTTGATCATGAATTTTTAACTACCATAAGGTATAGGAAATGACTTTTTCATTTTTCATCAACACACAGCTCAATAAATTCTTTGAAGCATCGCTAAAATTTATGAAAAGTTCCCCACTTGTTGGTAGTGCAAGCATAGAGGTAGTGATAAGAATCCTTTTAAACTCCATGAATATTTATTCACATTCATAATTACAATAAAACTTTACTCCCTTTATATTTAACTTGGTAAGAGGGTTTGACAATCATGAGAAATTTATCATAGATCGGTGATAATATCCAGCTAACCCAAGGAATCTCCATATATCTATTATGAATGTTGGCCTCAGTCATCCTTAAATTTCTTTTTTCTATTAAGGATCCACAAAACTCATTTATTGTGACGATATTCCCCAATAATGAGACTTCCTTTAACCATAACTCACACTTTTTATACTTTCCAAAGAGCTTCTAATTTCTCAAGGTATTTAGAATAGTTCTTAGATGCTCCTCATGATCCTCCTTAGTTTGGGAGTATATTAGAATATCATCTATAAAGACTACCACAAATTTGACAAGGTAATCTCTAAATAATCTATTCATCAAGTCTATAAATATTGATGTAGAATTAGTGAGTCTGAATGTCATTACTATGAACTTTTTGTACCCATACCTTGTACAAAAATAAATTTTTGGGATATCCTCCTTCTTCACCCTAACTTGGTAATATCCTGACCATAGATCCACCTTTGAGAAGTATTGTGATCCACATAGCTGATCGAAGAAGTCATAAATCTGTGGAAAGGGATATTTTTTCTTTATCATGATCTTGTTGAGCTTGCAATAATCAATGTAAAGGTGAATTGACCCATCCTTATTCTTTTCGAAGAGGATTGGTGAACCCCATGGTGAAGAACTTAGGTGTAAAACCCTTTATCCAAATTCTCCTTTATTTGTTTCTTTAGCTCCTAAAGTTCCAAAATAGCCATCCGATATGAATTCTTGGATATTGGAAATTCCCCAGGTATAATCTCAATTGAAAATTTTAACTCTTGTCTAGTAGGAAGACCATAAAATTACTCAGGAAACACATAAATGTACTCCCTCACAATAGGCATGTATTTGAGGATTGTTCTTTACTTATAGTCAATCATTTGAGCAAGATACACTTTCTTATAGGGTGGTAATATTCATGCTTGAGATGATGGTGCTAAAGAAGATTCATCTTCCTCCTTGAACTTGTATAGAATTGGGGTTTAATTCTCCATATATAGAGTTATTTCCTTCTCATAGAAATTTATGTTGGCTCTATATATAGAAATCTAATCTATGCCCATAATTTCATCAAATTATACCAAAGTAAGTATGACAAGGTTCACTAGGAATTTCATCCCAAAAATTATGACAGGGTAGGAGTTATATACATGGGATGAAATAATTTCCCAATTTTCTATTTTCATTGACATCTATACTTACATGGTTTGTGGTGGTTTTTGAACAGTTCTACTAAAAATTCATGATATTAAGGAATACATAGATCTAGAATAAAAAAGTATGTATGCTATTCTTGAATGAATAACTAGTATACCTATCACCACTTCATTGTCAGGATTCACTTCAATAGTGGTGATGGAAAAATCTCTCCCCTACTACCTTATAGGTTGTTGGTTGTCTCTAAAAACCCTTGGATTAGGGAATTGGTTTGAAAATTTCCTTGGTTCCTTGTAGTTGAAGCAATGGAAAATGTGTTGAGGGTTGATTGGGGTATTCCTTTCCTTCATCGCATTCATGGGTTTCTCTTGTCAAAAATTATTAGCTAGGTGTCCTTCCTTCCCACACCTAAATCATTTCTCTTACCCCCTTAGGAAATTTCTAGGTTTCTTCTTTCTACTACTTTGATAATTGGGATGCTAAAATTTCTTAGCACTGTCAGATTTATCCATCAAATCACCAGAATTAAACTCTAATTTCCACTTCTTATCCCCATAATTCCCTTGGGATTCTCTAATCTCCATTTCAACTTTGAGGGAACATCGGACAATTTTCTTATAGCTATCAAAGTCATGTATTGTCATGGATTTTTGTAGAATAGGTTTTATCCCACCAAAGAAGTGGTCAACCTTGTATTTGGGGGTAACGACAAAACCTGAGGCATATCATTCAATTATTGTGAAGTTTTCCTCATACAAACCAATATATTCGTCATCTTTTTCCTTAAATGCAAGTAAATCCATTTTCATTTTAAGTTGGAGAGTGCGAGGAAAATTTTTATCAAAAAACATTTTATATAATTCATTTCACTCCATTACTTTGATCCCTTACTTAGGCTTCATATTCTTGATCAATATCCACCACTGATCTACTTCTCCCTTCATATGATAAACAACCAGAATAACCTTCTCTTATTCATAACATTGAAGGATGGAGAAGATCTTATCAATGGAGTTGATCTATTATTCCATGATTAAGGAATCAGATGATCCATTTTTCTATTCATAACTTGATTTAACTAAGAGAGTATCATGAAAAAGTTTTTGATTCCCACTCCCATCAAGTTGGGTATCTCATTGGGGCAATCATCACACTACCCTTTACATCATTTATTAACCTGATTCCTCTTATTTCTAGCCATTGTCTAGAATAAAAGTCAAATTAGGGAAGATTATCATAAATAATTAAACACATAAAGGTGAATCCAATGACATTAAATGGTTAAATTATAAATTACATTTATCTCCTTAACTTATAAGTTTCTAGGATTTAATCTATGTTATCTATGATTTATTTCCTAACATATATTCTTATGGGTGTTTTTTTTGTTCCCTTAATAATGGTACATAATGATATTATGAATTTACCAAATCATATCCCTTAGGAGTGTCAAAAAAAAGTGTGCATTAAGTCCCATTTTTGTGTACCAAATTACCCTTAGTCAGGCCCAGAACATATTGTCAAAGTTTTTACTCCTAGGTACATCTATACTACAACCACATCCACTTATGGTATATAGATATGGATTTATTTTCTTGATAAACCACTTAATCTATACTAACCAAAATTTAGGGATGTTTTCTTACACTCAGTCTTATCCCTAAGGCTTTTTCTAGAGTTTTCTAATCCTAATCCCAAAAATAATTAAACTCTTTCTCTGGTACCAACTATAAAAATCTAACTCTTTATTACACATTAATAAATGTTTTATTACATAAAAGTATACTTAATATAGCCCAAAAGATCGAGAATTTTAGTGTCTTTAGGAATTAGGTACATAGCATAAAAACTTATAACATGCAATACAAAACATTATTGAACACTTCCTTGACATGATCGTAATATTCTAATGAACTTAATACTGCAAGGGATATCTTAGGGAAAAACATAATAAATGAGTGAACTATAAATCTCATTAAGGTAATAAAAAAGGAATAACATGAAGAATATAATACATATTATAAAATAGGAATATCAATGGATCATAAAAGGAACATGAATAATAGGGCATAATATAGCATGATAATCATAACATGGGAAATGTGGCATCAATTTAAAACACTAAATCATAAACTTAGGTCAAGGATAAATCTACCAAGACCGCATGGTGGAAAAATTAACATAAATCAATTAGGTACAGAACTTTCCCAACATGATGTATCATGATACAAATATTACCCAATGTATTGGAGTTCTATCTGGGCACACCCATAAAAATCATTTCATTCTCATGCTTAAGTGTGCCACATAGATCATACTACATGGATTCATTCATCATCATAATTTATTCCATGATTAAGGAGTATGGAATAAATATATGTATGTCTCAAATTAAAAAGTATATTAGCATAAATGTGAAAACCCTTGATAGGAAATGGGTATGGTATTCACTACACAATTGTTTTGGCATGGAAGATCACGGTGAAATTTCGGTATCATAACGGTGCCAATTAAATATTCAAAAAAATGGTTTGATGGGAGATAAATAGGTATCTCGTCACATAGAAATAAAATTGGTAGTAATAGGTACATGGAAAATCATATCTGAACAATATAGATTTGGAAATATAAGGAATAAGGTAATGAAGAAACTTTAATAGAGAAAAGAATCATAACTATATTTCAACATGGTAATGGGTGTACATAAAGAATCATGGGAGGATTAATGAGAGGAAAAGGGATATCATAATTTATAAATAAAATTTAAAGTAAAGGGAATATGGAATAACATATTACAACATATGAAATTGGAATTTAAGATACATAACATAAAATATGTTCTTGAATGGAAATAACAAGAGAGAAATCCCTTACAGAATTTTTGCATTGTAACAGCTTAGGTAAGGGTAAAAATTAGAGAGTATAAATGGTGAGAGAACCAGTTTGGGATATTCCTAACACTGAGAGGGGGTTGAATCAGTGTTGGGGACCTTTTTTAACCAATTTATTTGTTTTATCCTAATACCTCTTGACCTGTTAGGATCTTGATTCTCTTATTATCTTTTCCCTGTCTCATGCAATAATATGAAACCATTAAAAAAATGCACACGATATTTTTTCAAGGTTTACCACTCAATAAGAGTAGCTACATCCTTGTTGTGTATGGTAATAACCAATTCACCGATTCTCCACTATAATGTAGTAACTTTTACAGTGGTTGACTAGGAAATCAATCCACTAGTCATTGTTTCTCCCTACACTTGGAGGAGGGAAATAAATAATCACTTCTGAGTGTTTCTCCCTACACTCAAATGGGGGAGGGGAAACAATCCTCTTCCAACATGCAGTGAGTAGGATATACCCTAACACTCGCTGGTTCTATATACTTCCAGTGTAGATAGTCTCTTGTAGCCTCTAGCTGGATCTTTATACTGCCTCTAAAGATAGTCTTCTCTATGTTCAAAGAGTTTGGAACACCAAAATAATATTCCACCTGTTGAGACATGTTGGATGATATAGTGTTACTTTGTTCTTCCACAACCTTCTTCTTGTTGTTGTTACTTTCTTAGAATCATGAAAGTAACAAACCTCTTCTTTGTCTGCAGCAAACTTGTAGGTTGTACACACTTATTATTCTTTTGTTTCTTCAATGCAAAACCAGCTGCATTGAAACCTTCTATTCTTCACACTTTCTATTTCAGTGCAAAACCAACTACACTAAACTCATCTTCTTATTTCTCTTGCTAAAATCACATGTTATCTTTATGATTGTTAAAACAATGAAGTTTAGCTCAACTTAGAGTCATCATAGTTGATCAGAAGTTGGTAAGAACTTCTAGAACAACTTAGAGCTTACACGCCAATCCCTACTTTCGTGCCACCCAACTTGCGCGCCACCAACTACTTGTGTGCTACAATTGTTCACAACCCACAACTTACATGCCACTTTGGGGTTAGACACAACACACTTGTTGCACACAACTCCCTACTTGTGTGCCTCTTACAACTTGCACGCCACTTCTGCTTATGTGCCACTTTGCTTGCGCACCACTCCCCTTGTGCGCCACTCTACTTGTATGCCTCCCTACTAGCGCACATTATAAATAACCCTCAACTAGTGCACCACTTTATCTTGCATTCCACTTTCTAATAATTGTGCGATTAGAGCTCAAATTTTATCTTAAGTGTTGATCTTAGAAAAATGAGAAGTGTATCCGTCTATTTATAGGCATTTTGGTGACCCTGCGCATGAGGCATGCAACTCAAGTTTCACGCCACTTCATGACCTGCGCACCACTCCATAACTTGTGTGCTACTCCATCACTTGTGTGCTGCTCCATCACTTGCATGCCACTTTCTTTCCTTTTTCATATTTTGATGTGATTATGTTAAAATATGACTTGCGTGCAACATATACTTGCGTGCCACTTATACTTGCATGCCACACTTTCATTCCACATACACTTTCATGCCAAACATTCTTTCCTTTTCCATATTTTTATGTGATGATATTTGAAATATGACTTTCACGCAACATACACTTGCGTGACACTTACACTTGTGTGCCACACTTGCGCACCACTTTTTGACTTGTATTCCACTTTATTTCCTTTGTCATATTTTTATGTGATGATCTTGAAATATGACTTGCGCACAATATAAACATGCATTCCACTTATATTTGTGTGCCACATATACTTGCACACCACTTTCTCTCCTTTTCCAAAAATCACTTATTTTCTCCCCTTATCCTTCATAAGGCTTACATCGCAAGTTCTCCAAAATTATTATATTTTTAAAATACAAATCAGAAAATCATCATCATATTTTTGGCCATTATCATAATGCCAAGCCCATGCACTACTTCCTATCTTCTCTTCATCTTAAACAATCATCCTTATTTATTCTTATACTCTTTGGAATATGAATCCTAAAGTACTTATTAATCCTCACTTCAAATCCTCAATTCCATTTGGAGTGTTAATTCCAAATAACTCCAATCATCTCTCTTCATCCAAAAGTGGATGCTTGAGGATTCTTCAAATACATTCAATGTTGGAGACAATGTATCACCTTTGATACATGTATTTAGAACTTTAAGAATAGTGCATCAATCGTCTGATTTCAAGTAAATGTGTAATGCATGACCATCTTAGAATTCCAAGGCCTTCCACACTCTCTTGTCTTATTCAACCATCATTCTCTACTTTATGCAAATCAAATTATTCTTTTCTTAAAATAATCTCTTGAATGGTTATCATGAAATCTTGAAGCATTTCATGGTCTTCCTCAAATCCTCATTATTCTTCAATCATACTTAGATGGATGATACTTCACCATTATTCATTGTTGTAAACAATGTGTCACCTTTGAAACAAGTTCTTTGAACTTAGGATCAGTTCAAAAATCGTTTGAATTGATATTCTTAAATAATTGCTCAAGTATGAAATCCAATGCTATGATTCCATAACAATTATCTTGGACACCTCACTTCAACCAATCTCCATTAACTTTTTAGTCATTCTTTATCTCATTATTCATTTTGACCAGTATTGACAACTGTTAACAACAAATACAATCTTCATACACAAAGTGGTCCCAACAATCTCCCCCTTTATATTTGTTTTCAATACCTTAAAGTTTCCTCAAATGAATGTGTCAATGTCAAAATGAGAATCTTCTCTCTCTCATTTACTTCTTTATCTCCCCCTTACATTTAAAACTTTCATTTCACTTCCTCTACCCCTTATTGACAAGAAATACAAAGTTCGTGGTAGAGAGGTTATCAATCCTTACTTAAGAAATGTGCCATAAATCATTTCACTCTAATTCTACTTGAGCAAAGCTTGATGTAGAAAACAAGAGGATTTGATTTAGACAACAAAGTTGTACATTATCCACTAATCATGATACTTCATGAGATGAGATCTCATACACTTGTCTTCAAGGGTTTTCCACTTTCATTATAGGATGAAGATATTGAATGTGATAGGAAATAATCAACCTGAAGTTCATGTACTCACTTAAACAAATGGATCAAAAACATTTAATCACAACTGGCAGGATAAGTGGCCTTGGGGAACTTTAATTCTTCTTATGTAACTAATTGACTTAGTTACTCCCCCTTTATAAAAATATATTTATTTTGAGTAACCAAGGATGAGAGATTAAGAAACAGCATACCTTTTGAATGACATGATATTTAAGGAATTTCCAAATTAATTGAATTTGATACATGCTAAAGTTGATACTGATTTAAATAATAACTCTGGAGGATTCTTCATATGTCTCCCTCTTAAGGGAACACTCCTCATCATCTTCATCAATGGTGATCCCTCATCATATTAATATTTTAATATCAATTGAAGAATCTTCCACAGATGAAAAATTCTTCAGCTTTGCTATCAAGAGTTGATAGAAATCACTACTTCTCAGGTTATCCCCCTGAGAGATTACTTTACCTTAAATTCCTTGTATTATCGTAACAAATACAATACACAAAGATTTAAGGGAATATGGTGGATCCTTCTTGCTTCTTAAATGTAAGCAGGAAGGATGGGATGATTTTCTCAACCAAGATTCTCTATTTTCTCCACTCCTCACACATGCACATATAATCTTCAATTCTCATTGTGGTTGTGTGGATCTCAATACTTCTTCTATTTGTTTGTGTGTGAATCTTATTTCTTCAAGATATTTACAAGCATTATAATCTCCTGGTGTAATTTTCATCCTTTTGATAAATTCTTCTTGGGTTGGAATAAGTTCAATGCAATTTTTAACAGTGTGACTAGCCTTGTTGCACCTCACACACATGAATTCCTAAACATGAGAGTTACCTTTTGTTTGCAACCTCTTATTCACCTTTTCTTCATCATGTGGAATCTTCTTATTACTTTTTGTATTATCCTTCTCCTGTGAATCCTTCTCTTTTCTCATTATTTCTAAATCTTTAGGCCAGATAACCAATATTTCTTTGGGAATTGTGGAATCATTTTTGTAATTTCCACATGGATTCTTCAGAGTGTCATCCTTCTTGATTGTTCTTTTTGATGCACTACCCGTCAACTTCTTGGATTTAGAATACAAGGACTTCTCAGTTTTCCTCCTTGTAATCTTCTTGGTAGCATTTTCATTTGTAACATACTTCTGATTACTTCCCAAGATATCTTCTTCATTCTTCTCCAGCTTCTTTAGTCTTCTGTTCTTATTATATTTGAATAAATTCTGAGATAATCATGTACCATTCTTGTAACTGCTCCCATTGCATACATCACAGATGTTGTCCATCATTCCAAATATATTTGCAGTATACAAATTCTTCTAGATCTATTGATGTTTCTTCTTCTTTTCTGTATTTCTCCCCCTTGAGATGGTATTTATCTATGCTTTTACATTTAAGGGATTGTACCAATAATCCAGTGCACAATTCCCAAATCTGTTTCAACACTAGCATTGACCCACAAATCTTGACTTCTTGATATCTTCTGTATTAGATTATTGAGCCTTATTATTGATGTGTTGTTCTATATCTGGGGAACCATCTTCTATATTCTTCTTCTTATCCACCCTATCCATGGTGGTAGTAATCTCATCACCTTTCCTCATACATACTTGTTCAGATTTTTTCTTCCAACCTTTACTTTTTATCGAAACGGTTTTAGAAACATTGGTACGAGTTGGCATGGATGGTACCTTCACTTTCTCATATTATTTTGATAGATCAATGAGTGAATCCATGATCTTATTATCACATGTTGGAGGTCTTTTGACATTAGAATCCTCTAGTGAGCATTGAGTACTAGCAGCAACTATTTCTTATTTTGTGGAGACTCAATATGTGTCTTCTTAAGATTGCTCAACTGAGCCTCCAACTCTAGAAATCTCATATTGAGGATGACTTTTTTGTATTCAATAATAGTAATCTTATCTTCACAATCCTTCTTTAATATTTCAACTTCATCTTCATGCATCCTTACTTTGTTTTTTAATAAAGAGTCAAGTTCTTTGATCTTCTTGGGGTCTTCATCTAAATATATCTTCCTGATTTCAGTGCTCTTTTTCATCTCATCTTCAAGTGAATGGATATTATTTTCTAGGGTATTATTTACTCCCTCATTTTCTTCAACATATTTGATCCACATTAAAGAACTTACTTAAAATCCCCTCTCTGTTTCTTCGAAGGCTCAAACCTGTCTGGAGAGCTTTAAACATTCAACCATTTTTTTGTAAGCCTTTCTCCAAAACATCAGTTTCTTTTTCCAGTTGAGTGATATTTTCCTACATGAATTGAAATAATCTACAAACCAGGGATGCACTTTATTCAGGAATACCATTCAGAATCATTCTTAATCTATGAATTGATATTTCATGAGATTTGTAGATTGATCATCACCACTTGTTCTCACATTTTCATCATGAGAATAATTTCCAAATGTACTAACACATACCTCTTGATCATTTGAGGTAGCAAGTTTGTCCATATTCTTGGTGGGAACTTGAGCCATCTTCTCATTACTTTCCAAGTCGGGTATGTCTTTAATGTCATATAGATATGGAGAACTAGATGCTTCCTCTTCTTTAGACAATAGGGACTTCTTCTTTAGCTTTCTCTTCTCCTTATTTTTCTTGTTCATCATGGTTTTGGTAGATATAGAATTCTGCTCAGAGATAACTGACCCTTCATCAAAACATCAATTCATTTTTAACTTAGGAAAGAATCTCAAGTCTTAAAAAGAGAATATCTTTAATGTAGATAATCCAACAGAGGTGAACTTGTCCCTTTGATACCAATAGAGAGGACTAGTTTGGGATATTCCTAACACTTAGAGGGGAGGTGAATCAGTGTTGGGGGACTTTTTGAACCAATTTCTTGATTTTATCCTGATACCTCTTGACCTGTTAGGATCTTGATTCTCTTATTCTCTTTTCCCTGACGCATGAAATAATATGAAAGTAGTAAAAATATGCACACGATATTTTTACAAGGTTCACCACTCAACAAGAGCAGTTATGTCCATGTCGTGTATGTTAAGGACCAGGGCATGGATTCTCCACTATAATGTAGTAATTGTTACAGTGGTTGACTAGGAAATAAATCCTGTAGTCATTGTGGATCCCTACACTTGGAGGAGGGAAGGAAATAATCACATCCTAGTGCTTCTCCCTACACTCGGAGGGCGGAAGGGAAACAATACTCTTCTAACTTGTAGTGAGTAGTATATACTCATTCACTTGCTGGTTCTTTATACTACCAGTGTAGATAGTCTCTTATAGCCTCTAGCTGGTTCTTTATACTGCCATTATAGACAGTCTCTTGTAGCCTCTATATGGTTCTTTATACAACCTCTGAAGATAGTCTTCTCTGTGTTCAAAGAGTTTGCAACACCAAAATAATCTTCCACCTGTTGAGACCTGTTGGATGTTACAGTTATACTTTGTTCTTCTAAAACCTTATTCTTCTTCTTATTACTTTCTTAGAAGCATGCAAGTAAAAAACCTCTTCTTTGTCTATAGAAAACTTGTAGGCTACACGCTCTTCTTCTTCTTCTATTTCTTCAATGCAAATCTCGCTGCACTAAAACCTGCTATTCTTCACACTTTCTATTTCATTTCAAAACCAACTTCACTAAAATAGTCTTCTTATTTATCTTGATAGAATATCAATTTCTCTTTATGATTGTTAAAAAAATTAAGTTCATCTCAACTTAGCATCATCATAGTTGATCAGAAGCTGGTAAGAACTTTTAGCACAACTCACAGCTTGCACGCCAATCCCTACTTGCGCGCCACCCTACTTGCACACCACCAACTACTTGTGTGCCACAATTGTGCACAACTCACAACTTTCGCAGCACTTCGGGGTTAAACACAACACACTTGTTGCACACAACTCCCTGCTTGAGCACCTCTTACAACTTGCATTCCACTTCTTCTTGCGGGTCACTCTGCTTGCATGCCACTCTTCTTGCATGCCTCCCTACTTGCGCGCCTTATAAATAAACCTCAACTTGCACACCACTTCATCTTGCACACCACTTTATACTACTTGCGCGATCAGAGCTCAAATTTTATCTTAAGTGTTGATCCTATGAAAATGAGGGGGGTAGCCATCTATTTATAGGTATTTTGGTGACCCTGTGCACGAGGCATGTAACTCAACCTGCATGCCACTTTATGACAGGCGCGTCGCTCCATCACTTGTGCATCGCTCCATCACTTGCGTGCCGCTCCATCACATGTGCGCCACTTTCTTTCCTTTGTCATATTTTGATGTGATGATCTTAAAATATGACTTGCATGCAACATACACTTGCGCGCCACTTATACTTGCACACCACACTTGCACACAACAAACCCTTGCGCACCACACTTTCTTTCCTTTGCCATATTTTTATGTGATGATCTTTGAAATATGACTTGTGCGCAACATACACTTGCGTGCCACTTATACTTGTGCACCACACTTGCATGCCACTTTATGACTTGCGCACCACTTTATTTCCTTTTTCATATTTTGATGTGATGATCTTGAAATGTGACTTGTGCACAACATACACTTGTGCGCCACTTATACTTGTGTTCCACATATACTTGCGTGTCACTTTCTCTCCTTTTCCAAAAAGAACTTCTTTTCTCCCCCTATCCTTCATAAGTACTACATCACAAGTTCTTCTAACTTATTATATTTGTGAAATACAAATCAGAAAATCATCGTCATAGTTTTGGCCATTCCCATAATTCCAAGCCCATGCACTAATTCCTATCTTCTCTTCATCTTCAACAATCATCCTTCTTTCTCCTTATACTCTTTGGAATATGAATTCAAAAGTACTTATTCATCCTCACTTCAAATCTTCAATTCCTTTGGAGTTTTAATTCCAAATAACTCTAATCATCTCTCTTCATCCAAAAGTGGAGGCTTGAGGCTTCTTCAAATACCTTCAATGTTGGATACAATGTATCACCTTTGATACATGTATTTGGAACTTTAAGAATAGTGCATCAATAGTATCATTTCAATGAAATGTGTAATACATGACCATATTATAATGACAAGCCCTTCCACACTCTCTCTTCTTCTTCAACCATCATTCTCTACTTCATGAAAATTATATTATTTTTTTCTTAAAGTAAGATCTTGCATGGTTCTCATGAAATCATGAATAATTTCATGGTCTTATTCAAATCATAATTCTTCTTCAATCATCCTTATATGGATTATACTTTACCATTATTCATTGTTGTAAACAATGTGTCACCTTTGACACAAGTTATTTGAACTTAGGATCAGTTCAACAATAGTTTGAATTGATCTTCTCAGAGAATTTCTAAAGTATGACATCCAATTCTATGATTCCATAACAATTATCCAGGAAACCTCACTTCAACCAATCTTTATTAACTTTTTAGTCCTTCTTCATCTCCTTCTTCATTTTGACCAGTATTGACAACTCTTGAAAACAAATACAATCTTCATACACAAAGTTTTCCCAACAATATATCCCTTTGTATTTTGTTTTCAATACCTTAAAGTCTCATCAAATGAATGTGTCAATGTCAAAATGAGAATCTTATCTCTCCCCTTTACTTCTTTCTCTCCCCCTAACATTTCAAACTTTCATTTCACTTTCTCTCCCCCTTATTAACAAGAAATAAAAGTTCATGGTATAGAGGGTATCAATACTTACTTAAGCAGTGTTCCATCAATCATTTCACTCTAAGTCTACTTGAAAAAATCTCGATGTAGAAAATAAGAGTATTTGATTTAGACAAAAAATCTTTCCATTATACACTAATCATGATACCTCATGAGGTGAGATCTCATACACCTATCTTCAAGGGTTTTCCACTTTCATTCCAGGCCGAAGATATTTAATGTGATAGGAAATAATCAACCTAAAGTTCCTACACTCACTTCAACAAATGGATCAAAAAAATTCAAGTGCAATTGGCATGATAAGTGTCCTTGGGGAAATTTCATTCTTATTATGTCACTAATTGACTTAGTTACTACCCCTTTGTAAAAATATATTTATTTTGAGTAACCAAGGATGAGAGATTAAGAAAGGACATACCTTTTGAATGACATGCTATTCAAGGAGTTTCTAGAGTAATTTAATTTGATACATACTAAAGTTGATACTGATTGAAATAATAACTTTGGAAGCTTCTTAATATGTCTCCCTTTTAAGGGAACACTCATCATCATATTCATCAATGGTGATCCCTCTTCATATTAATATTTGAATATCAATTGATGAATCTTCCATAGATGATAGCTTGTTCAGCTTTTCTATCAAGAGTTGATAGAAATCGCCGCTTATCAGGTTATTCCCATGAGAGATTGTTTCACCTTCAATTCCCTATATTATTAAAACAAATACAATACACAAATATTTAAGGGAATAAGGTGGATCCTTATTTCTTCTACAATGTGAGCAGGAAGGTTGGGATGATTTTCTCAACCAAGATGCTCCATTTTCTCCACTCCTCACACTTGCACATATAATCTTCAATTATGAATGTGGTTGTGTGGATCTCAATACTTCTTCCATTTTTTTATGTGTGAATCTTCTTTCTTCAAGAGATTTACAAGCATTATAATCTCCTTGTGAAATTTTCATCCTTTTGAAAAATTCTTCTTGGGTTGGAATAAGTTCAATACAATTTTTAACAGTGTAACCAGCCTTGTTGCACCTCACACACAAAACTTCCTGAACATGAGAGTTTACTTTTGTTTGAAACCTATTATTCACCTTTTCTTCATCATGTGGAATCTTGTTATTACTTTTTGTACTAGCCTTATTCTGTGAATATTCCTATTTTATCATTAGTTTCAAATATTTAGGCCAGATAACCAATATGTCTTTAGGAATTATGGAATAATGTTTGTAATTTCCACATGTCTTCTTCAGAGTTCCATCCTTATTGATTGTTTTTTTGGATTCACTATCCGTCAACTTCTTAGATTTAGAATCCAAGGACTTCTTAGCTTTCCTCCTTGTAATCTTCTTGAGAGCATTTTCTTTTGCAATATACTTCTGATTAATTCCCACGATATCATCTTCATTCTTCTCCAACTTTTTTGGTCTTATATTCTTATTATATTTGAATAAATTCTAAGATAAGAATGCACCATTCTTGTGACAACTCCCATTGCATACATCACATATATTGTCCAGCATTCCAAATCTGTTTGCAGTATACAGATGCTTCTAGATCTATGGATGTTTCTTCTTCTTTTCTATCTTTCTCTCCCTTGAGATAGGCTTTATCAATGCTTTTACATTTAAGGGATTGTACCAACAATCCAGTTCACAATTCCCAAATCTGTTGCAACACTAGCATTGACCCACAAATCTTGACTTCTTGATATATTCTGTATTAGATTGTTGAGCCTTATTCTTGATGTGTTGTGATCTATATGGGGAACCATATTCCATATTCTTTTTCTTATCCACCATATCCATGTTGGTAGTCATCTCATCACACTTCCTCATCCATACTTGTTTAGAGTTATTCTTCAAACCTATAATTTGTATAGAAACGGTTTTAGAAACATTGGTACGAGTTAGCATGGATGGTACCTTCACTTTCTCATATTCTTTTGATAGATCAATGAGTGAAGCCATGATCTTCTTATCACATGTTGGAGGTCTTTTAACAGTAGAATCCTCTAGTGAGCATTGATTACTAGGACCAACTGTTTCCTTCTTTTGTGGAGACTCAATATGTGTCTTCTCAAGATTGGTCAACTGAGCTTCCAACTCTAGACATCTCATATTGAGGATGACCTTTTGGTCTTAAATAATATTCATCTTATCTTTACAAGCCTTCTTTAATATTTAAAATCTATCTTCATGTATCCTTACTTTGTTTTGTAATAAATATTCAAGTTCTTTGATCTTCTTGGAGTCTTCTTCCAAATATATCTTCTTGATTTCAGTGCTCTTTTTCAGCTCATCTTCAAGTGCATGGATCTGATTTTCTAGAGTATTGTTGACTCCCGACTTTTCTTCAACATCTTTGAGCCAATTTTAAGAACTTACTTAAAATACCATCTTTGTTTCTTCAAAGGCTCCAACCTATCTGGAGATCTTTAAACATTCAAAAATTTTTGCTTGTAAGCCTTTCTCCAAAACATCGGTTTCTTCTTCCAGATGAGTGATATTTTCCTATATGCCTTGAAATGCTCCACAAAACAGGGATGTACTTTATTTAGGAATACCATGTAAAATCATTCTTAAACTATCAACTGATATTTCTTGAGATTTTGTAAATTAATCATCACCACTTGTGCTCGCATTTTCATCATGAGAATAATTTCCAAATGTACTAACACAAACCTCTTGATCAGTTGAGGTAGGAAGGTTGTCTATCTTCTTGGTGGGAACTTGAGCCACCTTCTCATTATTTTCCAAGTCTGGTGTGTCTTCAATGTCATCCAGATATGGAGAAATAGATGATTCCTCTTCTTTAGATAATAGGGACTTCTTCTTCATCTTTCTCTTCTACTTATTTTTCTTGTTCATGATGGTTTTGGTAGATATAGAATTCTGCTCAGAGATAACTGACTCTTCATAAAAATTTCACTTCATTGTTAACTCATGAAAGAATCTCAAGTCTTCAAAAGAGAATATTTTCAATGTAGAGAATCCAACAGAGGTGAACTTGTCCCTTTGATACCAATTGAGAGGACCAGTTTGGGATATTCCTAACACTGAGAGGGGAGGTGAATCAGTGTTGGGGACGTTTTTGAACCAATTTCTTCTTTTTATCCCAATACCTCTTGACCTATTAGGATCTTGATTATCTTATTCTATTTTCTCTGTCACATGCAATAATATGAAAGTAGTAAAAATATGCACACTATATTTTTACAAGGTTCACCACTCAATAAGAGCGGATATGTCCTTGCCATGTATGGTAATGACCAGTGCACATATTCTCTACTATAATGTGGTAACTATTACAGTGGTTGACTAGGAAATAAATTCGCTAGTCAGTTTGGCTCCCTACACTTAGAGGAGGGAAGTAAATAATCACTTCCCAGTGTTTCTCCCTACACTCAGAGGGGGGAAGGGAAACAATCCTCTTCCAACTTGCAGTGAGTAGGATATACCCATACACTCATTGTTTCTTTATACTTCCAGTATAGACAGTCTCTTGTAGCCTCTAGATGGTTCTTTATACTACCTCTGAAGATAGTATTCTCTCTATTCAAAGAGTTTTCAACACCAAAATAATATTCCACCTATAGAGACCTGTTGGATGCTACAGTGCTACTTTGTTCTTACACAACCTTATTCTTGTTGTTGTAACTTTATTAGTAGTATGCAAGTAAAAAACCTCTTCTTTGTCTGTAGTAAACTTGTAGGATGCACACTCTTCTTCTTCTTCTATTTCTTCAATGCAAAACCAGCTCCACTGAAACATGCTATTCTTCACACTTTCTATTTCAGTGAAAAACCAATTTCACTAAACTCGTCTTCTTCTTTATCTTTCTAGAATCACAAGTTCTCTTTATGATTGTTAAAATAATGAATTTCACCTAAACTTAGTATCATAAAAATTGATCATAAGCTGGTAAGAACTTCAAGCACAACTCACAGCATATGTTCCAATCCTTACTTGCGCGCAACCCTACTTGCACGCCACCAACTACTTGCACTCCAAAATTGTTCACAACTCACAACTTGCACGCCACTTCAGGGTTAGACACAACACACTTGTTGCACACAACTCCCTGATTACGCCCCTCTTACAACTTACACACCGCTTATACTTGCACATCACTCTGCTTGCGCACCACTCTACTTGTGTGCCACTCTAGAAGTGTGCCTCCCTACTTGTGTGCCTTATAAATAACTCTCATCTTTCACACCACTTCAGCTTACGCACCACTTTTTACTACTTGCACGATCAGATCTCAAATTTTATCTTAAGCGTTGATCTTAGAAAAATGAGGAGGGTAGCCATCTATTTATAGGAATTTTGGTAACCCTGTGTGTGAGGCATGTAACTCAACTTTTGAACCACTTCATGACCTACACACCACTCCATCACTTGCACGCTGCTCCATTACTTGTGCACTGCTCCATCACTTGCATGCCACTTTCTTTCCTTTGTCATATTTTTATATGATGATGTTAAAATATGACTTGCGTGCAACATACACTTGTGTACCACTTATACTTGCGCTCCACACTTTCACGCCGCATACACTTGCACTCCACACTTTCTTTAATTTTCCATATTTTGATGTGATGGTCTTTGAAATATGACTTGTGTGCAATATAAACTTTTACGCCACTTATACTTGTGTTCCAAACTTGTGCACCAATTTTTGACTTGCATGACACTTTATTTCCTTTGTCATATTTTGATGTGATGGTCTTGAAATATGACTTGCGCGCAACATACACTTGCATGCCACTTATACGTGTGTGCCACATATACTTGTGTGCCCCTTTCTGTTAGAGTTGGTGTCCTAAGAACCAACTGTTTGTACTTTGATTACATGAATGTACACTTATTATATATTGTTCATTGTTCTGCATGACTATAATATAATAATGTCCTGGAATATCTGTTTCATTAATAAGGTCATGGAATATCCCCTCTATGATGAGAACCTTGAAATGCTATAACAATATTCTTAAATAAAGTTCTATGGTGTTATGACATACAATGATAGGACACATAGTATATAGACCGTCATGTGCGAGTACTCATAAGAAGATGAGACTCTCTCTCATGGAGTTCACACTTGGTAATCTCCAAGATGGGAGATTATGAGAATAGACCCGCCAGTGGTGATTCTGCATGTCTTGGTGTCATAAGACATTACTATCTACGAGCGTGTGTAATGGTCCTTAGACTGGAAGATTATCATTAACTCATGCCATGACTCACTCACTTAGATTTAATGAAAAAAACCATCACGAAGACAATTGGTGGGAAGTAGGGTACGTTGGGTGTGTCACGAATGACATGTTTTTAATGGATAAGTCGAGGAAGGATTTGTCCCTTCCATATTTATTGAAGTAGATATCTCAGTCCCTTTGATTGAAATAGAACTGTCACCCAAATTCCATGGCCATGGTTTAACAACGAGTTTATTTCTGGAAGTCAAAGAATGAAAGATCAAGCATATAGGTTTATGAAGCTGCCATGAAACCTACTTGATGAGATATTGAGACAAAGAGATTAAATTACATGGTAATAATTTGTGTGAGGTGACATGTCAATGTGGCATCAACTTCTTTCTCTTGGGTGCCTTGTCCTATTACTAGACAGTACTCTTGGACATTAGGCAAGCCCGCCTAATGATGACGAGAAAGAGGCCTAGAGGGTCACACACTAAGTGTATCCAAGTATCTCAAGTAGAATAAAGATTATTCTCGTACGTGGTTTAATAATTATTCAAGGAATCCTAAAATCATTTTAATGATGGAGGAAGAATAAAATGAAAACAAGATATACACTCCGTGTATTAATGACTACATGCCATGTAGTTTTCATTTTGGAAATGAAATGAAAAACAAGTACATTCCATGTATCAATGATTACACACCGTGTATTTTTATGAAAAATAAGTACACGTCGTGTATTAATGATTACACGCCATGTAGTTTTTTCAGTCAGGATTTTGAAGAAATAATATTATTTTCTTAAATGATATTTATTATAATCAACGTGGGCACATGTCAAGGAATTAATGATTCAACATGTGAAGGTTTTCAATAAGAGTTAATGAAATAAATAAAACACGTAACGCATTTATTTATTGTCATAACTCTATAACCTCAAACACGATTATAAATATCCTTACAACCCCAAAACTTTTCCTTAATAATTGTGCACAACAATTCTAGAGAATTCTATCAAGGCTGAAAAAATTCCTTCCTCTAAGAACGCTCTCAAGACTGAGAGAGATCCTCCTCCATCAGATCAATGCGATCTAAGGTGGACAATGCAAGCAAATATTTCTCCACACTAGAACCCGGAGACTCCTTTGGCGACATCCATAGATACGTGGTGCACGTGTGGATCGCCGCTAGAGGAATTCTACACTTGGATTCTGTGACACAATGATGAATCACATCGGAACGTGATCAGAAATTTCAATGAAGAAAGAACACCATAAAAGATACTTCTTATAATTAATTAAATTAATTATAATCAACCTATGAAGATCCTCGTTTGTGGTTCTGGGACTATTCTTCTTCTTTTTCTATTTTTGTGATTCGATCCGTGGAGTCTGGCATTTATCATCGTATTGATCCCGGATTGATCATTGCTAATGACAAAAATAAAAGTGGGCACATCCACCCATGAGCTTCCGCTACGCCTGAAAACTTCAAATGGTATCAAAGGGAGGTTACAACATTGATTATAGTTATTTAATTTTCGTTGATAATTAACGCATTTATATTTGATTCAATTTGAGATAAATCGTTCTATAAAACTGAATGAACGAGATCTATTCTTCATCCTCTATTTCTCGATTCACATCACAAAAATGACCTTTTAATTTTAATTTTGATTAAAATAAAAATGAGGAACTCATCCGAAGGAGCCGCTCATTCTGTCTGTACAATGCAAGAATACACGGCGTGTAGTGAAAACTACGCGCTGTGTACTTAGGTTCAATGAGCCGGTATTGGTCTTCCAAACCATGCCATGTGAATTGAGCATGCCTAAGTATTTATTACACTATTTTGAACAAAACTTAATGGTGCATGGAAACTGGAATACACGGCATGTATGTTGGATCAACACATCGTGTAGTCCGATCTGGCCTAGGTGAAACTATGTACAAGGAGAAGCCATGTACCGCGTACATGGGATTTCCAGTCTGGTAACTACGTAACAAGTACATGCCATGTTAGATTAATCTACATGCCATGTACTCCAAAAATTACAAAGTATAGAAAACACGCCAAATCCTCTGGCGTGTACTTTGGATAAAGGGTGAAAACAAATACACACTGTGTAAATAAAGCCTACACACTGTGTACTTTCCAGAAATGGAATTTCACCAGGTTTCCTACAAAATTAAAAAGACACCGTACAAGGAATATGGATGAGAATAATCTCAAGGAAATTAAGAAAGGAATTTAAGATAAAGAATTTATTAATTATAAGATCATAATTAATTGAGTTCAAGCGCGACTTATCTTAAATAATAGAACGATTAAAAGAATTTTAATTCTAAATATGCGTAAATGTCATTACATACTATGGATGATCATGAGCTAGACCAAAGACCCTTTGTGTGTGTATGGTTTTATTTGAATTTATTTAAATTTGTTGTCCTGCGATCCTTCTTCCAATAAAATTTAGGGTCTGCGTGCCCATGGTCTATATAATGTAAACCCCATGTAATGGAAGATCTCCCAAGCCAGGGGAGATGGTTCAAAATTTGAAGATGAGGTAAAACCTACCTAAGAAGATACAAAGGTGGACAGGTGGGAGCTGAAAAACACGAACCATCAGTTTCAAGGTGTTTTTCCCTAGGTTAGGGTTAGCTTATCAAAACTGCTAGATAAGTTAACCAATAGAATCTCATGATCATGTCATCTTATTTTATTTCTGTCTGATTTCATGGTTTATTTATTATGTATGTATTGTCGTGATCACATAATTAATGAAATAAACAAGCATGCAAAGATGGAATAAAATAAAAATCATATTATGCGTAAACATTATCAGAACATGTTTAATAACTTAAGAAAGCATCACTTAATATTAATAAGCATGTGATAATGTGAAACTACGCATAAAGGATTAAAATCCCTCAAATACCATATTAAGTCATACCAAGACTTCCATTACTTAATTAAGGGAAAGACTTAATAAAACTATGTGTTTGACTGACCCTTTTTGGGACACTTACTTTTATAAAGAAAGCTCTTATGAAAGTTTCGGGTTGACTTAAACATTTTACATTAAGAGGAGATCCCCTGCTAGAATTGTTGTAAAATGGAGGTAAGAGTTGAGGAAATCCAAGTTAGGATTTCAGGATTGGGGATTCCACTCAACAGATCAAGGAACTGTAAGCTCACAGTTGGAAAAGACCTACCTACCTAAATACCTTTAAATAACTTGACCAACCCTTGTTAGGGTTATGTGAAGGGAAATATGGATCCTTGCCACTAGAATGTCATAGCAACTAGACATTCCAAGTTCAATGGTGAGGGAAATTGGGAATTGATAAAATAGTGGGAGAATTAATAAATTTATTTATTATTTTTCAAAAAATGTAATCAAAAGGTACTGATAAATATTCTCTTTTAATTTGTAGAATCAATATGAAAAACTCGTCAACCACATTTTCTCTGCGATCAATTCTGGATAAAGACAATATCCTCACAGGAAGTAATTTTCAGGAATGGTTTAGGAACCTTCAGGTTATCATACACCATGAATGAAAGTATTACGTGATGGAGTCCTCACTTCCTAATTCTCCCACCCAAGGGGAAAGTGATGAAGATTTCCTGGTCTATGATCAACATTTGAACGATGCACTCGACATTGAATGTTTGATGCTATCATCAATTTCTAGTGATCTCATGAAGTCTCATGAAGACATGGATGCCTATAGCACGCTCAAGCACCTCCATGGTATATACCAGGAGAGAGCAAGACATGAAAGGTTTGAGATCTCCAAGGCTCTATTCCAGAGCAATCTTGGAGAGGGTGCCCCAGTTTGTCCTCATGTAGTCAAGCTCATTGGCTACATTGAGTGCTTGGAGGTTCTAGGGTTTAAAATCCCCAAAGAACTGGGTACCGATCTCATTCTTGCATCACTTCCCCATATCTTCTCTAACTTTTTTGTAAATTTCAACATGAACAACATTGAGAAGTCTCTATCTGATCTCCTTATCCTCATTCTCCAAGTGGACAATGATATGAAGCGTGAAAAGCCTTTTGTACTTATGGTGAATAAAAGGAAAGGGAAGGCGAAGAGCTTTAATCCCAAAGCTTCTTCAAGGCCTTCCAAGAAATGGAATATCAAAGGGGAGGCAAGATAATAGGAGGCTATTTGTTTCACATGTGGCAAGAAGGGCCATTGGAAGAAAAACTACACCCAACCAAGGAAGCAAGGGGAAGCTTCAAGTGTGTTTGTTATCGAATGCAATCTATCTGTTTTTACCAATTGGGTATTAGATACTACTTGTGGTGCTCACATCTATATCAAAATATAGGAACCAAGTAGATTCATAAAGATTGACCAAGGTGAGGTGGATCTGTGAGCAGCCAATAGAGACAGACTCGCTGTTGTAGTTGTCAGAGACTACCACCTCACATTGCCTACTAGGAAGGTCTTGGTATTAAAAGGATGTTATTATGTACCCTCTGTAACCAAAAACATTATTTCAGTATCCATATTAGATACTTATGGATTCATCTTCAAGTTTGGAAATGAATGTTGTTACTTTTATAAAGATATAATTTTTTTTGGGAGGGCACATTTATATAACGGCCTTTATGTGTTAGACTACACAAACCAAGTAATGGAAATCGATGACAAAGTTAATTCATAGGACTCATACCACACCCAACTTTGGAATCACCATCTAGGACATGTCAATGAGAAACGTTTGACAAAATTACATCAAGATGGCTATTTAGATTCTTTCGAACTAAAACCACTTGGTGTATGTCATGCGTGTCTACAAGGAAAAATGACCAAAGCCCCATTTAGTGGGAAAGGTGAAAGGGCTAAAGATCTTCTAGAATTAGTTCACACAGATGTGTGTGGACCATTTCCAGCCGAATAAATGGGTGGGTTGTTGTACTTCATAACTTTTACTGATGATTTTAGTAGATATGGATATATTTACTTAATGAGGTATAAGTCAGATTCTTTTGATCGGTTCAAAGAATACAAGAATGAAGTTGAGAACCAGCTTGGTAAGAAGATTAAGAAACTCTACTCAGAAAGAGGAGGATAATATATTAATTAAGACTTCATTGATTTCTTACGGTATTTTGGGATTCTATCTCAACTCACTCCTCCTTACATGCCTCAGTGGAATGGTGTAAGTGAAAGGAGGAATCGCACCCTGTTGGACATGGTGAGATCAATGATGATTCATGCAAGTCTTCCATTATCCTTTTGGGGATATGCATTACAAACAACATTACACATACTAAACCAAATACCAATTAAATCGATAAATGGTATTCCATACGATTTATGGAGTGGACGCAAATCCATGTTATCAAATTTACATGTGTGGGGTAGCGAAGCATTTGTTAAGGCCTCTTCAGGTAACAAACATGCACCCTGAGGCACAAAGTGTATCTTTCTAGAATATCCCAAGGAAACAAGGTGATATTAACTATAAAACCCCTCATATAAAAAGGTTATAGTGGAAAGACATTCCATATTCCTTGAGAAGGATCACATCTCCAAAAGAGATAGTGGGAGCGAGATAGACTTCAATGAAGTCGAGGCTCAAGGTACACAGGAGTTGGTACAAGAACAGATTTCACAAAGCCCCATGGAAGAACAATCTATTCCAGAGACACAAGAACTGTGTAGGAGCACGAGAGAGGTAAGAGAACTAGAAAGATATGGTTTTCTTATCACCAAGGATGGTGAATAATTATTGGTTGACAATGATGATCCACTTACCTACAAGGATGAAGTTTAAGGCATAGACATTATCAAGTGGCAAGAATCCATGACTTCTGAAATGGATACCATGTACCAAAACCAAGTCTGGATTTTGGTAGATCCTCCAGTTGATGTAAAGCCTATTGGTAATAAATAGGTATTCAAGAAAAAACTGTACATAGAGGGACAATTCAGCACCTATAAGGCACGACTAGTTGCAAAAGGTTTTAGTCAACATCAAGGAATTGACTATGATGAAACCTTTTCACTGGTTGCAATGTAGAAATCCATCAGAATCCTATTGGTCATTGTCGATTATCATGACTATGAAATTTGGAAAATGGATGTCAAAATAGAATTCCTTAATGGAAACCTCCAGGAATATGTCTACATGACACATCTTGGAGGGATTTTGACTCCAAAGGATGCCAACAGGGTATGCAAGTTGCAGAAATCCATTTATGGATTAAAGCAAGCATTAAGTTCATGGAACATTCGTTTTTATGAATCCATAATGGAATTTGGATTTGTTAAGAACGAATGTGATCCTTGTGTCTATAAAAGGTTTAGTGGAAGTGCAGTCGTTTTCCTAATAGTATATGTTGATGACATATTACTAATTGGAAACGAAGTACCTATCTTACATTTAGTTAAGGCATGGTTGGATAAATGATTCTCCATGAAATACTTGGGCGAGGAAGAATATATTCTTGGGATGAAGATCCATCATGATAGATCCAAGATAATGTTGGGCCTGAGTCAAAGTACATACATTGACAAGATACTGAAGAGATTCAGTATGGAACAGTCCAAGAGGGGATTGTTGCTAGTGTCATATGGCATTCATATTTCCAATAAAATGTGTCCTTAGACACATGAGGAAAGAAAGAAAATGGCAAGGATCCCTTACGCATCCGCGATTGGATCAGTCATGTATGTTATTATATGTACAATACTAGATGTTTCTTATGTATTAAGTGTGGTAGGCAGATATCAAGCTGATCCAGGAGACCACCATTGGATGGCATTAAAGACTTTCCTTAAGTATCTGAGGCGTACTAAGGATATGTTCCTAGTTTATGGAGGAGATGAGGAACTAGTCATCAGAGGAAATGTAGATGCTAGTTTCCAGACTGATCAAGAAGATATGAAGTCACAGACTGGATACCTCTTCAGTTTTAATGGAGGTGCAGTGAGCTGGAAGAGCTCAAAGCAAGGTGTGGTGGCAGATTCTATAGCAGAGTCTAAGTATATCGCAGCTTCTGAGGAAGCTAAAGAAGAAGTATGGATGCGAAGCTTCATCCAAGAGCTGGATGTAGTACCTATCAATAAAGATCATATCACACTCTATTATGATAATGTTGTAGCGGTGGAACTTGCAAAAGAGCCAAGGTCACATCAGCGGACAAAGCACATACTTCGGAAGTATCATCTCTTGAGGGATTTTTCTCAGAGAGGTGAAGTTGCAGTGAACAGTGTTTCCATAGAAGAAAATGTGGTGGACCCCTTGTCTAAAGCCTTGACTCAGTAGAAACATGATCATCATGTGAGGTCTAGAGAACTAAAAGTCACAGGTAGTTGGCTCTAGTCCAAGTGGGAGTTTGTTAGAGTTGGTTTCTTAAGAACCAACTATTTGTACTTTGATTACATGAATGTACACTTATTATATATTGTTCATTGTTCTCCATGACTATAATATAATAATGTCCTGGAATATTTTTTGCATTAATAAAGTCATGGAAGATCCCCGCTATGATGAGAACCTTGAAATGCTATAACAATATTCTTAAATAAAGTTCTATGGTTGGATGACATACTATGATAGGACACATAGTATATAGACCATCATGTTTTATTACTCATACGAAGAAAAGACTCTCTCTCATGGAGTTCGCACTTGGTAATCTCCAAGATGGAAGATTATGAGAACAGACCCTCCAGTAGTAATCTCGCATGTCTTTGTGTCATCAGACATTACTATCTATGAGCGTTTGTAATGGTCCTTAGACTGGAATATTATCATTAACTCATGTCATGACTCGCACACTTAGATTTTATGATAAAAACCATCATAAAGACAGTTGGTGGGAAGTAGGGTACGTTGGGTGCGTCACGAATGACATGTTGTTAATGGATAAGTCGAGGAAGGATTTGTCCCTTCCATATTTATGGAAGTATATATCTCGGGCCCTTTTATTGAAATAGAATTGTCGCCCAAATTCCATGGCCATGGTGTAACGACGAGTTTATTTCTGGAAGTAAAAGAATGACAGATCAATAATATAGGTTTATGAAACTTCCATGAAACCTGCTTAATGAGATATTGAGACAAAGGGATTAAATTACACGTTAAGCATTCATATGAGGTGACACATCAATGCGTCGTCAACTTCTTTCTCTTGGGTGCCTTGACTCGTTGCTAGATATTAATCTTGGACTTTAGGCAAGCCCTCCTAATGCCAACGAGAAATAGGCCTAAAGGGTCACACACTAAGTGTATCCAAGTATCTCAAGTAGAATAAATATTATTCATGTACGTGGTTTAATAATTATTCAAGGAAGCCTAAATTGTTTTAATGATGGAGGAAGAATAAAATGAAAACAAGATATACACACCATGTATTAATGATTACATGCCGTGTAGTTTTCATTTTGGAAAGGAAATGAAAAACAAGTACATGTCGTGTATTAATGATTACACACCGTGTAGTTTTATAAAAAAACAAGTACACGCTGTATATTAATGATTACACGTCGTGTAGTTTTTCCAGTCAGGATTTTGAGGAAATAATATTGTTTTAATAATGATATTTATTATAATCAGCGAGGGCACATGTCAAGGAATTAATGATTCAACATGTGGGGGTTTTCAATAAGAGTTAATGAAATAAATAAAATGCGTAATGCATTTATTTATTGTCATAACTCTATAACCTCAAACCCGATTATAAATATCCTCACAACCACAACACTTTTCCTTAATTGTTGTGTACAACAATTTTGGAGAATTCTCTCAAGGCCGAAAGAATTCCTTCCTCCAAGAATGCTCTCAAGACCGAGAGAGATCCTCCTCCATCGGATCAACGTGATCTAAGGTGGACAACGCAAGCAAATATTTCTCTATGCTAGCACCTGTAGACTCCTTTGGCGATGTCCAAAGATACGTGGTGCACATTTGGATCACTGCTAGAGGAAGTATACACTTGGCTTCTATGATGTAGTGAAAAATCACATCGGAACATGATCAGAAATATCAACAAAGGAAGGACACCATAAAAGGTACTTCTTATAAATAATTAAATTAATTATAATCAACCTGTGATGATCCTCGTTTGTGGTTCCGGGACTATTCTTATTCTTTGTCTATTTCTGTGATTCGATCTGTGGAGTCTGGCATTTATCGTCATATTGATCCCGGATTGATCATTGCTAATGACAAAAAGCCAAGTGGGCACATCCACCCATGATCTTCTGCTGTTCCCGGAACCTTCACTTTCTCTCCTTTTCCAAAAATCACTTCTTTTCTCCCCCTATCATTCATAAGGCTTTCATCACAATTTCTCCAAACTTATGATATTCGTGAAATACAAATCATCAAAGCATCATCATAGTTTTAGAAATTCTCATAATGCCAAGCCCATGCACTACTTCCTGTCTTCTCTTCATCTTCAACAATCATCCTTCTTTCTTCTTATACTCTATGTAATATGAATTCTAAATTACTTCTTCATACTCACTTGAAATCCTCGATTCCTTTTGGAGTGTTAATTCCAAATAACTTCAATCATCTCTCTTCATCCAAAAGTAGAGGCTTGAGGCTTCTTCAAATACCTTCAATGTTGGAGACAATGTATCACCTTTGATACATGTATTTGGAACTTTAAGAATAGTGCATCAATCATCTGATTTCAAGAAAATGTGTAATTCATGACCATATTAGAATTCCAAGCCCTTCCACACTCTCTCTTCTTATTCAACCATCATTCTCTACTTCATGAAAAACATATTATTCTTTTCTTCAAGTAATCTATTTCATGGTTCTCATGCAATCATAAATCATTTCATGGTCTTCTTCAAATCCTCATTCTTCTTCAATCATCCTTAGATGGATGATACTTCACCATTATTCATTTTTGTAAACAATGTGTCACCTTTGACACAAGTTCTTTGAACTTAGGATCAGTTCAAAAATCGTTTTAATTGATTTTCTTAGATAATTTCTCAATTATGACATCCAATGCTATGATTCCATAACAATTATCTAGGAAACCTCACTTCAGCCAATCTCCATTAACTTTTTAGTCCTTCTTCATCTCCTTATTCATTTTGACCAGTATTGACAACTGTTGACAATAAATACAATATTCATACACAAAGTGGTCACAACAAATGGTTTATAATTAAACTAACATTATTATTATAGTAAGGGAATGATAATAAATGAATGAAAATATAACCAATTGAAATTATAAATTCTAGTTTCAAAGAAGGTTCTTGAATTGAATGAAAGAGAGGAATGTGAGGATCCCTTACTTGAGTGTGTGACTCCAAAGTCTTGGAAGGGGAATATTTAAAGATTAGGGTATCCTTGGGAGGACTCTAGTGAGTGGAGGGAAGAGTTTTTATGTGCTCCAAGTATTTTGGGTGAAGAGAAATGGGATCTTGGGCAGGTTTATATAGGAAAATATGGAGATTTCTTTATTATTTTGGTTTTGGATTCAACATAATATAATATCCAAAATCACAAACCATACCATGGTTTTTGCCTATTTTTTAATGGAAAAATGGATCATTTTTTAATATTTTAGAAGGCTAATGTCTGAAATTATTTAAATATTACCCTTGGTGATGTGGAGGAGAGTCACACTCTTAAAGAAATGATTTTAAAATCTAGAAATATATTATAAGTCTTGGAGGATTCATAATGGATTTAAAAAACAAATAAAATAAACTTAAAATCAAATTATTTTAATGGGAAAACATATATTTGGTCGTTTATCCCATTTATATTACTTATTACATCACATTTGGGTCATTATTCTCTCATAAAACACAAAGTATATTTATATGGTATTTAATTTTTTACCCGAAAATTCGACTATCTCATAAAATTATGAAAAAATAACCATTGTATAATTTTGATGTTCTGATTCCAAAAATAATATTCATTTCATATAAATATTTTTATAAATATTTTAATTTTCACTTTTAAAATAATGATCGATATTTATTGAAAATGATGATTTTTTGACAATAACAGTTTTCGGACCATAATAGAAATTAAATTTGACATCATAAAAATTATATGATCATTTATATATGATAAATATTATTTAATAATAATATTACATTAAGATATTTTTTTTTTAAATACATTAATTTATAAATTTATTAATTGAATTTAAATATTAACAAAAAATATAATTTGTGCCTTAAAATCATTTATAAAGTAACAATGATATGATGAAAATATATTCATTATTATATAAAAAATAATTTATATATTTCTATCTCTAGGTTATTGATACATATCCCTTTAATACACCATCATACTCCCAAAGAGTAAGGCATGTGATGGTGGAGCTTTTATGGGGTCATTCGGAAAACATGGTTTGGGAAGTGATCTCAATGAGCTTAAAATTCTCCTGTAAATGGTTTCTCTCATGCTTAAGTTGTTGGATATCATCTTAGACTTGGTCCAGGGAGAATCCTAAAAATGATATATCTCTAGTAAGCTCTGATAAATGGGCTTCATAGGGTACAATCCTACTGGTTGAGTTCATCACTTCCTTTGTCTGTGTTAATTGAATTTGTTAAAACCCTATATTTATACTAGTCATGTGATCACTATTAAATGGATATATTATCAATGATAATGATACTTAATGATTATTTAAATCCAATTGGATATAATAAAACAAAATAAGTGCATGTGCTTTCTATAACCATAATACATTTAATTAAATCAAAAGGGGAATTTTATTCACAACTGTTTGGGTCATTATAATCTTATTATATCTTAAGGACTATTTGGATATAATATTAAGATAAATAATTAATTAATTACTTAATTTATTAATTCATAAATTCTAGTAAATTTACCTTAATTAGAACAAATTTAAATGAATGTTGTCAACTCTAAGTGTGTAGTCATTGCTTGTCATGATTGATCATGAGCTTGACCAGACTATATATATATTAGATTTATTTGTTTAATTTAATTATTTATTACATGTTTTAAGATGGTATTTATTATGAAATTAAATATGATAATATATAGATCATACCTAAATTATTTATTTTTTATGAGCCTATGTGTCCAAGGTTTATTTTATATAACCTTAAACCTTGGGAATCCCTCACCTACATGTGAGTAAACATTTGTAGAGGATAAATCTCCCAGTGAGAGGATACAGTTTAGAACCCAAACCAAGGTGAATCTAACCAAGGAGATACATAGGAGAATAGATAAATGATACAACTTGATCCAAGAATAGTTTCAAAGAGTTATTTACCCTAGTATTGAGGTTGGTTTATTATCGCTCGATGAACCACTAGTAAATAAAATTTTATGACCACATCACATATTTATTTTATTTTTTCAATGAATAGTTATTTATTTACTCATGTGATGCATAGTTTATTTGGATTATTAAATATGATCACATAAATTAAATAAATTAACTAACTTGTTAAAGATAAAATAATTATGCGTAAATTATTTTATCAAACATAATTAACTAATTATGTAAATTTAATATAATTTTAACAATCATATTAAGAATAAAATAAAATAAATTTATGTATATTTAAAAAAATACCTCAATCAAGATATTAAGTCATATAATGCCTTCCATCATCTGAGTTAGCATGAAACTGTAGTTAAAGTGTTGGTTTGGCTATAATCAAGGGCGTTTTTAATTATTGGGAGGCCTTAATAAATATAATGGGTTGACTTAACCAAATTGGTGTTAAGGGTAATGACTATGGTATACTTAATTCAATTCTAAGGCATGTGTTGAGGAAATTCAAGCATAGTATTTTTTATATTGGATATTCCACTCAATAAATAAAGGAGGAATGAGTTAATGAAGTTATAAAGTGAAGCCTACTTAAATACCTTCGAGTAATTTTCATGGTCGTAGTATGGGTTATGAGAAGGGGGATATGGATCCTTACCGCAATAATATTTGAGTGATGGGATATTTATAATACAATAGTAAGGGATGTTTGTATTTGATAAAATATTGGGAGACTAATAAAATTAATTTTATTATGAAATAATCGATAATCAATATAAAGTGATAATAATATACTTTTACTTATTATAGAAAATGAAAAGTTTAATTATAGAAACATCGTGATCAATACTGGATAAAGAAAATATCCTCACTAGTGTGAACTTTTAAGAGTGGTAATGGTGATTTCATAATGTACTACTATATAAATATTTGTTTTATGTGTAGTAATATCATATTCTAGAATAGCCATCACAGGGAGTGAGTGGAGATAAGAATGATGACCATAGAGGCACATATAGGATGCTTCATATGTTCATTGCATCATCTCATTACCTATATTTGAAGAGTTGAAGATGCAACATAAGGAAATAGATTCATATACCATGATATCTCATCTTCAATAACCTAAGAACTAGAAATGGTGGCTAGAGATAAATGATATTTTTACTGCATTATAAAGGTGTAAACTAGAATATGGATAAATATTTAGTGGTCACATACTCAAGTTATTGAAATATATTGATTGGATAGTGAAGTTAGGCTTTTATATTGATATGAAATTATAAATTAGTCTCATATTATCATCCTTACTACCTATAACATCCATATTAATTAATAATTATATAATGAAAATTATAGAGAATTTGTTCAGGAATATTTTGACTAATTCAACAAGATGACGAGGATTGGTGGGAACATGATGAATGAAGTGAGGGACAAAATTGAAAGTCCTATGACATGCTTAGAGAAAATGGTGATTTCACAACATCTATAAAATATGAAAAGGATTCAAAATGATATAAATTTACAAGATGTTATTTTCTTCACATATGTCGATAAAGGTTATTGGAAGAGTAATTTTAATCAATTGAAGAAGAAGAAAGAAAAAGGTTATACTTCAAGTATATTCATAATAACATATAATATTTTTAATTTTATTATCTAGTATTAAATACACTATATGACTCCCATATTTTTATCCAAATATAAGAACCAAGGAATATCAAAAATATTACAAGAATTAAGGTGAATCTTCAAGATTATTTTTAGGACTTGACTGCAACACCTTAATACAATCATAACTTTAATATTACCAAGTGGATTGATTATCATAAAATTATTGTTTTGTATTGAGTGTTATAAAAAAATTATCTCAATGTAAATTTATAGATATAATGAGACATCATTTCATAGTTTAAATGAATGTTGTTGTGGTATTTCATACATAATAAATAGTTTGGTGATACTTGAATCACATATGTCTAAATATCAACAATTAATGATGAATATAAAATATAAGACTCGTATAATACCTAGTTGTTTCAAGATAATTATTAGTCAAGTAAAACTAAAAGTATAAAATAATATACTTAGAATTATTTTTAGACTATTTAGAGATAAAACTCTTAGGTATTTGACATAATAACTTATTAAGCTTTAAGATAAAGAAACCCTTTAAAATGAAAGGTTATAAAACAAAAAAAACTTATAGAATAGATTTAGAAATATATGTGTGAACTATTATAAAGAAAATATAGGGTTAAATACATATATTTCATGATATTACTTTAATATATTTTAGGAATTTAAAGTGGAGTAAGTGAATATACTTAGTAAACTATATTAGATGCTCTGGTCAGGTTAGTCAGAGAATATCTTAAGCATAAAATCATTAATTATTAAAATGTATAGTGGAGAGATTTCTAAACTCACATTAAAATATACACATAATAGTGATAATGTTAATAAAATTTGTATCAATCAAGAGTCTTATAACTATTACAAGTTTCCCATTACTCATTTCTAAACATGATTTTCAAATAGCGGCAGTAACACAAAACCATATGCCAAAAATATTGACTAATGGATTTAAAATAAGTTATAATATGAAAGAAATACATCATGTCATGATTTAATCTATTTTTATTATAATCATCTTAGAAAAATAGAAAAAAAACTTAAATCAAGTAAACACTAAGTTCATCTTGGTTAATTATCCTAAAATCGACTTAGGATGTCAAGGTATAGTCTATGATGAAACATTTTCACTAATCATATCCTAAAATCCTTTAGAATTTTACTTGTTATAGAAACCTTATATGAACATAAAATTTATTAAATATATGTCAAGGACACCTTACTTAATTGAAACTTTGTCTAAGGTGTCTATATAATGCAATTAGAAGGGATGGTGATACTAAAGAATGTTAATAATGTTTGCAAGATGTAGATATACATTTATGGGTTAAGGAAAGAATCACGATCATAGAATATTCATATTGATGAGGCCATAATATAGTTTGGTTTTATTAAAAATGAATGTGATCCATGTGTATGAAAGAGGTAAGTGGGATCACTATAGTCTTTCAGGTCAAATATATTGATAATGTATAGAAAACAGATGTTAATTATTATATTAAGTTAAGAATCTAATAAAATTATTTGTATAATAATGAATTAAAGAACTGATCCAAGTTCTAGGGAATAATATATACTAACAAATATCTATAGGGTTTCCTGGATGAAGCCATGGTATATACATTTACAAGTTATTATAACAATACAATATGGAACGATCCATGATCGAATTGTTTCCTTTATCACATGGCATAAAATCTCTCCAAGATGATGTGTTAATACATAGGAGGAGATTATTATAATAAATATAATTCAATATGATTAAGTGTTTGAAACTATCATATATTACATGGTATGTATAGTGTTTTTATATTTTTAATGCATCGAGAATGTTAGGAAAATATCAAATAGAACCGGGAGAACTATATAAGGTAATAGTCAGAACTATCTGATAGTACTTAAGAAAGTATAAAGGATGAGTTCTTGGTAATTTGATAAATGGGAATTATAGTTATCAAGGGGATATAAAATTAGTTTTCCTATAGATAAATTTGATCTAATATCAAATATTTGGTACGTAAATGAGAAAGATAAGCTTATTGAATCCAGTAGTAGTCATATCTATATAGACCAAGTATGTTATAATTTCTAATGTAGCTTAATAAGTAGTTTAAGAAATGATTTGTTCTAATTATTTGAATTTTATCAAGAAATAACCATACATTCACAATAAATATTGTAATAATATTATAGAATATATCATAGCCAAGAAGTCAAGATGAAGACAAAGGGAAAATCTAGATACTTTGGGTTATCACATATTATGAGTTTTTCTCAGAGAAGTATAGTTGTAGTAAGTAGAGTAGCCAAAAAAATGTGGCAAGACTAATGAATATAGTAATACCTTAGGATAATAAATATTATTATGTGAGATATAAATATTTTTTAAATATTATCAGTTGGATCTAGTTCAAGTGGGAGTCTATTAGAGTTGGTTCCCTAGAACTAACTAATTTCATACTTTCGATTACCAAAATATTAATAAATATCATATCACATAATGATTGTTCATATATGTAACATTAATTTTATGATTTCCTTAGAGTATGTGTCAAATATAAAGGTTATATTAGTTCCCTGCTATAATGAGAAAAAATATATTTCATGACATTATTCTTAAACATACATTATATAGTCTAGATAATATTTGTAAGATGGGAAATAGATTATGCTTAACTATCGGGTGTTAGGGGAATATAAGACATTGAGAATTATTCTCATGAAGTTTTCACTTGGTGATATCTAATAAGTGTGACTATGAGTATAGACTTTTCAATAGGAACTCCACATGTTTATGTGTCATTGATTATTCCTATCTGTGAACATATGTATTGGTTTATAAACTTAGGATTATTATTAATGTATATCATGAATTACATGCTTTTATATACGGATGAAAATCATGGAAACATATTCTTGAATTGATATAGAATAAATTGGGTGTGTCATATGTAGTATGACATTCACTGAATAAGTCGATAAAAAATTTTCCACTTTCATATTAATGGAAGAATGTATTTCTAGGCTTTTTATTGAAAGAAAACTGTCTAATTAAATCCATGGTCATGATAGTTCATCAAAGAGTTCATTTTTTATATTCAAAGAAAGATAAATTAAGAATATATGGTGATAAAATAAGTATACACCCTACTTTATGAGATATCTCTAAACAAATGGGTTATATTATGAAGTATCTTTCATAAGAAGGTTCTTGAAATTGAGACATTAACTTCCTTCTCTAGGGGTTCCATGACATGTTGTTAGGCACTGATCTTGGTATTTTGTTAATTTAACCTAATTTCACTGAGAAATAGGCCTAAATTGTAACATACCAAGATTTTTTGGAAAAAAATCAAAAATATTTAATCTTTTTGATATTTTTTGTTTCATGAAACACTGAATTTATCTTGTGTTACACACAACATCGAGTTTAAACCAAACATGACACACTATTTAAACATTATTATTTAATATGATAGTTATAAACTAGCCATTGGAATAGAGGTTAGTAATAGGAATAACTAAATGAGTTACACATGTATTCTTTGGTGAATGATTAATTAAAAATGAAAATAAAAACTATTTGAAAATATAGGAAATCTTTTTCTGAAAAACTATTTTATACAATCAAACATGTTTTACATCAATAAATTAATTAAACCACTTTTGGTGAATTATTTTAATGAAATTAATATATTATATATTAAGTAAACTATTTAAAATTCATCTTATGTTTTTCTAGACAATAGATAAAAATAAATCTAATTTTATGCTTAAAATTGTATTTTTATAAAAATTGATTTTGTCACCTTTTTCTGAAGCACTCATTTTAAAACTTATTTTTTAAACTTTAATAAAATTAATTTGATAAAAAAATATTTTTTAATTAATCGTGTCAAAATTATATTAGCGTGATTTCATTTTATTTTTCTAAAAAGTTTCATTTTTTTGATGAATAATGAAAAATATTGATTTTTAATTGAAAACTACCTTTTTGTTTAAATTATTTATAATTTTAAATTATATTTTAAATTATTTTTAAAGTAAAATTATTTAAATTTTATATCAATTAATTCAATTTAGGTCATTTTAATCAATTTCATGTTGAATTTTGATATAAAAACATTTCAAACAATTAAACTTTTCTCTTTAAAAACGCGTTTTCTCATCATGTCTATGGGATTAATTTTGAATTAAATTTTTTCAATTTTATGAATGTAATTTATAAAAATGGATTCTATATTTATAATTTATAATAAGTTCAAATTAATTTTTTACCAAAATTAATAGTGAATGCATTAAAAATTATTTACCACAGTTAAGGTAAAAAAAGGGTTTTTCGAGGGGTAAAACTAAAAAGGTAAGGGAAAAAAATACATGTACACTTGTATAAAAACCATTTTATTCCCCTATTTATACCATTAAACCTATAATTTTTTATAATGGACTAATTTTTACCCTTTTAACATATGAAAAACGTGGGTGGAATTATCTCTTTCAAAAATTTACAAGTTTTCCACTCACCTCGCTTATAAAAGGCCACCCCCTCCCTTATTCACACCTTAGAACTTATTTAGTTCCAAAAATACCTAACCAAATAAATTCCAAAATTCCATCCAATAATCCTATATGCCTTATTTTTTTCATAAATTCAACCTATAAATGATTTAGTGCAAACCTAAGGAAGATACCTGAAGAAGAGGTAATGTTCTTCAAAGAGAATCTATATTTTATTTCTTTCACCACCTCCTTCAATTATTATTATACCATGATTATATAATAATCATAGTATATTCCATATATTGGTATGTTTTTATGTAAAAGTTATGGCTTAAAAATACATGCACTTCTATCAAATGGGTTACAAAATCATCGTTCATGTGTACGGAAGACTACCACCTCGCGAACCGATGTCGTTCGTCTTTTCATTACCACCTATCAAGGTTGGGAATAATTATGTAATTAATATTTATATATTATTTTTATTATATATATGATATTATTATGTGTATATAATTTTTATATCACACATACATTTAGGCTTTCTATTTTTTGGGAATACGATAATGTCGTTCGTGTGTACGGAGGACTACTGTCTCATGAAGCGATGTGATTCATTCATGATTTACATTGAATGTATTCAGGATGGGTTAAATAAATATATATGATATATATGACATAAAAATAATACTTTAATGATAATATATATATATATATATCATTTAATTTTATGCCTTTCAATATGAAAACAAAATGGAAACAGCATTCATACGTACGTATGGCCTACTGTCTCCATGAATGATGTGTTTCATTTCATATATATAAATTTTTTGGATTAATATAAATACATATATACTAAATATATATTATATTTATATCATGTTTTACATTATTTATATGATTAAATCAAGATCAAAGTGAGTGGACCAAAAATAAAAAAGTTAAAACATACTCGAAAAACAAAGCAATGATTACCCAAAGCATAACTTTAACATGGAATTTTAAATAAACAGGTAATAAAAGAGTATGGGAAAATAATATATGGAATGATATATATATATATATGTATGTATCTTTAGTATATGTATAATAAAATTATATTTATTATATAGAAATTTTGAATGAGTACGATGGAAGTCAAGACTTAAGGTAAGGGATTTATGTCTCACTTTTCACTTTCGTGAGACATATATCATATTCACCACCTATTTTTTTATGTGGTTTATATAATTCCCATGAAATTATTTTATTATTTTTCTAATTAAAATTATTTTAATTTATATATCCATTTTAGGATCTCTATTTCATGGGGTTTACGGTTCAAGAGTTACCAAATCGGTAAGGGATTTTTGATTGAATTAGCCTTCTTTGAGACGTATGTTATGTTATGCACATATATTCTTTCACGATGTGTATATAAATATAATTTTAAATTTCATATCATAAATTTATTCATAATAATGATATTTTAAGTCTCATTTTATTTTATTCCTTTATGGGTCTTATTAATCAACGTTACCAAAGTGGTAAATATTTTATATTGCAATCTCATCAGTTATCAAGATTGCTTATGGTTAAGTCTCCAATATTGAAATATCATGATTTAAATCTAAATAATTCTCATTTATTTTCTTATCATATGGTTATTAATTATATATTAAATTAATGTTACCAATTTTCCACTCTTTGGTACTTATGATAATTAAGAAAACAATTTAAGAAAATATTACTTTATTTATCTCCTAGGTCAAAAATATGTTTTTTCTTACAAAACCATATTTTCTAATAAAATTAAAAAAAATTATTAATATATTATGATTTTTAAAATACATTTTTACCCATGTTTTAATTTTTACAAAAAAAAATAAATGAATCATCCAGTTGTTTTCCAAACAATACTCATTTAGCTTTTACCGAAAATGTGAAAGGAATATTCATTTTATCGTAGATGGAATGAAAGGAATTTTTTTATCTCATGAACAATAATTAATAAAAATATTCTTTTATAAGTTTTATAGGTTATTTCCAAATAAAAAAATGTTTTCAAAAATTTTTATGTTTTAAAAAACATTTTTCAAAGACAAAAGAGTATTTTCTTCAATAAATGTTTTAAATGAATTTTAAAATATTCCTTTATAATTTTTCAAGTATATTTTCAAAGAAAAGTATTTTTGAAATTTTTTATGTTTTAAAAATAATTTTTCAAATTAGAAATGATATTTTCCCCAAGAAATGTTTTAAATGAATTGTAAGAGCTTCTTTTATAATTTTTCAAGGTTATTTTCAAAGAAAAATGATTTTCAAAATGTTTTATGTTTTAAAAATCGATTTTTAAAGAAAATATATTTTCATCAAGAAATGACCCAAGTAGTCTTTCAAAATTATTTTCCATATAAGATGAAATTCTTTGAGGTTAATTATTCTTTACTTGGGATATGATCCAAGGATAAAATTCTTATTATTTCTCTAAATGGTTTTTGTTTATGATGATAATATTTTTATGAAACCTATTTATCTTCCACAATTTATACCATGATTAAATGCTTATAAAACCCACACTTATTTTTCCATGGGTTATGCTTTGATGAAATAATGAAATGATTATGAAACCTATTTATTTTACACAAGTTTCGTTATGATGAAATTTTTATGAAACCCATTTCATTTCATGGGTTCTGATATGATGATTTTTTTATGATCTTTTGGTACACATATGTATGATTTTCATTATGTGAAGGTGGTTGCGTTATAACCAATAATAGTGGTTACATTATAACCAAATATGGGTGGTTCCTATATCACCCTCCAATTCATTGGGTAAAGATTTGTATCTCATGAGATAGATAGGACTAGAATAGAGAGTGAACTAGATTCAATAATAGAATTTCTCATCTATGATGATCTTGGGTGTGAACCTTGACTACTATGATGTTATGCGTGGACCTTCATTTCATGTCCATAATGTTATATGTGAAACTGATTACATGTTCACAATGTTATGTGTGAACCTAATTACATCTTCACAATTTTATGTATGGACCTATCATTCATGTCCATAATGTTATGTGTAGACATGGTTTCATGTCAATAAGTTTATGTGATGGCATAATTTCATGTCCTTAACTTAATGAGTGAACCTATTTCTATTTATACATGTTCACAATGTTATAAGCTAATGTATATTCTGTGAAATTCATGTATTATGCCAATTTTATGCTCTCATGGATCAAGTTATTTGATTTCTTTATGATTCAGGTCTTATAAACTGCCAATATTTATGCCATGACCCAAGATTTTGATCTTTTATATGCAGGTTATGGTTTTCAAATTTTATGCTCATGTTCTCATACCCTTATGTTCATGGTATACTTGCATATATCTCTTGTTTACACTTACTGAGCATATAAGATCATCATTTCTTATGTTTCCTTTCCCCAAGTTATGAATAAAGGTTTTAAGTGGGAGTACTAAATGGGAAGATATTTAGGGGAGACATTTAATATATTTCACCAAGTTAGAAGATTTTTTTCTAAGTTTTCAAGGGCATTAAACTATTACAGTCCTCAGGCATGTGTTTGTGTCATGCAATTAATATTCATCAAAAATGTTGTAATATATATGTATGATAATTTGGGTCACTATATAAAGGGTCACACAGTAAGTATATCTAGAATCTTAATAAATTATATTAAATTTAATATTAAGAATAAATATTATTCTTGACCTGTGGAGTAATAATTATTCAAGTAAATTTTTATCATAAATATTCAACCATGGGATATTTTTGTTGAGAATATGTGATTTTAATTTTATCACTTTTTTATTATTCACTATTTTATTCAATATATTATTATAAATATTTATTTAGTTATGTAAATATTAAAATAAATATTTATTTGCAAGTTTAGTAAATATAATATTATTTTTTTATTCAAAATAATAATATTTATTTGAATAAATTTTTTATTATTCAGTGTTTGATAAATTATAAGGGAGGGTTAATGGGTCTAATTATTAACCTGATAGAAAATATATATTTTATTTAATATCAATTAAAATAAATATTAATTTATTTATTTAACAAATGATATTTAAATAAAAGTATTTCATGGGATATATTATTATTGTTGTTGTTGTTGTTATTATTATTATTATTATTATTATTTGACATGGGATATTACTTAGATTAATTATATTGACAATGGCATGTGTGTAATTATCAATTATTTTAACTCTAAGCATAAAGTCCCTATTATTTCATTTTTTGAACCGTAGAGACTTGTTGTGAATAATGGAGATATCTCTAAAATTTTATCAAGCCCAAGAGTTAAAATCCTCTCATCCTACTTCTCAAGACCATAAAGAGTACAAAAGAACTTATTTTTTTCAATCAATGGTGAACCACATGAATCTCTAGGTTCCTCCGCACTATTACTAAAATTACCAAGAATATTATCTAGAGATTTATAATGAATGTGTGGATATAATAAGAGGAATCCTTGATCAAATTATTAACAAAAAAGGTATTAATAAAATATATACAATGTATTTTGACAAAATATTTTTTGGTTTGAGGTCATTATAGTTTTAAATTAAGTATAAATTAAATATGAATGATCTCATCTAAGAGATTATGAAATTTTGTTCATAAAATTCTTCTAAATTATTTATTATAATCAAATAAAACCCAAAATTAGGCACCCACCCACTAATTCCATTACACCATAGAATCTTAAAGTGTTATCTAAGTTATCACATTCTACTTTATTATTATTTATAATTTATTTGATCAAATTTTTATTTTTATTTTTTCGTTTTCATTTTCAAAATTTCATTTCTTAATCTAAAATTTTAGAAAATGTGTTCATAAAAATTCATATGACTATAAATAGGCCAAGGACTCTAAAGAATGCTAAAAATATCATCATGAGGTACCAAGGTCACTAGTTACATGACATGGATACATAGCATGTGATTGTAAATTACACCCTATGTACCCACAGTCATCTTAAACAAGGTGTGAGTCATATAAATATAATATCACCATGTGTTTCAATATAAGGAATCATACATTACATGTATTTATTAGAAATGAAACACATGGTTTGACAGAAAATTTAAATGGTGTACATACTATATAACCCCACACTATTTTGTCCCTACCTAAATCATGGAAATCCATGTGGTCAAACATGTAGTGTCATTACATGACAAGTATTTTCAACTAAGTGACACAACCAAATGTGGACACAACAACATGTAATTGGCATGTACACATCATTTTGTGTGAATCAACCCATGATAGGTACATGAAGATATTTTATGCATGTCATGTAGGTCAATATGTGGGATAATTTAAGTGATACACAAACTATATGACATGTCGTTGGATATACACATCATGCGATAGGTTTCATTCTACACCAGGTGTGTGCTGAGTGATTCTTTTCATGTAGTGTGGTTATATACTTTTAATGATTAATTTTTTTCAAAAATTATATAACTACTTGATGTGTAACGGTTGTTGCGCACATTTTGTACTTCATAGGAATTACCAGTGATACACACTATGTATATTATAGAATATTGTGTATTTATACACATCACTTAGACTATATATATTGACCCATGGAATTAAACATTGTTCCTATCATGAAATGATATGTAGGAATACATGTCATGTAAGTATTGGTATCAAATATCATGACTCTTGAGTTTATATCTATCAAAGGTTGAAGTCCAAAGATATTATTTCAAATGGATGTTGTAGATGATAACAGAAAAGTTATACCAATGGTTATAGATTCTTATTTTAATGGTGAGAATTGTGGTTATTGGAAGGTGTGAATGACTATCTATTTGATGAACCTTAGCTTAAAATTTAGTCTTAAATTAGTTAAGCCTTATGAAATTCCAAAAACATAACCAAAAACTTGGGATGCTAATATTAAAGAAATTTATGTCCTAAATTCTAAATAAATGAATTTTATTATTTGTGGAATAGGTCCATATGAGTTTAAAAGAGTTTCTAAATGTCAAATAGCCCATAAAATGTTGACTACTACAATAGTTTCTTATAAGGGTATAGCCAATGTGAAGGCCCTTGTATATGATATCACCAAACTTAAGTTCAACACTTTCAGAATGGTTCGAGGGGAAATAATTACTTAGTTGAATGGAAGAATCACTGAGATTTTAAATAATTTTATTTATATAGGAACATTAATTACTAATCCTGATAAATCATTGAAATTGTTAAGATTTTTACCACCTAAGTGGAGTGGAATCTTAGCTATCATCAGAAAATATACAAAGGTCAAGAATTTTAAAATAAAATATCTCATTGGATCTCTTATGATGTATGAGGAAAAAATGGAAGATGAATATAGAGAATATAAAATGGTTAAGAAATAAAATTCTACTTTGAAGGTTTTTACTTCTAAAGATGAAAAAAAGAAAAAGGGTATGAATATATCTGAATCATCTAAAGAATAATATTCCTCAAACAATTCTAGATAATATAATGAACTTGCATAGTTTTCTCAAAAGTAGATAAAATTAAATAATAAAAGGGGTTTCAGAAGACTTTTTAACAAGTATACAAATCATAGTGGGAATTATAAATAATTAAGATTATATGAGTGAAAAAATCTTGGACACATCAAGTCATACTATCCTTGATTGCAATAAAATAAAAGGTTTGATAAATAATATTTCAATAATGATGGATATAAGAAGAGATAAAAGAAGGATATAAAATCCACATGGAGTGATTCTGAAGACTCTAGTTATTATTCATCTTGAAAATCAAAAGATAAAATATCTAATCAAAAATCCAATATGTGTTTCATGGAACATTCAAATGAGGTACACTTTTATTATTCTTATGGGTATGAGTTTGAGTCTAAAAATGAAAGTTGATCATATGAATAATGGAATTAATATTATACCATGTTATAAAAAAATACAAAATATTAAAAGGAATAATAAATCTCTTAGGGACTCCTACAACAAAATTGTTAATGAAGATGAGGAATTAAATAAGTATATTTTATATTTGAAAACTTAGTCGCAAAATTATAATGTATTGTTCACTAAACAGGAAAGTACAATTAAGGGTTTAAAAAAGTAATTTTAAGATTTTAAATATGTTTCAAGTGTTTTTACTAAGGGGGGATTACCTAAACAAAATCCTCAATAAAAATAAACCCAATATAGAAAAATATAGTATAGGAATCAAAGGTAAAAGACTAAAGTTTTATAATAATTTGTTTTTTTTACTCTAAGAACAAAAAACCTACCTAAGGATACTTTATTTCATTATAGTGAACTAGGTAACTATTCCAATATTTTTAGTTTGAAATATACTCAACTATTTGGAATTAAAAATGATTTTCCTATAAGAAGTTATTCAAAATTTATTTCTATATTTTTTGGAAAACACAAAAATATTTGGGTTCCTAAGTCTTTTGTAGTAGACATTTCCAAACCCAAGAGTATTTGGGTACCAAAAATTATTATTATTTGATTTGTAATTATAAGGAACTATCCACATGGTTATAAATGAAAAATGGTTCATGTAAAGTGGTTTTTCAAGGCATGTGAGTGGATATTTCTCAAACATTCACTCACTATCCAAGATTGATGGAGGCTATGTCACATTTAGTGATAATGGAAAGGGAAAGAGAGTTGGAATTATATCTGTTGGAAATCCACAGTCTATCCTCATCAACAAAGTATTATATGTTGAAGTCCCAAATCACAACTTGATAATTATTTCTCAACTTTGTGATTATGTTAATTCAGTTTATTTCTCTAATAATTCCTAGTCATTTTTTAAATAAAAAACTCTTGAGTTTAGAGCACTGAGAATAGATAATGTCTATAATTTAAATCTAAATTCTTTATGTATATATAATGTAAACTATTTAAATGATGAAATTAATGAATCATGAATTTGGCATAGAAAACATTGACATTCTAATGTTTATTATTTGAGAAAATAATCCAAAAGAAATTTGATTTTTGATTTTTTTGTCTTAAATTACATAAAAAGAAACTATGTGATGTATTTCAAATAGGCAAGAGATACAATTCATCTTTTAAAAAAATTAAATATTTTTATATATTTATACCCCTAGATCTTATCCATATTGATCTTTTAGGACCTAATAGAATAGAAATCCTTGTTGTAAAATCCTTTATCTGTGTTTTGGTTGATGAATTTTCATGATTTACTTGGGTTTATTTCTTGATATTTAAAAGTTAAGTCTGTTCTATTTTCATTGATTTCTCAAAAAAATTGAAAAATTAAAAGGATTTCAAAATTGTGACTTTGAGAATTGACCATGGGGGAGAATTTTATAATCATAAATTTAATTCATTCTACTCAAATCATGGAATTAAACATACTTTTTATTACCCCAAGACACCTCAATAGAATGGTGTTGTTGAAATGGGGAATAGTAGATTACAAGAAATATCTAGAACAATGTTGTGTGAATATAACATTATTACTTAGTTTTTGGATTAAGGTTTCAACCCATTATGTTATGTAATTAAAATAATTCTAATAAGATCTATCTTAAATAAAACATCATATGAGTTATGGGATAATATAAAACCAAAGGTAGGGTACTTTAAAGTATTTGGATGAAAGGTTTATATCTTAAAAACCAAGGAAAATTGACATGTTTCTATCATGGGGTGTGAAAAAAAAAAGAATTATTTCCTAATTTAAAATGAAATAAAGTAGTCAACCAAGGTTTTCTCTAGATAGAATCACATAATAATAAAAATTTTAACTTTAAATTAGATAAATAATTGGAGGTTGTTTTTTAAATTGTTTGTTTTTAAAAATAAATAAAGAAATAAAATAAAGGGTGATGGCGTAAGGGTAGTATAACCTTTTTCAATGTCATCATGGTCATAAAAATTATCCCCCATCTCTTTTTATTGAATGATAAATGAAACAATCCTTGATCAATTTTTCAATCACCCTTGGTTGAAGGAAGCAATGAAAACCACTCATTGGTTCATGAAAAATAGTAAACCATTACTAAACTACTAAGGAAGGTCCTGATTGGGAATTTTTTTCTCCTTATAAATCAAGAAAAAATTCACTTATTCCACACATGTTCCAATGATTATAGACACTCACCACCTAACACAATCTACTTGATCAAGACAAACTACACTAGGTGAAGGGGGTTTAAAGAACTTCAACCAAAGATATAAAAAATGAATGAAACCAAAACCCAAAATAAAATCACATTACTAGAATTTTTAACCAATAAAAATATAAATCATTCAATTGAAAAAAGAGAGTTTTAAATTAAATAAAAAGACTCTGACATTACAAAATGAGAACTTCCCCTTCCCTGATCACTCAAACGTTTTTCCACACCATGTGAAAAGAAATATATTTTAATGGGGAATAAGAGAGAATTATGGGACTTATAAAATAGAAAATAGAAAATACAAATCACTTAAAGGTTCCAATTCTCCTGCACAACCTCTGATTTCTCCTTATTCAAACCATTTTAATGGAAGTGGATGTGCATATTTATAAGTTTGAGGGGTGGAAAATTTAACCTCTGGTTTTTGTCTGCTAAAATATTAAGCTTATTTATCATATTAAATACATGATTTTCTAGAATTTGTATTCATAAAAGTTTTTCATCAGTTTTCCATTCTCTCTCTAAGTCTCATCTTCATTAAATAAGTTTAAAAAAATTATTCTTGAATTAACCAAGAAAAAATTTTATGGTCGAAGAGACTCTTAAACTCCCTTCTCTTTGGCACATTAAATGACTTCCTTAATGAGGGGAACTCTCTATGAAATTTAATGAGAAATTTATTCTTTGATTACTCTTTAAAATCCAGCTATAATAACCTCATTAGGAAGTGTTTAGTAGGATTTTTGTCTTAATTACTGAGGTGGGGTCCATTCTGTCATCCAGAAAGAGTTTTAAACTTGATTTATTTTTTTGGGCCTGTGGATTTAGAATTAACTCTAGGTTCAGAAGAAGAAGTTGGATCCCAAAAAAATATGCCTAAAAAAAATGAATCACTCCAATTTGATAAAAAAATTAAAAGTTATGTTTGAAATACAGAAGTGGTATAAATTTATTAAAATCACATAATTAATCAATTTTCACATTTTAGGTCAAAACACACCAAAAATAAAAAATTGATGAAATTTATCTCAAATTTTTAAATTGGAAGTGATTAAATAATTGAAATAAATATGAAAAATAATTGAAATATTAGCTCTATCAATTCCCACACACTTATCACTTGGACTCCTAGACAAGTAAGCATCAAACTCAAATCAAATAAAATTCAAAACATATATCCATGAGATCCACCAATTTGAAAATAAGAAACAAAAGATATCACACTTCATAAAAAAACCATCATTTAAATTTCTCTATTCATATCATTTAATCTATTACCACTTCATTTCTCCTCCCATGCACACAATTAACCTACCTCACATTAATTTTTTCCCAACTCACAAATGTCAATTTTTAACAAGGATTTTCTCATCCAAATCCAAGAAAAAGTCACTATAGGCTTGAAAAATTCCTAAATATCCACTTTATGTGAGTCAAGGACATGTGTTTATCATGATTAATTTTTATATTTTTTTAATGGATTTCATTTGGTAGGATTTAGATGTAAAAAAATTAAGAGTCCAAATAATGAGGGTTTGGGTCTTTTCAAAGAAAAATTGCATGATTCTAATTTTTACTAAATTATGGTCTTCTCCTCACTGTACTTAGTATAAAATCATCTCTAAGAATATTTTAAAATCTCATGGACATCCCACACCATCAAAATTTAATCAAAAAAATAACATTTTTCTTCTCTTTTTTTCTTGAATTCTCCAGATAGGCAGAGCTTTCTTTTCTCTTTTAGAATATTTAGAAATTCACAACTTATTTTTATCATAAAAGCTCTAGAAAGGCACAAATTTTGATAGAATGAATTATTTAGTATAAAAATAATCTCTTAAAATTTTAATTTTCCACCCAAAGTTTTAGAAAATTAGGTAGAATAACAAAAGATAGCTTCCCCCACACTAAAGTTCAATTATATCATGAAATTTTACTTCAAGATTAGGTTGGATAAGGAAACTTGGATTGTAATGTGGAAAACCTAACAGAATATTTAGGGATTATAAGGGATACAATGATTAAATGTATAATTTAAGTCATAATAAAAATGATTCTATTAAAAATGGGGCTTTAAAAACCAAATAAATGTCTCAATAATTTAAAACACAAGTACCTTAAACTCTTAAATTTTGATAGGAATAAATCTAATTTAGGTTAAAGAAAGAACAGTTTAATTATCTCAAAAAAATGAGTTAAATGTAAAGAATATAAAAAAAGGGGTTCATAATCCTCATGGTAAATTGATTCAAAATATAAAGATAGTGATATGTAGTATGTGATTCAAAAATCCAAGGGATTTTCATGAAATTTCCAAAGATTTGAACTTGAAAAAAAGTCATTTTTAACAATAATTTAAGTTTAGTTTCAGAGGATAAATTGTATCAATCATAAACATGGGTTTCAAAAATTTCAAAATAATAATTTGAGTACACAAGTTTCAAAAATAAATCAAAAAATAAATACATAGAAATTTAAAAAACACACTTTTTAAAAAAAAAATTGGAAAATAAAAAAAATGAAAATCCTAAGATAAAAATATTCCCTCTCCGACGCTTAAACTATGTAGTGTATGTAATGAATTCAAGTAGATTTTACATGTAAGAATATTTGAAATCAAATCACGGTAAGAAATAAATTTTAAAGGATAGGTACAACCTGATTGATTTTATTGATAAACAGGTTAGAGGAGTTCCATATCCTCCACTAGATCTGATGGCATGATCCCATGTAATTTCTTCAGTATGTTTCCATTAATAGTAAATGGATCTTTCTTTCCATCCTTCAAAATATACACAGCACTGAAAGGATATACATGAGTAACGATAAATGGACCAGCCCATCTGGAATGAATTTTACCTATCATCATCTTGAGTCTTGAGTTGAATAATAGCATTATGTCTCCAGGGTAGAAGTCTTTTAGTTGGATTAGCGTTTCATGATCCATTCTTGTTCTCTATTTGTAAATCCTGGAATTTTCAAAATCACCCCTTCTAATTTCCTCTAAATCCTATAACTTTAATATTCTCTCTTTTCCCAGTTCTTTCAAGATCCAAATTTATCTTCATCATAGCCCAATAAGCCTTATGATTCAATTACATGGGAAAATGATAGCTTTTACCATAAATAAACCTATATAGACTCATTCATATCAGGGTTTTATAGGATTTCATGTAATCCCACTAATATGTCTTCTAACCTTTGGATCTAATACTTCATGTTCGGTTTAATAGTCTTTTCCAAAATTCCTTTAATTTCCCTATTGGACACTTCATCTTGACCATTAATATGTGGATGATAAAGAGTTGATGTCTTATAATGCACCCCATACTTCTTCATAAAATCCTAAATTATCCTATTGAAAAAGTGAGTCCCTTGGTCATTAATAATGGATTTAGGCACTCTAAACATACAAAATATTTTATCCCTAACAAAATCAAAAACAACTTTATCATTGTCAGTCCTAATGGATTTTTATTCCACCCATTTTGAAACACAATCAACTGCAAGAAAGATATAATAATTTCCAAATGAAATTAGGAAAGGGGCCATAAAATCTATCCTCCATACTTCAAAAATGTCACAAAAATTAATTGTATTTTGGGGAATCTCTTTTCTATTTGAAATATTTCCATAAAACTAACATTTTTCACACCTTTTTAAAGATTCATGAGCATATTTTAAAAAAGTGGGGTAATAAATTCTAGATTATAAAACCTTCCTTATTGACCTTTGAGGTCAAAAGTGGCCTCCACAAGCTAAAGTGTGATAAAACTCAAAGGTGGAACCAACTTCACTTTCAGTTAAACATATTCCTATCACTTGATCATTGAAAATATTCCAAATAAATGAATCATCCCAAATTTAATATCTGGATTTAGATTTAAATTTTTGAATTTGGTGATAATTTAAATGATAGTAAACCTGATATGATACCAGATAATTGATGATTTCATCATACCAAGACACTTATCCTTAAATAAATTACAACTTCTCTCATGGAAGGTGATCATTTAAAGGTTCTTTTTCTGGAATTTCAGCTTCAATGGTGTTGGTAAGCCTACTTAAGTGATTGTCCACATGGTTCTCGGCTCCCTTATTATTTTTGATTTCTATGATGAACTCATATAGTAGTAAAATCCATCTCACTATCCTTGTTTTAGCTTCATCATTCTTCATCAAGTACCTAAGAGTTTCATGATTTGAAAACAAAGTGACTTTAGTTCCAATAATATATGATCTAAATATTTCTAAAGAAAATATAACTAATAAAAACTCTTTTTTTGTTATGTAATTGATTTTTTTCACATTTAAGGTTCTTGAGTCATATTAAATGACTTTTGTCCTACCCTCAATTCATTGAGAAATGACTGCTCCAACTAATTGTTTGGAAGAATCACAAATTATCTTTAATGGTTCTTCCCAATTTGCTATCTACATCATTGGTGGTGTAATAAATATCCTCTTAAACTCATCAAGGGCTTCCCTGCATGAACCATTAAAATTAAAATCAATATCTTTCAAAATTAATATAGATATTTGGAGAGAAATATTATTGAAATCTTTGATAAACCACCTATAAAATATGTCATGTCATAAAAATGATCTAACATGTTTCACACAAGGTGGGTAAGGAAATTAATCTAGCACTTCAATTTTTGATTTATCCACTTCAATGATTTTTTATTAAATGACATGCCCAAATAAAATTCCTCTCTCAACCATGAAATTACACTTTTCAAAATTTAAATTAATATTTTTTTCAATGCATATTTTCAAAACTTTCTTTATATTTTTCTTATAATGGTCAAAATAATTTCTTAAAACCATGAAATCAGCTAAGAAAACCTCTAATAAATATTCATTGTGATCTGAAAATATACTTACCATGCACCTCTAAAATGTACTTTTATTTCTACATAATCCAAATGGAATAATTTTATATGTAAAAGTGTCGAAAGGTCAAGTAAATGTCGTCTTCTCTTGATCCTTAGGGGCAATAGGTACCTGAAAATAACCTAATAATCCATCCAAAAAGCAATAATGAGTTCCCCCATCCAATATATCTAACATTTGGTCAATAAATGGTATGGGTAAATGGTCTTTTTAAGTGACCTAATTTAACTTTTTAAAATCTATGAACACTCTCTAGCTATTCTAAATTCTCATAGGGATTAAATTATTCTTTTCATTCCGCATAGTGGTTGGGCATTTTTTTGGAACTATATAAATGGGGTTTACCCATTGTGAATATAAAATGAGATATATGATCCTATATTCTAGGAGTTTCTCAATATCATTCTTCAAAACCTATATCAAGGTGGGATTCAGCCTCCTTTGGGGATGTCTAATAGGTTTGGAATATCCCTCAAGAAGAATTCTATGTGAGCATATTTTTTGTATTTATTCCTTGAATATCACCTATTCTACACCCTCTTTATTGTAAATTATCTATAAAAAGATTAATCAAATATTTTTATTGGGTTTCAGATATATTATTATCAATTATCACTGGTAATTTATCTCCCTCCATGAGGTACACATATTTCAAATCAGTAGGGAGTGGTTTTAATTCCATGACTAGGGGCTGCTTAAGGGATGAAATTAAATTTAGGTTCCCCGATTCCAAAGTTTAGACCTACTGTCCACAATAAATCATGTCATCTTCTTAATCATTTAATAAATCATCAAAGAAATTATATTTTACCACTTCTTCCCACATGAAATCAGAATCTATACTGTTTTGGGAATTCACATGTTGAGTGATATTTTCAATGTAAAAATTCTATCCTGAGGCTAAGAATTCATGGAACATACCTAATTCTTCAATGGGTTTAGTACCAACTTCATGGAAGAGTTAAAATGTAGAGTTTCCATCTGATAGGTGCCTCATGGATTCAAAAATATTAAAGTGTACAGTGTTATCTCCAAGCTCCATGGTGAGTTTCCCTTTATAGAAATTGATGATGTTTTTGGACATATTTAATAAAGGTCTCCACAAAATTATGTGTGAGTGTGATGGGATATAATATTATTCAATATTCATCACATAGAAGTCAACTGGGAATAAAAGATATTTGAATTTCACAAGGATATCCTCTAGAACTCTTTATGGGAAAACTATGGATCTTTTTGCAAGTTGGACCACCACCTGGGTGGTATTCAAGTCTCCCATATAAAAATATATATATACTAAGTTAGTAAATAAATTAATCAAATAAAATATATCACATAAATCATTAGATAAATTTAAATATCTAATGGTTCATGGAATGGAAAATGTCCCTAGATCTTGACATTTGGTTAGAAACTGTGGTGTGATAAGGGATAAGACACTTCTTACCAAGTTGATACTCTCATTACCTTGAATTTTACTCTTATTGGTGAAAATATCCTTCAAAAAAATTCATAATTTGGAACTTTTTTGAGTGCTTTAATAAGGGTTATATTAATTTCCACTTTTTTGAAGGTGTCTAGAATTTCTTTTTGAAGCACTTCTTCCTAAAATCTATTTGATTCAATCTTCCTTGATGTAAATGGTATGGGTAAGTATATATTATACCTTTTTCATTTTAAATATTGTTTCTTATATCTTTCTCTTTGTTCTATCCTTCTATTCACCCTATTTCTTTTCTTCTTACTAGTTCAATTTCACATAATTTTTGAAATTCCCAACTTCATTCTACCTAAGAAAAAATGGTATTGTCTCTGGTTAAAGGGTTTATGGTTGTGGGGATTATTTTCCAATTATTTTTTTATCATGTTGACATTCTCCTTTAGTTTTTTCACCATTTGAGTTGGTAGTTTTCATAGGTTTTTGGATAGGATTTCCACAAGACTTCCAATTGTGTTTTCTAACTTATCAAACTTATCCTCTAGTTACTCCACCTTGGATTGTAGTTATTGCAAAGGAGGTTGTGTGATGGTGGATATTTTATCATAGGGTCTTTGTAAAGTGGGTGTTTGGTTCTATTAATTCTGGTTATAATATTTCTTTTGTTGAAATGGTGGTGGTTTTTTGGAACTATTGTTGTAATGGGGGTTGGTTTTGGAACTCATTTTGGTGTGGGGATCTAGCTTGATTCTTCTGATTTACAAATCTATATTGAACTTGGTTTGTATCTCTACATCCTTTATTTTTTTTAACTGCCTTGGCTTAAAGGTTTTGTACAACTTTCCATTCCTTATATTTTAGCACACTAATTAGTGAAATGATTAGGTGATGAGTATAAACCACATACCTTAGCAGATGCTTTCTATTCACTCTCTTGTTTTAGGGACATATGTATCACCAAACCAATTAGATCTTAAATCCTAGTTTCTAATAAGGGTTATGGTTGAGATGTTCTTACCTCATGAATACATATTATTTTAGTACCACTTGTACCAAACTGTTTCAAGTTCTGGGAAATCTTCTCGATCAAGCTCTTATCTTCTTTTGGTGACTTTCAAATCAATTTGCCTCTAGATAATGCATCCAAAAGGTTTTTTTAATTGTACAGTAATCCTTGATAAAAGAAGACAAGAAATTGATGCTCCTTAATTTTCTATTGTGGGAAACTGGCACATATTTTTTAAATCTTTCTCAATACTCGTAAAGGGTTTATATAGATGATTTTCTAATGGAATAGATTTCCTTTTTCATGGTTGTGATTCTAGAGGTGGGGAACAATATTTGCATAAATAATCTCACTAGTTTATTCCAATAATAAAAATCTCCTATTTATAATCCATAAAACCATTATTTGTCATCTCCTTCCAATGAAAAGGGGAATGTCTTCCACTTTACCTGCTCCTTAACTGCTCCTTAGGGTCTGAAAGTAGAGAAGACATACATGAACTCTTTAATATGTTTTTTTGGGTATTCTCTTTCCAAGGCATGAAATTTTGGAAGCAATGGGGTCATGTTAGGATTCATCTCAAAATAATTTTATAACTATATCATGGAAAGTTGATTGTTTTGATTAAGGAATTGTGGTTCATAGAGGTCTCTAAGGGTTTGTTTCTAGTTTATAGCTATGATGATAGACTCAAAGTGAACACTTGAAGTTTCACTCAAGTATGAAAGATAAATTTCCCCAAATTCAGATTTAAAATTAAGGTTTCTAAGTCTATTCAACAATTTTATTTCAATTTCATTATCTATGGGGAAAGGGTCAGTGTTTTCAGTTCTATTCATACAATTTTGAAGAGAAAATATATATATATTATTGGCATCACATCCCCATAAATGGTTCTAAGTTTTAACACATGCCTATTGTGGTGTGTGAAAAAAAATTATTTACTAAGCTAAAATGAAGTAAAGTGTTCAACCAAGGTTGTATCTAGAGATTATCACTTAACAATCACATTTTTCACTTCAAATTAGAGAAAGAAGTAGAGGTTGTTTTTTAAATCATTTGATTGTAAAAATAAAGAAAGTAATAAAATAATGGTTGAACGTGAATTGATGAAGAGAGTGGTGGGGTCAGGGTAGAATCACCTTTTTCAATGTCATCATGGTCATAAAAATAATTCACCCTCTATTCTAATTAAATGGTAAATAAAATACTTCTCAATCAAGTTGTCAATCACCCTTAGTTTAAGGAAGTAATAGAAACTACTCCTTTGTGCATGAAAATCATTAAACCATTATCAAAATACTTAGGCAAGTCTCGATCAGGAATTTTTGGTCCCTATAAATTTAGAAACAATTCACTTATTCCACACACAAACCAAAAATTTCATAAACTCACCACCTAACACAATCTTCTCGATCGATATAAACTTCAATAGGTGGAGGGAGTTTAAAGAAATTCAACCAAATATATAAAAAATGAATGAAACCAAAACCCAAAATAAAATCATATTAATAGAATTTGGTACCACTAAAAACATAAATCATTCAATAGAAAAATATAGTTTTAAATTAAAGTACAAGACTTTGACATTACAAAGGAAAACTCCCCCTTCCCTAATCACTAAAAGGTTTTACCCCACCATGTGAAGGGTAATAGAGTTTAACAGGGAAGAAGAGTGAATTATGGAACCAATAAAAGAGAAAATAGAAAATACATAGCACTTAAAGGTTCCAATTCTCCATCATATCCCCCTATTTCTCCTTCTTCTACCCCTTTGGATGGAATTGGATTCACATATTTATAGGGTTGAGGGGTGGAAAATTTTCCCTTCAGTTTCTATCCACCAAAAGATTGAGATTATTTCACATATAAATGGATTATTATTATGAATTTGTATTCATAAAAGTTTTTTATCGCTCTCTTTTCTATTCTCTCTAAAAATATTAGATTCTTCAGATAATTTTCAAAAAAAATATTCACAAATTACTCAAGAAAAAATTTGATGGTCGAAGTGGCTCTTCGACTTCCTCTATTTTTGTGCATTAAATGACTACCTTAATGAGATAAACTTTCCATGAAATTTAATATTCAAATTATTTTTGAGTCTTACTTCAAATATAAATGGAATTACCTTATTTGGAAGTCTTTATCCTAAGTTGTGTCTTAATTACTAAGTTAGGTTCCACTCTGTTTTCCATAAAGATTTTTAAATTTAATTGATTTTTCTAAGCATTTAGATTTTGAATTAACTCCCGGTCCAAAATAAGAAGTTGAAGCCCACAAAAAATGGAATCCTATAAAAAATAACACCAATTAGATCAAAATTTTAAAAGTTATTCTTGACGTATAAAAGTGTTGGAAATATGTTAAAATTCTATAATTAAGCAATTTTCACATTTTATCCAAAAACGCACCAAAAATCCAAAATTGATGCAATTTAGCTCAATGTTTTAAATTGTAATGGACTAAATCATTAAAAAATATATGAAAAATAATGTAAATATTATCTCTATCAACATTCTTGGTAAATTTTTTCCAAAATATGATGAATGTATCTTCTAGGGCTATTCTACTACTTCTAAGATTATAGGGTTTTCAAAAAATATTCAAAATTTTTTGAAGAGTCAACTCATGTGAAGTTTGATGAAAGTGATCCTTTTGATCAAGAAATGACTCAAGATGATGAGCCAAGTTATTCTCTTAAGTACAAGAGAATTTAACCTCCTTTTAACAATAATAAGGATAATGATTTAGAACTTTATTATTTTGATCCAAATCCTATAAGGGTTGACACTAGTGAACCAGAAAGTATGTTACCTAGACAACCTAGAAACCTTAAGGACCATCCTCTAGAAATAGTCATAGGAAGTTTATATGTATAAGTTATAACTAGAATAAATGTAGTAAATATAGTATAATTTGATTCCTTTTTTACCCAGCTAGAACCTAAAACTATAAAATAACCCTTATCTGATGAGAGTTGGGTTTTAGCAATGCAAGAAGAGTTAAACCAGTTAAATAGGAACAATGTATGAGAATTAGTTGATAGACCCTATGAATATCCTATTATTGGAACTAAATGGGTATTTATAAACAAATAGTATGATCATGGTTTTATCACTAGAAATAAATATATATTAGTTGTAAAAGGTTACAATCAAGAAGAATGAATAGATTATGAAGAGACGTTTACCCCTGTAGCTTGGTTAGAAGCAATTATAATCATTCTAGAATATGTATCTTATATTAATTTTAAATTATATCATATGGATGTCAAATCTACATTTCTAAATGTATTTTTAATGGATCAATTTTATGTTAAACAACCACATTGTTTTGAATACCCTCATTTTCGCAATTTTGTTTTTAAACTTAATACATCTCTCTATGTACATAAACAAGTACCTAGAGCATGGTATAAGAGATTAAGTTCTTTTATTTTGTTAAATTATTTTTTAGTAGGAAAGGTAGACCCTACATTATTTAATAAAATTTCATCTTCATGTATTTTTTTGGTACAAATATATGTTGGTGATGTTATTTTTGGATAAACAAAACAAAAATTGTGTAATTATTTTTCAAAACTTATGAAAAAATAATTTTTAATGAGTATGGTGGGTGAGTTAAACTATTTTCTTGGATTTAAGATTTATCAAAAATATTTTGAAATTTTCATAAATCAAATAAAATAAATACTTGATTTACATAAAAAAATTACTTGAAAATAGTAAGAATTATACAACTCCTATGAGTCCCAATATTAAACTTGATATCTATGAGGTTGGAAAACTAATTGATAACAAGTTATATAAAAAACATTTTAATTTTTATTTATCTTAATACAAGTAGACTAAGAATTATGTTTTTAGTATGTATTAGTGCTACATTTCAATCTAATCTAAAAAATCTCATTTAAATGATTCCAAAATAATTTTAAGCTATTTAAAAGGAACTATTTATATTTATCTACTTTTTCCAAAATTTATGATCTTAATTTAACTTCATATTTAGATGATGATTTTGGTGGGTGTAGACTAGATAGGAATATCACCTCAGGTGCCTATCATTTTCTTGTTAAATCTAGAGTATCATGGTTAAGTAAGAAATAGTAATCTATAGCATTATCAATTGTTAAAGCTGAATATATTATAGTTGGTGGTTGTTGTGCATAAGTGTTGTGGATAAAACACACACGAATGGATTTTGGATTCAATTTTAATTGTTTTATGATCAAATTTGATAACACAAGTGCTATAAATATTTCAAATAATCCAATAAACTATTATAGAAAAAATGGCATTGATTCAAGGAATCATTTCTTGAGAGATCATGCACAAAAAGGTGGTATCTCTTTAGAATTTTTTTTCATAGAAAATTAATTAGCAGATATGTTTATAAAATTTATTTGCTAATAGATTTGACTATATCAAATATAAATTAAGTTTGTTTAATTTTACTTAATTTTATTTTACTTAATGTTATAAAACTAAATAAGTGTAGATCTATATTTACTAAGTATTTTATTTTCTTAACTTCATTTGATATTTGGTGCCACTGGTTTGAGTATTATTCATATCCTAAGTATGAAACATTTGATATTTTTGATATGACTAATATATAAATAGAACTTCATGACCTTTTGGTTACCCCATAAATTAAAGAAAGTAAATCAGTCCTATATGTGAAATCATTATGAACCTCTGAACCTTCATCTTCCTGCTACTCAAAACCCTTTCTACCCTAAACCTCAACCCCTCAAACCTTCATAAATGGAAAAATATAAGATAACATATGGTTATACCTCTATAAAATGCAAGATCTCAAGGACCAAAATAAAAGTATTTAGTGGAAGATCAATTGATTTCAGCTAGCTAAATGGAACATATATGTTTCTTAAAAATGGTAATAAATCATTAGGGATAGGAGTTCATTTTTTATAAAAATGTAACTAAATTTTTCTTTAAAAAATAAGTGCATAAGTTTTATGAAATGGTTATGTTTCATTTTTGTGATAGTGAAGATCTAGTTATAGCAAATGTGAACCAGAAAGATATTTCAATAACATCAATGTAAATTGATAAAGATTTCAAATGTCCCCATGAATTTTATGCCGACTTCAGTATGCCTCTAGATGATATAGAAAAAGTAAGTCCTCCAGAGATGATGAAGTCTTTATTCAGAATATCTAATGTTGAAAATAAGTAATTGAAAGACTTAAAACAAAAAAGTAAAGTTCTGGTGAAGTTTATTCAATTTGTAATAGCTTAATGAAATAGTGAGTTTGAAAAGATTTTGTTTCAATATGTTACATTGTTATATTTGTTTATGATAGAGAAACTTGTGAATTTGGTATGATATATTATGAAATATATGTTTCATATTCAAAACAAATTATTAAATTTTTATCCCTTCAAAATGTTGTTAACATTGGTTTTTTGTAAAACCAGTGTTTGTTTTCATGAAACCAACACCACACATTTTCATGGTTTAACAATGTTGAGTGATAGTGCATTAAAACAAAGTGGAATTTACTATAATTAATTTTTAAATAAGTTATTGTTGTTCAGTTTAGAAGAAGAGGTTCAGATAGACCCTGTAAATATCCACGAGGAGTCTTTACAAGGTGTGGTTGCTGGTGAAATTTCTACTCAAGTCACCACTAGTATTCTTACATCATCAATCAAACTTGCTACAAGTGTGTAAGTAAAGGAATTCTTGGATACTAAGACTCTTGCTAATAGACAATGAATAGTCAGATTTTTCATATTAGATGACATTCGAAGTGAGGAGGAAAATGATCTTGAAGTTCATTCTGAACCTACTCAATTTATTTTAGATGATTCTAGTCTTGATAATATTCCATTCATTTCTATCATGAGAAAAGGATTGGATTTGTCTATGAAAAATTTAATAATTTTTGTCCAAGAGAAAGATATCTCCACTACATCTAGATATCCTCCACTTTTTCAAATCTATCTTCCATAAGGAGTTAGTATAGGAAGTAAAATAAAGGTAGTTAATTTTTTTAGAATAGATCTTGTTGGTGATGATGAGGAATAAATGTTTGGAATGGATTAATCCACTATGATTATTGTGAAGATGAGATCAAGGTTAGAACCTTCTAAACCATCCCACAAAGAAAGAGTGTCCTGGGGTGATATAAATCATGAATATCCAAGTGGAGAAGTCCACTAAGATACTTTTTCACCTATTTGAATACCCTGAGCTATCCCTCTAGTTCCTATGAAAAAGTTTAATGTTATTGATGTAGGATCCTTAGCAAGTTATTTTAAGGTAATGACTAAAGTGGAATCATTAAAAAATAGTTTTTTTAGTCAAGAACCTAAATAATAAATCTTCAAGAATTATTATTATCAAAGAATTATTTTGATGAGTTGAAAATGTGATCAATTTAGTTATTGAAAATTTTTTTAGAGATTATTTTGGAGAAGAATAGGGATTAAGACCTATAGATCAAACTGTCATAGAATCAAATTTTCAAGAAGTGTCTCACACCATAGATACACTAACTTGAAAAATAACCTTTATAAAATGTGAACTTATGTCTAATGAAATGTTATAAGACCTTTAGATAAATTTCATTACTGAAATAAAAAGAATTTCTATAATTACTCTAAGTATTATAAAAAACTTTGATCAATATCAGAAAGAAATTACTACTCTTTTTAAAGAGAATATGTTAGTTATTCAGAATGTTTCTCAAAATACCCAAAAGGATGTCAATTTTACTATCACCTCTTGGGAAAAATTAATGCTTCATTGGATGATAATTTTGAAGTAATTAAATAAAGGTTTATAAAGTTTAATTAGCTAGTTATGGAAAATTTGAGATCAAACTCTTCAAAAGAAGAAGAAGAAGATGATTCATTTTTTGAAATTGAAGAACAATGGACTTATTAAAAGGGAAAAGAAATTTTCTTTGTGTCGTTAGCTTCTTCTCCAGTTTTTGGTTGAATAATTTTATCCGATAACCAGTTTTAAGTCTTAAAGAATTTGGTTCAAAATTGTACTAATAAAGGGAATATTTATAAATTTTTTGGAAATTTCTATTAGAGAGTATGGAATAGTTTTACCACTCTACTAGAATTTTGTAAAAATGATATGGTGAAATAACTGGACATGTGCATGGATGCACACTTCAATCTCAGAGATAGATGCTCTCTTGGACCTATAATTTCATATCTCTATTCCAGAACCTCTCACGTATTTAAAGAGATCTTTGATCCAAATTAAATCTATTCAAGGGAGAACCTCGGGTTTATAGAATAATTTTCTTTACCTCTAACTGAACCCTCTTCTAAGCTATCCTTTATCGCTGTAAATAACTTTGATTTAGAATAGACTCTATAAACAGCTCTCAATATTCAGTCCACTAAAGTAAGGATCGCTCAAGGTGATAGAGTTATACTTGGAGGATCTTTACTTATATTGGATGATGTTTTGGAGAAAGTGTTGATTCTCCTATTCTAACATCTTCACTGCTAGTTATACAACCGCAATCATTTATAATTCCATCACTAAAACACTAAACACCACCATAAAACTAAATTATTCTATTGATTGGTTTATTTGGGTGAATGGTTCCTCTTAAACATTTGGATCATTGTTTAAAAAAATTAATGTCTATTTCCTTATAGTTTTGTTTCATGCTTTTAATTTTTATTTTATATTAAATTTTTTATTTACCTCCTTCTTGAATGTTTTGAATTGATATTTATCTTTGGTATTTACTACTGTCTCTTTTATTTTCTCAAATTGATTGTTCTTTGTTTCAATTGTTATTTTTTTTTATTTTTTTATTCTTTATTCTAATTTACTATTTTCACTATTATTCCAATATGTTTTCTTTTATGTGTTATTTCTCTTCTTTTTATTCTCTCGCTTATTACAAATCCATGCCAAATTATATTCATATTCAGTAGTTATAACTATTTACACTTGTTTATGTTCCATGATAATTGTATTCTTTTTCCTTATCCAGCTTCTTTTTGATATCACAAAAAGGAGGGGAATAAAGAGAATACAAAAATTAAAATCTCATTTCATAAAATTTACAAAAAAATTATCATTCAATGAGTTTTTTATCATCAAAAAGGGGGATAATATTGTAAAAACTTATGTTTTTTCAAAAAATATCATTTTTTATGTGTTTTGATCATTTATAAAATACCTATTAATATTATGATGAGTTTATCTTAAGTGTTTCAGTTTTAAATCTAACCCTTTTTATAAGTCATGAAATCCTTTTTGGATAAATCAAAAAATAATATATATTATGTTGAAAATTTATCTTACACATAACATAATCATCATATGAAGATATTTTTATATCTTTACTAAAGTCTCGAATCTATGCTAAAGTTTTTATTCTATGGAAGCTCAGTTTAGAAATTCTTCAAAAGATATTATATTACAAAGGAGGGAAATTTCCCTATACATGTTCAGATCTGGAAAGATCAGTAAGAAAAATACTTTATCTTAGGAAGAGGTCATTCATAAAAGAACTATATTATGGTCATCAGTAGAATTTATTTCTATTATGTAAGTGAACAATAATCTTAAAAAATAATTTATCTTACTCAAACTATGAATTCATATTATCCTATATAGAAAAATATGTGAATTATTTTATTGTATGAAGTTTCTCACATAATTATCTTAGAAGAAAAATAATATCAAATGCTTATCTGATAAAGGTTAATCTATCCTATATACTGTCATGATTATACTTGAAATGTTGGTTTAATATCTCAATAATTCATTTCATGTTTTTAAACGTATCATAAAATGAGTTTTTTAAATAAGAAAATAATTATTTAATTAGAATGTGTTTTTATCAAGAATGGAAAAATATGATCAAGAAGATTCATGACATCACTACCGCAGAATCTTGTTCCATATTTGGAAGAAATAAGGGAATGCCATTAAGATCCTTTCTTATAAACTTTTAAAATGGATTGATCATTAAACCATTGTTATTATCTTGTATGATTAATTTCAAAATCAAAGTGGAGATATAAATAATAAATTTATCCATTGGATATAATATAGATATTCACACGTACATATGAACACTCTGATGATAAAAGGAAAAAATGTGTATACATAATAGAAATCTCATACAATGATTACATGTTATTCTTTCAAGTTTATAAGTTTCAATCAAAGAACCTCTAGAGATATGATTTGAAGTTCATCATCTTCTCTGGATGTATATTTATCTTGTGTTAGTTTCTGCTTGTAACTATATCTTATAACAATTCCTTAAATTTCAGTTATCTTTATTTCATCTGCACTCATTGTAATTTTTTATTAATTCCATGTTTAGTCCTTATAAATGGGGAGCCTAGTTAAAATCTCTTGGACCTTTTTAATAATTAATAGCTATTTTCACTCAAATAGAAGCCCCCAGAAAAGGTCTATCATAGTGAAATTTACCAAACTCATGGAGTAGAGTGTTGGTGGAGTGGACTAGTGGATTTCTATTCTGTGAACCACTATAAATCTCTTGTTTTCAATATCATTCCTCTAATATTTTATATTTACATTGCCTTATTTTTTTAAGGAAAATATTATACCATGTATACCTTGAAGAGGGTGATTTTTAAAAGAAAATAAATTTTTATTAACTCAATTCACCCTCCCCCCCCCCCTCTTGAGTTTTCAGTTAGTCATTCTATGGGACAATAAGTACACAGTATAAGACAAGTATTGTACACATTGTGAGTCACATGACATTATGAGTGATATCACATTCCATGTAAGTATTAAATTTCATAAATATATTTAATTTTACATAAAAGGTACATGGAGTGTGGCCTCCTTAGTACACAACTTAATTATTTTAAATTTAAATTTAAATTTATTTAATTTATTTAATTTATTTAAAATAATACAGGGTAGTAATCCTATTAAGTCTTAAGGATAGTTTCAATAGAATATAAAGATAAAGAATTAATTTATTCATTCATTCATTCATTAATTTTATTAAATTTATCTTAATTAGAACGAATTGAAATAAATTCTAGAAAGATTAAATATATAGTCATTGCATATTTTGATTGATCATGATATTAACCAACCTATTTATGTATTGGATTATTTATTTAATTTAATCATATATTTCAAGATTTAACGTGATATTTATTATTAAATCAAATATAATGATCTAAAAAGTATCCTTACCTTCTTTATTGTGCATGGGACTACATGTCCAAGTTTTATTTTAAATAACCCAAAACTTTTGGTTTCCCTTATATATTTGTGAGTAAACATGTATAAAGGATGGAGCTCCCAAAAATAGTAGATGGTTTAGGACCTGATACAAATTGAATCCAACCAAGTAGATATACAAGAGAATAGAGAAATGTTACAACTCGAGCCAAGGATAGAATCAAGGAATTATTTCCCCTAGGTTTGAGGTTGGTTTATCACTATTTGAGGAACTAACCAATAAATAAAATTTCATGATCATATAACATTGTAACGACCCAAACTTTTATTAATGAAAATTCCTCTTGATCTAATTAAATGTATTATTATGTAAAATGGTTATATAAAACATACACACTTCCTTGGTTTTATGTTTTTGTATTTTAAAATACCATTAAGAATTGTTACCATTGATAATATAACTGTTGAACAGTGATCACATGATTAGTAAAAATATAGGTCTTTAACAAATCCAATTTACTCAGACAAAGGAAGTGATGGCCTCATCCAGTATAATTACTCCATATGAAGCCCATTTGTCAGAGCTCAAAAAGGTGTAGTGTCAATGGGTTTTTCTCTTGACCAAGCCCAAGATGAGCTTCAACACGTTAATCTTGAACATAATAACCTATGGTAAAAGTGGAATTTAATAGAGATTACCACCTAAGTAATGTTATCCGAGTCACCCTAAGAGTATGTCACCATCGCACACCATACCCTTATGTATTATGTAGGTGTTATAAGGGGTTATGTAACAAGGCAGTAGTTTTTTTTTTGTGATACCTTTTATAAGTAAAAGTCTTATTCCATCAATTCCTTTATGAGAATAGTTTTTCTTAAAAATATAATGATTTAGATAAATTGATTTTTCAGGTAAAATTATACTTTTTTAAATACATAAATTATTTTATTAAACTGTAGTTTTATTAATATTTTTATTATAATAGTGTTATAAGAACACTCTTTTAATTATAAGTGGTGATTATATTCCTTATTTTTTTACTCTATAAATGATTAAGTATTCAGTTTGATAAGAATTGTATTTTCATATGACAAAACTGAAATTGTATTTTAAATTTAAGAATTTATTTTTATGAATTAATGAATTTTTGGAATAAATAATATTTTAATAAAATATTATTATAAAATTTTTATAAATGATAATATAATTTTTATGAAGCTAGATGTAATTTTATTATGGTTTGAAAACTATTTTTGTCAAAACCCGTCAAGTTTTCAATAAATAAATTTTTTTATTTTAAAAGTTAAAATTCACATATTTAGAAAATTATTTAGATAAAATGAATATTATTTTTGGAATCATGATGTCAAAATTATCCAACAGTGAATTTTTCATAATTTTTTGAGACAATCAAATTTTTGGGTAAAAATTAAATACCATATAAATATATAATGTGTTTTATGACAACATAATGACATAATAGTGATATGATAAAATACTATAAAAGTGATATTCGGATAATATATGTTTTAACTTTAAAATAATAAGATTTTATATTTGTTTTATTAAATTTATCATGCCTTAGTGGACCCTCCAAGACTTATAAAATATTTTAACATTTTAAAATGATTTCCTTGAGAGTGTGACTCACCTCCACATAAGAAAGAATAATATTTTATTAAGTTCGGTCATTGACCTTATAAAATAATTTTTTACACTCCCCTTTGGCAAAAACCAGGGGAAAAACCATGGGTTGGTTTGTGGTTTTGAATATTTAATTATATAGATTCCAAAACCTAGGTTTGTGAAATATTAAAGAATTCCTCTCTCTTTTCCTATATAAACCCACCCAATATCCAACTCATATTCACTAAAAACACTTTTATCAAGTCCCTACTCTTCCCTCCTCTCTCTATAATCCTCCCAAGGTTCCTTAATATCTCAATAATCCCCTCATCAAGCTCTTGAAGTCACACACTCAAGTAAGGGATCCTCACTTTCCTTCCTTATTTACGTCCAAGATTCCTTATATTGTTATGCCCTTATTTTTTCAATTAAAAATGTTGTGATATAATTTATCAACTCCCCAATACTACCCTTATTATTTTTTAATTATTAGAGACATCTTTATCTCTCATTAATTCCTCCCATGTACACATGTTACCATGCCGAAATTCCATAAGGGATTTCTCTCTCCGCATTTACTTTCAAGAAATTCTTTTATATTATGCATCTAAATTCCATTAAATATTTTGTCATATTATGTTCCATGACCTCATTACTGTAAATTTTATGTATAAATTATAATATTCCACTTTCTCTCTCATCAACCCATTTTACAATTTCAATTTAATTTTGTTATGCTGCTGAAGTTACACCAAAATTTATCATGCCAAAATTATCGTGTAAGTGAATACCATACTCATTTCTCTATAAAAGTTATTCACCTTTATGCACATGTACTTGTTGATTGAGGACATACATTTATGTATTCCACATCTCTTATTCTTGGAATAAATTGTGATGTTTAATGAATCCATGTTGTATGCTCTATGTGGCACACTTATGCATGAAATGAAATGATTAAGAAGGGTGCACCCTGATAGCACTCCAATGCATTGGGTAAAGAATAGTATCATGATACATCATGCGAAATGAGTTTTGACTCATTCTAATTCATTTTCAATGAGGGTTTAATCATGATAATTCATGTGCAATGATGGTTTACTCATGCTCTATGTGTAATGATCCTTGGCTCATGCTAATAACATGTTAAATGTTATTTCCACATTTTCATGTTATGATAATCATGCTATATCATTCCTTTATGTTCATGTTACTCTTATGCTCCATTGATATGCCTATTTCCTAACATGTATTGTATTCTTCATGTTGTTCCTTTTTTACTCTCTTACTGGGTTTTATAGCTCACCATTTTCTTATGTATGTCCTTAGGTTATCTCATGCAATGATAAGTATGAAAGAATGTTGTGGTCATGTAAAAGAAGTTTTTCAATAAATATATTGTATTTTATGTCTTAAGTTGTCATGTAATGTTCCTAATTTACCAAGACACTATACCTCTCGATCCTTAGAGTTGTCTTAAGTGCAAGTTTATGTAATAAAACATGTTTAAGTATGGAATAAAGAGCAAGGTTGTTATAGTTAGTATCAAATGATAGGTTTAGTTATTTTTGGAATTAGGATTATAAAACCCTAGTAAAATCCTTATGGATAAGACTAAGTATAAGAAAAACATCCCTAAATTATGGTGAGTATATATTAAGTGGTTTCTCAAGAAAATGCATCCCTATCTGGATACAAACAAGTAGAGGTGGCTATAGAACAAATGTATCTAGAGGTAAAACTCAAAAACACCACTTTGAGATAGACTCAAATAGGAACCGGTGCATGAAAAAGGGTCTTGATTCACTCTTGGTTGGACACTCCTAGGGGATATGATTTATTAAATTCATAATCTTAGTATGAACCATTATTAAGGGAATAAAAAAAATTCCACAAAGAATATATGTTGGGAAGTAGATCATGGGTAACATATATTGAAGCCTATAAATTCATAAGTTAAGGAAATAAATGTAATTTATAAGCTATCCATTTTTTATTTGGATTCACCTTTATGTGTTACCCTTAACTTTCTTTTTATTCTAGCCAATGGATGGTAATAGGAGGACTCAGGCTAACAACTCATGTGAAGATCAATGTGATGACCGTTCTGATGAGATGCTCAATCTAATGGGAGTGGGAATCACAAAATTTGTCATGACACTCTCTCAGTTAACTCAAGTTTTGAATAGAAAAATGGGTCAAGAGGAGCGTCCAACACCCCCTAAGAAATAAAAAACTGCAATCAATAGATTCATGAGAAAAAGGCCACCTACTTTTAATAGATCATATGATCCCTCAATTTCTTAACAATGGATCAAATCCATTGATAAGATATTCTATATCCTTCAATGTTCTGAAAAAGAGAAGGTCATTCTGGATGGTTATCATATGGAGGGTGAAGATGATCAATGGTGGACATTGATTCAAAATAATAAGCCTGAGGAAGAGATCAAGGCATTGGAATGGAAGGATTTATGGAAAATATTTTTCAATAAATATTTTCCTCACACCCTCTGAATTAAGATGGAAAGGTAATTCCTATCCCTTAAGTAAAATGACGATGAATCCATCATATCATACGAGGAAAACTTCACAAGGCTTGTACGATACGCCTCCATCTTTTTCGTTACCCCCGAATGCAAGGTTGACCACTTCTTTAGTGGGATAAAACCTAGCCTATAGAAAACCCTAGTGATTCATGACTTTGATTTCTATGAGTAAATTTTCAGATGTGCCTTCAAATTCAAAATGTAGATTGGTGAATCTTAGGGGTATCATGGGGATAAGAAGACGAAAGTGGAATTTAATTCTAGCAGTCCAATGGATAAATCCAACAGTGCTAAGAAATCCCAACACCCCACTTTCCAAAGGTGCAGAAAGAAGCACCCCAAAAATTTCCTGAAGGGGATGAGGAAATTATTTAGGTGCGGAAGAGAAGAGCACTTGGCCATTAATTTCCAACAAGAAAAACCTGTTATTGTGACAAAGGAGAGGAATGCTCCCTTAAAACCTCAATTTATTGTTCATTGCTTTAACTATAAAGAACCAGGGAACTTTTGAAACCATTTCCCTAAGCCAAGGGTTTTTCAATACAACCAACAACCTCCAAGGCATCAAGGGAGATATTTTACCATCACTATAGTTGAAGAAAATCCTGATAACAAAGTGTTGATAGGTACGGTGGTTATTCATTAAATAATATAAAATGTACTTTTTAATTCTGGTTCTAGGCATTCTTTTATATCCCAAAATTTTACTAGAACAATCCCAACACCACTACAAATCATGGAAGTAGAGATGTCGGTGAGAACGGAAAATGGGGAAATTATTTAATCTCATGAATATAACTCCTCCCCTATCACAATTTGTGGATTTAAATTCCCGAATAACCTTTTCATAATCCCTCTGGTGGAATTTGATGCAATTCTTGGCATGGATTGGCTTTCCCTATATAGAGCCAACATAAATTGTTGTGAGAGGTAAATTACTCTCCATATGGAGAATCAACCCCCAATTATATAAAATTGCAAGGAGGAGGATGAATCTTCTTTAGCACCATCATCTCAAGCATGGATATTACTTCCCTATGAGCATGTGTATCTTGCTCATATTATTGAGTCTAATTAAGCAACCATCCTTGAAAACATGTCTATTATGAGGAAATTCACTGAAGTGTTTCCCGAGGAATTTTCTGGTCTTCCTCCTAGAATAGATGTTGAATTATCAATTGATCTTATACCTGGGGTGTTTCCAATATCCAAGATATATATAGAATATATTTTGTGGAGATTGAGGAGATATAGAAACAACTACCAAAGAATCTGTATAAAGAGTTTATACGCCCAAGTGCTTCACCATGGGGTACACCAGTCCTCTTCATCAAGAAGAAGGATGGTCCAATGCGCCTTTGCATTGATTATCGTGAGATCAACAAAATCATGATAAAGAATAAGTATCCTCTACCACGAATTGATGAATTTCTTGATTAGCTATTTGGAGCACAATAATTCTCCAAGGTGGATCTTCAGTCTGGATATTACCAAGTAAGGGTGAAAGAGGATATCCCCAAGACTACATTTCGTACAAGGTACGGGCACTATAAATTCATAGTAATTCCTTTCAGACTCACTAATTCTCTAGAAATATTCATGGAATTTATGAATAGATTATTCAGAGATTACCTAGACAAATTTATGGTAGTATTTATAGACGATATACTAATATACTCTAAAACCAATGAGGAGAATTATAAGCATCTAATCACTGTACTAGAGACCTTATAAAAGGAGAAGCTCTATGAAAAGTACAAAAAGTGCGAGTTCTGGTTGAAGGAAGTCTCGTTATTGGGTTATATCATCACAAGAAATGGGATATATATGGATCCCTCTAAGACAAATTCAATTGATGGATGGACGAGGTCAACATCTGTGATGGATATCCATAGCTTCTTTGGGTTAGATAGGTATTATCACTAATTTTTGAGAAATTTCTCATGATTGTCAAACTATCTTACCAAGATAACTCATAAGGGAGTCAAGTTTTCTTTGAGTGATGAATGTGAAGAGATCTTCAAGGAGTTGAAAAGGAGGATTATCACTATTCCCATGCTCACACTACCCACAAGTGGAGAACTTTTCATGGTATTCAATGATTATTTGAAGAAGGTAATGGGTTGTGTGTTGATGAAAAATGACAAAGTCATTACCTATGCTTCAAGGAAATTGAAAGTTCATGATAAAAATTATCCAACACATGATATGGAGTTGGATACAGTAATATTTGAATTAAAAATTTGGGGAAATTACCTCTTTGGGGAGAAGTGTGAAATATATACAGATCACAAAATCCTCAAGTATATATTCACAAATAAAGAGTTGAACATGAACCAACAAAGATGGTTAGAGCTGATCAAAGACTATGACTGCTCAATCCATTACCACCTTGGGAAAGAGAACAAGGTGTTAGATTCTATAAGTAGAAAAGACCCATCAATTATATAATTGATGAGAATTGAAAAGGATCCAATATTCTTAGATTTGATGAAGATGGCCATGCGAACTATAAAGAAGGGAATATCATAAATCCTTTCACAAATGATTTCTCAACCGTCTCTTTTGGAAAGGTTAAAGGATGCTCAAAATGATGATTTGGTAATTTAGAAGAAAGTGGAAACTATCAGAAAATGGAGATCCTTGAAGTTCAATGTTAATGAAGAAGGAATTGTGATATTTGGGACAAGACTATGTGTTCCATCAAATCCAGAGTTAAAGAATTAACTTTTGTATGATGCACATAGTTCAAATTTCTCCATTCACACAGGAAACAAAAAGATGTATCGAGATCTCCGAGAGCATTATTGGTGGGATAACATGAAGAAGGAGATCATTGAGTATACATCAAAGTGCTTAGTATGTCAGCAAGTGAAGGTTGAGAGGTATAATTCTAAGGGGATGATGCAACCATTACCCATACCAAAATGGAAATGGGATAACATCACCGTGGAATTTGTCACTGAAATTCAAAAGAAATCCAAAGGAAACAATTCTATCTGTGTTTTTGTGGATCATCTTACAAAGATTATACACTTCATTGCAATTCAAGAGGATTTATCATTGGATCAACTGACACAGATATACATCAGAGAAGTGGTGAGGTTACATGGAGTTCCACTATCGAGTGTATCCAATAGAGATCCAAGATCCACCTCTAAGTTTTGGAAGAGTCTCTAACATGCTCTGAATACTGAGCTAAACTTCATTACGGATTATTATCCTTAAACTAATGGACAATCTGAGCGGACTATCCAAACACTTGAGGATATGTTGATAGAATGCTCAATGGACTTCAAAGGATGCTAGGATCAATATCTTCCTCTGGTTGACTTCTCTTATAATAACAGTTTCCACTCAAGCATCCAAATAGCTCCTTATGAAGCCATTTATGGGAAGAGGTACAGAACACCAGCATTTTGGGATGAAGTTGGGGAGAAAAAACTCCTAGGTCTATAAATGGTCAAAGAAATGGTGGATAAGTTTAAGACCATCCAGCTGCACATTAAAGCTGCTCATAGTCAAAAAAAGAGCTATGGTGACAATCGTCAACGAGACCAAGAGTTTTATGTTAGAGACATGGTATTCCTTCACATATCACCATGTAAGAGAGTTATGAGATTTGGGAAGAAGTGAAAGATTATTCCAAGGTACATCGAACCTTTTGAGATCCTTGATCGCATTGGAGCAATGGCATATCGACTAGAACTCCCACCGAACCTATCTCAAGTACATGATGTATTCTATGTGTCACTCTTGAGGACTACATACCTAACCCATCACATGTACTCAATCTAGAGGTAGTACCATTGGATAATTACCTCTCCTATGAAGAGAATCTATTGAAGATCTTAGATCATAGGGAAAAAGTTCTACGAAAAAAGACAATGCCCCTCATCAAGGTGTTGTGGTGAAACCACAAGTTTGAAGAAGAAACGTGGGAATCAGAGGAACTGGTGAAGCAGAGTTACCCTCATCTATTTTAGTGTGGGAAAAGGAAATTTAGAGGGAGAAATTTCTTAAGGGGGGAATATTGTAACGACCCAAACTTTTATTAATGAAAATTACTATTGTTTTAATTAAATGTCTTATTATGTAAAATGTTTATATAAAACATATGAACTTACTTGGTTTTATGTTTTTGGATTTTAAAATACTATTAAGAATTGTTACTATTGATAATATAGTCATTGAACAGTGATCATGTGATTATTATAAATATAGGGCTTTAACAAATCCAATTTACCCAGACAAAGGAAGTGATGGCCTCATCCAGTAGAATTTCTCCATACAAAGCCCATTTTTCAAAGTTAGGAAAGGAGGTAGAATCATTGGGCATCGCTCTTGACCAATCCCAAGCTGATCTTCAACACGTTAAGCTTGAATAGAATCGTTTATGGGAGAAGTGGAAGTTAATAGAGATTACCACGTGAGCAATGTTATTTGATCCTCCCCAAGAGTATGTCATCGTCACAAATCTTACCCTTAGGTATTATGTGGGTGTTATAAGGGGTTATTTAATAAGGCATTAGTTACTTTTTTTTTGTGATCCCTTTTATAAATAAAAGTCGTATTCCATCAATTCATCTATGAAAATATTTTTTCTTAAAAATATAATGATTTAGATAAATTGATTTTTAGGGTAAAATGGTACTTTTTGGAAATACAAAAATTATTTTATTAAACTGAGGTTTTATTAATATTGTTATTATAATAGTGTTATAATAATACTCCTTTTAATTATAAGTGGTGATTATATTCTTTATTGTTTTTACTCTATAAATTATTAATTATTCAGTTTGATGAGAATTATATTTTCATATGATAAAACTAAAATTGTATTTTTAATTAAAGAATTTATTTTGATTAATTAATTAGTTTTTGTAATAAATAATATTTTAATAAAATATTTTTATTATATAGTTTCTATAAATGATCATATAATTTTTATGAAGAAAAATATAATTTTATTAAGGTTTGGAAACTATTTTTGTCAAAACTTGTCACTTTTCAATAAATAACGGTTTTTATTTTAAAAGTGAAAATTAACATATCTAGAAAATTATTTAAATAAAATTAATATTATTTTTGGAATCAGGACATTGAAATTATCCAACAATGAATTTTTCACAATTTTCTGTGATAATTGAATTTTTTGGGTAAAAATTAAATACCGTATAAATATATAATGTGTTTTATGACATCATAATGACCCAATAATGATGTAATAAAACACTATAAAAGTTTTATTTAGATAATATATGTTTTAGCTTTAAAATAATTTTATTTTATATTTTTTTATTAAATTTATAATTCCTTAGTGGACCCTCCAAGACTTATAAAATATTTTAACATTTTAAAATGATTTCCTTGAGAGTGTGACTCACCTCCACATAATAAAGCCTTAATATTTTATTAATTTAGGACATTTTCCTTATAAAATAATTTTTTACACTCCCCTTTGCAAAAAAAAATGGGCAAAAACCATGGTTTGGTTTGTGATTTTGAATATTTAATTATATAGATTCCAAAACCTAAGTGTGTGACATGTTAAAGAATTCCCCTCTCTTTTCCTATATAAACTCAACCAAGCTCCCACTTCTCTTCACTAAAAACCCTTTGATAACATCTCTACTCTAACTTCCTCTCTATATAATCCTCCCAAGGTTCCCCAAGATCTCAATAATCCCCTCCTCAAGCTCTTGAAGTCCCACACTCAAATAAGGGATCCTCACCTTCCTTCCTTCCTTATTTATGTTCAAGTTTCCTTATATTGTTATTCCCTTCTATTTTCAATTAAAAATGTTTTGGTATGATTTCTCACCTCCCCTATACTTACCTCCTTGTGTTTTAATGATGAGATATCCCTTTATATCTCATTAATTCCTCCCATTTACACCTGTTACCATGCTGAAATTCCATAAGGGATTTCACTCTCCTCATTTACTTTCAAGCAATTCTTTTATGTTATGCATCTAAATTCCATTAAATATGTTGGGATATTATATTTTATTACCTCATTACTTTCCATTTCATGTATAAATTATTAGAGACACATTTCTATATCATCAACCCATTTTACGATTTCTATTTGACATTGTTATGCTGCCAAAGTTACACCAAAATTTCTCATGCCAAAATCATCATATAAGTGAATACCATACCCATTTATCTATTAAGGGTATTCACCTTTATGAAAATGTAATTGTTTATCGAGGACTTAAATTTATGTATTCCACATCTCTTATTCATGAAATAAATTATGATGTTTAATGAATCCATGTTGTATGATCTATGTGGCACACTTATACTTGAAATGAAATGATTAAGAAGGGTGTACCCTAATAGCACTCCAATGCATTGGGTAAAGAATAGTATCATGATATTTCATGTTCAATGTGTGTTTACTCATTCCAATTCATGTGAAATGAGGGTTTACTCATGCTAATTCATGTGTAATGAGGGTTTACTCATGCTCCATGTGCAATGATCCTTGGCTCATGCTAATATCATGTTAAATGTTGTTGCCACATTTCTATATTATGATAATCATTCTATATCATGACTTTATGTTCATGTTTATCTTATGATTCATTGATATGCCTATTGACTAACATATATTGTATTCTTCATGTTATGCCTTGTTTACTATATGTCCTCTGGTTATCCCATGAAATGCTAAGTATGAAGGAATGTTGTGGTCTTATAAAATAAGTTTTCAATAAATATATTTTATTTTATGTCTTAAGTTGTCATGTAATATTCCTAATTTCCCAAGACACTAGGACTATCAATCCTTAGAGTTGTCTTAAGTGAAATTTTATGTAATAAATCATGTTTAAGTGCGTAATAAAGAGCAGGTTTGTTATACACATATTTTTTATTTTGTAAATGAATGGTTTATTTATTTATAAGATGCTTCATTTATTTGGATGATTAAATGTGATCACCTAAAGTAAATAAATTAACTATCACGCTAAATATAAGTTAAAATAAAATTATTATGCATAAATTATTTAATAATACATGATTAATTAATTATGTAAATTTCACATAATATTAATAATCATGTGAATAATAAAATAAGGGATATTTATGCATAAGATAAACAAAATCACTCATTCAAAATATCAAGTCCAATGATTCCTTTAATCTTATAAGTTAGTATGAAACCATAGTTAAAGTGTTATTTTGGCCATAGTTAGGGGAACTTTTAATTATTGGTGAGTATTAATAAAGAAAATGGGATAAATTAATCAAATTATTAGTAATGGTAATGGTCATTGTCTACTTGATACAATGTGAAGGCAAGGGTTTAGGAAATATAATCATAGGATTTGTGGATTTAGTAGTTCACTAAACATATCAAGGAGTTGCAATTTAATACAGTTGGAAAATAAAGCCTACCTAAATACCTTCAAGTGATTTTCATGGCCCTAGTTTGGGTTATGATAAGGGGAATATGGATCTTTTACACTAGAATATCAGAGTGAATAGATATTCTAAGTCTAGTGGTGAGGATTGTTGGAATTTGATAAAATAGTGGGAAACTAATAAAATTAATTTATTATGTCATAAATGGTAATTAGTATAAAGTTATAATAATATAATTTAATTTATTATATAAAAATTAATTTTTAACCACATAAACACTATGATTGGTACTGGACAAAGAAAATTTCCTTACCTACACAAACTTCCAAGAGTAGTATAGGAGCTTGTGAATTTCACTCATATAAGAAGATTTATTTTATGTGTTGGAATCCTCTATTCCTAGTCATCCACCTCAAGGAGTGAGTGAGGGTTATAATGATATTTATAGGAGGAGCATGTTGGATTATTCATATGTTTCTTGCACCATGTCATCAATTATGTCTAGAGGGATAAAGAAACAACATAAGGATATGGATGAATACACCATGATTGATCCTCTATAAGAACTTGAGAAGGAAGAAGAGTGGATAAATATAAACAAGATTTTCATACCACTATACAAGTTTAAACTTGAAGATAAATACCTATATAGTGATCATGTACTCCATATATTAAAGTATATCAATAAGTTAGAGAAGTTAGGATTTCATATGAATATGAAATTATCCATTAATCTCATATTATCATCTTTACCACCTAAATTATCCCTATTAATTTAGAATTTTAGAATGAACATTATGGAAAATACACTCATGAATATTTTGACTATGTTTCACTAAGCTAATCGAGGTTAGTGGGAACATGGTTTCATGTCCCTTGTGGTGAAAAAAGTGAGGGAGAAGGTTGAAAATCCTATAAAAAGTTCAAATAAAATAGTTCTTTTGAAATTTCTATCAAGTAAAATATTTAGAAATATAGAAATGAAAATAAGATTATCTACTTCATAAGTTTCGAGAAAGTTCACTAGAAGAGTAATTACAATTAATTGAATAAGAACCAAGAAAAATCTTCTACTTTGGGTATATTCATAATTTTAGGTAATATTTATAATTATCTTCTAAGGTATCAAATACAATATGTGACTCACATATTTTTATGAAAATACAAGAACAAAGAAATATCAGTAGGATTACAAGAAGTAAGGTGACTCTTCAAGATTTTTTATAGGACTTGACTCATGAAATAGATTTAGAAGATCAAAACTTCAAGATTGAAAAGTGGATTGATTCTCATAAAACTATTATTTTGTACTGAGTGTTACGAAAACATTTATCTCAATGTCTAATTATAGACACAATGAGACATTATTTTGTAGTTTAAATGAATTTTTTTATGGTATATCATAATTAATTAGTTGTTTAGTTATACTTAAATCACATATGTCCAAATATAGATAATTAATTATGAATATGAAATAAAAAACTCATATAATACCTTGTTTTGTAAATATAATCCTTATTCATGTAAAAGTAAAAGTAAAAAACCATATAACCATGTTTAGGGTCATAAAGTCCCAAAAATACCTCTAAAGGAGCAAAGAACCCAAGAGGTGATGCAAATTGAATCAAAAATTGATGAAGTTAAATCCACCGTAAAGAAATTAGGCTTCACCACAAAGTAGAAAGACCTCACTGTAAAGAAACTCCCATTCTTAAACCAACCCTCCTTTATGAAGTCAGATGGAATCTGTAAATAAAATCCATCCACCAACCACGAACCAACATCCCATCATTTGTGGTGGAAATTAAATCTTATACATGACCACATAGAACCTGATCTTCATAGAATTGTTTTTGTGAAGGCTCGTCCTTTTAGAAATCCAAGAAGTAGTGTTATGTAGTTTTATATTCATCATGCATCATTTTTAGTATCCAGGTGAGTGGCTATGTGATTGTATATCACAGCCCCTATCGTTTTTGGTTGACGAGCGATGATCTGTATCCCTTCGCATACTGCTATGTGGTTTTATTTTTTGGGAAAATGATTTACCTAACACAAACTATAAATACCCCAGTCTTTCCTAGAATAGAGGAAAAAAACATAGATGTGAACATAGATGAAGACCAAAGGAGAAAGGTATGGAATTATTCTTAGTATGACTTTCTATTTCAGAAAGCAAAGAATATTCCAAAGGGGGTATGGGGAGAACTTTGTAAAGTTCCTATGAAGTACCACTTTTATGAATCATTCATGAAGAATATCCTTTTTGAAATACCTCTTCAATTAAGAGCCTTCATGAAGTGATTTTGTGAACTTAGTTCATATAGGATTCGTTTTAGAGGATGCTTTGAGGGAGATTCTTTGTAGGGATTCTTCATGAAAGGTATTTCACAAAGCACCCACAAATTCCCTTCATGGGCCACACCCATTTCATATAGAACTTTCTTAAATGTGAAATAGTAGGATTTAAGGGTGTTTATTACACTCCATTTTTAATCTCATAGTTCTCAAATAATTTATACTTCCTATGGTTATTTTATAAAGAAGTCAATTGATATAATAATAATAATAAAAGAGTTTATCCCATTTTATACCCTTCTCTAAGGTTACCCACCAGGTCCACATCAACTCAAATAATCTTAGTGACACTTCCTCTCAAAAGAAAAACTTATCTATTAGGGACATATTATCAATGAAATATATCTATATGGGAAACCTATGTGTAATCCCCACTATAATATTTAGTGTTAACCATTTCTCAACATAGATGTCCCCAATACATGACATTAAACTATGTGGAAAACATCCTCATCATAATATATAAAAGTGTAAGCTTACCTAATGTAACAAACATGGGATTCCCTAAGAAACTAGGATAGGATGCCTCATTTCATAATAATGATATGACCTAACTTCATTCATGGGTATTATCAAATTATAAACTCCATCCAAAAATAATTATGTATCCTCATATAATGTGTTTGATCCTTAATTATCTCTTTCTTCACACAATGAGTATGACTAACATGGGATTAAATATTAAAGTTGATCATGCCATTAGAATAATTAAAATTCTTGCAATTAGGCCTCCTACTAGGAGTAAGCCCCAAATTTATTTTACCACATGGGCCTCCACCTCGGTGTAATCCCCAAAGATACCTTCACCTAACTCTTTTACTAGGTCAGATATCTAAGGGAATCTCATGCACAATTCTCACTTGATATCCTATTATCATCTCTATTATTACATAGAAATCATACCATGGAAGCACTAATGTATAATACCTATTCAATCCCTTATTGTGTATTCTAATGAAATATGAATGATCTTCTATCTCTTTTTTATCACACTAAGCATGAATCACGTGGGATTAAAGGTTTTATTGATCATTCTATTATAATAATTGACATTTATCATAGGAATCACCTAGTAATATTAACTATATGAATTTAAACTTCACATGCTAAGTCGAATAGTACAGTCCCGGTATATGACCTTAAACTATACCACCCAAACTACATGGGCTTTGATTGTTGTTTCAATGGGATATGTAGGATGCCTCTCTGAATTTCAAACCTAACATCATCTTCTATTTACATATTCATGGGGTCATATCCCTCATGAGATCATTTACATCCTCCCCTCACCTAACCATATTCCTATGATCTTGTATATCCCTTTATCAAGGGTTGTATCCCCTGGGAAAACCCTCTTTATTGGGCTATATTCCCATTGTTAATATACCCTCACTTGGAACATCATATTACCTACAAGTATTATCATTTCCCCACCTATAGGACCATATTATCTCTAAGTGACCACTATATAGACCTCAAGATTTCATATCCATTATGAGGTACAATCCATCCTCATTGGGACATATTACCCTAGAGGAAAACTATAAAAGGGTCACTCATGTGTAAGTCCCATATTATCCATTATTAAGAACCTTTCACCTAGATTTCCTAACTACATGACATTAAACTACATGGTTCGGTCCTTGTCACATGACCATAAAAGGTATGATATACCCTATTAAGTGGCACTAAACTATGTGGGTTATGATTCCATTCATATGGATACATAGGAAGTCTCTTCCATAGCCTCTATCCTAACACCACAAACATCCCCCACCTTACTGTATAATGATAAACTCTAGATCATTCAACTATATATCTTTAAAACATAGTGACCCAAATACTAACATCACTAAGTAATAATGAAACAAGATAGAGATCCTATGATGCATACAGATGGTTCCATTGATAGATAACCTTTGATACATATAGATGATCACATTCATTGAGAACCTCTTATACATATATATGTTCGCATTAATATATGATAATGATAAACTTATGGAATATAAGTAATCTATTCCACACTAGGATATGGGAAGGATTAATTAAATATTTCTTCAATCTATAAGAGAGTTAAAGAGTGGGAAAGGATCCCTGCAAAAAGGTACGATGATCCAGACCTCCCACCCTCTCAACCAATACATATTCCTAAGTGATTTTGATAAACCATCTCAGTGACCACATGCCTTTGGAAATTAGGTCTATAGTAACATTCATTTTGAACTCACATGGATTTGAGAGTCATTGGGTGTTTCCAGTTCTACAAATTTATTCTCATTTAAAACCAAATGAAACAAAAATAGTGAACCCAACTTGAAACTTTGAACTGTGTTATCCTTTCACAATTCACTACTAGAATATTGGGCATTCAAGCCCCCTGACACGGGCGACCGCCAATGGAGGTCTCTTCCCTTTGTAAAAAAACCTTAGGGCTTTGGCGCCCCCCCCCCCACCGTCGCCCTCGACCTAGCCCCCCCCCCCCCCCCCCCCCGTCGTCGCCCTCCCTGCGCGCCCTCCACCGCTGCCCTGCCTCGCCACCCTCCACCGCTCGCCGCCATCGCCTCCCTCATCGGCCCCCTCCCTCCACGCGCCCTCCGCCCTCCAACCATCCTCCACTCCCCTTTAGCGTCCCTTCTCCCTCTGGCCTCCGCCCCCTCTATCTCCTACCCCTCTGACCTCCGCCCTCCGCCCTCCGCCCCCTCGGCCCTCCCCCCACCCACCCTAGATGGCCCTCGCACCCCGGACAGCCCCCCCCCCCCCACACCCCGGACACCCCTCCCCGCACCCCGTACAGCCCCCCCACACCCTGGACAGCCCCCCTGCACCCCGGACATCCCCCCCACACCCTGGACAGCCCCCCCCCCCTCGCACCCCGGACAGCCCCCCCCCCCCCACACACCCCGGACAGCCCCCCTGCACCCCGGACATCCCCCCCGCACCCTGGACAGCCCCCCCCCCCCCCCCCGCACCCCGGACAGCCCCCCCCGCACCCCGGACACCCCTCCCCGCACCCCGGATAGCCCCCCCCCCCCCCCCCCCCCCGTTGCTCGTCCCTTGTCCCCTCACCACCTCCTCTCCTCCGGCTCCCCGCCGTCGCCGCCGCCCGTCCCCTCCCTCGTCGCACCGCCTTTGGATCCAGCTCCCCTTCGCTGCCTCTCCTCTCCCTCGCAGCACCGCCTTCGGCTCCCCTCCCTTCCAGGTTTATAGCGCAATTAGGTATGACATGGGCTTTCACTTACATTATTATTTTATCAATGATTCATAAATAAATTATTAGTATTTATTTTAAATATAGTTGATTTGAAAAATGAAAATGTAATAAGTATTGTGTAAATGTTTGTTATACGGATATTATTATTGATAAGAGTTGTATTGATCTTCCAAATCGAACGTCTAGAGAATATTTCAATGGAATTATGCAGTTTATTAACTTCACCAGAGGATTTGAAAGTGACTATATTAGTTGTCCGTGTAGAAAATGTGCTAACAGATATCAATTCACACGAGATACTGTGAGGGAGCACCTATTCTTTAATGGATTTCTGAAAAATTATAAGAGTTGGACTCTTCATGGAGAAGAATATGTTCGTTGTCAAAATACAGATGCAGCTCAGATGGATGTTGATGCAAGGATGAATGATCCAATGCATTAAATGCTTACTAAAATGGTATTTGGGTTTGATCCTGAAGGCATTGACATCCAGAATCTTGAGACCGGTGAGATAAATCTTCTCTCTAGTTCAGATCGTGATTCTAGGAGGTTTTATGAATCACTTGATGATGCGAAAATAGAATTATATCCTGAATGTACTTCTTACAATAAACTGTCGTTTATCGTGGAGTTGTTGCATTTTAAGACTTTGAATAATTGGTCAGACACATCATTCGACATGCTTTTGGTGTTATTGAAAAAAGTTCTTCATGTTGACACTAAGATTCCTGAGTCGTATTACTATGCTCGTAAGTTGACAGAGAACTTAGGTTTTACATATGAGACCATAGATGCATGTGCAAACAACTTTATGTTGTTTAGAAAGGAAACTGCCCATTTGGATATTTGTATGGTTTGTGGTGCTTCCAGGTGGAAAGAGAACAGGGGAAATAAGACTCATCAAAGTCAGATTGCGATATAGGGGAAACCAATTGCCATAAATCAAATGCATTACTTTCCCCTTAAACCGAGGTTGAAAAGATTTTTTATGTCATCTAAAGTTTCTAATTTAATGAGATGGCATGCAGAAAGAGTTCATGAAAGTGATATGTTAACCCACCCGGCAGACTCTCATGCATGGAAGGATTTTGATAAGAGACACCCCGACTTTGCTAAAGATGTTCGTAATGTCTTATTGGTATTGGCAGCAGATGGTTTCAATCCATTCAAGTCTATGGTTGGTGCAACTCATAGCACATGGCCCATGGTGTTGGTTCTATATAATCTTCCTCCGTGGCTTTGTATTAAGCAACAATTTCTATTAATTTCCACTCTTATTGATGGACCTAAAAGTCTAGGGGATAAGATTGATATTTACCTTCAGCCATTGATTAATGAGTTGAATGAATTTTGGGGCGATGGTGTGATGACTTATGACTGCGAAATGAATGAAATGTTCAAACTTCATGCTGCTTTATTGTGGAAAATCAATGACTTCCCAGCTTATGCAAATTTATCAGGTTGGAGTACGAAAGGGGAATTTGTTTGCCCTTGTTGCAATAAAAGTAAAACATATGTATGGCTTAAACATTCCAAAAAATGGGCATATATGGGTCATAGGCATTTTATCCCCCCTCAGCACAGGTTCAGAAAGGACAGAGTGGCATTTGATGGTTCTAGAGAGTTCATCCCAACACCAAAGATCATGACAGGAGTCGAAATGTTATCACATATTGAGGAAGAAAACATCCGCATGGTATATGAAATTCAGGATTTGGTGGCTCCTCCAGTACGTAATATCCGTGATGCGGGTAGGCAGCGCAGTCACAATTGGAAAAAGAAAAGTATTTTTTATAGTCTTCCATATTGGAAAACTAACATGCTGAGGCATAATTTGGAGGTCATGCACATTGAAAAAAATGTTTGTGATAACATATTGTGGACCATTTTAGGTGTCAGTGGAAAATCAAAGGACCATGTTAATGCACGTCGTGATTTGGAAGAAATGGGTTTAAGGAAATAGTTGCATTTACAGTTAGCTGAGGGAAACAAGGCATATATGTCTGCTACACAGTATACGATGACTACAAAGGAGAAAGAGACATTTCTTTCCATTTTGAATATGGTCAAGGTGCCTGATGGTTACTCTTCTAATATTTCAAAGTGTGTGAATCTGACGAGCAAGACATTTCAAGGGTTGAAAAGTCATGACAATCACATACTACTTCAGTAGTTGATTCCAATAAAAATTTGTGATTGTTTATCCCCCAATGTTTTTCAGCCGTTGATTGAGATGAGTAATTTTTTTAGACAGATTTGTTTAAGAAATCAATGAATGAGTGATTCAAAAAGTTTTCAGGACCGAATTGTACTTACGCTTTGTCACTTTGAGAAACTCTCACTCCCCCCTCATTTTTCGATGTTATGGTCCACTTGAAAGTGCACCTAACTAATGAAGTAATGGCTACTGGTCTAGTACAATTCAGGTGGATGTATCCTATTGAACAGTATTTGAGTACATTGAAAAGATTTGTATGCAACAGAGCTCGTCCGGAGGCATCAATAGCCAATGGTTATTTGATGGATGAGTGTACTACTTTTTGTGAAGAATATCTTATGGATGTTGAAACAAAATTAGATAATCCCTCTCAGATTCATGATGGTCCAGTTAGAGAAGGAACCACATTTGATATGGACAACATCGAGTGGATACAAGCACATCGATATATCTTGTTCAATACTCCATCAGTTGCACCATTAATGCAGTAAGTATCTTATCAATGTGCTTGTATAACTTTTACATGTTTTTTTTTTGCATAAGTTGATCATTTAAACATTGTGTTATCATTTGCAGGAAACACATTAATGAGATAAAAGAAGATATGTATCGTGCGACTGAGTTGCAAATTCAACAATCTCATTATGCGTCATTTCATTATTGGTTCAAGGATTATTTATGTATAAATTGATTTTCATTATGAGTTAAGTATTATACTAATTTATTTCTTCATATATCAGTATTGAATTTTATAAATTATGTAGGTTCGTAAGCGGAGGGAGTTAGGGGACACCACGCTAACTGAAGTATTTATCCAACTGGCCGAGGGTCCATCTATAACGGCTCGTCGTTATAAAGCTATTGATGCTAATGGTTTTCAATTTCGCATTAAAGATGTTGACGACAAACGAGCAACAAAAAACAGTGGCATCGGTTGTCCATTTTTCGATTCCGGTTATTACTATGGTCAATTGATAGACATCATTGAAGTTGTATACACATGTGGTTTGAAGTACATATTGTTAAAGTGTAATTGGGTTGATCCAGTGTGTGGATGTAAAGTCGATCAATATCAATTTTCATTGGTGAATTTTAACTATATGTTATACATAAATAATGAATGAGTTGAGAATGAACCTTTCATTTTGACATCACAAGCGGAACAAGTATTCTTCGTTACTTTGCCTTCGGATCCAAGTTGGCAAGTTGTTGTCAAAATGTCTTGGCGATGAGTGTTTTTATTTGAAGAAGATGAACCCGATACTGTTCTGTTTGTTTACCAACAGCTTGATCAACATATCATAGTTCAACATGAAGAATATATTTATTGGGTCAGAGCGGCTGTTGAAGGAGAAACGGTCGATTTGCATGCTTAATGAAAGGTATAATTGTTTTCCTTCTATTCAGTATTGAATGTCCTAGGATATCATAAATTATCTAACCATTTTATAAATCCTTATAAGTTTTAATCCTCACTTTTGGAAGTTTATTCAATTATAAATATTTAGGGTGATTTTACTCTTGGTTTATTGATGTTATTATTGGTTTATCTTCCCTTTGAGGTATTCTTCATCTGGTTCATGTGCTGCTTGAATTTTTATTAATTCTATCTGAAATTTGGCTATGCATTGATTGGTTTTGTACATAATTTGTATATTTGTTTTGTTAAATTTCTGATTTTTTAAAATTCATTCACAACTAATTATTCAATCCATTTTTTTTATTAACAATTGTACAAGTTTGATTTTTTTATGAACAATCCAATTTATCTTTTAGACACTTTGGATAGTCCCCTTACTAATGTTTTCTATGACTGTAGGCATGTCAGGGGAAGAGACAGCAGATCCACATCATCCATCTGAGGCATCTATGACTCAGGTTCAAGGTATGTTTGAATGTTATTGTCTCTATTTTTTATTTAATTGATAAACATATATATATATATATAACATCTGTCAAATTATATATAAATTTTCAACAGGATCAGACTCGATTGCTTCTTCCTCTCATAAGAGAGGCCTGGGTAGTGGCATTTTATCATGGAATTCTGACATGACGATTGATGTTTCATTTGATGAGGTATTTCATCCTGTGGGACCAAATTCCCCTGCATATATTCATCAGTTGGGTTATATCATATGTGACCCACATCGATTTTCATTGACCACGCGTGACTGGGCTTCTATCCCTCAGGACACATTAGATCGTCTTTGGAGGGAGGTTCAGGTAACAAGACCATTTTACTTTATTCTATATGTATAAACAATACTAATATGTGTGATTTTTTTCTTTATAGAAAAATTTGAAAGTATGCCCCGAAGAGTTTCGGCCCGTGTGTATGAGAAAATGTTGTAATATATGGAAAGACTATAAAGGTAAAGTGAAGAGGGACCACTGGGTACCAAATGTGGGTTCCCTAGACATTCTGGAAAATGTCCCGAGAGGTGCCCTCCCGGCTCAGTGGCGTGACTTGGTTGCATATTGGTCTACTGAGGGTGTTGCGGTTTGTATATTTATTTTGGTGTATATATATTTTCAAGAATGTGTGATTTATTTGAAATTTCAATGAATTGAATGTACGAGGTGTCAGCATGCCATTCTGAGAATCGAGCGTTGCAGGGACCACCTCACAGGCTCAGGACTCGTCACGTGTCTCTGCTCCGACATGAGGTATTTATTATTTATTTTTTAATTTATTAATTAATATGGTTTTGTGTTTATATTCTATTCATATACAGTTGCGGGAGCAAGGTGCATTGACTGATAAAATGTCGGTGTGGATGAGGACTCGTGATCACAATGATCCAGAGGCTGCAACATTGATAGTAAGTGCTTGTACTTACCAATACTTACATAAATCTGTATATTAACATATATATGTATATATATTTAAATATTTCACAGGCTCAATTTGAAGTTGAGTTAGAACATCTGCCAGAGGACCAGCGACAGCTTCCCATGCGAAGGGATGAGATCTTTCATCGCATTATTGGTCGGGACGGGCATGGATATAGTTTGACCTATGGAACATGGATTCCTCATTCTGTAGTGTCACGTGCTGCGGTTGTCGGTCCTGCTATTGCTCAAATGACACAATAGTTGTCAGATTTTGAGGCACGGCTACGTGCTTCCGAGGAGGCAAATGCGCAATTGACCGCTGAGGTTAGAGCACTGTGGCAATATGTGCGTCCATGTGATGGTGCAGGGGATCATACGATGCAGGTTTATACTGTATTTATTTATTTAATTTAAATTATTTTTGTTATGAAAATATTCATAATGTTTATTTGTTGTAGGCCCCTGGCCCACCGGATGGAGGTAGTAGTGATGACCACACGTGATGCATCATATTCATGAGGTGTGTTTTTGTTTTTACTGGTGGGGTTGTTATTGATGTATAAGTTGGGATTCTAGTGAGATTTTTTGTGATTGGGGGGTATCATGTTGGTCTGACGCAATGTTTGTATTATGAAATGTGATAATACCTTTGAAATTATTTTATAAATGAAGTACATTGGAGCCTTTGTTGCCAAGGTGTAGGGTTTAGTATTGGGCCTTTTCCTTTAAAATGATATATCCTTCTATGTTTTATTTTAAATTGACTATACTGGGACTATTTAACATTTAAAGTATTGTTATTGAAAACTAGGGTGGAATCCGATTGATCATTTTTAGATCATACCCTACACCCCCCACCCCAGACACCCCCCACCCCCGTACAGCCCCCCCCCCCACCTCGGACAGCACCCCCACCCCCGTACACCCCCCCACCCCGAACAGCCCCCTCGCACACCCGTACAGCCCCCCCGCACCCCCCGGGACAGCCCCACCCACCCTGGACAGCCCCCCACCCTAGACAGCCCCCCCCCCACCCCCGTACACCCCCCCCCCCACCCAGACACCCCCCCCCCGCACCCCCGTACAACCCCCCTGCACCCCCTGAGATAGCCCCACCCACCACGGACAGCCCCCCACCCCGAACAGCCCCCCCCCCCCACCCCCGTACAACCCCCCCCCCACCCCCGTACAGCCCCCCCCCCCCCACCCCGGACAGCCCCCCCCCCCCCACCCTGGACAGCACCCCCACCCCCGTACATCCCCCCCAACCCCGACAACACCACCACCCCCTTACAACCCCCCCCCCCCCCCGCACCCCCCGAGATAGCCCCACCCACCCCGGACAACCCCCCCCCCCACCCCCGTACATCCCCCCCCCACCCCGGACAGCCCCCCCGCACCCCCATAGAGCCCCCCACCCACCCCGCACCCCCCCCCCCACCCCGGATAGCACCCCCACCCCAGTACACCCCCCCCACCCCGGACACCCCCCCCCCTCACCCTCGTACAGCCCCCCCGCACCCCCAGGACAGTACCACCCACCCCAGACAGCCACCCCCCACCCCCACCCCGGACAGCCCCCCCGCACCACCGTAGAGCCCCCCCCCCCACCCCGCACCCCCCCCCTGGAAAGCCCCCCACACACCCCGGACAGAACCCCCACCCCCGTACAGCCCCCCCCCCCCACCACCCCGGACAGCCCCCCTACACCCCCCCCCCGGACAACCCCACCCACCCCGGACAGCCCCCCCCCCCCCCCCGCACCCCCGTACAGCCCCCCGCACCCCCCCCCCTCCCCTCGTATAGCCCTACCCACCCCAGACAGCCCCCCCCCCCCCCCCCCCGCACCCCCGGACAGCCCCCCTGCACCCCTGTCCAGCCCCCCCCCCCCCCCGGACAGCCCCCCCGCACCCCCCGTACAGCCCACCCCGCACCCCCCATACAGCCCACTGGCACCCCCCCCCGGATAGCCCCACCCACCCCGGACAGCACCCCCCACCCTCGGACAGCCCCCCCCCCCACCCCGGACAGCCCCCCCGCACCCCCCCCCCCCCCGGACAGCCCCCCCCCCCCCCCCACCAACTCGCGCGCTCTAAAAGGGCGCGCTGGGTGGTCAAAACCACCCGAACGACCTCGAAATTCCATGAAATCAGAGGAAAACAACCGTGGAGTGAATTGTGAAATGTTCGTATAGACAGCATGTCAATCGGAGGTGCTGTTTGACTGCGGTGAACAGAAACGCATTTCCGGAGTCATAAAACACCAAAACGGCGTGTCACTGTCGAATTCAGAGAAAACAGTCTCTGAATGACCTCAAACCACACAAGAACGATAGGAATATTATTCTTGAGATGCAGGAGGAGACGGCACATCCATCGGATGTGCGGTGTGCGCGGTATGACCGAATGTGTCGTTTTCAGCAGTTCGGCGGGCTCTAAAAGGGCACGTTGGGTGGTCAAAGCCACCCGAACAACCTCGGAATGCCATGAAATCAGACGACAGTAACCGTTGAGTGAATTGTGAAATGGTCGGACAGACATAACATCAATCGGAGGTTCCTTTTGACCGCGGTGACCGGAAACGCGTTTTCGGAGTCATAAAACACCAAAACAGCGTGTCACGGTCGAATTCAGAGAAAACGTGCTCTGAATGACCTAAAACTACATGAGAATGATAGTAATATTATGCGTGAGATGCAGGAAGAGACGGAACATCCATCGGATGTGCGGTGCGCGTGGTACGACCGAATGTGTCGTTTTCAGCAGTTCGGCGCGCTCTAAAAGGGTGCGCTGGGTGGTCAAAACCACCCGAACAACCTAGGAATACCACGAAATCAGATGACAACAACCGAAGAGTGAATTGTGAAATGTTCAGATAGACATCATGTCAATCGGAGGTGTTGTTTGACCGCGGTGACTAGAAACGTGTTTCTGGAGTCATAAAACACCAAAACGGCGTGTCACGGTCGAATTCAGACAAACGTGCTCTGAATGACCTGAAACCGCACGAGAATGATAGGAATATTATTTGTGAGATTCAAAAGGATACATCACATCCATCGGACGTTCGGTGCGCAAGCTACGACCGAATGTTTCATTTTTAGCAGTTTGGCGCGCTCTAAAAGGGCACGCTGGGTAGTCAAAACCACCCGAACGACCTCGGAATGGCACGAAATCAGACGACAACAACCGCGGAGTGAATTTTGAAATGGTCGGATAGACGGCACATCAATCGGAGGTTTCGTTTGACCGCGGTGACTGGAAACGCGTTTCTGGAGTCATAAAACACCAAAACGGCGTGTCACGGTCGAATTCAGAGCAAACGTGCTCCGAATGACCTGAAACCGCACGAGAACAATAGGAATATTATTCTTGAGATACAGGAGGATACGGAACGTCCATCGGATGTGCGGTGCGCGTGGTACGACCAAATGTGTCATTTTCAGCAGTTCGGTGCGCTCTAAAAGGGCGCGCTGGGTGGTCAAAACCACCCAAATGACCTTGGAATACCACAAAAACAGACGAAAACAACCGCGGAGTGAATTTTGAAATGGTCGGAGAGATGGAACGTCAATCAGAGGTGTCGTTTGACCTCGGTGACAGGAAATGTGTTTCCGGAGTCATAAAACACCAAAACGGCGTGTCACGGTCGAATTCAGAGAAAACGTGCTCTGAATGACCTGAAACTGCATGAGAATGATATTAATATTATTCATGAGATGTAGGTAGAGACGGCACATCCATCGGACGTGCGGTGCGTGCGGTACGACCGAATGTGTCGTTTTCAGCAGTTTGGCGCGCTCTAAAAGGGCACCCTAGGTGGTCAAAACCACACGAACGACCTCAGAATGACAAGAAATCAGATGAAAACAACTGAAGAATGAATTTTGAAATGGTCAGACAGACGGCATGTCAATAGGAGGTGTCGTTTGACCACGGTGACCGGAAACGCGTTTACGGAGTCATAAAACACCAAAACGGCGTGTCACGGTCGAATTCAGAGCAAATTTGTTCCGAATGACCTGAAACCACACGAGAATGATAGGAATATTATTCGTGAGATGTAGGAGGAGACGGAACACCCATCAGACGTGCGGTGCACATAGTACGACCGAATGTGTCGTTTTCAGCAGTTCGACGCACTCTAAAAGGGCGTGCTGGGTGGTCAAAACCACCCGAACGACCTCGGAATGCCACGAAATCAGACGACAACAACCGCAGAGTGAATTTTGAAATGTTCAGATAGACGGCACATCAATCGGAGGTGTCGTTTGACTGCGGTTACCAGAAACGCGTTTCCGGAGTCATAAAACACCAAAACGGCGTGTCAAGGTTGAATTCAGAGCAAACTTGTTCTGAATGACCTGAAACTACACAAGAATGATAGTAATATTATGCGTGAGATGCAGGAGGAGACGACACGTCCATCGGACGTGCATTGCGCGCGGTACAACCGAATGTGTTGTTTTCAGCAGTTCAGTGCGCTCTAAAAGGGCGCGCTGGGTGGTCAAAACCACCCGAATGACCTCAAAATGCCACGAAATCAGACAAAAACAACCGAGGAGTGAATTGTGAAATGTTCGGACAGACGGTATGTCAATCGGAGGTGTGTTTGACCACGGTGACCGGAAACGCGTTTCTAGAGTCATAAAACACCAAAACGACGTGTCACGGTCGAATTCAGAGAAAACGTGCTCTGAATGACCTGAAACCGCACAAGAACGATAGAAATATTATTCGTGAGATGCAGGAGGAGATTTCACATCCATCAGACCTGTGGTGCGCGCGGTACGACCGAATGTGTCGTTTTCAGCAGTTCGGTGCGCTCTAAAAGGGCGCGTTGGGTGGTCAAAACCACCCGAACGACCTTAGAATTCCACGAAATCAGACAACAGCAACCGCGGAGTGAATTTTGAAATGTTCGGATAGAAAACACATCAATCGGAGGGGTCGTTTGACCGCGGTGACCAGAAACGCGTTTCTGGAGTCATAAAACACCAAAATGGCGTGTCACGGTTGAATTCAAAGAAAACGTGCTCTAAATGACCTAAAACCGCACTAGAATGAAAGGAATATTATTTTTGAGATGCAGGAGGAGACAGAACATCCATCGGACATGCGGTACGCGCGGTACGACCGAATGTGTCGTTTTCAGCAGTTCAGCGCGCTCTAAAAGGGTGCGATGGGTGGTCAAAACCACCCGAATGACCTCAGAATGCCATGAAATCAGACGACAAAAACCGCAGAGTGAATTTTGAAATTTTCAGATAGAAGCCACATCAATCGGAGGTATCGTTTGACCGTGGTGACCGGAAACGCGTTTTCGGAGTCATAAAACACCAAAACGGTGTGTCACGGTCGAATTCAGAGCAAACATGCTCCGAATGACCTGAAAATGCATGAGAATGATGGGAATATTATGAATGAGATGAAATAGGAGTCGGAACGTCCATCGGACATGCGGTGTGCGCGGTACGACCAAATGTGTCATTTTCAGCAGTTTGGTGCGCTCTAAAAGGGCGCGATGGGTGGTCAAAACCACCCAAAAAACCTCAGAATGCCACAAAATCAGACGAAAACAACCGCGGAGTAATTGTGAAATGGTCGAACATATGAAATGTCAATCAGAGGTTCCGTTTGACCGCGGTGACCGGAAATGCGTTTCCGAAGTCATAAAACACCAAAACGGCGTGTCACGGTCGAATTTAGTGAAAACGTGCTCCGAATGACCTAAAACCACACGAGAACGATAGGAATATTATTCAGGAGATGCAAGAGGAGATGGAACATCCATCGGATGTGCGGTGCGCGCGGTACGACCGAATGTGTCGTTTTCAGCAGTTCAGTGCGCTCTAAAAGGGCGCGCTGGGTGGTTAAAACCACCCGAACGACCTCAGAATGCCACGAAATCAGACGAAAACAACCACAGAGTGAATTTTGAAATGGTCGGATAGACTGTACATCAATCAAAGGTGTCATTTTACTGCGGTGACCGGAAACGTGTTTCCGGAGTCATAAAACACCAAAACGGCGTGTCACGGTCGAATTCTGAGAAAATGTGCTCCGAATGACCTGAAACTGCACGAGAACTATAGGAATATTATTCGTGATATGCAGGAGGATATGGAACATCCATCAGACGTGCGGTGCGCGCTATACTATTGAATGTGTCGTTTTCAGCAGTTCGGCGTGCTCTAAAAGGGTGTGCTGGGTGGTCAAAACCACCCGAACGACCTCGGAATGCCACGAAATTAGACAACAACAACCGCAGAGGGAATTTTGAAATGTTTGGATAGACGTCACATCAATCGGAGGTTCCATTTGACCGCGGTGACCGGAAACGTGTTTCCGGAGTCATAAAACACCAAAACGGCGTGTCACGGTTGAATTCAGAGCAAACATGCTCTGAATGACCTGAAACCGCACGATAATGATAGGAATATTATTCTTGAGATGTAGGAGGAGACGGAACATCCATCCGACGTGTGGTGTACGTGGTACGACCGAATGTTTCGTTTTTTGCAGTTCTTCGCGCTCTAAAAGGGCGCGATGGGTGGTCAAAACCACCCGAACGACCTCGGAATACCACGAAATAAGATGACAACAACCGCGGAGTGAATTGTGAAATGGTCGGACAGATGGCATGTCAATCGTAGGTGTCGTTTGACCGTGGTGACCGAAAACGCATTTCTGGAGTCATAAAACACCAAAACGGCGTGTCACGGTCGAATTCAGAGCAAATGTGCTCCGAATGACCTCAAACCGCATGAGAACGATAGGAATATTATTCGTGAGATGCAGGAGGATATGGTACATCCATCGGACATGCGGTGCGCGCGGAAAACATTCATTTTAAGACAAAAAAAAACACTTTCCTTAAACTAAAGCAAAGACTCCAAAATAAGAAAAACAAATTCAAAAATGATAACATTTCTTAAATTGGTGGTTTTAAATTATTAGAGCACCCATAAGATTTCAATTTTCATTTTATTATATGTATATAATAAATTAATAAAGATGTCAAATTTACATTTTTTTTGTTCAGTTTTCTTTGTATCTTATTGTAGGTTTTTAAAGCTGATGGTTGTGGATCGTTGAAGCACGTATATCATTTATTGTTTATGATGATCTTGATGTTTATTGTATTTGGATTTGTTTTTCATTTTTTATGATTTATATGCTGTTTTTTTATTTTTTATCATGAATTTTTTTTAAAAAAAATTCAATGGAGCGACCGCCATTGGCGGTCGCTGTAGGCCGAGGTCTCGGCCACCATTAGCGACTGCCAGTGGCGGTCGCTATAGGCCGGATTTTCATCCGGCTTCAGCGACCGCTGCGGTCGCTATAGGCCGAGGTCTCGGACACCTTCAACGACCGCCATTGGCGGCTGTTGGGCGGTATCTACAGACCAATAGCGACCGCCAATGGCGGTCGCTATTGGTGGAATTTTTAGTAGTGGCTATACATTGGGATATTCTCACACTAAGAAAAATGGCCTGATGTGAGTCCTTTAATTGTAAAATTTATTAGTCCAAAATGTTTTTAACATGTGTTGTTGAATTTAAGGGTTTTATTATTCATGTTTTTTAATCTTTCAAGGATAGACTATAACTCCCTCCAATAAAAATTAATATAATCACTGTATAAAAAGATGCATGCCTCAAGAGTTATTAGAGCTAGAGCCTCATCAGATTGAAATATTTCGTCACCAACTCAGCACCTTCATCGCTATGTGACAAATACATTTGTTCTGGAGTATCACCTCAATAGTACAATATTGTCTCTAGAGGTTGTTTGAGAATCCATCCTCAATAAAAAGTCTCACTAAATATCCTATTAGAAATGTCATAAATAAATAGGTGGCACCTTCCTCTACATTCAACCATTTCGGGAGCCTCTCCCCATATTACACCAACAAGTCCCAAACTTATCGTAGGGAGATGGATCAGTAGGAAAAATATGAACCCACAAAAAATATATGATTCATCATCCAATATCCATTATTTACAGCATCATATGGCCTCAATACCTTATTAACCCGCTAAATATACCACCTCATGGGTCCCATCTCTAATCACCCAGACCTGAGCATCCAGGAGAGATCGACAAGGCTGGTGAGCTGCCAAAAATAGGAAGTAGGATAATGAAGCTCATAATTTCACATATATAATTCTTTAATTAAATGTTTTAATCACAAAAAAATCATATTGTAAGGGTTATAATCACAATTTTAGGTTTTATTAATAATTTGAGCTTAATTTTAAAAATAACCTAATTTTGAAATTTAAATATTATTATATCATATTGGTATTTTGTCTATAAACTTTTCTAAACCTATATAGATTGTGAAATTAATTTGTTTTAGGATCACATCCTTGGTGGGATTCATTTCATTCAATTGTAACCAATGTTGAATCCAACATTATAAATCCAAAACGATCATGCAAGTTAGGCCTTGGAATATGTGATTAGATTGAATGAATTTTGAAGATGGTCCCATATCTCACAAATAGTAAGCCCAAAGGAGATGAAATTTAACATGTATACCAATAACATGATTAAAACAATTTTATTTAACTATATCATCATGATATTCAACCTTATTCATGGTCATAATGCTTAGTAAGTTGGCACATTAGAGTATAAACAGACTATTAGGACAGAAATATTTTCTTTAATGATATTATAATAACTTCAAACACACATGTCTAAAAAGGAAAATTTTGGGTGGATTCATGGAGAAGAAATAAATGAAAAACTTTTAGAAGAACACAATTTCAAATTCAGAAATTTACAATGTCCAAAACATGGAAACTTTTTATAGACAGAATTGGATCCAAAATCTTTCACTCCCCTCACTATAAAAATGTATCTCCCTATCCATTTCAAAGGTTTGGATGTTTTTTTATCCATTTTGATTATAATTATGGTTTATGATGATTTAATATAGTTTTACATGTTTAATACATTTTAGTTCATCTTCCTCTCTTCTCTTTCATTTTATCCTTTGTGTTCTTCCATTATTCCCTTCTTAAATCAATGAAAATTGAGAACTAACTACAATGCTTGTTCGAGGGGGGGATCATTGATGCTAGATTCCATGAACTATAATGCTTCTCATTATTATATTTTGATAATTTTAGAAGTATTGAAACTGGTTTTTTGTAGGATTCACCCTACTTTCAATATTATTCTATTCTTATCCTCATTCATTTTTATTCCTCTCCTTCATTGTCATAATACTGTATATGGGGTGAAGTAGCATTGTGGTGATGACATGAGGGATTATTATCCCAAATACAAAGGTTTGATGTGGGATAAAAACAATTCAATGGGTAGGTGTTGAGTTATATGGACGATCTTAAAAGTGCCCAGTCAGGATGATTTTATCACTGAGAGGGGGAGGGGGTGAACCAGTGATTCTTTTTATTTTATGTTTACTTGAAACAACCTACACCTCCTGTTAAAGATTCAATTCCCTGCTAAAAACAAGTCAACCACACATCCAAAGGAACACAAGTATTTATAAGGTTCACTAATCAATCAGAATAGGCTATATCCATGGTATGGTTTGGAAATGATCCAATACCATACAATCCTCTAGTAATAAATCCTTGGATTACAAAGAGTAGTATATACCCTTACAGTCATGTTGCACTATGTAAAAAATTATAATTGTGCGTGTACACCCTCTTAGCACAAATAGGGTAATACAATTATTATGTAAAAACTCATGTTACCTGTGATTTTTTCAATTTCACAAATGTATTCAATTGAAATATAATTATTCACTTTCTTACCCATAAGAAGATAAGAACTTCATAAACTTTGTTATGAGAAACTCGGTCTGATTTTCCTGGGTACAGTTTTCCCAGTTTGATTCCTCCGAGTATGATTCTTCCCAAATATGATTCTTCCAGTCTGATTTTCTTTCAGAATATAATAGAAATTAATCAACACCACTTCAATTCCTAATCCTGATAAACTTATTATGATTCTTCCTCAGTCCGAGAAACTGAATACGGAAATCCCGAAGCCGATTAATCTAGCCAGATACGATGATCATCCAAATACAATTGATAAGCTGAATATGGTAATCAACTAAATACGATAATAACTTAGTATAATTATAATATGAATACAACATTGTGATCTTGTCTCTTCTCCTATGTCTTCTTCCTATCAGAACATCTTCCAAAAAGATCAATATGGTATCTTCTTTCTCTCTTTGAAAACTCGGAGCTTCTCTCTCTACTGCAGTGAATAGTACCAACAGTTAGAAAGTAAAAAGTAATTATCCTTTTATAGGTGACCCTTGAAAGGTTGGGTCAGGAATCCCAAAAATATTTCTTTCTCACACAAATTCACCCAAATTTCAATTTCCCATGAAATATCAGAATGCATATTGACTTCATCAATGCTTCTCGAATCTTCTTGAATCTTCTACACTCTTTACTTCTACTTTATACTTTCATTTCAATTCATGGGTCTGATGTTCTGAATCTGATTTCTTAAACACAAATCTTTGTACTAATTATATGAAAGTGTATGAAGAAATGGATACAAATATAAATGTTGAATATGATCATTATTTTGAATGTAAAACCCCCCCTTAATAGTACATCCAGCAAACTCCTTCTCTTTTTCACTTGACCCACTTGAGATTCAAAACTACATCTTCTCCTATTCTCTTGACCCAATTGAAAACCTACAAAGTAGTTCAGCCCTTTTAAAATTCTTGACTACATTTTTTATCTCATTCTATCCTTTTCTTTTCATCCATCGGCCTCAAGAAATTAATTCTCTGAATACAATTTTCCAGAGTGCGATCTTTATGAGTATGATTGGCCAGGATATGCTCATTTCTGGGTATGATCATTCAAAATACAATCATTTTATTTCTAAGCATGTGTACAGTCATCCTAGGTATAAAAAGTTTTTTATTTTTTAGATGGATGATCGGACACTACAAAAAAAACGACAGCATCTCTTACACCACTCCCACCCGGATAAGATAAATTTGGGTATGATTCCTTTTTAATTGTTTGCATCACTTTCTTTAATTCCACCCAGATACGATAAATCTGGGTGCAATTTGGAAGACATGTTTTCCCTTTTCTTTCATCAATCTTGCATCTTAATTTCTCAATTAAACTTATGATTTATTAAAATAAAAATTATCAAAGCATCACCACACTTATTTTATCATGGTCATAAAGACTCTGATTATCCATCAAAACAACCACTTCTTTCACACCTAATTCAGATTGAATCCGATGAAAATTTACTTCCAACAAGATTTGTTCTCCATGAGTCTGATTCTCTCATTATATATAATGATCAATTCCTTATAATTATCTTTTATCATCCTCATTACGATCTTTTCCCATACCAAACCCAAGGTGAGTCTGATCAGAACCACTTCTTCCAAAATAGCTTCTCCTCGTTATGATGGATAAAGTGAGTCTGGTTTTTCAGAAAATATGAATCCGATTCTTTTGAAAACTATGGTCAGTATGATTTCCACCAAATACAAAGAGAGGTTATTTTATTTCTTCAGATACTTTCCTTGACAAAAAAATACAAACACCTTCATTCTTCAACATGGTCCTAATAATATCCCCCTTTGGATTTTGTTGTTAACCAAGTTTCATAAATCACTGAACTTTGTATCCTCAATCAATGGATTACTTATCATTAATTCTAATCCTATATGAGTTAACTCATTATAAGAAACATGAATCATTGATAGAAAAACCATGAAATCCAAAAGTAGTGATTATGATAACCTATTTATTTTTCCTTCTTCATCTCTTCTTCAACATCATATTTTCTTCATCCTTCCTAAAATAAAAAAAATTCTTTTCCTATGACCACTCTAACAAACAGTTAGAATAGTTCACTCCCAAAATAATGTTGAGTTCATAGCTTACCCACAACTCTCTCTTTTAACGTGAAATACATTGATTTGTGAAAAAAAATATCCCCCTTAACAAAACAATCCAAAGGTAAGATGAGAGAGGGTATAGAAACACATACCTAAACCTTGAAGATAAAGAGGTTGGACACCCATGTTCAACCTCAATTTAGAGAATAATTCCTTTAGTAAAGGTTTTGTGAATATGTCAGCAACTTGTTATGATGTTGGAACATACTCCAGATTCAATTCATTCTTATCCACATTATCTTTGATGAAATGATATTTGATATCAATATTCTTTGAATGAGAATGTTAAACTATTTTTTTGGTGAGACTGATTGTGATTTGATTATCACAACCTAAGAAAAAGGGTAACTTCACTTCAATAAGTAAATATTCCAATTGAGTTTTCATCCACATAAGTTGAGTGGTGGATTGAGTGGAAGCAGAATGCTCATCTTCATCCATACTAAAGGTTACTAAATTCTGTTTCTTTAAATGAAAACTAAGACAATTCTTTCCCAAAAATAATACTCCACTAGATGTGGATCTTTGATCATTGAAATTTCTTGCTCAATCAGCATCTGAATACCCAAACAAATCAATACTATCTAAGCTGAAATGCCTAATTCTGAATTCTGTTGTGCCTCTAATGTATCTGAGAATTATTTTTCTAGTAATTAAATCTGATTCTTTTAGAGAACTATGAAATCTGGCACATATAGTAATAGTATAAACAATATCGGGTCTTGAGGCAGTCAAATACAATAGGCTTCCCATCATCTCCTAATCCTCTTTCTAAACAACTTATTTTCCTTCTATATATTTATAAAACTTTTTTCCCATTGATATTTGTGTGGAAACAGGTTTTGAGTTTTCCATGAAAAACCTCTTCAAAAGTTCCTTAGCATACTTTTCTTGAGAAAGAAAAATGTATTCCTTTCTTTGATATATTTGTAATCAAAGAAAGTATTTCATTTCCCCTGGTATGGAAATTTCAAATACTTTTTTCATTTCTTCAGTAAATCTTTCACATAATTTTTCATCATTCCTAGAAAATATAATATCATCAATATAAACAATTACAATGAGGGAATGCTCTTGAATTTCTCTGATATAAAGACTTTTATCCACTCTTCCTTTCTTAAAACTCATCTTCCTTAAGCATGTATCCAATTTGGAATACCATGACCTCAAATCTTGTTTTATCCCATATAAGGCATTATTTAATCTGCACAAATAACTTTCATCTTTCCAAACCACAAATCCACAAGGTTTTTCAATATAAACTTCCTCTTCAGGATCACCATTCAAGAATTTGGATTTAACATCCATTTAGAAGATATTTTAGCCTCATTATGTAGTAATAGAAGGAAAGATTCTAATTTTATCAAGTCTTTCCACCAGAGAAAAGGTTTCATCAAATTCAATACCTTAAATTTGTAAATACCCTTTTTACACTAATATTTCTTTGTTTCTTATCACTTCACCTTCTTCATTCATCTTGTTCTGAGAAAATCCATTTTGTGCCAATAATGTTTTTGTTTTTAGGCTTGGGTATGAGTTCCCATGTATAATTATTTTCAATTTGATCAAACTCTTCATTCACGTCCTAGACCCATTCCAGATTCTCAAAATCTTCTTTCACGTCATTCAGTGCCACTTTTGAACATAGAGAAGTATGTGTAATTGAATTGGTTATTCTTCTTGTTTGAACCTTCTGATATTGATCACCAATAATGTTCGGATCTTACACTTTATTCCTCAACCTAGGATGATATTTTGGAATATATTCCTTATCACTTTAAATAGATGAGTCTAATTATTCTTCTTGATTAGGAATACAATTGTTTGTATCCTTATCTGAATTGTTTCCTTCAACTTGATCAACTTCCTTTTCTGCCTGAGCATGTTTCTCTTTCTCATATCCTTCAATCACTTTCACATCAACTGAATCAACAATTATTTTTACTTATTTATTGAATCATTTTTATCCTCTTACACTCAAATAATAGCCAATAAATATTCCATCTTCACCTTTCTACTCAAACTTACCATAGTTTCCACCTTTACTTTTTATAAAACATGGACTCCCAAAAACTATAAAGTACTTCAAACTTGAATTTTTTCCATAAAACAATTCATATAGAGTCATACCTAATTGATTCTTATAGAAAAAATTCTTTTTAATATAAACAGCAGTACTCATGGCTTGCCTCTAAATGTAATGAGAGGGCCCATGCTCAAGTAACATGGTTCTTCCCATTTCCGCCAAGATTTTTTTCTTTATTTCAGCAGCCCCATTTTGTTGGGAAGTGTATGGGGAACTATACTCATGGTGAATTCCATTCTTATCAAGATAATATTCAAACTATTAACTTCTATATTCACCACCATTATCTGTTCACAACTTCTTCACTGAATACTCACATTATTTCTCAGCTTTCCTTCTGAAACTTTTAAACTTTTTTAAATCATTTGATTTTTGTTTCATATACATAACACAAGTAATATGAGTAAAATCATTAATGAAAGTAATGAAGTACTTATCTCCATTTTTTTATTATTTTCTCATTGGCCCAAAAATATCGTAATGAATTAGCTCCAGGGACTATCTTGAAAAAATCTCAACTTTATTATGCACTGCATTTGTAATATTTCCTTTATAGAAGATGGTACAACACCAATACCTTCTTCTTGGAAAATTAGGAATGTATCAGACACTATATCTTTTAGATAACTTTATCATTTTTCTTTGACACGTGTATCCAAGACTTTTATGCCACAACTGATTCTCTTCAACCAAGATTATGTAACAAGAGTTATGTGTTTCACCAACCTAAAACAAATTTCCTTTTGTACGTTGGCCTTTTGTAACAATTTTTCCATCTTCTTCACTATCCTCTTCTTTATTTCTTTGAGGAAAATTTGTAGCAAAGTTCCCAACACCTCCAAATTCAAAAAATTTCAAGTGAAGTTTCCCTTTGTATTTCCTTGTACCTCTTTTCACATTTTTAAAAAACAAGGATAAAATATTGTAAAGATTTTTACATACCTCATTTTCAGAATCAGATTCACCAGCTTCATCTTCAATAATATTCTTCTTTGACTTTTCTTTATTTTCATCCTTGAAAGAAATTTCTCTATCAATCTTTATTTTTCTTTTCAAATCTTTATCCCTTGTCATTTCAAAAGTAATGAGAGTGTTATACAAATCATCAAGATATAATGTTTCATGATCTCTATCTTCTAATAAAGAAACTTTTTCATTGAATTTATCAGGTATGATTCTCAAGATCTTTTCAACAACTTAAAAGTCATCCAGCTTTTCACCAAGAAATTTTATAGTACTCACATTTTCATTCACCTTGGTAAATAAGTACCCAACAAATTCATGCTCACACATCTTCAAATTTTCATATTTAAATCTATAGATTTGTAGATTTTCCTTCTTCACTTTTTTATTTCCCTCATATATGTTTTTCAATTTATTCTATATACCTTTGGTTATAGAAACTCCTTTCACTCTCAAGAATTCACTTTCAGAAAGTGATGATAATATATCATTCTTGGCCCTTCCATCATTCTCAAGATTCTTCTTATCAATAGATGTAAGAGGATTTTTAAAATCAATATGAGGAAAACCATATGTTGCTACTTCAAAACATTATATCCAATAGAAATAAGATATGGAAACATTATATCTTTCCAAATATTATAATTATTTCCATAAAATACTGAAATACCTTTACTGTTCACACAATTCAAATTCTCCATTAGTAAAGAATAAGTAAAGGGAACTTACCCTCTAATACCAATTGAAAGTTACAAATCAGGATGATTGTATCACTAAGAGGGGGAGGGGTGAATCAGTGATACTTTTTCTTTTATGTTTCCTTGAAAAAACCTTCTCCTCCTATTAAAGATTCAATTCTCTACTGAAAACAATTCAACCACACATCCAAAGGAACACAAGTATTTACAAGGTTCACTATTAAATAATAATAGTTATGTCCTTGGTATGGTTTGGAAATGATCCAATACCATAAAATCCACTAGAAATCAATCCTTGGATTACAAAGAGTAGGATATAACCTTACACTCATGTAGCACTATATAAAAAATTTCAATAGTGTGTGTACACCCTCTTATCACAAATAGGGTTATACAATGATTATGTAACAACTCATGTTATTTGTGATTCTTTTCAATTTCACAAATGTATTCAATTTAAATAAAATTCTTCACTTTCTTACCTAGAAGAAGGTAAGAACTTACTAGAATTTTTTATGATAAACTCAGTCTGATTTTCTTGGGTACAGTTTTCCCAGTTTGATTCCTCTGAGTATGATTCTTCCCAAATACAATTCTTCCAGCCTAATTTTCTTTTATAATAAAATATAAATGAATCGAAGCCACTTCAATTTCTAAGACTGATAAACTTGATATGATTCTTCCTCAATCTGAGAACCTGAATATGGAAATCCTGAAGCTAATTAATCTAGCCTGATATGATGATCAGCCAAATACAATTGACAAGTTGAATATGGTAATCAACTGAATACGATAATCATTTATTATAATTATCAGTTGAATACAATGTTGTGATCTTATATCTTCTCCTGCATCTTCTTCCCATAAAAACTTCTTCAATATATATCAATACGGTATTTTTTTCTCTCACTAAAAACTCAGAGCTTCTCTCTCTACTACAATGAACAATACCAACAGTCAGAAAGTACAAAGTACTTCTTATTTTATAGGTGACCCTTGAGAGGTTTGGATGGGAATCCCAAAAATATTTCTCGCTCACACAAATTCACCCACATTTCAATTTCCCCTGAAATATCATAATGCATTTTGACTTCATTAATGCTTCTCGATACTTCTCGAATATTCTACACTCTTTACTTCTACTTTAGACATTCATTTCAATTCATGGGTCTAATTTTCTAACTCTGATTTATTCAAAAAAATATCTATACTAATTATATTAAAGTGTATGAATAAATGGATACAACTCTGAATGTTGAATAAGATCATTATTTTGAATGTCAAACTCCTCCTTGATAGTACATCCAGAAAACTCTTTCTCTTTTTCTCTTGACCCACTTTATATTTAAAACATCATCTTATTTTCTTCTCTTGACCTAGTTGAAAAACTAAAAAGTAGTTCAACCCTTTTTAAATGATTTACTACATTATTGATCTCATTATCTCCTTCTATTTTCAACCACCAGCCTCAAGCAATTCCTTATCTGAATGAAATTGTCTAGAGTATGATCTTTATGAGTATGATTGGCTTGGATACACACATTTCTGGGTACAAGCATTCAGAATATGATCTTTTTCTTTCTAATACTAAGTATGATCATCGTGGGTATGAAAAAAAATTATGATTCAGATGGATGATCGGATGCTAAAGTGAATTGGCACTATCTCTTTCTCCACTTACACTTGGATATGATAAATCTGGGTGTAATTCCTTTTCAATCGGTATCATTTCTTTCTTCTCTTCAACCCGGATTTGATAAATCTGGGTATAATTTGGAATAACTCTTTTCCCTTTTCCTCCATCAAGCTTTCACCATAAGTTTTCAATTCAACTTATGATTTATATGAAATAAAAATCAAAGAATCATCTTCACGTTTATTTTATTTTAGTCATAAAGACTATGATTCTCTATCAAAACATCCACTTCTTTTACACCTAATTCAGATTGAATCTGATGACCATTTACTTCCAGCAAGATATGTTCTCCATGCGACCAATTCTATCATTCTAGATAACGATCAATTCCTCATTATGATCTTTTCCCATACCGAACCTAAGGTGAGTCCGATCAGAACCACTTCTTCCAAAACATCTTATCCTTGTTACGATGGACAAAGTGAGTCTGATTTTTCAGAAAACACGAGTTTGATTCTTTTGAAAACTATAGTCAGTGCGATTTTCACCAAATACAAATAGAAATGATTTTTTTCTTCAAATACTTTCCTTGAAAACAAAAGACAAACACCTTTATTCTTCATCTTGGTCCTAACAAATCTCAACATTTATTATAATATTGAGAATTAATATTTTAAAGAATAATTATAGTGTCACTGTGAACTCTCGAGAATAATTACTTCTTTTTTCCTCACTAACATCTTTTTATTTTCACTTATTTATGTTTTTAATTTTTTTTAAATTTTTATTTATATATTTATATATCACGTTCATTTTTAAAACCCCTCATTATATTTTTATTTTATTATAGTATCATATTTTAGTGTAAAATAATGATGATAGAAAATCGGTGTGTGTGAGCATCCTCCTCTAGAGATCAACCCTGGATGTGAAATATATTGCATGATTAGGTAATAAGAAATTATTAGTGAGGGATTCATGAAAAATACTTCTCATCACATGCCCATATTCCCACTTCTACTAAAGAAGACTACCAATATACCTTAGTGGTAATAGGAAAATAGGCCTATATTCTTATCTACACTCATCAGGCCTACCATCATATTCTGGAAACATAAAAGGAAGCCTACCATTATATCTTGGTATCAACTAGGGTTTTGAAACACTTCTAATTTGATTCGGATTGCAGTGTTGAACTGCATGTCAACTTGATCCGCGAGTCCCTGGATACCTTGCAAGATCTCCTCTTTATCTAATGAGCAAGGAAGATCTCTAAGAGCAGGACTGGAAACTCCTTTTTTATCTTTTATTCCTCAATGTTAAATCTGAATTTGTCTCTGTAAATTTGAGATGGTGTAAGTGTATTACACCTCAAATTTTCTTTGTAACCCTTTGATTTAATAAATTCCTTCGGTATGGACTGAATTTCCAGTTCATGTCACTCTCTCTCAAAAAAAATAACTGGAGGAAAAAATTGTGCCCATATCCTCACTCCCATTAAGGAATGGGTGCACATTCTCATTCCCACTGCAGAAACCCATCAGTGCATTTTGGTGGAAATAAATGGGCAGTCACATATCTATTCACATATTATAAAAAACTATCAGTATATCCTGGAATTAATAGTATAATATGGTCAATAACATATCCCAATAGCGAATAGAGGTACGCGCATATCCCCACCCCCACCACTAGAGTAGCTACTCAACATATATAAAGAGATACTTGGAAAAATATGCACATAGTTTCTCTCATTCAGGAGGATCACTAGCACATCCCAGTGAAGAATGAACAATAGGATTAGAAACACATTCTCATTCCAAATAGAGACCAATAGATCATTTAAATTACCACTTTAGGAAATGAACATATTCCTTCCAAATATTTAATAACTTTTCAACATGTTCTGGTGTTCAGGAGTAAGCATATATTCTAGCTCCCCTTCAGTGTGAAATTTCATCATTATATCCCGATGGAAATCAAGAAGAAGACTCATGTTCTCACTCATTCTAAAGATTCTTGTTATCCCAATCTAATGGAAACTAGAGTTCAGTTTTCCAATTTATAGAATCTAAGAAGAAACCTCATTGATGCCAGCCCAAAGATCAAGATCATACCCATATTCCTTCACATCTCAATGATGGGGTTCCTGAGGTCCTAAATCATATTTCTATAGTGGAATAATATTCTACTGAATCATCATCAAGAGGAAATAGTTATTATTGTGAAGGATCTCTCTATAATTTTTCTACTATCATCTTTGGAGGTCCTCCCTAAAGAACTCACTATAAAGGTCCACCACATAGAGATATTTAGATTGATTATGGGAATTATCATCATGATGTGAGTTGAAAACATCCTCCTCATAGTCAGAAGATAAAACTAAATGAAGGTCATCCCCTTTCAATTGTACACCCTAAAGGTCCTCCTCAAAGAATATGCTACAGAAATCCTACTTTAGATTGTACATTGATTCATAATGGTAGTCCTGCCCATCATGACATTCATTATGAAAGTACTCCTCATAGTGACATATCATTTTGGAAATATGGTCCTCTCCTTGTTGAACCAATATTGAGAAATTATTCATACTGCGAGACACTTTAGAGATTGATCCTAGCTACACTAAGTGTTATATCTCTAACTAGAGATATTCTTTCTCGACTGGAATACAGCCGAACTCAACAGTCACTTTCTATGACACCTTTGGATCTCCTAGCATTCAATATAATAGAGAATATTCCAACTGATCCCACTCCCCTCAGTAAGGAAGCTAGGAAGTGACTTCTCTGTTGGACCAAGTAAAATAATATCTCATATAATATGAAGATAATTAAGTGATGATGAGGAAAGAACTATCCAAAGACAACATATTGGTCATGTTCGGACTTATAGCCACTTCTTGATATGATATTCTGAAATCCTTGATGGATGAATTAATACATCATATCTACCTAAATTTATAGACTAATCTTCCTCATCTGAAGAAAAATCCTCTTCCTTATATGGAATACACAAACTAAATCAAGTAAATGTAATAAATTCACCGTCATATCAACCTAATCACCCTTTCAATTTCACATTGCCTAAGGTTGGGGGGAAAACATGAAAATATCCAACACACGTTCCTTAATTCTCTGAGGACTCTATTTCAATTTAACATTGATGCCTCATCTGATGTACAAATTATAGTATGGGGTGAACATAGAGCATTTCATTTCACTCTACTCCCCAGTCAGTCGATCCCACTGCTAGAGATGTTATGCAATGTCATCACCTCAGAAAAAGTCTCAGAGATGGGCTCTACACATTAAAGTTACTCTATTTATCAGGGTACTTCCATGTCCAAGTTATAGAAAACATGAAGTAGATGTGAGATAGGCATTTAAAGGCTCTTATATCAATCCTCCATGAAGGTTGAACATGACTATAACTTATGAAAGTAAAATAACTTGTTTGAAGTATTATCCAAAATAATGACTATATCACATTCAAATCATGCATTGCATCATGAACATTCCCAAAAAAAACCCTGCAAAATTAGAAGGGAAACATTAGTGGACATAATAGAAAAGTTTCACGATAGTGTAACCAAGTTATCCCCATCTTGTAGAGTTGTGGTAACTCTTATCACTTCCTCCTTCTCTATAAAAGTTAGTCTTATTCGGGTTAGTAGACATGTAACAGGAGAAACCACCACACTCTCTCTCATCATGTGGCCCATATATCACTTTAGGGAAACACTCGGTAAGAGTGTATGTGGGTTCTCTCAAGATCACCCTCTATAAACTAGCTCTAGTAGAATAGAGGAAGGAGAAAGTGAGGCCTCACAGAGGCTACAAACTAAAATGGTCTACCTAGAAAGGAAAGTTAAAGGATATTTTTTATTTTTATCTTGAAATATATTCAAAAGGAAACCAACCTAATTTACATTATAATAATGACATGATCCTGATGGAATACTACACATCAATGAATGTCATCGATGTTGGTCCTACTAATGATCCAGAGTATGATTCTGATACATAAGACTGCTATGTGAATGTATTTATTCAAAATACATTCCACACTAAAACTCTTACAAAAAGTTTGCATAATCATCAATAGAGAAAGTCTCAAAATATAATAACTCCCCCAAATGTACTATTACAACCTCTTTGGTGAGATTCAAACAAAGAAAAATGGAAGGGTATGTCCATATCTCACCCACCACCTGAAGAAGTTGAGTCTCTTACCATAAAATAAAATAGTGTTCATTATAAAGTGGGGATAAATGAGTTAAAGTGACTTAATATTTAATTAATAATGGAAAAAATTCTCTCTAAGTAAAATCCATGAGTAGAGATTCACATTTCTCCTCTAGTAAATCCCCCTCAATATGGATAAGTTACTCAACTAATGAGAGAAAACATCAGACTGGTTTGGGATTCAAATATCTAGTATACATAGAGCTGAAAGTGGGGTAATATCCGGAGTTTCCTTCTTTGTGGGTAGCTATAAACATGTTAGATGAGAGACCATAGGTTGAACCATGTTGTTCATTAGCAATAGACACAGGTAGGCCAACTATATTAGGCTATACTAGCTACCTCCACCCAAGTACCTAGCTAGCCAAAAATTAAATTAGAGCTTACTAAATCTACTGAATCTCTAGAATATATATTGTAGGATATGAATGGGAGGTTTTCATTAGTGTAACTGGAAATAAAACCATGCCCTAAATGGGTAAATGTGACTCATCCTCTTTCCAACTTTGAAAATCCAATTTTCCTAACCTCTAGTGGCACTGGGGACCCAAAACATCATCTGACCCACTTCATATATTGATATGGTCCCATGATGGGAACCCTTTAATAGTAAGAGGTAGCTAATATTGAATTATTTGTACAAAATTTTTATGGACCAAAACTTGTATGGTATTCTAGTTTTCTAACTCGATCAGTAATAGGATGGGAGGACCTCCATCTATAATTCCACTATCAATTCATCTCAACACTAAGAAATACAACAATCCTAAATCTATAAAATTACAAAAAAAAATCAATAATTAGACAGTATTTTACTTTATTTATAGGTTGAAGGGTTTAACCTACTCCCTAAACTTTAAACTTTCCCAAATGAGTTTCTAAGAATCTGTATTGAAAATATTTACAAGGAGTTACAAACTCTACTCATCCCAGTAAAGTACCTAGGTGGGTTTTGTGAGCTTGCTACAATTTTATAGAGGTTGGAAGATTCAATTTATTGAACCAATTACAAACCACTTACAACACCAATATCTCTAAGGAATAGGATAGGAAAAGCATAAATAGAAACTGTTACACTTAATCCAGCTATGACACTAGGTAAATCACCTAAACCTACACAATATTATGTGAACCCCCCCTCATGAATGGAAACAATAACAAATGTTCCCTCTATATTAAGGGAGAAAATAGAAAATATACCCACCATGTGAAGAATAAAACAATAATTTTTATTATTTCTAAGATGAGTTGGCCCCTGGATATTTCATCATGGTTATGGAAAATAATTTTCTAAAGCTTCCATATCCCAGGTATCCTGATCAAGTTTTCCTCAATGACTGCCCAAATTACTTTCCCACCATAGAATGTTGGGGCATATCATCTAGGAGTGATTTTTCTTTAAATAAATCCTTTAGAAGATGGTAGATTATAGAAAATTTGAGTTGGGAAATCCAGAAAAATAAGTGACTTGTATTTCTTCCACTTTACCAAAAGGGGAAGAGAAATAGTGGGTTATATCCAATAAGGGTGCCTAGAAGGTTGATAATTGGATGACCAAAAATATGTTCAATTGTGAACAATCTATTATTAAGTCACAACCGAATTAATGAGTTGTGACCCCAAATTCCTCTATAGTAATCGAGCTGACTCATTTATCACCAAAATCTTTTAAGGGATAGTCTTCTACGAATTAGCACTATTTATGTAACAATAATGATATGTAAGATGAGTAACCCATGATAAGGACAAATCTAGATCAAACCCTCTTATAATTCCTTCCCCTGACACTAGGAGGATGAAAACCACCTTTCCAAATGGTTTAACAGGTCCTGACCAATTAAAAAAATCCTCACCAGATAAAGAATCTAAATATAAATATGTTAACATGATCCACTTAGTAAATCCATTATATAATTAATAAGATACATGAAATTCCCAATTCCCCTATCATAATGAAGTATAAATATGAATAGGCCACCAAGTTCGATGGTATAATAGCCTCAAACCCACACTTCTGGATCCGGTGCTAAAATAATAAAATTTAAAACTATGGATTTGGTAGTGATAAAGGTGACCCAATTTTCACCATCCAAAACTTAAAAAATCAAAAGGAAAATATTGGATCACTTACACATCCAAGGACCTTTTAGGTTTAGAGCTATATATAATTATTAAAAACTCTTACATAAAAAATACCCATGACTTTAAGAGAGTATTTTTTTCTACTATATCCATATTTTAATATTCCATATTAGTTCATCATCATAATCAAAATGAAACCCTTCTAGACATAAATCATTAAACATAATTCTTGATAACCTGGGGAAAAGGAAATGCAAGAAGGGTGAGCTCAAATTCTCAGTAAGGTTAAACATAAGAATTAATAATTGAATTTCATCAATGCACATGATAAGTGTATAAGGGTATGATGACATAATCATAGTGCATGAGAAAATCATAAAATAAATCATACCCATCAATACCTAAATCATCAATCATGAAATATGGCATAAGTATTTAACAAAGAAAAGAGTCATAAGAATCAACAATCATGAGACATGTGATATAAATCTTGATCAAATGAAACATTATAAACCCATATAAGTCATAGATAATGTAACACCCTGAGATTTTATGAAAAATATTCTTTTTAATTTTATTGATGCCTTGTGTTGTACGCAATACCGAGTTTTACTAAACAACGATGTGTTCTATAAACTAGCCGTTATGAATAGTAATACCCACTTTTTAAAATTTTATAAATTCTATATTTCGAAATGGACTTCATTTTTGGATTTGGAATATCGAAATTAGCCTAGGGTGAATTTTTGATATTTTTCTGGAAACTTTCAATTTTTGATGAATAGTGAAAACACTAGGTTACTATTTAAAAACTGACTTTTTATTTAAATAATTATTTATTTTATTAAAATTTATTTTATGTCAAAATTGATACATAATACCTATATAAGTTCAATATAATTCATTGGAGTCATTTTATAATAATTTTAGATATATAAAAATTTTATTGAACATTTCACCGTCTTTTACCTACCTCCTAGGAGAATTTGGAAATTCACATAAAACTTAATTTTACCGCTTTTGTGAGTGGAATTTCAAAAATCCGAGAGACGCGATTAATATCAAGGACTAAAATTTGGTTCAATGAGATGAAAATAATTTTTGGTGAATAGTAACTTTTTACTTTTTTTACCACGGTTAAAAGTAAATAGGGTAATTAAGGGTAAAAATGATATTATTATTACCCTAAAACATGTCCTAATTCTATTGGATAAGATTAATTAGACCAAAAACAACCTTAGGAATAAAATATGACCATTTAGGTCCACTTGGATTATATTAGGACATTTAATATTATTTTATTTAAAGAATAGTTAAAATAGATAAAATCAAAGTTTAATAACTAAAACATTTTTAATATAGGGTTATATATAAGATAAATTCGACTATAAGTATTCATTATAAATCTAAAAAGATTTCCTACATAATGGTATTTTATTTTTAATTTTTAGACATTAAATAAGTTAATTTATTTTTGACATAATGATGATGCAGTAATTACCTTATTAATGAAATATTAATATAATTGATGTTATAAATATAGAAATAAATGTAATTTTAGACTTTTTATGAATTCTACTAATTTTATAGGTTAATATTACATATTAGTATTGATTTAATTAACTTTTTTCTAACTAATCATTCTGTTATAATTTTCACAAAAATCAATTACCAAATAGTGTCAAAATTGACATAAAATAGTTTTTAAAACAAATATTACATTATTAATTGTTATTTTATTCCTAAAAATCTAAGGTTCATCCAAATTACTTATATAAGGTTATATATATTAATAATAAACAATTTGGGGTTTTTTTGTCTTGTTATAGTAATTTTATTAACCTTATAGTGTAAGAAAACAAGAAGACACAGTAAAAGTGAAATTATTTAACTTAAAGTTAAATCTAAATGATAAGGTTAAAATAGAAACCTAAACTTGTCTAAATTATATTTGATGAGATGATTTCTACCCATACCCACCTTATCTTAGAAATAAATCAATTTGGAGCTATTAAAAACTGAATATTACTTTATTATAAAATAATATTTTAAGTTTTCCTAAGGTGCCCCTCTCCTCCCTTATAAAAGGGCATCTCCTCCCTCTCTTCCTCACACCACTTTGAGACTTCAAGCTCGGCCAACCCCTGTCAATTTCTCTTCTTCAATTTCCTAGAAACATCCTATATGTCCTGGTCTTCTTCAAAGACCATTTTTAGTGCCCTAAGAGGAGGTTAAGAAGAGGCGCTTCAAAGAAGAGGTAATGTCCGTTACCGATTCTTTCAACTTTATTTCTTCTTCTACTTCTTCTTATTTAGTTGTTTAATTATGAGGTAATCACATAAGTATCACTCATATACTGATATGTTATTACAAGTATGAAACAACCCTATTTCACCATCTATCCATCCTGCGGAAAATGAAATCACTGCTCGTGCGTACGTACGGAATACTGTCTCCACGTCGTGGTGTAATCTATTTTCCACCACCACCTTACTTGGATGAGTATAATGGTATAAATAATAACTATATATGATTATTTTAAATTGATATTGATTATGAAATAGTATACATATACTCCAATACAATTCCATGATCATGGGAATGATATCATCGCTCGTGCGTACGTACGGAATACCGTCTCCACGATGTGATGCAACTCGTTCTACATGATCTTCATTGCATAATGATTATATAAATGAATTTAATGAATAAATATGATATATATTACACTAATACCATTCTGGAAATGAGGTATCTATAACCTAAAAATAATAATAAGAATTTATTCGACAAAACACGCATAAGAACAAAAAGTAATAAACACTCGAATAACAAGTAGCAATGAAATATTACTAATAAGAATCTAAGAATATGACCATATATGATATCATAACAATAAGTATAATTCTGGAATAAGTCAATGACATTATTTAAATCATTATACAGGAGGTTCGGACACTTACGAAGCAAATGGGACCTAAGTTAAGGGATAACTATTCCAATCTCGTTCTTATCCGAGATTGTTATTCGTAAGTATTTACTGGGGTTATATTTATCATCCATGTCCAAGTTTTATAAAAATGTTTTCATGTATGTTTAAAGTCCTTTTTACCCATTTTTTTACTTTTACTACATGGTATGTAAGGAATTTTTTTTTGTTTACCATACGAGGTACTTTTTGACTTTTCCGGCAAAATTACGAGAAGAATGTTTTTTTTAACTTATACGGCATGAACGAATTTTTACGGTTTCATAACGCCTTTTTTTCATGAATATTACTCTAAAATATTTCATGACTATTTTCAACAAAATCTATTTCTTTTAAAATTGAATGGCATTTTTTGAAAATAAAATGATTTTCAAGAAGAAATGATATTTTCCTCAAGAATTCATTTCAAGTACTTTATCAAAACCATTTTCCATATAAGATGACATTATTTAATATGTGTATGTTTCAATTATAATGTCTCTATGATTTATATGGTTTCAATTTTCTTATGATTAAATGATATCCATTTGTTTTATATGGATTATGTTATGATGGAATGATGTTTATGAAACCCAATTTATTCTTTGGGTTATGATGAATAATTTATGATTGTTTTGTGACACACGTAAGAATGATTTCATTATGAGATGGGTGGGACCTATATCTCCCTCCAATGCATTGGGTAAATATTTATATCTCATGATATAGACATGGCTGGAACGGCAAGTTAAACCAGTTTAGTAATACAGGACTGGAACGAGGAGTGAACTCGATTCAGAAAGGGACTTTGTCCACTAATATAGTCTTGGCAGCAATGCCTTGGATACTATGGAAATCATAACATGTGCTTAATGGTTTCCACAATTACATGTTTTATTACCATTATATTTTATCATGACTAATGTTCCTTTATGATCTATGCTCTGTGTACTTCCAAGATTTATGTTGTTGCTCATGATTTGGATGTTTATATTTTATGTTCAAGTCTTTGCATTCAAATGTTTATGGATTGTTTTATGTTCTCTATGCTTACCCTTACTGAGAATTTGAGCTCACCCTTTATATTTTTTCTTTTCCCCAAGATTTAAAGAAAGGTTTTAGGTAAGAAAAAAAAGGGGAAGATCTTTATGGGAGATGTTGAAGATCTTTCACCACGATTAGAAGATTATTTTCTGAGTTTCCAAAGTCACTAAACTATTACGGTCCTTGTGTGTCTGTTTTTGTTATGTATTAAGTATTCCGCAAAAGTAATTTAATGTCCATGTATGCCAAGATTCGGGTCTCTATAGTTGGTATGAGAGTAAAGGTTTAGTTAACCTTTGGAAACTAAGATGCGAAAACTTTAGTGAAATCCCTAGAGATATCTCTAAGGTATGTCTAGGGATGTCCCTAAGGTTAAGTATAAGTATAGGTTATAGTCCTAGAATTATGATAACAATCATGAATAACCTAGGATTAAACCTATGATGTTAGAGATTGAAAGTACTCCCCTTGATTATGTTGTTTTTCTAGCATGATTTATGCATATCACACAATTCTTTTTGGGTTTTAGAAAATGGCTGGAAATAGGAAAATTCACGATAATGGAGGATATGATGGACAATGGAATGATATTCTTCATGAGAAACCAAATGAAATTGGATCTGGAAGTCCAAATATCGTTATTATTCCTAATCATCAATCTCATAATATGATCAATATTCTTAACTTTGGTAAGTATCCCGACTCTGCTAATAAGAGAAAGATGGAGTTTCATGATGATCATAGAGGAAAGAAAGTTCAATTCCCCTGATGTAAATTATGTGGGAAGAGGAATCAAGGAGAATGTTTCAAAGGAACTGGAAGATTCTTTGGGTGTGGAAAAGAAGGACACAAATCCAATAAGTGCAAAGGAAAACATTCAGTTAACACCATGGATAAGAATAATGGTATTGCTACAATGTCAACAATAATTAGATGTTTTAAATGTGAAATGTATGGGCATTATACAAACCAATTCCCTAAGTGAAAATATCATGAAGAGAATCAACATGGTCATATGGTTAGTATTTATGTGGATGATGATGAGGAGACTACAAATGATATATGAGATTAAAGAAGTGTTGAATCTTGGTCAATGGTTTAAGAAGGTAGTGGAATGATTGTATGTTTATCAAGAGTTATGTTGTATAGGTAATTTAATGGTACTATGGAATAAAGAAACATCTAAGTATTGTTACACTATTGTTTTTCCTAAATTATTTGAAAGTATATGTTGAATGGTACTGGTAACCATGAAATTTTATTCAGATATTTTTGGAAAGAAGATGATATGCACATAATGAATGGATAAGGAGGAAATAATATGTTTGAGCTCATGATTGATATAAGGACTAAGTGATATCATGGTTTGAGTATATAGAATTTTGAGGATTTTGGTATGTGGAAAGTGTTAACTTTTAACTGCATTCATGTTTTCACTAAGGTTCAATGGGTATTCATTTTTCAAGAGAATACATGATTAAGGCCTTTGAATGTTTGGAATGTGACCAACAAGACATATCTTATGATATATGGGGATCAACGATGGTATTAACATGCTTGTTATATTAACTCTCTGGTAATCGTTTTCACTATAATATGAGATTGGAAAACAGTATTTTGGATAATCCTAAAGATTGGAATCGATTAATTTAGACATCACATAGTATTGTTTAAGGATAGAACTTTTTGTTATGTTATAATAGTATAGTTTTAGAAAAAGGAAAACCCGTAGGACGGGAGACAACCCGTCGCGTCGGACAAGGTTGCGGGAATCGAACCCACAACCGAAGTGCGACAGGCCTTTATCTCCTACCACTGGCCTACAGGAAGTCCCTGGTTAGTAGAAACTAGTTTTATTATATTAAGCGGTATGATAGATGAAGTATAAGTCCATTTTTGGAACCATATAAAATTAATATCACCATACATGGACTTATATATATATCTTTTTCTAACCTTATGTTTGAGACAGATGGAATGACCTATAATTCTATCACATGATCTGCTAACACTTCACAGAAGACAAATTCAACTTCATTTCTTTAAGAGATGAAGTGGAAATTGTCCAAAGAATGACCAACAGTGAGACTGTACCAAAATCAAGAAAGTATTTCTTTTAATTCCAATTTCTTCAACTTTAGGGAAATTATCTTGGAAACCAAAATTTTTTTCCTAGTGCCCTTATATCCGATGAATCAGACGGTACCTTATATCATCACAAATCTATGGCTTTGTGATTGTTGGCTTTTTCATAGCCATGTTCTCTACCACTCTCCATCAGAACATGATGGTTAGATTTCTCTTCTATATCCATATTTTCACCTATGTTCTCCTATGTGGAAACCCAGTGATTAGTTAATTTGGGTAACCATTACGTTTCATACTTTAGTTTTTAAAGATTGGTTTTGGTATTCCTTTTTACAATGTGGTTTTCTATTAAAGAAACTTTCGAGTAGTAAACCATTTATAACCCCGACGAATTTCGAGGGTGAAATTCATTTTAAGGGGGGTAGAATGTAACACCCTGAGATTTTATGAAAAATATTCTTTTTAATTTTATTGATGCCTTGTGTTGTACGCAATATCGAGTTTCACTAAACAACGATATGTTCTATAAACTAGCCGTTATGAATAGTAATACCCACTTTTTAAAATTTTATAAATTCTATCTTTCGAAATGGACTTCATTTTTGGATTCGTAATATCGAAATTAGCCTAGGGTGAATTTTTGGTATTTTTATGGAAACTTTCAATTTTTGATGAATAGTGAAAACACTAGGTTACTATTTAAAAACTGACTTTTTATTTAAATAATTATTTATTTTATTTAAATTTATTTTAGGTCAAAATTGATACATAATACCTATATAAGTTCAATATAATTCATTGGAATCATTTTATAATAATTTTAGATATATAAAAATTTTATTGAACTTTTCACCGTCTTTTACCCACCTCCTAGGAGAATTTGGAAATTCACATAAAACTTAATTTTACCGCTTCTGTGAGTGGAATTTCGAAAATATGAGAGACATGGTTAATATCAAGGACTAAAATGTGGTTCAATGGGATGAAAATAATTTTTGGTGAATAGTAACTTTTAACTTTTTTTACCATGGTTAAAAGTAAATAGGGTAATTAAGGGTAAAAAATGATATTATTATTACCCTAAAACATGTCCTAATTCTATTGGATAAGATTAATTCGACCAAAAACAATCTTAGGAATAAAATATGACCATTTAGGTCCACCTGGATTAGATTAGGACATTTAATATTATTTTATTTAAAGAATAGTTAAAATAGTTAAAATCAAAGTTTAATAAATAAAACATTTTTAATATAGGGTCATACATAAGATAAATTTGACTATAAATATTCATTATAAATCTAAAAATATTTCCTACATAATGGTATTTTATTTGTAATTTTTAGACATTAAATAAGTTAATTTATTTTTGACATAATGATGATGTAGTAATTACCTTATTAATGAAATATTAACATAATTGATGTTATAAATACCCAAATAAATGTAATTTTAGACTTTTTATGAATTTCACTAATTTTATAGGTTAATATGAAATATTAGTATTTATTTAATTAACTTTGTTCGAACTAATCATGCTGTTATGATTTTTACAAAAATCAATTACCAAATAGTGTCAAAATTGACATAAAATAGTTTTTAAAACAAATATTATATTATTAATTGTTATTTTATTCCTGAAAATCTAAGGTTCGTCCAAATGACTTATATAAGGTTATATATATTAATAATAAACAACTTGGGGTTCTTTTGGCTTGTTATAGTAAATTTATTAACCTTATAGTGTAAGAAAACAAGAAGACATGGTAAAAGTGAAATTATTTAACTTAAAGTTAAATCTAAATTATAAGGTTAAAATAGAAATCTAAACTTGTCTAAATTATATTTTATTAGGTTATTTCGACCCATACCCACCTTGTCTTCGAAATAAATCAATTTGGAGCTATTAAAAATCGAATATGACTTTATTATAAAATAATATTTTAAGTTTTCCTAAGGTGCCCCTCTCCTCCCTTATAAAAGGGAACCTCCTCCCTCCCTTCCTCAAACCACTTTGAGCCTTCAATCTCGGCCAACCCCTGAAAATTTCTCTTCTCCACTTCCCTAGAAACATCCTAGAGGTCCTGGTCTTCTTCAAAGACCATTTTTAGTGCCCTAAGAGGAGGTTAAGAAGAGGTAATGTCTGTTACCGATTCTTTCAACTTTATTTCTTCTTCTACTTATTCTTCTTTAGTTGTTTAATTATGAGGTAATAACATCAGTATCACTAATATACTGATATTTTATTATAAGTATTAAACAACCCTATTTCACCATCTATCCATCCTATGGAAAACGAAATCACCGTGCATGCGTACGTACGGAATACTGTCTCCACGCCGTGGTGTAATCTATTTTCCACCACCACCTTACTTGGATGGGTATAATGGTGTAAATAATAACTATATATGATTATTGTAAAGTGATATTTATTCTGAAATATTATACATACAATCCAATACAATTCCACGATCATGGGAACGATATCATCACTCGTGCATACGTACGGAATACCGTCTCCACGATGTGATGTGACTCGTTCTACATGATCTTAATTGCATAATGATTATATAAATGAATTGAATGAATAAATATGATATATATTACACTAATAACATTCTGTAAATGAGGTATCTATAACCTAAAAATAATAATAAGAATTTATTTGACAAAACACGCATAAGAACAAAAAGTAATAAACACCCGAATAACAAGTAGCAATGAAATATTACTAATAAGAAGCTAAGAATATGACCATATATGATATTAGGACAATAAGTATGGTTCTGGAATAAGTCAATGACATTATTTAAATCATTATAAAGGAGGTTCAGACACTTACGAAGAAAATCGGACCTAAGGTAAGGGATAACTATTCCAATCTCGTTCTTATCCGAGATTGTTATTCGTAAGTATTTACTAGGGTTATATTTATCATCCATGTCCAAGTTTTATAAAAATGTTTTCATGTACGTTTAAAGTCCTTTTTACCCATTTTTTTACTTTTACTACATGGTATGTAATGAATCTTTTTTTTTACCATACGAGGTACTTTTTGACTTTTCCGGAAAAAGTACGAGAAGAATGTTTTTTTTAACTTATACGGTATGAATGAATTTTTACGGTTTCATAACACCTTTTTTTCATGAAGATTACTCTACAATATTTCATGACTATTTTCAACAAAATCTATTTCTTTTAAAATTGAATGGTATTTTGTGAAAATAAAATGATTTTCAAGAATAAATGATATTTTCCACAAGAATTCATTTCAAGTGCTTTATCAAAACCATTTTCCATCTAAGATGACATTATTTCATATGTGTATGTTTCAATTATAATGTCTCTATGATTTATATCGTTTCAATTTTCTTATTATGAAATGATATCCATTTGTTTTATATGGATTATGTTATGATGGAATGATGTTTATGAAACCCAATTTATTCTTTGGGTTATGATGAATGATTTATGATTGTTTTGTGGCACACGTAAGAATGATTTTATTATGAGATGGGTGGGACATATATCTACCTCCAATGAATTGGGTAAAGATTTATATCTCATGAGATAGACATGGCTGGAATGGAAAGTTAAATCGGTTTAGTAATACAGGACTGGAACGAGGAGTGAACTCAATTCAGAAAGGGACTTTGTCCACTAAGATGGTCTTGGAAGCAATGCCTTAGATACTATGGAAATCATAACATGTGCTTAATGGTTTCCATAATTACATGTTTTATTACTATGCTAGTTTATCATGACTAATGTTCTTTTATGATCTATGCTTTGTGTACTTCCAAGATTTATGTCGTTTCTCATGATTTTGATGTTTAGATTTTATGTTCAAGTTTTTGCATTCAAATGTTTATGGATTGTTTTATGTTCTCTATACTTACCATTACTGAGCATTTGAGCTCACCCTTTATATGTTTTCTTTTCCCCAGGATTTAAAGAAAGGTTTTAGGTAAGAAAACAAAAAGGGTAAGATCTTTATGGGAGATGTTGAAGATCTTTCAGCACGATTAGAAGATTATTTTCTGAGTTTCCAAATACACTAAACTATTACGGTCCTTGTGTGTCTATTTTTGTTATGTATTAAGTATTCCGAAAAAGTAATTTAATGTCCATGTACACCAAGCTTCGGGTCTCTACAGATAAAATGTTTCTATATCTTGGAACATCAACTTCATATAACCCTTATAGAACCCTTAAAATTGGAATAACCATATGAATGACTTCCAAAATAATTATTTGAAAACATAATCATTACCCAATGCATTGGAGTGATCTCTAGGTTTACCCATCGTATGAGCTATATCGGTCTCACCAATTGTTATCTAGGTGCACCCATCATATAAGCTATATCGGGCTCACCTAATGTTATATAGGTGTACCCATCATATAAAATGTCTCAAAACCACAACATGAATAAAATACATAGAGATTAAATTCATTATAAACTCATAAAAACAAACTTTATTATTTTTATAACTTGATTAATCCATAGAAAATAAATGGGTAACATGAAAATATCTTTGAAACATTATTAACCCATGGAAAATAAATGGGTTCCATAACAATCTCTTTAAAATATGATTAACCCATGGAAAATAAAAAGTATCCATAATAATCTCTTTGAAACATAATTAGCACGTGGAAAAGAAATGAGATCTATTTCAATCTCCTTGAAACAATATTAATCCATACAGTGAAAAAATGAGGATGGTATCACTGAAAAATATCTACATTGGATCATAAGTAACAACAAGGTTTGTTGATGTTGATGAATATAAATACAATTAAAATATCATTAAAACATTTTTAAGGAAAATAAACTTTTAATTTTGAAAATCACTTTTAAAAATTAGAAAATCACAAAATATTGTGAAAATAATTTTCTTTGAAAAAAAACTTAGAAACATATAAAGTAAACTTCAAGGAAAATAATGGACATGATGATGGAAAAATTTGTTCATGACATAAATTCTAAAAATAAACATTCTTTTCAAAACATTTTTTAAAAGGGAGTCAAAAGTGACCCATTTGGAAAATGTTAAGAAATTTCCTTTTAAAAACTTTTAAAATAAGGTAAAAGATCATGTAAAATGGCTTTAGGAAATCACTTATTTTTATAAAAGAACATTTTTAAAAAAAATGAAGAAAATATGGAAATAGAAGAGAAATATAGTTGATCTAAAATAAAATTCAAGATCAGTATCTCTTAAAAATGACTTTATTGATATTTATTTAATCAATAAGGAGGGGAATGGAAATAAAACATGTTAACTACATTCATAAAAATTGTATAATAAATATATTTGGTTCAAGAAAACAGGATAATATTATTTCCTACAAAGTGACCTTGAACATAAATAATCTTGAAAAAAATGAGATTGCAATTTAAATCCTCTATCACTTTGGTAACTCTTTAATATTAATACCCATGAAAAAATTAATTCAAATTATACTTTAAATATCATAAAAATAAATATATTCATGATATTAAATGTAAAAGGGTATGTATATAAACCTCATAAAAGGATTTATGTGCATAACATTAACATATTTCCCAAATAAAGATAATTTGAGATGAATAAACCTTACAAAGTTGATATCATTGATTTTAGAATTAATAAATTGAGTAATTATGTGTAATAAATGTAAATACACACAAAAAAGTAGAAATATAGAATAAAAAATTATATATCAATTCACAAATAATCATAGTGTAACAAAGTCAATGGGAAAGAGTTATAAACCAATGGAAGGAAATTGAGTTAAGAAACCCTTTACCACTTCGTAACATTCCAGTCAAATCCCCTTAGAAGAAATAATTTAAATTGAAACTTAAAATACCATGAAATAAAAAAGTTTTCATGATATAACATGTAAAATGGGTAGTATAAACACCATATATAATAAATTAGGTTTATAACAATAAAATATTCCTCAATTAAAGGAAATTGAGAAAAAATCCCGTATTACTTTGTAAATATCTGGATTAAAACCTCATGAAAGAGAGAAACTCATATGGATTCAAAAATCAAAATAATTATCATGAAAATAATAATAATATAAATTCATGGGAATTATATACACCACACAATAAAAATAAGTGGTGAATATTGCATATGTATCACAGAAGTAAAAGAGAGATGAGAAACCCTTACCTCAAGTCCAAACTTTCCATGTGTGTCCTTAAATTCCTACATAATAAGATTATATAAATTATTTTAATTCTTAATAAAATTTTCCATGTTTAATAACTTATAATTAAATTTTTTATTTTATTTATTTTAATTACATATTTAAATACATAATTAGTTAAGTCCACATCGGGTGTTTTGAGGATGTTTGGTCCGTTTTTTCAAAACAGCTTTGGTGAGTTGACCGAGGTCAAAGGTGTAATTTTTTATACATATATAGAATAATATTCATAAAATATTTATAATATTTTTACATAAATTTCACTTTTAAAACTAATCATGAAATTTGGTTATGAAAAATTAATAACATTACAACCACAGAGACGGTGGGTCGTATGTACTCATTAGTAACGTTTCCATTTTTCAATGATCATTATAAAAAGAAGATAAGTAATAGTTTATATTTAAATAATTATCATAATATAATAAATATAATATTTTTTTCATTAAATATACTTATATATATATCATCCATGTGATGTAGTGATGAGAAAAAAATCATATCACTTCGTGGAGGCAGTAGTCCTCATTTATGCATGAATGATGTTATCGTTTCTCAGTGAGTGGAAAGATAAAATTAAATGATATATATTATATTTTAATAAGTATAAATATGTCAATAATATAATAATTATTTCATTTATATCACATATATTAATTAACTTTATCCTTATTACCTTACATATAAATCATTAGTGAAAAACAAATCACATCGCTTCGTGAGGTGGTAGTCCGTCGTACACATGAGCGACGATATCATACCCCCCTTGGAATGGAATGTAAGAAGGTATATGTGATATAATAACTCCATAAGAATAAATATTTTATAAATAAAATATATATACTTTCAATACATAATTATAAAAATTCATTAGAGGTGATGATTGAAAACGAATGACATCAGTTCACAGGGTGGTGGTCCGCCGTAGAAACTAATAAAGATTTTGTATCCCATTTTATGGAAGATAAGATGGATTTAGGTTATTAAATTAAAAAAATAAAATATAATAATATTTTTTATACTTTTTTATTATATAATAATAATTACAGAATATTTTAAGGAGGTTAAAGAATAAATAAAATAAAAACGCATGGTTAAGTGTAATACCTCTTCTTCAGACAACCTCCTTAGGTAAGCACTAAAAGGTTTGTTAGGATGGATTTATGAAAAAAATATGGTATATAGGTAATGGGGAGGGAATTTAGGAAGTTATTTGGTTTTTTATTTTCATATCCAATTAAATTTAAAGGTTTGAATTGGAGAGGAGAGGGGGTAGCCTTTTATAAGTGACGTGAGTGGCACATTTGTAATTTTTTAAAAGAAAAAGGTGCATCCATGTTTTTCACATGACATAAGGATAAAAAATGGACCATTATATAGAATTAAACATTATAAGGTAGAAATATTTCCATAAAATATATTTTATACAAGTTTATAGGTCATTTTAACCTTTATCTTTTTAGTTTAACCCCCCGGTAAAACTGTTTTCACCTTAACCGTGATAATTAAGTATTACTATTTTCACTATTAATTATGGTAAAATGTTAAGTTGAAATTATTAGATAATATAAATTATGTTTATTAAAAATATAAAATCCATTTTACCAAATTCAATTCATATAATTTTCAAATTTTAATTTAAAATTAATCCCGCAGATGGGATGAAAATGAGGATTTTCAATAAGTGTATTTTTCAAGAAAATGATGACTTTATATTAACTCTATTACTAGTAATAATAATTTGATGAATCTAAAATAATATTTATGGATCTAAAATTTATTCATTTCATTTAAATAATTCCTTTTTATGCGTTTTTTTAATTAATTAAAATGGATAAAAATTACGCACTTTAAAATGGTTTTTAGAAAAATACAGTTTTAAACCTAAAAAAATTATAATAAAAACCAACATAAAGATAATTAAAATGTAATTAATTTGATTAAATATAAATTAATAATAATTATGTAACTTTAAATCATATTAAAATCATAATGGGACTTCCAAATTACTTAATTTATTGAAAAAAATGACATTTTTACAAAAATCTGTATTTTTCAATATTCGCTGAAAAATAAATATTTTAAAAAAACCCAAAATTTCACCCTAAGTTAATTTTTATATTATGATTTAAAAAAAATGGAGTTCATTTTATCAAATAAATTTTCTTAAATTTTCAAAATATAATTATAACATTTTCTCACAAAAATCAATAAAAATCATTTTTGAAGAAAACATATTTTTGAAGAATAAAATTACTTTAAAAAAAATAGATTGATTATTTACCTAGAATTTATCAATAATTTATATTTAATATAACATATATATGTATATATATTTAATAGAGTAGTTAATACTTTTCATACCTAAATATTTAATGTCTAAGTTATTATGGTTGTATATTTTGTGGGTCGTTTAAGTTCGGTGTTGTGTGTCAAAAGCACTATTGAACATAGTTTTATTTTATATAATATTGGGGTGTTAAATCCTCCCCCACTTCATTTAATAAATTTAATCCTCACAATTTTAACTTTATCTCTATAATCAAAGGTTAAAATTTTGAAAATATATTTGTTGGAAAACCCACATCATAAATGGTTTAATCAAACATTCACTTAATAAGAAAGAAAAGGAAGTATGAAGGTAATATAAGATAACACATACTATATTTCTAAATAATATAAAATAGGTAATAAGTGAAGTTTTTTACATGTAATAAAATCATAAAGTCCAAATAATTATTGATATTGACAGAGATCATTGATCATAAGAAAGTGATTTATTATGAGAAAGTCAAAAACCACAAAAACATAAAACAAAGACGTGTGAAAAAGGTCATTGATTTCATTGGAAATGATGATAATAAGACAAAATTTTGTTTCAAGATACTTTTACTAGGGTTTAGTAATTCCTTACCATATGTACTAAGAAAATAAATAAATATACTTACTTGATAAGTTTAAATTCATTCCTTTAATCAATTTCCACTGAAATATCATATTTTGCTCAAAATGTTGATTATTTAAGATGAATTTTTCATTTGTGAAGCACTAAATAAACTATTAAATACCAAATAACCATAAAATTGATAACAATTTATTCCTCCTATCTTTATATATTAACAAAAACTAAAATTTTAACACATCTTAAGATAATTCTCAAAATGAATAAACCTTTACCTGACATTAATCTATAAAATTCAACAGTAATACCCAAAGTTAAAACTAAATCATTCCATAAATAAATAAACCAATATACCAAATAACATCAATAACCTCAACATTAAATAGTGTTTTAACCTCAAATTTTATCTCATACCATTTATCTTACAAGCACAAAAATATAGCAATCTTTTTCTGAAATAACATTAATCACTAACTTATCAAATCACTTTTCAATCTCATGGTCATCTATATTATAAAATAGGTTTTCCTATAATTAACTTGATATCCAAGATCATATAAACCCAAAATTTCACCAATACCATTAAACTTATGATCAAAAAAGTAATGGTATTATTCATCAAATAATACTTCACATTAAACTTAAGGGTTACATATAACTCAACCCAATAAAATGTCACCCAAAATTCCATTAATCACTTTAATATATCATCAATTAAAACCTAAAAAGATGTGTGGAAGAATTAGAACTTATGATAATTATTAAACCCATAAATCCATGAGTGAATCAATAACTCTTAAGATAACATCACATAAAAACATCATATTATTCAAAGTTATCTAAAACCTCCTATGATATGAACTATAACATCTATGAACCTGCACTCTCGGATCTGGTGCTAAAATCATAAAACTTACATTTTTGGATTTGATACTGATAAAGTGTTGGGACCACTTTATGTATGAAGATTGTATTTGTTGTCAATGGGTGTCAATGGATGTCAATGTTGATCAACATGAAGAAAGTAACTCTTCTAAGTGAAATGGAGAATGACATTCATAATTCACTAATGCTAAGTGCTCTTTGGAAGAAGTAAAAGAAAGGAGAAGAAGAGGGTGTGAGGGGGCTTGGAATTGCAAGGTGGTCATGCTTGGGTTTTGAGATAGAATGTGGCCATTCATTTCAATTCATAATTAGTTTTCTACTAAGTATTTTTTAAATCCTTACCTAAAACAATAAGTTCATCCCACTAGCCAGCCATCCAGCCTCAACCTGAGGCTCATGCAGGACCACAGGGGTTGACCATGCCCATGGGGAATCCAGCCCGGCCAACCCGAAGGAGGTGTATGGGGGCCGTGTATAAGCCCCATGGTATGAATAGTGGTCACTAGGTGTGTGCCCGAGGAGATAGAGAGTGGGAGCTAAGAGCGTGCCCACAGAGAACCGGTGCGGACGGCACCTGAGGGGGGAGAGGAGATTTCTGGCCGAATGATAGAGCAGATTGTTAATTAATAAATCCAAATAATACATAGTGTTTTGATGTGGGACAAGGTTTTAAAAATGAGGAACTAATCTTGAATGTTGCTCCCTCAGTGACACATGGTCTACCATTCGATCAATCACGAGATTGATCCGGCGCATCCAAGTCGTCCCTCTAATCTCCACAGTTCATGATTAAAGCAGGGTTGTCCAATCTCCCCCACTGAGGTTGTCTTAAACCTTAGGACACCCGCATGCACCCATAAACTAGTGCTCGAGGTGAACAATGATCTCACCACTTAGGTCATTAATTGATCTCAGTTCAAGCCCACAGTGATCATTTGAATGCTACGATCACATGCATGCAATTACATTTTCATGCATGTGAATGAAACGAAGAACGAGTGAATGGCCGAGGAAAAGGAAGTTTCTAAGGCCACATGGATTTGAGAAGGGATTCAAAAAGTGATACATTCCATCTTGAATTCATGAACGATCAGCGATAAGGCCACAATTTTGAAAAAGGAAACATCTGAGATATGTTTCATATCTCCACATGGATTTGAAGATATCAAAGAACCAAATATCTCGGTTATTCAAGGAAGAATATTGAAGAGAGTATTGTGCAGATTTTGGATGCGAAAAAGATCTAATCTTTACTTATAAAAAGATACCCACTGATTCAAGAAGGGGTTGTTGCTCCCAAGGTTTCGAGGGCTCCTGTTTTGAGAAAAAGAGTCTCTCTAAACTTCCAGTTTTCAAGGGGAAATCAAGAGTTACGAACTGTTCTAGGTTCATGAAGAGAAAACTATGAACCTCTCTGGTTCCGCAAAGAGAAGGAGTTCCATGTACCTCACGGGTTCGTGAATCAAGGAACCATGTACCTCTTCGGTACACGAGGTAGGAGACCCGTGAACTGTTCTAGGTTCACTAAGAGAGTTTCTGTGAACCATTCTAGTTTTGGGAGGAAACAGTACTACATACCTTTTTGGTTCTCTGAAGAGGAGGTCCTGCGAACCAACAGAACCGCGTACCACTTGGTGCACAAAGGAGGTCCATACTTCGTGTGCAAAGGAAGCCCACGCATCCTTTGCGCAAGGAGCGGCTCCGAATCATCCTGGTTCGTGGTGGATAAAAGAACACTTGTGCATAAAATAACTCTATACATATGGTGTGTAAAACAAAAACAAGAAACAGCATGTTATAACAAAATGCACACATTGATGTTTGAATAAGATCACATACATATAAATATAATCAAATAAAAGTGAACAAGTGTGTGTATAGGAAGGGAGAAGCAAGATTGTGCATGGTGATGGGAAATTCCTGTATATATATTCTTATGTATGATTTAAAGAAGTACATACATGAGGTGTAAGTACATACGAACCAAGTGGTAAGAAAAGAAAATAAAGAGAAGGGGAAAGGAAGTCACATGTGTGCTTAATGGAACCATATCCATTTTTTGGGTCTTCACACAAGAGAGTAGAAGAGGAAGTTCCTGCATTCATTCATACACATGCATATGAGAATACTTTCAAGAGAAGCATCCTAAACTGAGGGTGAATGTGTCTAAAGAAGTGAAGAGGAAGAGCACATCTATATTTTCACATGCATGGTCACATGCATACATGGAATGAGAAGAGTTGATTTTGATGATGCCTCGTGAGATTTTTTTTAGTGTTTGAATAATCACAAAAGAATTTATGATTTTGGCCAAGAAGAATAACAAGTCTTAGTAAATTTGGTTGTTGCACTAGAGAAGAAGATTGAACGTTAAAGATCATCAACTCAGGACCTCGATGCAAGAAAATTCTCATGCTAAACAGGTGATAAAGACTTTCATGACTATCCATTGAAGTGACATTGAAGTCAATAAACTGAGTTTGATTTCTCTCAAGGCAATGTGATAGGGGGGTCGAGGGAAGTGATCTGAGGGATGCAGTGAGCTATCCCTGAACCTTTGTAAAGGAAGTGTGTTTGGGATAGTGTAATTGTACCTAAACCTTGTAATCCACAACTTGTGAAGATTAGTGGAATTAGGTACGACCAGCAACCTGTCGGCGTATGCTCCTTGGACATAGCCCTTAGTGGTTAACCAAGTAAAATTGTTGTGTTTTCCTTCTATATGTGAATGTTTTAATTACTGCACATATCCATTATATAGGTTTAATTAAGTTTCTACCAACATGGGAACAAGATACAATAAACAAGAGAAAAAGTTGACACCCTGATTCACCCCCCTCCCCCCTCTCAGGGTGACCCAGGGTCCTTCAGTTGGTATTAGAGGTAAAGGTTTACGTATGTGGGATACTTTACAGTAATTCTATTTGGAAGAAGATTTGAGTTTTCTTTCCTGATTAAACAATGAAGATAAGTCTTGATGAAAGTTAAGTTATTTTTGAGTAGAAATATATACCCAAAAAGATCATGAAGAACATGAAAAATAAAGAGAAGAAGCAGTTGAAGAAGTCTCTCATGTCCAAAGAAGATGCAGTATTTGGTTCTCCATTCCCTTCCAATAATGAAGAAATATCAGGCTTGGGAAGTAAAGAGCAAATATCTCAGGTTTCTACTAGAGAAAATGAAGACACTTATATCTCATTTTTAGCTGATAATGAGAAATTAAGAACCTATCTGCACGATATTCCAGAAGAAATATTTGCTTCTATTTGTATAATATTTCAATGTATGAAGGCTGAGATCATCTGATTAGGGATAGAAGCTGATAATATGGAGGAAGGCTTAGAAAATAAAGTTTCAGAATGTTATAAGCTCTCCAGAAAAATTAAATCCTTTGAATATAAAGAGGGAGTCAATAAGACTCTAGAACAAAAGATCCATTCATTTAAAGATGAGATGAAAAATATCACTGGAGTCAAGGTTCTAAAATTGGAAGAAACTTCCAAGAAATTTAAGGAAATTGACTCTTTGTTACAAATAAAATTCATGTTGCATGAATATGGGTTTTAAAGATTGAAAAAGGCTTGTGATGAGAAGATAATCATGATTGAAGATCATAATATCATCCTCAATATGAAATGTCTAAAATAGGAAGCTCAGTTGACCAATCTTGTGAAGACACATATTGATACTTTACAAAAGAATGAAACAGTTGATGCTAGTACTCAATGCTCATTGGAGAATTATAAAGATGAAATACCTCCAACATGTGACAAGAAGATTATGACAACTCTTGATTATCCATCTCAAGAAATAGTGTCTATTGCTACTCAATTATCACTGTAGAATTATAAATCCAAAATACCTCCAACATGTGATAATAATATCATGACTTCACTCCTTGATCTATCACAAGCAACTAATAAAGTGAAGGTACCATCCATATCAACTTGTACAATTGTTTTTAAATATGTTTATACTAAAATTGCAGGTTGGAAGAAAAATTCTAAACAACTATAGATAAGGAAAGGGGAGGAGAAGAAACATACCACCACAGCTAGGGTGGATATGAAGAAGAAGCTGGAAGATGATTCCCCAAATAGATCACACCACATTAAGAAGAAGGCCCAACAACCTCATAAAAAAGATATCAAGAAGACAAGATTTGAGGGTCAATGTTGGTACTGCAATAGATTTGGGCATTGTGCACTGGATTGTTGGTAAAATACTTTAAATGAAAAATCACAAAGAAAGCCTATGTCAAAAGGGAGAAAACCAGAGAAGAAAAAGCAACATCAACATATCCAGAAGCATTTGTATGCTGCAAAAAGATTTGGAATTCTAGACAACATTTGTGATGTATGCAATGGGAGTGGTCACAAGAATGGAGCATTATTATCTCAACATATGTCTATAGATGATAAGAATAGAAGATTATAGAAGCTATCTAAGAAAGAAGAAACTACCATGGGAAGAAATCAAAAGAATTTTGGAAAAGGAAATTCTCCCAAGAATACTCCAAGAAGGAAAGGTGAGAAGTCCTTGGATTCAAAATCCAAGAAGTTGAAGAGTGGTACATCCAAAATAATTCCTAAAAATTATGACACTCTGAAGAGTCCATGTGGAAAATCCAGACTTACTACCATTGTTCCCAGAGACATATTGGTTATCTGGCCTGAAGATTTGGAAACAATGAGAATGAAAGAAGATGCATAGGATAAGGCTAGTGCAACATGAAATAATAAGATTCCACATGATAATAGGAAATACCTATGTGTGAGGTGCGACAAGGATTTTCACACTATTAGGAATTGCAGTGCATTTATTCCATCTCAAGAAGAATTACTCAAGAAGATGAAATTTGCACCAGGAGATTCTAGTTCTTTGAAAGATATTGAAGAAAGAATACTTACACACAAAGAAATGGAAGAAATATTGAGATCCACACAACTAAAGTCATAATTGAATATAAAATGTGCAAGTGTGAGGAGAGGATAAAATAGAGCATTTTGGTTGAGAAAATCATCTCAACCTTCCTTTTCGCATTGAAGAAAGCAAGGAGAATCCACCTTATTCCCTTAACACTTTTTGTATTGTACTAATTTTACAGGGAATTGAAGGTGAATCAAGAACTAAGGGGGAGAACCTAATAAGTGTTCCCTTGAGGGGGAGGCACATAAAGAAGCTACCAGATTTGTTATTTTAATTAGTATCAACTTCAGTTGGTATCAAATTTAATTACTCTGAAGATTTTCTAAAGATCATGTTATTGGAAAAGGTATGTCATTTCTCAATCTCTCATCCCCGGTTACTCAAAATAAAAATTATTTTACAAAGGGGGATTAACTAAATCAATCAGTGACATAAGAAAATTGTAAAGGCCCTTGAAGATAAGTACATTAGTTCTCATCACTATGAGGTATCATGATCAGGGGATAATGGACATCTTTGTTGTCTAGATCAAATCCTCTTGTTTTATACATCGAGCATTACTCAAGTAGAATTAGAGTGAAATTATTGGTGGCACAATTTATTAAGCATGGAATGATACCCTCTCTACCATAAACTTTTTATTTCTTGTCAATAAGGGAGATATAAAGTGAAATTAAAGTTGAAAATTGAAAGGGAGAGAGCATATCATTTTGACATTTTCATGCTCATTTTAGAGAATGTTGAATTATTGAAAACAAACACAAAGGGGGATATTTTTGGGACCACTTTGTGTATGAATATTGTAATTTTTGTTAATGGGTGAAAATAGATGTCAATGTTGATCAACATGAAGAAAGGAACTCATCTATGTGAAATAGATAATGGCATTCAGAATGCACTGATCCTAAGTTTTCTTTGGAAGAATTAAAAGAAAGGAGGAGAAGAGGGTGTGAGGGGGCTTGGAATTTCAAGGTGTCGATGCATGGGTTTTGAGATAGAAGGTTTCCATGCATTTCAATGCATACTTAGTTTTATACTAAGTATTTTTTTAAAGACTTACCTAAAAAATAGGGTCATCCCACTATCCAGCCAGCCATCCTCAACTCGAGGCTCATGCGGGACCACAGGGGTCGACCGCACCCATGGGGAAGCCAGCTCGGCCAGCCTGCGAGAGGTTCATGGGGGTTGTTTATAAGCCCCAAGGTATTCATAGTGGGTTCTAGGTGCGTGCCTGAGGAGATAGAGAGTGGGCACTAAGAGCACGCCCGTAGAGAACCGGTGCGGAGCAGCACCAGAGGGGGGAGAGGAGATTTCTGGCCAAATGATGGAGTAGCTTGTTATTTAAAGAAGTTGAAGAACGTGTGGAATTTCAATGTGGGACAATGTTTTAAAAATGGGGAACTAATCTCGACCATTGATCCCTCAGCGACACGCGTTCTACTGTTCAATCAATCACGATATTGATCTCACACATCCAAGTCGTCCCTCTGATCTTCACAGTTTGGGATTGAAGCAGGGTTGTTCGATCTCCCCCACTAAGGTTGTCTTCAACCTCTGGACAATTGAATGCACCCACGAACCAGTGCTCGATCTGAACAAAGATCTCACCACTCCGGTCATCAATTGAGATCAGTTCAAGCCCACAGTGATCGTCTGGATTCTACGATCACATACATGCAATTACATTTGCATGCATGTGAATTAAATGAAGAACGAGTGAATGGACAAGGAAAACAAAGTTTCTAAGGCCATGTGGATTTGAGTAGGGATTCAAAAATTGATACATGCCATCTTGAATTCATGAATGATCATCAATAAGGCCACGATCTTGAAAAAGGAAACATCCAAGATATACAGCATATATCCACACAGGTTTGAAGATATTAAAGAATCGAAGATCTCAATTTTTCAAGGTAGAATATTAAAGAGAGTATAATGTGGATTTTGGATGCATAAAATATCTAATATTTAATTATAAAAAGAGACCCACCGACTCAAGAAGGTTTTGTTGCTCCCAAGGTTTCTAGGGATCCTATTTTGAGAAACAAAGTCTATCCGAACTTCCAGTTTGCAAGGGGCAAGCAAGAGCCACAAACTGTTCTGGGTTCGTGAAGAGAAAACTGTGAACCACTCTGGTTCCATGAAGAGAAAGAGTAATGCATACCTCATAGGTTCACATATCAAGGAACTATGAACTGATTCAGTAAGTGAGGTAGGAGACGCACAAACTATTATAGGTTTGCAAAGAGAGTTTTTGAGAACCATTCTAGGTTCGTGAGGAAATGGTACCGTGTACCATTTTGGTTCTACGAAGAGGAGGTCATGCGAACCAACAGAACCGAATACCACTTGGTACACGAAGGAGGTTCGCACTTTGTGTGCGAAGGAATCCCACACATTCTTTTCACAAGGAGGGGATGTGAGTCATCCTGGTTCACGGTGGAGACAAACACACTTGTGCATAAAAGAACTCTATACCTATGGTGTGTAAAAGGAAAATAAGAAACACCATTCTATACCAAAATTCACACATTGATGTTTGAATAAGATCACATAAATATAAATATAAGCAAATAAAAGTGAACAAGTGTGTGTAGAGGAAGGGATAAGGAAGATTTTGCATAGTGATGGGAAATGCATGTATATATTCTTATGCCTGATTTGAATAAGTACATACATAAGGTGTAAGTACATCTGAACCAAGTGGTAAGAAAAGAAAATAAATAGAAGGGGAAAGGAAGTCGCGTGTGTGCTTAATGGAACCATATCCATTTTTGGGGCTTCACACAAGAGAGTATAATAGGAAGTGCATGAATTCATGCATGCACATGCATATGATAATACTTTGAATAGAAGCATCTTAAACCGAGGGTGCACATGTCTGAAGAAGTGAAGAGGAAGATCACATCTATATTGTCACATGTATGGTCACATGCATGCATGGAATGAGAAGAGTTGATTCTAATGATGCCTCATGAGCTATTTTTTAGTGTTTGAATAATCACAAAATAATTTTTGATTCTAGACAAGAAGAATAAAAAGTCTTAGTACATCTGGTTTTTGTACTAGAGAAGAAGATTAAGCATTAAAGAACATCAACTCTGGACCTCGATGCAAGCAAAGTCTCATGTTAAATAGGAGACAAAGACTTTCATGACTATATATTGAAGTGACATTCAATTTGATAAACTGAGTTTGATTTCTCTCAAGGCAGTGTGCTAGGGGGAGTCTAGGGAAGTGATCCAAGGGACATAGTGAGCCATCCCTAAACCTTTGTAAAGGCAATGTTCCTAGGACAAAGTTACTGTACCCAAACCTTATAATCCACAAATTTTGAAGATTAGTGGAATTAGGTACGACCAGTAACCTGTCGGCATATGATCCTTGGACGTAGCCCTTAGTGGTGAACCAAGTAAAAGTGTTGTGCTATCCTTATGCATGTAAATGTTTTAATTACTACACATATCCACCATACAGGTTTAATTAAGTTCCTACCAATGTGGGAAAAAGATCCAATGAACATGAGAAAGGGGACAAAATACAATCCCAAAACTACAAAAGAAAGTACAGTTTCCAAGGTACTTCTACTCAAACCCTACCTAAAGGGTAGGTGGAGGGTAGATTTTTGTATCTATAGAAGTATGTCTCGTCCATCCCATATCACTGGGCACCACCTGGTCCCGAACCACCAAGATCTGTATTGAAGCGTTGATCACCTTCAAGAGACACGACACATGTGGGCGAAGCCCATGTAGGGGTGAGTAACACAATACTCGGTAGGGACCCAAAATCATAAAGGAAAGACCAAAAAGTAAGACCACACAGCAAGATCACACAACAATACCACAAAGAAAAGACATCTCATGCCAGGTATAACTCAAGGTATAAAAAGTAATATTTTCAGATGTAAAGTTGAATCATCTTGTACTACTGAAGGACTCATCCTTGATGAGATACTGAGGTCTTCTTGGTTGTTGGACCATTGAAGTCCGCTCAGCTGTTGGACCCCTGAGGTTCACTCGACTGCTGGACCACTAAGGTCCGCTCATCTGTTAGACCACTGAGGTCTGCTCAACTGCTGGACCACTCAAGTCTGCTCATTTGCTGGACCACTTAGGTCCACTCATCTACTGGACCACTGAGGTTCGCTCATCTATTAGACCACTAAGATCCACTCGTTAATTGTACTATTGAGTTACACTCATCTTCTTGACCTCTGAGGTCTTCTCGTCATATCCTTCGTGTCATAGCCATCCATAGGATTCCCGCTCTCTAGTGCGCTCGATTCCAGAAGAATATAATCTTCAAGACATCGGTCATATCTTGACTACCACTAAGTCTCACTTAGAGTATACCCAAAGGACCTTCTAGTCTTAAGGGTCTCAACACCATAGGCGGTGTGTCAATCAGACACTCGGTCTGAAAGATATTTACATTTTAGTAAACATGGGTCAGTTGCGTCTGGGCCCGGTCCCACTTGGTCGGACCGACCCAACCAACCCGGCTTGGGGGTCCCATATGACCCAACCCGGTTCGGATGACCTGACCCGACCCAGTTGGGTTTGGGCCGGCCAAGCCTAGTTCAGCCATGGGTCCAGCCCACCAGGTCACCCAGCAACCCGGTTTTCATCTGGTCTGGTCCGACTTAGTCAGACTGGTTTTGACCAATCTGGCCGCCCAGGGGCCCAATTTCCCATCCGGCCCAGCCCGCATTGGCAGGTCGGTTCTCCTCCAAATCGAGCTTCTCAGCAGCCTGGTTTATTTTTCTGGCCCATCCTATATTGGTGGGCCGGCTTGGATCCAGCCTAGATGCCACGCAGACATCTAGTTCATGCGACCACGTGGCCAACTACCTCCCCTTTGCACATGGTCCACACTAGACCGCGTGCCAACACACATCGCGACCCACCATGCAGGATGCTTCTCTTAATACAGTGCATGACTGAAACCACCCTCCTACACCATCGCAGCCCCCACTGGCCATGGCCTCTGCTGCCTCGACGCACTATCGGGGTGCGCTGCCTCCCTCCTACCGTCGGCCTTACTGCTGGCAGCTCCTGCTACCGCCGCGGCCTGGGTGTCGCGGCCTGGTGTCTCCATCGCAGCTGGGTGTCACCTCTGTGACCTTATGTCATGGCCTCATTCCGTCATCGCGACCTTGTGCCGCGGCCCGCCTAGTCGCAGCCCTTTCCGCCCGATGTCACCATCTCCTGCGGCCTCCTACCATGGGCCAATGCGCCGCTATGGTCCCATCTGAACCACTGATACTATTACTTCCAAATTCATTGTGCCATGAAGAATGGTAATAACGTAAGAATAGGATAGGGGAAGGAGTCACACATAATAACACCCAAAGAACGATCTGGGTCTTTTTTCGTGTTAACCCAAATGTGTTCTTATTAGTAGGATCACAAAGAACCAAAATAAGGAAAAATAATCACTAAGATAGATATCCCCTTTTTATCTCCCATCATTAACCCTCCTATATTAATGATCAATCTGCAAGTTAACTTGTTCATGAGTTAACCCACGTTCGTTGTTTAAAAGAAAGAACAAGGAAAAGTAATTCACACATAAAAGAATCAAACCCCTGCCTGGAAAAGAAGATTTCTTAAGGATGATCATTAATCATTGTTTGTCGATCTCTGATCCCAAATCTGATCTCTAAGGTTGTCGTCCTCATCGTCTGATTCACCGACATTCATCGTTGGAGAGGTCTCCTTCATCATTCTTCATAGGAATTACAGGGTTGTTCATCAACCCTGAATTCCCTATTTAATTAAAGAAGGAAGACGTGTGCACGTTGCAGAATCACCACCCTACTCTATTAATGAGGTTCATTAATGGGATTCAGCATATCCTCATCACTTCACTGCAGTGCTGACGAGCTATTATGTAACGAAGAATAAAATATAATAAAATAACTTTTTAAGTTATTTTATTTTTTCTTCCAAAAAATATGAAAATTAACTTTCACCCTCGACCTATGCTGGTCAAGTTTAGGCTCTGCCTAAGGGAAACACACCCTCACGAGCTCAATGGTACTCTTAGAATTCCAATTTGAGCTATCGTTTAAGAGTTATAAGGATTTGAAAATAAAATAATCGTTACTCGATTATTTTATTTACAGCCAAAAACTACTTTACACTATTGGCCTGTGTCGGCCAATGTTAGGCCCTTTCTAGGAGAATCCTGATGCTCTGAGTTTAACGGTGCCCTCATATTTTTTATTTGGGCACCAGTTTAATAGTTAAAAAAACCCACTCACATTATTATTTAATGAACTTTAAAAAGAGTTAAAAAATACGTTTCGTCCACTCTAGGACTTAGAATTACATGTTGTCTTAGAGCCTGGTCTCAAAATAATCTCATTCAATTTTCAAAAAAACATGGAATTCCGGGGTATTACATTACTCCACCCTTTAGGGATTTACATCCTCATAATCCAAAACAAGGGCTAATCAAACAAATGGGGGTACTGAGCACAAATCTAAGCCTCCTGCTCCTATTTTCTCTCCTAGAGATTCTCATGCTTCCAACGAACACGCACCATAGTAATCGACTATCCACAAAGAATCCTCTCCTGTCGATCCTCTATCTCCACTGGGTACTCCTCGAATGTCGCCCCATCATCAATCTCCATCTCACCATGGTGGATGACGTGATAAGGTTCATGCGCATATCTCCTCAGTTGGGATATGTGGTAGACTCCATGCACCCTCTCTAATTGCAGCATTAGGGCCAAGCAATATTCCACCTCACCCACTCTACCCAGTATCAGGAAAGGCTCGATGAACCTCAGAGATAACTTTTCACCCCGGCCAAATCTCTGTATCCCTCATCAAGGAGAGACCAATAGGAATATGTGGGGCCCTCTTAGAAATCTAAGGGTCTCTATAACATATTAGTATAGGACTTATATCGGCTCTATGCAGTCTTCATCCACTCTTGGATGACCTAAACCTTCTCAGTGGTAGCATGTATCATCTTTGGGCCCATGAGTACTGACTCCCCTGGGTCTATCTAGTATAACAGTGACCTGTATGGTCATCCATACAGTGCCTTGAATGGTTCTATATCGATGGTGGAGTGGTGGCTATTGTTGTACACAAACTCCACCAGTGGTGGGTGGTCCTCCCAACTGCAACCAAAATCAAGAATGCAAGTACGAAGCATGTCCTCCAAGGTCTGTATGGTTTGCTCCATCTGACCATCCGTATGTGGGTTAAAGGTTGTGCTCAAGCGCAGTTGAGTCCCAAATGCCTCCTGTAATCCCTTCTACAACTGGGATGTGAAGCATGCATCATGATCTGAGACTATTGTAGATGGGACTCCATAGAGTCAAACTATCCCCTGCACATAGAGGCATCACAAGCTCTCTACTGAACCCTGTTCTCTAATGGGTGGGAAGTGGGACGACTTGGTGAGTCGGTCTACGATCACCCATATAGAATCATGCCCCATGGACACATGTGGTAAGTCTGTCATAAAGTCCATTGATGTCTCATCCCACTTCCACTCTGGTACCTTGAGGGGTTGTGTCAAACTTGCTGGAATTAGTGATCATCCTTCACTTACTGACAAGTAAGGCATCACAAGACAAACTTTTCCACTGCCTTCTTCATCCCTAGGTACCAGTACTGATGTCGGAGTTCTTGGTACATCTTTGCCACACCTGGATGTACCGCCAAAGGGGATCTATGGAACTCCCTCAATACTTCCTCCTATAGCTTCACTAGTACAACAGTTCATCCTCTAAAAAGGATGATGTGCTCCCCACCTTTCGAATATCCATCAGGGGCATGCCCTATAGACATATGGGAATATGTGGTCTCGTAGTTGGCATCTCCAAGTTGCACCTCCCTGACTCATTGTAAGAGTGGAGGGTAAACTACTATATACTAAAGATAAGGTGCCTCATATCTATCCACAAAGGATATCTGAAGCTAGGCCAACTGCTCTGAGGCCTCGTTCAGTAGATGTGAACTTGATCTTCTACTAAGAGCATCTGCCATTATGTTCCCCTTCCTAGAAGTATAGACTATCTCGAAGTCATAGTCCTGTAGGAACTCTATCCAACATCATTTTCTCATATTTATATTTTTTTGAGAAAAGATATACCTGAGACTCTTGTGGTCAGAGTAGACAATAAATCATTTTCCCATAAGGTAGTGTCTCTACATCTTCAGTGCGAAGACTATCATTGTCAACTCAAGGTCATGAGTCACATAGTTCTGCTCATGCGGTCTCAACTATTGTGATCCATAATAAATCACTACTTTCCCCTGAATCAGGAAAAAACCAATCCCAGTTATTGATGCATCATAGTACACCACATAGTCGGTGCCCACCTCTGGAAGCCTCAAAATAGGATCACTCATCAAGCTCTACCTCAGCTGCCGAAAGCTCTTCTGGAATCCTTTTTTCCACACAAAGGGTTTTCCATTCTTCATCAACTCTTTCATGGGTTCTACGACTCTAGAGAAGTCGATTAAAAACCTTCGATAGTACCCATCCAACCCAAGTAAACTCCACACCTCGGTAATTCTCTTGGGTGGTTCCCAAGAAAGAACCACCTCAATATTTGCTGGATCCACCACAACTCCAGCCTCTGAGATGACATATCCTAGAAAGTGAACCTTTCGTATCCAGAACTCACACTTCAAGAGTTTTTCGTAAAGCCAGTGCTCTCAAAGTGTGTCTAGAACCATCCTCAAGTGTATCGCGTGCTCCTCCTCATACGCTGAATACATAAAGATGTCATCAATGAATACCACTACAAATCAATCTAAGTACGGCTAGAAGATCCTATTCATGAGTCCCATAAAAAATGTTAGGGCATTCGTCATGCCAAACAGCATCATTAAGCACTCGTAGTGGTCGTGGAAACATCTAAAAGACATCTTTGAGATGTCCTAATCTTGTACTAGAAGCCGGTGATAGCCTGATCTGAGTTCTATCTTTGAGAACTATCTTGCTCCCTTTAGTTGATCGAAGAGGTCATCAATTCTCAGCATAGGATACTTGTTCTTCACGGTCACTTGGTTCAGGCACCAAAAGTCCATGCATAACCTTAATATTCCATCTACCTTCTTGGTAAACAATACTAGGGCTGACCATGGTGAAATGTTGGTCCTTACATACCCCTTACTCTGCAAGTCCTCCAATTATACCCTCATCTCTCGGAGCTCTGTGGGATCCATCTGATATATAGGTGTAGATATCAGTGTCTTCCTAGGGTACAGGTCAATGTATAAGTCTACCTATTTGTGAGGAGGTAGTCTCGAAACATCTTCTAGAAAGACGTCCTCATACTCTTCCACCACTACAAGAAAATATGGATTCATCTCATACATTTCATCGAGGGTCGTGCTAGCTAACTAATGAGTGATCGGGTGCACCCTCCTATGTGCGAGTCCATCCTGCACTGATCCAGTTTTCTTTTTTTCAATAAAGGAAAACTTTGTCCCATGTCCGCGGATACACCGTACTGTGTGCCTAAAATAATCGATTTGGGAATGGACTTCTGATAACCAATCCATACCCAAAATGACATCATAAGTCCTCAACACCACTACTAGGAGATCCCAACTGAAGATCTCACCTCTAAGAGTAATCTCACACTGTCAGCACTAGTGTGTGATCATCAAATCCATTCCTGTAGGAGTCTATAATTGTAAGGACCGAGCCAATAGCTCGATCGGAATCTCTGAGTTCCAAACAAGGTTTTTGGAAAGGAAATAGTGATTGGAACATGTGTCTATAAGAACTACAGCTAAAGTGGAGAAGAAACTGATCATACCTCATATCATCTCTAGGACCTCTGGACCGTAGGTCTTGACTGCCCAAATTTGAGCCCACCCCTGTCCACATACTCCTGGAGACCATGGAGGACTACCTGGGGGTGGTGATGGTAGTACCTCGTACCTACTCCCACCCCATTCCACTCATCCCACTCCTTTCCCACGTTCGCCACCTGGCAGACTGCCCTGTTCCTATCTCTGCCACTGAATTAGCGATCCCTCAACCATATGTTGGTCCTCTGTGTGGTGAGTCAGGAAATCCCAATCTATGTTCCCCTGACTACTACATGTGTAGCATACTCTTCTCCCCTAATGACTCTCTCTACCCCGGGAGCCTCATATCGCTGATCCTGAGTCCTGGGGTCATCCTCTGAATGGTCTGGCATGTTTGGGCCTCTACGTTATCTGTCAGTTACTCATCATGGATGACTCAGCCACCCATCGCCTGATGTTAGCTCCCACCATTGGTGCTTGCTCAGTGAGGAATCTCTCTAATAGTAGATCTCACTCCAGAACCCCAACCTATGTAGGGATGATGATGGAAATCATCGATACCCTTATCTCCCATCGAAGTCCCTGCTCAAAGGTCTGGTCCCTGAATAAAGGATCCCACACCATATTTATAGAGTAATAGGAGAGGTCTGTGAACCTTGTAGAGTACTCAGCCACTATCAGGATGCCCTATCGTAAGTTAAGCAACTCATGTATGAGCAGAGAGTGCAAAGTTGCAGGGAAGAACTCCTCCCTTAAAAGTCTCTCGAATTCAGACCAGTTGAGGGTCACCTCCTTGTGAGTTTGGATGGTCAAACTCCACCATCTCCCCACCGAGCCCTATATAAGGCTCATTTCTAGAACTTCCATTTGGTCAAGTGGCATCCTCACTAAGTGGATGAATTGTGTCACCACCTCCATCCAATCCTCAACGACCTAAGGATCTGTCTCTCCCCTAAACCTGGGAGGTCTATGCCACTACAACTCATGTAAGGCACTGATCCTACGTGAATCCTCTACTGGTATCGTTGTTAATAACTACTAACCAATAGGTGGTGGTATCGTTGGGACACCACCCGAAGGTACTATCTTGGGAAATGGTCCCTTTACCAAAGTCTCATCGCTCTATAGACCATCCTCATGGCCATGCACTGGAATCCTGGTTAGATGTCTGTGTGGAGGAATCATGAAAGAGATTGAGATAAACCACGTTCAATAGATTATACCTAGTGATCTGAATTTTACTCAAAAAATATCATGGGAAAACACTCAAAGATTCATACAAACAGTGTTTTTCATGTACCGAATCGAAAAGAAGAATTCAGGGTCCTGGTGTATAGATATGTTAGCTTTCACACCAACACAGGACTCCCTGGCCTGAAAGCTCAACTCGAGACACTTAACATTGTTTCCCCATAAAAAAAATTAGACTCTTAGTTATTTTGGTAGAACCGACCTCTTTTGATACCACTTTGTCACAACCCATCCCCCAGGGCATGTGTTGTGACTACCCCAATCCCACTATCCATAGTACAGGGACTGGTGACTAGCACCAAGAATGAATATCCCAAAAGGGAAGGAATTTTCTTTAAACTTCCACACATGCACACAACACAAACTATGGAAAGGTAAACACTAAGTAAACCACAATTGTCACTGAGACAACTATTGAAAGTACAATACAAACTGAAAAGTAGAAAGGGGATAGAATACAAACCCAAACCCACAAAGGAAAGTACATCTTCCAAGGTCCATTTTATCAAATCCTACCTAAAGGGTGGGTGGAGGGTAGCTATCTATATCCATAGAAGTACATCCTGTTTTTCCCGTCTCACTGGGCACCACCTGGTCCCGGACCACCAAGGTCTGCATCGAAGCATCGATCACCTGCACGAGACACGACATGTGCGTGTGAAGCCCATGCAGGGTTGAGTAACACAATACTCAATAGGGACCCCAAACCACAAAGGAAAGACCAGAAAGTAAGACCATGCATTAGGATCACACAGCAAGACCGCAAATAAAAGACAACTCACACCAAGTATAACTCAAGGTATATAAAGTAATATTTTTAGTCGTAAAGTTGAATCATATTGTACTACTGAGGGACTCACCCCTAATTAGCCACTAAGTTCTACTCATCTATTGGACTAGTGAGGTCCGCTCGGCTGCTGGACCACTAAGGTCTACTCAGCTGCTGGACCACTGAGGTCTGCTCGGGTGTTGGACCACTGAGGTCCGCTCATCTACTAGACCACTGAGGTCCCCTCATCAACTGGTCCACTAAGTTATACTCATCATATCCTTCATGTCACAATCATCTGTAGGATTCCTTCTCTCCAATGTGTTCAATTCCGAGAGAATCTACTCCTTAATCCATCGTTCATATCTTGACTGTCATGAATTATCACTTAGAGTGTACCTAAAGGACCTTCTCATTATAAGGATCCCAATGTCGTAGGCATCGCGTTAATCGGACACCTAGTCTGAAAGATATTGGCATTTTAGTAAATAGGGATTGGTTTCATCTGGGCCCATCCCGGGGGTCCCGCATGACCCAACCCGGTTCGACCGACCCGACTCGACCCGGTTGGGTTTGGACCAGCCCCATCTAGCCTGGCCCAATGGCCAGGCCCATTAGGCCTTACTAGACTCAGGCCGGTTCGACCATGGGTCCAGCCACCGGGTCTCCCAGTGACCCAATTCTCATCTGGTCCGGTCTGACATAGTCGGACCGATTTTGACCAGTCGGGCTGTGCAGGGGCTCGGTTTCCCATCTGGCCCGGCCCGCATTGGCAGGCCGATTCTCCTCCAGCCCGATCTACCTAGCAGCCTAGTTTGTTTCTCCAACCCATCCCACATTGGAAGACCGGCTTGGATCTAGCCCGGATACCACGTGAGCTTCCGGTTCATGAATCCACACAGCCGAATAAGGTTGGACACCTCCCCTCCACACGTGTTCCATGCTAGACTGCGTTCCAGCACACACTGTAGCCTTCCCCATGGGCCGCTTCCCTTGACGCAATGCCCAATCGGCACCACCCTCCAACATCATCACGACCCCCGCTGGTTGTGGCCTCCACTACCCCGACATGTCACCTCCCACCTGTCGGTGACTCCTTCTGTCGTTGTGGCCTGGGTGTCATGTTCTGGTGTCTTCACCACTGCTGGGTGTCGCAGCCTTATGTCGTCATCGCGGCCTCTCACCAATGTCGCGAACTGCCTAGCCACGGCCCTTCCCACTCGATGCTTCCATCTCTCATGGCCTCCTACCGTAGGATGATGCGCCATTGCAGTCCCATCTAGACCGCAGATACCATAACCTCCAAATTCATTACACCATGAAGAATAGGAAGAACTCAAGAAGAGGATAGGGAAAGGAGTTGCACATAAGAACACCCAAAGAATGATCCGAGTCTTTTTTCGTGTTGACCTGGATGCATTCTTATTAGTAGGATCACGAAAAACCAAAATAAGGTAGAAGAATCACTAAGATAGATATTACCTTTTTATCCTACTTCATTAACCCTCCCATATGAATGATCGATTTGCGGGTTAACTTTTTTGTGAGTTAACCCGTGTTCGTAGTTTAAAAGAAAGAATGGGGAAAGTCAATTCACACAGAAAAGCATCAAACCCCAACCTAGAAAAGGAGATTGCTCAAGGATGATCATTAATCATCATCTATCGATCTCTAGTCCCGAATCTTCTCTCTGATTTTTTCGTCACCATCGTCCGATTCACCAACATTTGTTATTGGACAGGTCTCCTTCATCGTTCATCATAGGAATTCCAAGGTTGTTCGTCAACCCTGAATTCTCTATTTAATTAAAGAAGGAAGACATGTGTGTGTTGCAACGTCGCCACCCAACTCCATTAATGAGGTTCATTAATGGGATTCAGTGTCGCCTCGTCGTTTCACCATAGCACCGACGAGTCTCTACGTAATAAATAAGAAAATCTAATAAAATAACTTTTTAAGTTATTTTATTTTTTCTTATGAAAAGTCCAAAAATTAACTTTCACCCTTGACCCACACCGATCGAGGTTAGGCTCTTCCTAAGGGAAGCATGCCTTCATGAGATCATTGATACTCTCAGATTTCTAATCCAAGTTACCGTTTAGAGAGTTATAAGGATTTGAAAATAAAATAATCGTTACTTGATTATTTTATTTACGGCCAAAAACTATTTTCCACAGTTATCCTACATCGATCAATGTTAAACCCTTTCTAGGCGAATCCTGACACTCTGAGTTCAATGGTTCCCTCGGATTTTTGATCTATGCACCAGTTTAAAAGTTAGAAAAACCATCTCACGTGATTATTTAATGAGATTTAAAAATAGTTTAAAAATACGTTCAGGACACTCCAGGCCTCAGAATTACATGTCGTCTCAAAGTCTGGTCTCAAAATAATCCCATTTAATTTTCAAAAAAATAATGGAATTTTGGGGTATTACACTTACATTCAAGTCACATAATTTGAAATTGTTTGACAATATTCTTACAACATGAAATTAAACTGCATAACACTTATGTCTTGATCACATGGTGCTAAACTGTATAACAATATCCCTGTAAAAAAATGTTAAATCTCATGGAAAGTACTAGAAATTCCCTTAAAACATTTTCTAGTGTGCTAAGGAAAATCTAATAATTACCTCTTATTTCTCACATCAAGCATGACTCAGATGATCTTATAGATCCTGGTTGAATGCACCTACATACATAATTAAAACACCGTATCTAAGGGTATGGGATAGTATGATCCACCATGAATGAACCTAAACTATTTAGAGAAATTTTCCTATAATTCCCCTACATAAGATCTAGATCTATTTAGGGATTCCCAATGCACAACTTATCTCCATCTAGAATCAAAAATTCTCTCACCCCTATGTAAGAGCTTGATTTGCATGGGGGGTCTATAAGTGTAGCACCTAAAGTTTTTCTGAATTATTTTTTTTGAATAAATTAAATTTATTTGATGTATTTCATTACATGATACACTGATTTAAACTTTCATTGTATGATATAACAATTTAATCTTTCACAATAAGCAAAATTCAATTAGCTTGTGTTACACGCAAAACCAAGTTTCTATGAAAGAGCGTCTTATTATTTTAAACAAGATGGTTATAACATAGTCATTAAACTTAGTAATATGAATAGTAATAACTAATTTTTAAATATTATTCTTAATGGTTTCATATAGATA